>CAMZMU010000059.1:16959535-17562296 GCA_947311845.1 Poa pratensis | reverse complement strand
AATGTGTAAAGTTGTAATATTGGTTTCATTTAGATCTTCATCACCCGGCTATGAATGTCAGCTGAAATAAAATTTCAAAGATGATATAAAGACAACGCCGTCTTAAATATCCCAAACTAAAGTATATTATATACCATATTATGGATTATTATTTGTCAATTAGCGATTTACAGATTTAAAGGTATTAATTAGCCATATTATAATAAATGGCAATAAATGAATAAAATAGTTTTATTATTTTATTATTTCATTGGAATCAATATTATTATTACTTATTCATTATTGTTTACTTAAATAATTGTTTTTTGGTTTCAAAAAATACAGACATGTAGTAATGTTTTGTATACTAAATATAATTTTAAAAATACATAATTTAAAAAAAATTCTACGCCGACGGCTAATGCCGTCGGCGTAGACTTTGACCTAATATCTGGATATGAGGGAAAAAAAACCCCGGCCCCGCGTGCTCGATCCACTCCCCGCCGCCTCCCGCTCTCGCGCCCCACCCCGCCGCTTCCCTCCCCGCCCCCGCTCGCCTCCTTCCCGCCCCCGCCTGCCGGCCTCCTCTCCAACCCGGCCGCCTCCTCCCTGCCCCCGCTCGCCTCCTCCCCCGCCCCCGGCCGCCTCCTCCTCCACCTGCCGCTCGCCGCTTTGCTCGTGCGGTGCTGCTCCTTCCCCTGAAGCAGATCGAGCGGCCGCCTTCCACGCTCCCTTTCACACCGCCACTCCTCTGATCTGACCTCGCGGCTCCCTCTCCCGCCCCGTCCCCCATCGTCGATCTGC
Source organism: Poa pratensis (assembly GCA_947311845.1). NCBI lineage: Eukaryota > Viridiplantae > Streptophyta > Magnoliopsida > Poales > Poaceae > Poa > Poa pratensis. Next base: position 17,561,513 of record CAMZMU010000059.1, on the reverse strand, counting down.
TCGGAACTCCGAGGTGGTGTGCGTGCACTACGACCCCAAGGAGATCCCCTACGCCGTCCTCCTCGCATCTTCTGGGCCAAGCACAACCCCACCACGCTCAACAGGCAGGTACGTGATCCCGTCGGGGAATTCTTGTGCAGCGGCCGTGCTGATCTCGTCGCCTCGCCGGTGGATTCTTAACTGTGTATTGCTTGATTCAAATATGTTGTTGCTTCATATTTCTTGATTCAAAGGAGATCCCCAAGGAGAAATGGTTTTAAATAATACTATAAGTACACATAAATAAAACTAAAAAATAATCATATCATAGCTCAAAGCGAACAGATCATTGTATTGCTTGATTCAAAGGAACTTCTAGTCAAAAAATTGCTAGATTCTTAATTGTGATATGTTACAGATTAATTCTACTTCATAGTATATTCTTGCATGGTAGTTGATTTTTCTATGGTCTAAACAAGGTCTAGCTTTTAGTTTCCTTATATGTTGTTGTTTTGTTTCAAGCATGGATAATAGAATATATTTATGTACAATTCAAGCCAATTTGGTTTAATTAGTTTAATTTTGCCAAGACAACTTGATTCAAAAAAGCTACTATTGTCGATGAATTTGTGGTGGTGGTTGTGATGAATTTGTCGGAACGTGATCGACATATATATGTTGATGAATTTGTGGTGGTGGTTGTTTGAACTCCTTTTTACCATCTTTTGATATGCCGATGATTAAACTGTTGTGACACGTGTGATTCAGGGGTGGCGTCAGTGAGACTTGTGATATGCACGAATACACATTTTCTGCATCCCACTGGATCTCACTAACACCGTCCCTGAATTTGGTGTCCTGTCTAAGTATGAGGCATGCTTTTCAGTTGACCGTACTTCATTTCTAGAATGCCGATGATTAAAATGATGTGGCGCACTATATGATATCCTGATAGTTTGTGGAACCTTGTATCATGCACACAGTGCCTCCTACTTGGTTCCACAAAGCTATCAGGATTGCTAGTGTGTTTCCAATAATATTCTAAGTATGAGGCATAATTTTTTTTAATCTTGTTTATAGTTTTGTATTCTCTAGAATGCTAATGATTAAGTATGAGTTTACCCTACTTTATTTTTTTACAATGCCGATGATTAAAATGAGGTGACACTATGTTATTCAGGGGTGGTGTAAGTGAAACTTGTATTGCAAGAATATAGATATTCTGCATCCTACTGGTTTCGCTTACTCCATCCCTGAATTTGTGTGTCCAATCTAGTATATGAGGCATATTTCTGCATGACATGTGAACAATTTAGTTGCCTAACATTTTATTTGACCTTTGTGTTTCACGGATTAGATTGATTAACTGCTATGCATTTGAGGATTGAACTGAATGCTTAGATCTATTCCTGCAGGTGATTGACCAAGATGAGCCAAGGCAAGGAATCATCGCCTCCTTGGTGAAGACGATGCGCCAGAAGAAAGCTACTAAAAGTGGAAGAGAGCCTATTCGAACCCGCGTTACCTGTCTGACAGTGGTGAGAGAGGAGGTGCTGGACGAGGGGGAGGTGCCGATGCACTTCCTCCGAGGGGACGAGGTGCAGGACGAGGGCGAGGTGCAGGACGAGCACGAGGTGAGGGAGGACGAGGGCGAGGTGCAGGACGAGCACGAGGTGGGGCGACGTGTCTTCGGACATACCCTCCGCTTCTGGCGACGTGGCTTACGAGGAGATGGAGTCTCGAGAGGAGGGGACGGAGCCTCGAGACGAGGGGACGGAGTCTCGAGACCAGGAGACGGGGGCCTCCGCGTCGCAGAAGAAGTCAAATTCGTGGGGAATCCATGGTCCCTGATGAGTCAAAGGAACCTGCTGCCGAGGAGGAGAAAATCCTCATTGTGCCTAATGGGATTGAGTAAGTGACTATGCTAATTTTGAACATGGTAATTACATTGTGGTCAGTACAATTTGACATGTACTAATGTTTAATTATTTGTGCAGCAATTGGACATATCCTCACGGAGTCCGTGCGCCTAACTCCATGATTGGAGCTTTGATTAGGAAGTTTTGGCCGGGCTTGTACAGTACGGTCCCCAACGGCGAGAGGAAGCTAGCCACCCATTGGGTAGACTATCAGTCCGCCCATCACCCGGCTTCGGGAGATGTTCTGACGCCGTGATCACCAAGTTTTGGGTAAGTTGAACTTTCGAATTTCGTTCATAGTTGATGTCCCCACCATGCTCTCACAATTTGTTTTTTGTGCATGATTAAAGAAATTCTATAGGGTACTTCCTGAGGAGTGATACGTCTCAAACGTATCTATAATTTTTGATGTTCCATGCTTGTTTTATACCAATTGCTACATGTTTTGCATCTACTTTATATCACTTTTATACATTTTTTGGGACTAACCTATTAACAAGATGCCGAAGTGTCAGTTCCTGTTTTCTGCTGTTTTTGTATTCCAGAAAAGCTAGTCTGGAAATATTCTCGGAATTGGACGAAACTACACGGGGTGCCTATTTTTCCAGAACACGCCTGACGGAGCGAAGGAGGAGCAGAGGAGGGCCACCAGGAGGCCACACGCCACCAGGGCGCGGGCCCCCCTTCTGCCGCGCCCTGGGGTGGTGTGGGCCCCTCGGGGGTCCGCAGCCGCCGCCCTTTCGCCTACTTATTCCCCCCGACGCGAAAACCCTAAGTACCTGAGCAAATATCCACAAAAAGTTCCAGAGATGCCGCCGTCGTCAACCCTAGCTCGGGAGGGTTCAGAACCTCTTCCCGGCACCCTGCCGGAGAGGGGAATCGTCACCGGAGGCTTCTACATCGCCATGCCTGCCTCCGGAGTGATGCGTGAGTAGTTCATCCTTGGACTACGGGTCCATAGCAGTAGCTAGATAGTTGTCTCTCCACTTTGTGCCATCATGTTTAGATCTTGTGGGCTGCCCTACATGATCAAGATCATATTATTGTAATGCTACATGTTGTGTTTGCTGGGATCCGATGAATATTGAATATTATGTCAAGTTGATTATCAATCTATCTTATATGTTATTTAAGATCTTGCATGCTTTCCGTTACTCGTAGATGCTTTGGCCAAGTAGATGCTTGTAACTCCAAGAGAGAGTATTTATGCTAGATAGTGGGTTCATGTCTCCGTTTAACCTGGGACAGTGACAGAAAGTTCTAAGGTTGTGGATGTGCTGTTGTCACTAGGGATAACCTAACGATGCTATGTCCACGGACATATGTGTTTGTTTACATTACGCACTTTACTTAATGCAATTATCCGTTGCTTGCAACTTAATACCAACGGGGGACTCGGATGACAACCCGGCGGTGGATTATTAGTCATAGATGCTGTTGGATAACGATCTATGTATTATGTCGTAATGCCCAATTAAATATCATAGTAGTCAACATGTCATGTATATGCATTGTCATGCGCTCACTATTCGTCAATTGCCCAGCTGTAATTTGTTCACCCAACATGTTAGTTATCTTTTATGGAGAGACACCACTAGTGAACTGTGGACCCCTGTCCATTCTTTTACACTGATTAAACAACCACAAACTGCAAACTGTTCCTTTTTCATTCTCTGCAATTTAATACTCATTTTCCACACCATACGTTTAATCCTTTGTTTTCAGCAAGCCAGTGAGATTGACAACCTCACTGTTTCATTGGGGCAAAGTAGTTTGATTGTGTTGTATGCAGATTCCACGTCAACAGTCCAGACTCCCTGCGACAGCTATTTTTCTGGCGCCGTTGACAACCTTCTGAAGAGTTGCTGCTCCTACTGGTTCGATAACCTTGGTTTCTTTCTGAGGGAAAACTTGCTGCTGACTACATCATACCTTCCTCTTGGGGTCTCCCAACGAACGTGTGTTTCACGTCATCAAGCTATTTTTCTGGCGCCGTTGCCGGGGAGACAGCAGTCTTCTGCAAGGGGAGTTTCACGCTTCCAATCTCTTTACTTTGTTTTTGTCTTGCTTAGTTTACTTTTATCTAGTTATGTTTTGCTTGTTTACTTGAAAACCCATAAAAATTATAAAACTGAAAATCCTATAAAAACTTTTGCTATGGAAGAATTTACTAGAACCTCTATGTTGATGGAAGCTAGAGAATTATATATAAAGTATAAAAAATCAAGAGAGGGCAAAATCTTGAGAGGCATGTTGAAAAAGTTAAATGAAGTTGCTGAAGCTTTGCTATCTTATCATGATATAAATTGTTGCTCTGAACAACATAATAATCATTTTAAATTCCAATGTCGTTTTAGTAAAGAACCTTTACTTACAAATTATTATTGGAATAATTATGCTTTTCTGGGAGCTGAACAAGTAGAACAATTTGTTACATTTGTGGCAGCTTCTGAGATAGATTCCTTCATGGCTAAAAACTATGAAACCTGTATTGCTTCTAAAATTCTTAAAGAAACAAGTTCTTTTATCCTTAATCACTGCCTAGAAAATTTCAGTGATAATGTTTATATCATTGATTATAAAGAGAGACTCCTTGATGCACAAGAGGGTACCCACATTTTGCAGGAAGAAGGATACGGAAGTATAACTCAAGATAAGGAAATAAATGAAGAAGAGAATGAAGAATCTATGGAAGAAGAAATTGATGAAACTGAAATCTCATAGGATGAAAAAGAGGAGGAGAGTGAAGGACAAAAGGAGGATCTACATTCTAATGATAGTAACTCTTACATTATATGATTGCCCTCCATACTTATCAAAGGAGGATGAATGCTATGTTCCTATGGATTCACTTGAAAAACCCCCTTTTTGATGAAACCGAAGCTTGTTGTGCTTATGGCCATGATGCCCCTATGAATGAAACTTGTGGAAATAATTATGCTACTGTTATTTATGATAATCCATGCTATTTTGATAAGTCTTATGATAATCCTCTATTTATGCCTATTATCAAAATTCATGTTAATGAGGAGTCTTGCTTAGAAAATGTTTATGATAAAGCTCTAGATGATGGTCCTATGTTGCTTCATGATATTAATTCTACTATTATTGAAAATGGGATTGGAGAGGTGCTAACTTTAGCTAGAAGGAGTCCCATACCTTTTGAGAGTGATCAATCATCTTACTATAATGTTGTTAAAAGTGGGTTTGGAGAGGTCATGACTTTAATTAATTTTGATCCCACTATTTTGGAGCTTGATAAAAATTATGTGTTTGTAGATCATGAAAAGCATGCTTTATGTGATAGTTATATTGTTGAGTTTGTTCATGATGCTACTGAAAATTATTATGAGAGAGGGAAATATGGTTGTAGAAATTTTCATGTTACTAAAACACCTCTCTTTATGTTGAAAGTTTTGAAGTTGTTCTTGTTTTACCTTCTATGCTTGTCACTATGTTCTTCAAGAATTTATTTGTTTGCAAGATTCCTTTGCATAGGAAGTGGGTTAGACTTAAATATGTTTCATATTTTCTCTTGATGCTCTACTTTTTCAACTCTTATTCTTATGAGAGCATCTTCAAAATCTTGTGCCTAGCTAAAAGGCGTTAAAGAAAAGCGCTTATGGGAGGCAACCCATTTTATTTTTCTGCAATTTTTCTTTTATTGAGTCAAGGTGTTGTTTACTTCTGTAGCAACTCCTTTGTATCTTTATTTTCTCGCATTGTTGTGCCAAGAGTAGCCTCTAATGTAAGATGATGCTTAATTTTGATTGCTGCGCAGAAACAGATTTTTGCTGTTCACTGTACGAAATTCCTAAAATCACCAGATTGTTAAAAATCTGAAATTTTTGTGCGTAATCTTTATGAATGTCTGAAACTTTCATTAGTTCAGAGTTTCTCGATCTGAGCGTCGTAAGTGCCTCGAAAAAATTCGTCTTTGCGGACTGTTCTGTTTTAGACAGATTATGCCTTTTTATTTTGCATTCTCTCTTTTACTAGTGTTGAGTGAAATTCTTTTTTGGGTGGAAGAGCTTCACATAACATCAGTGGCTGTAGCTAATGTTTAAAGTAACAAATCATATTGCGTCTTTATAGAACATGTGAATTTTTGATTATGCACTAACCCTCTAATGAGATCTACTTTGAGTTTGGTGTGACGGAAGTTTTCAAGGGTCAAGAGAGAAGGATGATATAATAGGATCAAGAAGAGTGAAGAGCTTAAGCTTGGGGAGGCTCCCATGGATCTCCCCAGCATATTTCAAGAAGACTCAAGCGTCTAAGCTTGGGGATGCCCAAGGCATCCCCTTCTTCATCGTCAAAATTATCAGGTCATCTCTAGTGAAACTATATTTTAATTCTTTCACATCATATGTGCTTTTCTTGGAGCGTCTGTGTGCTTTTTATTTTCAGTATTGCATTTTATTTTCAATAAAGCTTGACTGGACCCTAGCATTCTTGATTGGGAGAGAGACACGCTCCGCTTTTTCATGAGAATACTCCTATTCTTCACTTATATTTGTTGAGTATTCATATCTAGCGCTGTTCAGCTTTTAGCTCTTGTTTTCATGTATCTCTTGTCAGAGCTATTAGCTTTCTTTTGTAGAAAGTACTCTCTTGCTTCACTTATATTTGTTTGGAGAGTTGATGAAATAAATTGATTGGTGTTTGGTTGGTTCAGAAAATGTTGCATGTGGTAATTGGTATAAGGAAAAACTTGCTTAATCTTGTAGATCACTAAAATGGATAACTTGATGCTTGTCAATTGTTTTGAGTTAACAAGTAGATCATGATTAAATTGTGCATCACATGAGTTAAGCCTATTAGTGAAGAACTACCGTAAAGCTTGTTGAAAATTTGGTTTGCATCGGTGGTACCTCTAAGGTCTAGATATTTTCTAATAACAGGGTTTGGTTAACAAGGAAGACGGTATGAAGTCTTATAACGTTTGCAATATGTTTGTCATATAAAACTTGGTGTACGGGTTGATATTCTTGTTTGCTTACATAACCTTGCTAGCCTAAACTCTGTACTGAGAGGGAATGCTTCTCGTGCATCCAAATCCTTGAGCCAAAATCCATGCCATTTGTGTCCACCATAACTACCTATATGTGGTATTTCCTTGCCACTCCAAGTAAATTTTTCATGTGCTACCTTTAAATTATTCAAAATGTTATTATTCCCTTTTTGTGTCAATGTTTACTAGCTCATGAGGAATTAGTGTGGTTATTCTTTATTCTATTTGTCGAGTGGACTTTTACACCTGGACTAGTGGCATATACATCCGCTTATCCAATAACTTGCAAAAAGAGCTGGCAACGGGGTGCCCAGTCCCAATTAATTACAACTTTAACCAATTAATTCTCTTCACACTTTTGCCCTGATTCATCAGTAAGCAATGACAAACAGTGAAATACCTGAATGTGTGTAAACCAAAGAGAAAGAGGGATGATCTGCCTTGCTGGTAGAAATAACGTCCTTCATGGGAGCCGCTCTTAAAAGTCCGTTCGACAGGTAGAATACTGTTCTCACCCGCTACCATTCGTTGACAATTAACAAACACCTCTCAAAAATAGATACTCCTCCATGGTATGTGATTGATGGAAGGCACCCGAGGATTCGGTTAGCCATGGCTTGTGTTAGCAAGGTTGGGAGGAGTATCAAATATTTTATGCAATCTCTATATGCTTTCAAAAACCTAAAAGCTCTAGCACATGATTTAATCCCTGCTTCCCTCTGCGAAGGGCCTTTCTTTTACTTTTATGTTGAGTCAGTTTTCCTATTCTTTCTGTCTTCCACAAGCAAACACTAGTGTCAACTTTGTTACAACATGCGTTATATGCAATGTATTGGACTTGTTATACTACTTTGTGTTGACAATATCCATGAGATAAATATGTTGAAAGTTGAAGCAAATGCTGAAACTAAATTCTTCCTTTGTGTTGATTAAATACCTTTTGTTAGAAACTATTGCTTTATGAGTTAACACTTATGCAAAACTGTTTGATGCTTGTCTCGAAAGTACTATTCATGAAAACGTTTAGCTTGTGTGATTCATTGTTTACTCATTATCTATTTGTAGCAAATTATAGACCATTGACTTGGATCACTTCATTCATTTACATGTGCCTTGCAATATTATATGATCAAGATTATGATAGTAGCATGTCACCTCAAAAATTATTTGTTTTTATCGTTTACCTACTCGAGGACGAGTAGGAACTAAGCTTGGGGATGCTGATACGTCTCAAACGTATCTATAATTTTTGATGTTCCATGCTTGTTTTATACCAATTGCTACATGTTTTGCATCTACTTTATATCACTTTTATACATTTTTTGGGACTAACCTATTAACAAGATGCCGAAGTGCCAGTTCCTGTTTTCTGCTGTTTTTGTATTCCAGAAAAGCTAGTCTGGAAATATTCTCGGAATTGGACGAAACTACACGGGGGTGCCTATTTTTCCAGAACACGCCTGACGGAGCGAAGGAGCAGCAGAGGAGGGCCACCAGGAGGCCACACGCACCAGGGCGCGGGCCCCCCTCTGCCGCGCCCTGGGTGGTGTGGGCCCCTCGGGGGTCCGCAGCCGCCGCCCTTTCGCCTACTTATTCCCCCCGACGCGAAAACCCTAAGTACCTGAGCAAATATCCACGAAAAGTTCCAGAGACGCCGCCGTCGTCAACCCTAGCTCGGGAGGGTTCAGAACCTCTTCCCGGCACCCTGCCGGAGAGGGGAATCGTCACCGGAGGCTTCTACATCGCCATGCCTGCCTCCGGAGTGATGCGTGAGTAGTTCATCCTTGGACTACGGGTCCATAGCAGTAGCTAGATGGTTGTCTCTCCACTTTGTGCCATCATGTTTAGATCTTGTGAGCTGCCCTACATGATCAAGATCATATTATTGTAATGCTACATGTTGTGTTTGCTGGGATCCGATGAATATTGAATATTATGTCAAGTTGATTATCAATCTATCTTATATGTTATTTAAGATCTTGCATGCTTTCCGTTACTCGTAGATGCTTTGGCCAAGTAGATGCTTGTAACTCCAAGAGAGAGTATTTATGCTAGATAGTGGGTTCATGTCTCCGTTTAACCTGGGACAGTGACAGAAAGTTCTAAGGTTGTGGATGTGCTGTTGCCACTAGGGATAACCTAACGATGCTATGTCCACGGCATATGTGTTTGTTTACATTACGCACTTTACTTAATGCAATTATCCGTTGCTTGCAACTTAATACCAACGGGGGACTCGGATGACAACCCGGCGGTGGATTATTAGTCATAGATGCTGTTGGATAACGATCTATGTATTATGTCGTAATGCCCAATTAAATATCATAGTAGTCAACATGTCATGTATATGCATTGTCATGCGCTCACTATTCGTCAATTGCCCAGCTGTAATTTGTTCACCCAACATGTTAGTTATCTTTTATGGAGAGACACCACTAGTGAACTGTGGACCCCGGTCCATTCTTTTACACTGATTAAACAACCACAAACTGCAAACTGTTCCTTTTTCATTCTCTGCAATTTAATACTCATTTTCCACACCATACGTTTAATCCTTTGTTTTCAGCAAGCCAGTGAGATTGACAACCTCACTGTTTCGTTGGGGCAAAGTAGTTTGATTGTGTTGTGTGCAGATTCCACGTCAACAGTCCAGACTCCCTGCGACAGCTATTTTTCTGGCGCCGTTGACAACCTTCTGAAGAGTTGCTGCTCCTACTGGTTCGATAACCTTGGTTTCTTTCTGAGGGAAAACTTGCTGCTGACTACATCATACCTTCCTCTTGGGGTCTCCCAACGAACGTGTGTTTCACGTCATCAAGGAGCGTGCCAAGGCGGACAGGACTTTGGAGGGGGCTTGCAAGAAGTTGGCACGACAGCAATTCTACAATGTAAAGCATACCTCCGTCAATCATTACAGTTCTGAGAAGTTATGCAAGACGGCGCCGAAGCATGAGGAACCACCTGATATGACCATGGACGATTACATGTCGGTAAGTAAATTGTCAATGAGATTACATGTTGCTGCTAAGTTGCAATTGCATTATCTGTTCTTCACATGAGTATTGTTTTTTTAGGTTATGCCCACATGGCCTATGGTAAGGCAGACGCGTGGGAGGCGTTGGCGTCGAGTGGCTTGGGCAGAACGCCGAGTTCAAAGCCTTGAGCGAGCGGAACAAGGCAAACCGTGGGAGCGGGGGGACACATTGTGCGGGAGCCCGCAACCATGATCGCTTCAAGGCAAAGCTGGTATATATATACATGGAACAACTTCATTTATTTCTCCTCATGTTCCTACTTGATACGCATAACACTTCTTTGGCAATGCAGGAGGCCGATATCGGGGAGCCTGTGTCGGACATGCAAGCATGGGAGAGGATGAAGATGAAGAAGATCGATCTATCCGAGCCTCAGCCCTCGTTTCCCGATTACTTCGGCAGTGCCGAGGAGAACATAGATAGGTACGTCGAGTCGTTCAAGGGTCTTAATCCGTAGGTGGATAGACCTCTTGAGCATGACACCGACGAGAGAGCGATGGTCCTGGCCGGGCACGGTTGGGAGCATGGCCGTTTGCCCTGTCTTAGTGCGGTAATCCCGCGTACTCCTGAGTTGGGCCTCGTGCGTATCAAGGCTACACTCACCGCCGACGACCCCCCTGTCCTGTCTCCTCGACGGCCTTCCCGAGCTCGCCCCGATGTAAGTTTTTCTCAATTTCATTCTCTTTCCGCATTCGTTCCTAGCTAAGTGGCTAAGTTGACGAGATTCGTTCTATTTTGAAATTGTAGCCTGATTTCGAGGCAGCCTTCGATGCCACTTACGCGGACTATGAGGCGGAGTATCACTTGTGGCTGCAGAAGAGAGCGGACTATGACGAGTGGCAAGAGTTGCGCGATGTTTTCAACCTTTATATTTGCAAAATATGGCAAGTCCCATTTCCTCTAGTTTGAACCTTCTTTTTCTACAACTCCTGACATCTAAACTATCTTGTAGGCGAGCGAGAAGTTTTTTGCCACTGGAGTGCGGGATCCGCTGCCTCCGCGTCCACCTAGGGTGGGGATGCCGCCCATGTGCCCATCGAGGGAAGCGGTCGCTCGCACATATAAGCCAAGGACTCCGGTAAGTTATTTACCAAACCAGTTGTTACCGCCGTACTGTGCTTTCCAAGTTGCTAACTTGGACTCAAACATGTAGGGATCGGGATGCTCCAGGAATGCACCCTTTGGTCGTGCTTCTGCCTCGCTGATGCATGTAAAATGCATACATGAACTTTGCATTATTTTATTCATATTCCCATCATATTTGCATCATATAAGGGTTATATTATTGATTTATAATGATTTTGGGAATAATTCACAGGTTCCCCTATTTTTCTGGATTTAACCCTGCGCAGGCAGAAAACCCTATTTCTTTCCTTTTATGTTTCAGGGACCCAAACGACGTCCAAAAATATGGAAAAATACAGGCGTCAATATTTTGGAAGGAAGAAGACCTGGGAGCGAAGGAAGCAAACAAACGGAGGTCCGAGGACCAAAAGAGGGGGGCCCACGCGGCCAAGTACTGTAGCCGCGTGGGACCCACCATCTTGGCCCTCGACGCTCCGTTGCCGTCGATCTTTCTTCCGAAGCTTCGTCTTGACCTAAAACCGACTATAAAAATAGTCCCCGAGGCTCTTCGGAGGGGAGCGCCGCACAAACACAGAAACACCGAAACAGAGATCAGGAGCTGCAGATTGGAGGGGGAAAACTCCGGCGGGGCGCTGCCGGAGAGGTCTCCACCTCCTCCAACGACATCTCCATCGACTCCATGATGAAGAGGGAGTAGTCCACCCCTGGACTATGGGTTTGTGGAAGTAACTTATGTATCTCTCTCTCTCTGTGCTTCACTAATTAGCACCGTATGAGCTGCCGAACATGATTACGGTCATCTATGTAATACCTTTGTGGTGGATCTTTATGAGTTAATATATGTGTGAGATTGCAATTGTTTTACTTCAGTTATGAAAGTAGATGCATATTATGTACCCCGTTCTTGTTTACTTGTTATGATCAAGCATGTTTATGAGAGCGTGTGAGGGGGAACGTGTGCATTAGATGGAGTAACGGGGGGTGGCTAGTGCGGTGAACGTGAGAGAAAGTTCCGCGATCCACTTGGGTATTTTACCTTACTTTGTTGCCTCACTAGGGATAAAAAGAAATACCTTGCTACCGGAGATGTGGGTGTGACCATGCCACTACTCCATGACTAGATCTAGCATGTTCTTATTTCAACTTCATGTCATGAAACTTATTGCTATGCTCTGATTTATCTTAATACTAAGGTGTTATGATTTAGTTCGCATCTTAGTGGAGTATAAGAGAGGTTAATAACCAAAAGATCTCTATGTTAGGACGTGATGCCCATATGATTATAACTTGTCATGAAACTTTGTTGCAATCTCATATGTTAACTTTTGTGTTCCATTGTCCACCACATCATTAAAGAGAGAGTGCATTTGTGAAACCATGAACCCCGTCCATTTTTAATCATAAGAAACAACTTTCCAACAACTTTCATCCACTTTTCATTTTCAGCCATAATTAAATCCGAAAATACAAAAATACTTTTGCATCTTTCATTCATCATATAAAACCCAAAAATATCATTTATCATTGTTTCCATCATCCTTGCATATTTATTTATCATCATTGCATATTTTATTTATTGTTTTGTATTCATAACTTACTCACACCTTGTGCTTGACAACCACTTGGTGAGGTTGAGGGCACAAAACAATTTATCTTTGTTTGCAGGTTTCCAAGGGAAGGATAAGGAGGTAAAGCTTCCACTACTGATTCCCCGAGAGTTCGATATAAACCCTCGAGTCACCTTCGTGGGGAAAAGTCTTGCCCGTACTACACACTCTGCTATTGGGGTCTCAACCTACGCCTTTGAGGGCTATCAAGACACATTTTCTGGCGCCGTTGCCGGGGAATCATTGCTGAAAGTTTTATCCAAGGGTATCTCACAACAAGTCAACTTCATCACCAACTTGTGCAAACACCTAAGCTTGGGGAGGTTGCACCTACGTGAGCACATCTTATCCATCTTTACTTCAAAGCATTTTATTTTGTTTTGTTATTGTCTTGCATTTTGTGTTGCATATTTATTTTCAGTTTTGCATAAAAAATTAAAAAATACATAAAAACTTGCTAAAATGGGAGAAAAACTAAGTTGTGTGACTACACAAACACTCCAAATGATCAATTTATTGCTAGGCTATTGCCACACCTAAGATAAATGCTGAGAGTTATGAAGTAAGTCCTAGTTTGTTGAACTTGATAACTAGGGAACAATTTGGTGGTAGTGCTATGGAGGATGCCTCTATGCATCTTCATGATTTTGTTGAAATATGTGACATGCAAAATTTAAAAATGTGGAAAGTGATATTCTAAAACTGAAGTTATTTCCTTTCTCACTTAGAGGAAAAGCTAAAGAGTGGTTGCATTCATTACCTATTGATAGCATTAAAACTTGGGATGATCTAAAAGAAGCTTTCATTAAGAAATACTATCCTCCTGTTAAAATTTTGCAAAATAGAAACAACATTCTTTCTTTTAGGCAAAATGAAAATGAACATGTTGCTATGGCTTGGGATAGGATAAAACTTATGCTTAGAACTTGTCCATCACATGGGTTAATGAATGGACCATATTACACTCTTTCTACAATGGTTAAACTACATGTCTAGAAACATACTTGATTCTGCTGCTGGAGGTGCTTTTATGAGTAAAACTATAGTAGAAGCTAAAAATATATTGGAAAGCATTTTGCAAAACTATAGTCAATGGCATACTGATAGGCACCTAATCCTTCTAAGAAAGTGAACTCTATGAAGAAACAATGATTTGTCATCTAAAATGGATACTATTCTTGCTTTCATTAATAAACAAAATATGAAAATGTGCCTTTGCAAGAACTAGTTGGTAACAATTCTGAAAATATTGATGTCAACTTCATTAGGAACTATGGTAATAATGGGTATGGTAACAACAATTATAACTCTTATAATAAACCCCCATATGTGCCAAATAAATATGCTACTAGTGGTAATGTTTCTAGTGATTTGGAAAACACCATTAGATCTTTATATCTACTCAAAAGGAGCTTAATAAGGAATTTATCTCTAAGTTTGAAAAACAAGATCTTTGTTTGAAAGGGTAGATCAGCTTACTAAGGAAGTTCATCATTAAAGAACATCATTACAGCCAAAAACATGAGGAAACAATTAAATATTGCCAAGAGGTTATCAATAAATCTTGGGAACACATTCATGAGCAAGAGAGAGTTGCTAAAGAATCTATTGGTAATGAAAGAGGTTGAAGTTGAGGAAGTTAAAATGCTTAGTGAAGTCAAGGATCCTTGCTTGACTTAGAAATTGTAGCTTGCATGAATTAATATCTATCTTACAAAAATTTGCAAGTGATCCTTCCATCAACACTAACCAAGCAGGTTTTGGTTCTTATATTGCTAATCATGTCTTGAAAGAAAAGATTGCTAGGTACAACCAAGAGGCTATGATACCACCTAAGCTTGGGGATATGTGGATTCCCAAAGTACTAGTAACTATTGGAAAAGAGACACACCATGCATACTTGATCTAGGATCTAGTGTCTCTGTTTTATCTAAAGAACTATATGAAGTACTTGAATTGAAAAATCTTGAAAAATGCTCTATTGAACTTGCACTTGCTGATGATTCCATTAAACATGCTTTAGGAAAGTAAGTGATGTTATGGTAGAGTTACATATGACTTTTGTGCCTGTTGATTTTCTAATCATGGATATGGGGAATAAAACCTCTAGTCCAATTATTCTTGGAAGACCTTTTCTTCGTACCACAGGTGCTATCATTGATTCAAAGAAGGGAATGTGAAGTTTCAGTTTCCACACAAGAAGTGCATGGAACACTTCCCAAGGAAGAGGGACACCAAAGTTCAAGCTCCCTCATGAGCTTCGTCCACAATAAACATCAAGTAAGAAGCCTAGCTATATGGCTATAAAGAAAGCGCTTTACGGGAGGCAACCCGGTTTTTTTATTGTGATTTTCTTTGTGTCCTCTTGCTGTAACAAGAGACTTTGTTTATAGTTTAGTTTCTGGAATTTTTAATAAAGTGCCAAGTTTTACCATTTTGGTTTGAAAAAGTTGCTTATAGCGTTCGGAGATTTTATTCCTGCACGAATCTGTGCACGGTATGATTTTTAATTCTTATTCTGTAACTCCGAATGAGCTCATATTTGAACTGTAGTTGCAACTTTTCATCCTCTGTATGCATGAATTTTTCGGAATTTTTGACAAAGTTAAGTAGGGTAGAAAAATACGTTTTGCTGCTGCTGTTTTTCTGGACAGATTCTGTCCCATTTTGTTTGATGCATGCTTAGAACTTTTAACTTGAATCTTTTTGATCCAATTGAGTTTATGAGTAGGCATACAACATTATACACTTTCTGGACATTCATATGAATTTTTGTCTAAGGATTATATGCAGCAAGAAACTATTTGTTTATCACTACTAATGCACCCCACAGAAAAGAAATGGGAGAAACGGTGTTTTGAAGTTTTTTCACAGGGATTAGAGGAGATGCACCAAGAGCTATCCAAGGATGGTGAAGACCATAAGCTTGGGGATGTGAAGACAACCCCACTGGACCTACACACTCTCGGTTTGCACACGTCTAACTTCTGTTTTTCGATCGAAACACTTTATCGCATAAACTTGGAGCGTCTTTTTGTTTTTGTTTGTTTGATTTTTTTTTGAGACCACCACATATCATTTATATATGAGAGAGCTACTGGAAATATGGGTTGAAATATGTTGGATGCATTATAAGATTGGGAAAAGGGAT
The DNA here is from genome assembly GCA_947311845.1 of Poa pratensis. Taxonomy (NCBI): domain Eukaryota; kingdom Viridiplantae; phylum Streptophyta; class Magnoliopsida; order Poales; family Poaceae; genus Poa; species Poa pratensis. The sequence goes on along the minus strand of CAMZMU010000059.1, from coordinate 17,545,722 downwards.
GTTTGAGTTGATTTTAAAAGATACATATAGTTGCATGATTCATGAGCTTGTTAATGAGTAATAATTTGCAAGTTTTTATCAAGAGCTATCTTTTATTCATGTTTTGATGCTGAATGTTATTTACTTGTTTAACATGGATTAGTTAGTTCTATGGACACTCATGCATGCATTTAGATGGTCAACTTTCTCCCTCTTGCTAGCCCAAAAATTCCAACAAGCAAAAACTTGTTTCCAACACCTTCAACCAAAGTTTTTCCAGTGAGTCCACCATATCTACCTATTAGCTTTATGCTATTCCGAGTATGTTTACATGTTATTTGTTATCTATACCTCTGAATGAAAATGCTTATGTTGTTGATTGTTATGGGAAAAGTTGGTTATATAGCTCTCACGAACTTGATGCACACTTTATTTTATTGCATAATAAACATGACCCATTGTGATTAAAATTATGATGTTATGGCTTGACAAATGTCTTTGGTTGGAGTTAGCATATGTGTGTCACATGGCAAGCTTTCAACATTGCACTTCATTATTTAGTTGATATCATGTACTTTTGTTTATGGATGCTTACATGGTGAAATAAATGTGGAAATGAGTAGTTTAAATGAGTTTGTATAAATGGTTAGAGAGACGCCTGGGCCGCTAATCTAAGCCATGCATCATTCATGGTGGAAATTTACACATGCTATGGTGAACCTTCTGTGATACACACAATAAAAAGCTACCAATGGTAAATAAAAAGGGTGTTGAGATTGTTCATTGTTTGTTTGTCTTGTCATTTTGATATGGGCTTGTTCCATATCCTGGGACAAGAGGTACCCCAGTTGACGCTCTTGATGATACTATTTTACTTACAATGATATTTAATTGAACTTGCTTTGTTTCCAAGTTGAGTAACACATGGTGTAGGTACTTGTATTCAAGGGGCATGAGACTTTCAACCATACTTTGTCAAGCACATTACTCATATTTGCTTTCACTTTAAACTTAATCATTCAAGATGCTATGATAGGGGAATGAGAGCTTGACACCAAGGATTACCATATTACAATCATTAACTTAAGTAGAGAAGTTCAGAAGTTAGATGAAACTTATTCATGCTTTACCTCTACTCATATATATCTTTCCAAAGTGTCCACCTTTTATATTCAGATTTTCATCTACACTCTATGACCATTAGGATGTTCTTACTTATCATTATGCATACTTGGTCCATAGTACTTTTTCATTTATGTTACACTTTGTGAATTATCATTGAACATCCTTACATTGAATATTTGATATCACTTCATAAACTATCTTGCATATTGCTACTCTTTTAAGAATGAACCATTTGACTCTATGTAGCAATAGTAATCATCTTTGATATCCATTGATAGTATTAAATTGCAAAGTCCATGTTAGTTTTATCACCTTCATACTCGAGGACGAGCATGGTTAAGCTTGGGGATGTTGATGCATGTAAAATGCATACATGAACTTTGCATTATTTTATTATATTCCATCATATTTGCATCATATAAGGGTTATATCATTGTTTATAATGATTTTGGGAATATTCACAGTTTCCTATTTTTTGGAATTAACCCTGCGCAGGCAGAAAACCCTATTTCTTTTTTTATGTTTCAGGGACCCAAACGACGTCCAAATATGGAAATTTACAGCGTCAATATTTGGAAGGAAGAAGACTGGGAGCGAAGGAAGCAAACAAACGGAGGTCCGAGGACCAAAAGAGGGGGCCCACGCGGCCAGTACTGTAGCCGCGTGGGACCCACCATCTTGGCCCTCGAGCTCCGTTGCCGTCGATCTTTCTTCCGACTTCGTCTTGACCTAAAACCGACTATAAAAATAGTCCCCGAGTCTCTTCGGAGGGAGCGCCGCACAAACACAGAAACACCGAAACAGAGATCAGGAGCTGCAGATTGGAGGGGGAAAACTCCGGCGGGGCGCTGCCGGAGAGGTCTCCATCTCTCCAACGACTTCTCCACGACTCCATGATGAAGAGGGAGTAGTCCACCCTGGACTATGGGTTTGTGGAAGTAACTTATGTATCTCTCTCTCTTGTGCTTCACTAATTAGCACCGTATGAGCTGCTGAACATGATTACGGTCATCTATGTAATACCTTTGTGGTGGATCTTTATGAGTTAATATATGTTTGAGATTGCAATTGTTTTTTCAGTTATGAAAGTAGATGCATATTATGTACCCCGTTCTTGTTTACTTGTTATGATCAAGCATGTTTATGAGAGCGTGTGAGGGGGAACGTGTGCATTAGATGGAGTAACGGGGGGTGGCTAGTGCGGTGAACGTGAGAGAAAGTTCCGCGATCCACTTGGGTATTTTACCTTACTTTGTTGCCTCACTAGGGATAAAAAGAAATACCTTGCTACCGGAGATGTGGGTGTGACCATTGCCACTACTCCATGACTAGATCTAGCATGTTCTTATTTCAACTTCATGTCATGAAACTTATTGCTATGCTCTGATTTATCTTAATACTAAGGTGTTATGATTTAGTTCGCATCTTAGTGGAGTATAAGAGAGGTTAATAACCAAAAGATCTCTATGTTAGGACGTGATGCCCATATGATTATAACTTGTCATGAAACTTTGTTGCAATCTCATATGTTAACTTTTGTGTTCCATTGTCTACCACATCATTAAAGAGAGAGTGCATTTGTGAAACCATGAACCCCGTCCATTTTTAATCATAAGAAACACCTTTCCAACAACTTTCATCCACTTTTCATTTTCAGCCATAATTAAATCCGAAAATACAAAAATACTTTTGCATCTTGCATTCATCATATAAAACCCAAAAATATCATTTATCATTGTTTCCATCATCCTTGCATATTTATTTATCATCATTGCATATTTATTTTTGTTTTGTATTCATAACTTACTCACACCTTGTGCTTGACAACCACTTGGTGAGGTTGAGGGCACAAAACAATTTATCTTTGTTTGCAGGTTTCCAAGGGAAGGATAAGGAGGTAAAGCTTCCACTACTGATTCCCCGAGAGTTCGGTATAAACCCTCGAGTCACCTTCGTGGGGAAAATTGTCTTGCCCGTACTACACACTCTGCTATTGGGGTCTCAACCTACGCCTTTGAGGGCTATCACTCGCCGACTTCGACGCGCGCGCTCGTGGAGCATGGCGGTGGTGGTGCCTCGCCGAGTTCGCCGCGCGAGACCACACCGTCTCGTGCCTCGTCGGGTGCCTCGCCGGGTTCCGCGTGTGATTCGACGGCGGCTGTCCCACGTGGTCGGTCACCTATGCTCACGCGGGCAGAAATGGGTACCTCGAGCTCTCAGGAGATGTAGGATGTGTCCGGGTGTGTTTTGTATGAATGTTTGGATGAATTCGAACTATGTTTGTGTCATTTGGAGTTTGTATATATGTTTGTATGAATTCGAATTGTGTTTGAGTTATTTGGAATTTGTATGATGGTTTGGATTATATATGTCATGTTCTGTGATGTTTGTGTATGAATTCAAATTATATTTGTGTATTTGAAATGTGCTGGAAACAGCAGCACCAATCAGCAAAAAAAAAGAAAATATGGTCACTCATACGCCGACGGCATCGGCGTAGGGTGCGTCGCGGACGCACAGGATGGCGCCACGTCGCCCGAAGTGGACCATATGGTCACCCATACGCCGACGGCATATGTCATCTCCCAGGCGCCCAGGAAGCGGCCACGTGGCTCTCAGAGGCCGACGGCAATGCCGTCGGCGTATGTTGAGCTAACGGAACGTGGGGGACGCCGTCGGCGTCTCGGTCGATTCCTGTAGTGCAAAGTTTTAATGGATTTTATTGGGTTCACCTGAACCCAATGGCTCTATGCCAGCTCCGCCACCGGTAATGTTTCAGCACTGTTTTTTTTTAGGGAATTTCAACACACTGTTTAGCTACGCATGGTGTGAGTTTGGAGCGGGAAAGCAACCGCTGCCAAGTTATGTAAAGACCTTGTTGCTGGCACTATGTCCAGCTCGTCGAGTTAATGGAAGACACTGTTCCTCTCCAAAAAAATAAAACTCTGCTCTTTTTGGTTTAACCCAGACCTGCTTAATTTTACCTTTCACAAACTAGGACAAACTAATGGGTGTTCCTGCTCTGGTGGACGGTGCGGCTCTTTGGCAAGCACACGGATTTACGCGCATTGGAGACTGACGTAGGCCTCAGCCGAAACCTACTCGGCCTCAGAGTATGAGCCGAGTTCGTTTCCTTCTCGGACTCCGAGTATACTCCGGAGCTGTTCAGCTCCTATATGTGCAACCCTACGCGACGGTGGAGGTGAAACAATAACAGTGAATTCGCACGCCTCGGTCTTCTGCTAGACCAAGAAAAGCAAGTCACCCGAAGCCGTGATCCAGCTTTTCCAATGCCAGTCACATACCATGCACCGCGTCGACAACCTCCGGTGCCACCTCGCCGTCGCCCAACGGCAGACAAGGACGTCGTCATGCCCGACGGCACCGTGATCCGCACCACCGTCACGTCCTCCGCCTACGACGTGGTTTCGTTTCTCCGGGAGGTCGAGGAGCGCTTCCACAAGGAGGTGCACGAGTACATGAGCCTCAAGGAGGGCCGGGAGCAGGAGCAGCAGGGCCGGGAGGAGGACCACCATTGCCTCATCGTCGGCCTCGACACGGAGTGGCACATAAACAGAGAGGATGGGAAGCGTCGGAACCAGATCGCCGTCCTCCAGCTCTGCGTCGCCGACCGCTGCCTCGTGTTCCAGATTTACTACGCCGACTACATCCCCACCGAGCTCGCATACTTCCTCGCCAACCGGGACTTCTGCTTTGTCGCCGTCGGAGTCGGCGGCGACGTCAAGCGGCTGCGGGATGATTGCAACCTGGAGGTGGCCTGCACCAGTGGCGGAGCTTGACCAACATATTAGGAGGGGCCAAAACAGATAAGATAAGAGCTGAGGGGGCCAGATTTAAGTATTTTGTGTTTTATATGGTCAAAAGTGGTAAATATATAGTACTAATATGCAAATTTTAATTAAGTTGGGGGGGCCATGGCCCATGTTGGCCCCCATGAAGCTCCGCCTGTGGCCTGCACGATGGACCTGCCTCAGGTCGCGGCGGTTGTGCTCGGCCGGCCAGACCTCCGGCAGGTGGGGCTCGCGACCCTGGCGCTCGAGGTGATGGGCACGGTCATTGATAAGCCGAAGGAGGTGACTATGAGCAGGTGGGCCAAGCGGGACCTGACTGCGGTGCAGATCAACTACGCCTGCATTGACGCCTTCGTGTCCTTCGACGTTGGACGGCGGCTACTCTGCAAACCTTGTGTTTGAAGTTTTGTACTGTAGATGCTTACGGTCAGCATTAATTGCGATTTTCGCAGATGTTTGACGTTTCGTAGTCTCAGTTGTTGTATGTGCGCAAGTTTGTTGCCAACTCAACGTGTTATACTGAAACTGGAACGCTTTGTGCCGCCAAACTAGTTTATTCGACCATCTTGCCTTTTACTTTCGTTGTACTCCTATATAAGTGTTAAATTTTCTTGTTCTCGTATTGTATAAATATTCTAGTGGTTTTCTAAGCATTGCTTTCGGTTGATGTTTAGATGTAGAAAGAAGAAACCGACGCCTGATATGAGAGCTGGTAGGTAACTACGTATGCGGCCATGCATGAAAGTTACCGTTCCATCATACTTTTGCACTGAGCAAAATAAAAATAAAACGCTTTTATTAATTCTCCGTTAGCCACGATTTTTGTTAGCGCTCGGTCCATGGTTGGGCTACATTTTGCTTTTTTGTTGGGCTTTGATATATTTTTTTATGGGCTTTGTATTGGCCGTTTTTTGTTGGGATTTTTTCCTTTTTTAGCAAAAATATAACACAATTGCAGCTGAATCCCCCCTCAAACAAAAATTGCAGCTGAATCATTCATATGCAATTGCACATTATGTAATTGCGGCTGAACTCTCCAGCTCAGTTGGCATATTAGTATGTAATTGGGCAGTAATATGTAATTATACAAATAATATATGAATTACAGACGACGTGAATTGTAATCGACATGAAAATCACAGTCTTATCACAATTGAAATCAAGAATGCGCAATTACACATTAGTGACCTTAATGTGCAATCACAGACGTATAGTTTTTCAACCGGGATAAAATTTTATGGTATTTGACCATCAAATACAAAGGCTCACCTCTGCTAGAAAATATTAGATGAGTTGTGCATTAATCTATCATAAATGTCCATTTTTATTACCATCTCTTAGGTTCATTAACCGGATTGCCTATGATTAAGGGTTACAGTGTTACACTACTACTGCCTCTGTTTCAAATTAAATAATTTTGTACTAAATATACACCAATTAATATGGAGCGGAGAAAGACTCCTATTTAACATTTGGCAAAAAAGAATCTTGAGTTTCTACTCGAGGAACGGTAGAGATGTTTGCAAAGATTATTGGTAATATAAGTAATAATTAAATAAACAACCACATATTTGTACAAAAAAATCACACACACAGAATGTAAAAATTATGCTAATACACACTCCTCTTATTTTGAAATAACTGAGACACCCATATGTCGCATGAATCACACATGTGCATTGTCGTCCCCTAATCTTAGCCAAAGAGTTGTGTCAAGTTTTCGTTGTATTTCTTTTCTACTTGAAGTAAGGATCATGAGCTTCCATGACATTTGCAATGCCAAAGAGCCACTCGATCGACATTTTAAATTGTTTCGGCATGGGATTTCACCAAACATGGTGTTCTCCATAGAGTATTCCGCCCTATACTAGACATGACCTTCTTGAACTAACACGTGACTCCAACATTGAACCACCATGTTTCACACGCTTCTTGGACTCAATATCAGCAAGTAAACAAGTTGTCATCTCGAATATCATTATTTTCGTCCAATGTCCAAAATGTGCTGCACAAGCGAGCACACGAAAATTATATTCAAAATCACCAACATCAGTTTACTCCTAACACTATACTAGCCATCTGGTATTGTTCATACAAATCACAAAGGAATATAAGTCAAGATTAACTTTGTGATAACATTCATGAACACCTTTGCGGGGGGGATGGGGAGCCACACCGTTGAGTTAGAGCCTGGTGGAGCGACTGAGATGGTAGCTACTTGAAACATAGCACCTGACTCCACGGGGTGGCACGGAAGACCGAGACGGACGACATTGTGGCAAGGGTTTGGGATGAAAGTGACAAAGGTGCATGATGCATTGGAGGATGTGCAGGAAGCGGGATAGTAATCACGTGAATTTTTTGAGTGATATATATTTTTATTTGGGTTTTCCCAGCTATGTTTTTTTTTTTTGCATTCTCTTTTCTTGATGTAATGTAACTCTTTTCCTTGTGCGAACAAAGTACAAAGAGGCCCGGTAAACAATCTACAGCCGGTGCATGCTCGAGACGCGTCTCGACTGATTCTGTGGGTCGCTCGATAGGTCCATAGGATGGGATGTCTGCTAGAACTTCCTGACCGAAAAACAAAGGTTAAATGATCCTCAAAGAGCTTTGTGACCTATGTTTACATGGTATGAGCATGATTTTGTAGAGCTTCATGACTTGACATTGGTCTGACAAGATTAGTCTATACTACTATTAAAAGAGCAAACTTGTTGGGATACTTTAAATCTGGACCTTTCAATATCCGATCAAACAGCCCAGATCGTCTCAATGTTTGACAACTCAACAATGTCCGATTTTTCCCGTTTTACCCTCCCACCAAATCACATAATACTACTAAATTGCCACTCATCTCCGAATAGTTATTTTTGTCTTTTCCTGAGTTAGGCCGAACTGTACAGAGAGCCGACACATCTGCGTCAACGGCGAAGGCCTGCCGGGGGAAATTTCCTGTCGGCGTGGTGGGCATTATATCCGATCAAGCCACACTCGCCGGCGAAGTCGCCGGCGTCTGCTCCACATCCGCATCACCTCTTGTTAAGGAGCCTGAGCAACCAAAGAAAGAGCCTCACTCCTCCCACCTGCCGCCCGACCGCCGCCTGTACTGCTGCCGCCCCCACTCCATCCGGCGCCGCTGCTCCCGCCTGGATTGCCGCCGACCTACTGCTTCCGGCGCCGCCGGCGCCCCTGCCAAGACCCTCAACTGCCGCGCACCCTCCCGCAGCAAGGGAGAGGAGCCCAGATTCGATTCCCCGGCTCCTCACTAGGGCGGCGGCTGCCGGCTGCGGTGTTGCTGGTGATGACCCACTTCCTCACCGGCGTGTTCCAGGGCGAGGTTCAGCGGGACGTGGCGGAGCTGCAAGGTGCCCTTGACCTGTGTGCAGTTCGGGGGCGAAGACGGGCGACACCCAAGTCCGGGGGCGAAGACGGGACGTGCCGGAGCGGCAAGCTGCCCTTGACCGGGAGAAGACGGGCGACACCCGTGCAGTGCCGTGCGCGTCCCGCCCGCTGCCAACTCCCCAGGCGCCCGCCGTGCGGGTCGGCCGTTGTGGCGATTTCCCCGCCTCCCCTTTGTAGAATCTCTCTTCTCTTTCTCAATTGAGTTGTGCCGTATTCCCCCTCATCGGAATCTGATAAATTCTTTGTGCACTGTAATAGTCCGAGTATCTCTAAATTCAGCAGACGACCCATATGCTATAACTGTATGCCGGTAATTTGCCCAGTATGCCTTGGTTGCTTACAAGCAGACTGTCTACGTATATCCTGGAAATTTCTGTCCGTACTTTATCAAATTTTAGTGGGTTCAGGTTTTGCTAGCTACCTTTGTTTTACCTCTGCAAACTGCTAAAAGTATGATTTTGTCTGTTACATGGCAGCTACCTCTGTTAGGCGTGCACTAGGGTCGACTGTCAATATAACATTATACCATTTATGTCGCCTGAATCAAGAATCGTCTGTGTAGTATACTATTTGAGTTGGGGAAAAGATGTACACCTTTATGGTTGGTTTGTTCTGCGGCAGCGCTCAAGTAGGACTTGGAGTGCTTCCTGCTGCTCGGCAATCAAGTACGGTATGTAATCTTGCCCTCTCCAACTTCTACTGATTTCGTATGCATTTCTTGTTCTGCTTTGAAGATTCATGGTCTGTGGAACTATGGTTGATTGATATGAAATCTGTACGTCTAGCAGGTTGACATGATCTTACTTAATGAAGCTGCAAAGTTCCTCCTCGTAAGTCCACGACGAGTCCAATATGAGAGGTTAATACTCGCATTTCCTCTGTAGTTCTGCAGCTCTGTGAGTAAAAAATAAAAAGCTAATGTCATTCCTCCATTCATGATACAGTAAAGTCAGGAGATTGTATGACATTGCAAACGTCTTGTCTTGACTGAATCTCATTGAGAAGGTAGGCCGTAACAAAATACTCCGGTCGTTGGCCATTCTGAAATGTGTTCAGCAACACATAAGTCAGTTGTACTTCGATAATTAGCAATGTTTCTGAATCTGTTCTTAAATCTTGTCATTCAGACAGAAGTTGACCCACCGAAGCCTGCAATTTGGCAGTACTCTGCATTTGCAGTTTGCTCGCATGTTTTGCTTTTGGACGGCCGAGTACTTCCTAAAGCAACACTGACGTTATTACTTCCATGGCTTGATTTGAAGTAAGTTGTAAGCTAGCTGAGATTATAATAGGCAACCCATAGTTTGTGAGTAGAGTGGGCACGGAGTCTTCAAATAATGTATATCATGTTATCAATCAAAGCGGAAATAATTTCTTTTGTTCGTCGCAAAATGAATGTCGTTGTTCAGACTGAATATATTCTCAGTGCAATTCTGTTGTCTGCTCTCTCATGTGTCTCTCCAACTATCAACTTGATTGGCTTGTCTGAGACATAATTTTTGGTCCATTAGATTTCCTTGCCGGAAAGCTTGATAACAATTTGGGGAGTTGTTTTTGCTCATAATCACTTGGAATTGTTGATCTGATGATTTTCTGTTATGTTTTACAAATGCTTATTAGTTCAGTATTTTAGCTGCTTCCGTTAATGAGATATGCTCATTGTGTTTTCAGGTTCGGGACCTTGAGTTTACAATAGAGATAATTGGATCAGAAATAGTGTGTGAAGCAGATGGTCTTGCCATGAGCTATCGTAATGTGCGCCTATAGCCTACAAACTGTATTCTATTTATTCATTTAAATGCAAAATTTGTGTATCAGCAAACTTTCTTTCATTTTTCTAAAAGTTTTCTTCACATTGCTACGCTTAATTTGGTCAACTCAGTGAGTGCATTTGAATTGCCGGAGTTGTATATAACATATTAAAATACATGAAAAGTAACTCTTTACAAAGAGGAATGATATTTAAACAAAATATATCGTGTTCCATTTTGGAGACGTGCGTTGCACGTGCAAAGCAACTAGTATGATTAAACGAGAAATCGACGGCATAGCCGTGGGAAGGATTAGTCCGATGATATTTTGGTACAAAATAATTTTGTATTATACCAAACTCTTGTCGAACTAAGAGAACCAAAACCACTAACACATCGAATAAAATGCTATACGTGTCTACGACAACTATAACAAGTAGAAAAAATTCTGCGTTTTCCGAGTACGACCAACCAACTTCTTCTACTTCAGTTCACATAGGATTGAGTTGGATTGAGAGGATTAAATCACCTCTAAATAAAAATCCCCCAAATCCACTCCAAATCCTCTTGAGACCTTGTTTGGTACTCCGTATTAGGTATTTTGAGGGGATTATTAGGGATAATTCTGAAATCCCAGTCTTCACCCAATCACATCCAATTCTCACTGATACTCAATCCACTAGGGATGGGTTTGGGTATTGAAAAAAATACACTAGAGTCTGGAGAAATTCAAGAAAAAACGTGGGGATAAAATCGGCCAAATACACTAGAAATACCAAAAGAGATTTTGAGAATAAGCACAAATTTGAGTTTAGACCGGGATAATTTCCAAAAGCATGCTAGTATCAAACAAGGCCTAAGGAGTGGAATAACATAACATGTCGTGCAGTCCGGCACCTACCGCGGGAGGCGCATCACTAATGCCGGCACTGCCCGCGGGTGGCGCGGCGCCGAAGGCCGCTGGAGGAGGGGCTCCGAGGCAGCCCGCTGGAGGAGCGCTGAAGCTCGATGAAGGAGCGGAGCCGAACACGTGGTCAATTTCACGTTGGAGGCGGAGAAATTGCTCGTCAGAGCTAACTTACCCTAGCGACGGTGGGGGAGAAATCGCCGCTGAGGAATCCCAAATGCAAACCCTAAATGGCCTACGTACCGTTCATATAGCGGTGGTGGGGCCGCATAGCCAGACCACCGTATAAAAGTTTTCGGACCAGACCAATATGCCGTGTCTGTTCGGGCCATAAAAATGTCCCGTATAGCATATCTGCCGGAATTTTCCGGACCGGGGTTATTCGGTATCTGCTATAGAGATGCTCTAATGCACTTTAACCCTATCCCGCTACACTCTCTTACCAATCCTTCAAAAATTGTGTGTTAAGAGCATCTCCAACAACGATGGGCAAATTTGGCTCCCAAACTGTCTGCGGACACGTCCGGACGTGTCCGCGGACAGTGACCGGACCGCCCCTGAAAGTGGTCTCCTCCAACCGTGTCTCCAAAACCTCCCCAAATTGTGTTGTCATTTGCATGTGATTGGTGGAGAAGGAGAGAGAAGAATCAATGAAGGATAAAACAAAGGAAAGCGGACGCTCCGGGCGCGTCCGGTCGCCCCCAAACCAAGACAAATATGTGGTGAGTTTGGAGTGTGCCGGACAGCCCGGACATATGGGGAGAGTTTGACAACCGCGGTTCGGTGTGTGTTTTTACCCCAAATCGTGTCCGGACTGTCCGGCTGGACGTTTGTTAGCGGTTTGGCCACCGCGGTTGGAGATGCTCTAATATTCTTCATTATGCAAAGACACTTGTTGCAGAATTCCGTGGGTCCTGAGATCCAAGAAACCCTAATCGCTACGGAACGACTGCTACAGCTGCGTTCAGCGTTCGCATGGAGGGGGCCGGCGAACAGTAGATAACGCGGGTTATAAAAAGGAGCCGACACACGCGGGTTATAAAAAGGAGCCGACACACGCGGGTTATAAAAAGGAGCCGACCAAGATCGTGCGCCCGCATGGGATGCCCAGTTCAGTTGGAAGAAGACGCCAGCCGGCCACTCGATCGGCTCCTCCGATCTTTCTTTCCGAGCAGAGATTATTTAAGACGGAGAAGGCACGCGGGCAGGGTATATCCTCGGCACGATGCCCGTACGTTGTCCCCGTGCTTTCCTAATCTACTCTCTATAATTGCCTGATACACGCACGATTTGGCCTCGTCGTCGTCCAGACTCCAGACTTAACCTTTTTCTGATTGTATCTCTGACAGTGGCCGCATCTAAATCGTGATCGGGTTCTTGTGTTTTGTGTCAAATATTGTGTACGTGTTGGGTTACGTTTGGACTTAGAGTTGTATTAGGTGTGGATAGGATACGAGTAGTATCAGAGTCGAACTCTTGTACACTGGGCCTCCCATATAATGAGGGAGCACCACACGTGTAACCCATGACGACTTGATAGCAACAGGCACGCAGGGGGAGCCGGCGGCTTGTGCCGGCGCCTAGGGCGGCCAGGGTTGCGGTATCAATGGGGAGGTGCGCCCGTAGTCATGCCCCGCAGATGTAGGCGAGTTCGCCGAACTGCGTTACCAAATCTCGGTGTCGTTATCGTGCTGTGAATGCTTGGTTCTCGGTAGATCAATTATGCGCCTACGACGGTAACAATTGGTATTAGAGCGGGTTGAAGGATGCGGATTGTTGATCTAGACATGTCGTGGAGTTTGTCCAAGGAGCCGACGTATTCGTCGTGGCGTGGTCATGGCGACGGAAGACGACGATGGAATTAAACTGCGGCAGGGGCGATCGGAAAACAGCACGCTGCTGCGTTGGGTGAAGGAGATCAATTCGAGATCGGATCGTGCCGGCGGCGCTTGCGTGGACATGCAGCAGTGGGACACACCGATTGTGTCCAGGACAGAAGGCAGCCGCGGTAGGGCCCAGCCCAGGCGGAGCCCATGTGGATGCTCGTGTGCTTGCTACAGGCCGAGGTGTACGATCAAATGCTCGGATCGATCGGAAGCTACCAGAGCAATTGAGCAGCATCGGTTGCATGGTTGGAAGCGGATCGGATCAGAAGCATCGAAGAGGCGGCGGCGTAACACGTAGGAAGTGCGTCTTTCAGCGTGCCCTCATGCTGGCCAAGCGGGCCAGACAATGTGTGCGGCCCATGGGGCGATGTGTGAAGGCAAAGGAAGAGACGCGAGCTCCAGAAGACGTGGTCGTGCCTAGCTGTGTTAAGATCGATTGGAAACAACAATGCATGCAGAGATTTGTTAAGTGAAAAAAAAAGAGGAACAATCCCTATGTGTAGCTATTTGTACAGGAGCATGCGTGGTCCACCTCATTATTTGACTAATGGATCTTTGGTGCTAAGGGTACATGGAGGGCTACCGGGAAGAGGGACAGGTTCCAAGTCGCAGGTTCACAGGAAGATTGACAGGTTTTGGTCAATGTTATTTGATCTGAGCGTTGTATGGGCGACGCTCGATGATGTAGCATGAGGCCAAGTTGATCAAGATGGACTGGATGTGGCGAGGGGGCGACGTGTGTATAAGGCTCGTGGAGTCTGGAGCATGTCGTGCAGTCGGATACGTTCGGCTGGGTCGGATTGGACAGTCTGACAGATCGACGGGAAGTCGGTCGGACAGAAAACGGTGAAGATCGGCGACAACGACGTGAGAGCGTGAGGGCTGATGGTGTCCGAATTCTGTGGCGTGGTAACACGTGGCGCATGGTTATACGTGCTTCGACATGCGGTGGCGCGGGGCCGATTCAAGATGGAGCGCTTATGGGATCTTGAGGTAGGCGGGGCGCGAGGTGGACTGATCATCTACCATGGAGTCATGTTGAACGTGGAGCTGGAGTCTCTGGCGGAGATTTCACTCGGCTGATGGAGGGGCTACGGTGTAAGGATCCGGAGAGTCGAAGCCTAGTCAGCGGGAAGGCGAGAAGCACGTTGGTCGGACTGGACGTCAGGGTTCGAGAGATACGTGGAACTCGGCATCGGTCGGGTATGACTGGTGGTTGTCTGCAGTGGGGCCTGAGGTGGTGTGGGTGCGCGACCCAGTAGATCTTGGCCAAGATTGCGGATGTTCGACGCGGTAGTAGCGGCGAGGCGTGCGGTAAGCACGGGACACGGCGACAGACCAGGGCACAGGCGGTCGGACATGTGTTCGGACATGTGTGCAAGGGGTGCTGACGTAGTGTTGGCGAGTATCAGATTCAAATTGGTGACAGGGTCTATGGAGATTGACATGTCAGGTGATAGACAGGAGTCGACCATGGGGAATCTGAGAAAGGGTTAGAAAGTCTGAAATGTCGGAAGCTTCGAGTGTACATGGCCGTATATTCTGTGATGTTCAGTGCACATGGCAAAGTGCGGATGACTAGATACAGAAGGAGGCGGAGTGCTATAGCTGTGGGACATGTAGAAGACTATCCAGGATGAGACGACTGTGAATTTGACTCAGGTTGACTAAAGTGCGACGGTGAAATTCCTTCAAGTTGGGAGCATTTTCACGCAGATCAGTGATCGGTGTGTGATGATGTTGAAGCGGGAAGAAGGGACTACAGTTGCAGGTGGAGTCACGTGGAGTCTGGGAGTAGCAGCGGAACTCATGGAAGACAACTCAAGTCCGGAGTACATGGAGCTTTGACGCATTGACGAATTCAAGGTGGCGGACAATATTCGCCAAGGTGGAGTTTGTTGTGTTTTGTGTCAAATATTGTGTACGTGTTGGGTTACGTTTGGACTTAGAGTTGTATTAGGTGTGGATAGGATACGAGTAGTATCAGAGTCGAACTCTTGTACACTGGGCCTTCCATATAATGAGGGAGCACCACACGTGTAACCCATGACGACTTGATAGCAACAGGCACGCAGGGGGAGCCGGCGGCTTGTGCCGGCGCCTAGGGCGGCCAGGGTTGCGGTATCAATGGGAAGGTGCGCCCGTAGTCATGCCACGCAGATGTAGGCGAGTTCGCCGAACTGCGTTACCAAATCTCGGTGTCGTTATCGTGCTGTGATTGCTTGGTTCTCGGTAGATCAATTATGCGCCTACGACGGTAACATTACTATCGACTAGTACTTTGATTGCGGTCCATGCGTTGCGTACCATATACGAGGTGCTACTTGTATTAGACATCGTGAGTAGTAACGTGGTTGGTGGGTAAGGACTGGACAGCCCAAGTACCTGACTCCTGCTAGATGCCACTAGGCTAAATGCGTGAAAAACAACACAACTGAACTTGTCACCTATTTTTCCAAAATACTTTTGAAACTAACCAAAACGGTAGCGGGGCGTTATCCTCAACACCATAGCACCTGGTTAGGACGCTATGCCCCAATTCCAAAGAGCAGTCAGCTATGCCTGAAATTCGAGCCAAGCCAGATCGGTTCGACTCGTTGAATCTCGGTCAACTGATGAGACAGTTCGGCTCAACTCGTTTAATAAACGAGTCCAGAAATGAAACTCGACTCGCTAAACTCGTGAGTTTTCTCGTTTAACTCGTTTAGTTCGTTAAGATTGTTAAGATGCATTAGAATTAATTTTATATATAATTTTTTTTAATTATTTGGTAATGTATGATACAATTATCACAAAAATCAAATACAATATGACACTATCAAGTAATATCTAGTCGCTAAAATATAATAATTCAGGAAAAATGTTCACAAAGATAAGAATACATGTAACGACTTTTTTACCAAGTTAAACGAGCTAAAAGAGCCAGCCGAGCGTCGTCGGGAAAATTCTAAATTTTATAAGGTAGCGTCTCATGCTAGGTCGCTATGCGTTGAGGGTAGTGTTCCAGCTTAGAGCTCTAAGATTTAAGTTTTCGCGACCATGACCGGTTGGCTGCTCTCTAGCATAGCACCCCAGGATAGAGCGGTATGGTGTAGCCATTTGTCGTAGCCCGGACAACATATAGCCCTAAATTTTAAATTTCTAAACAAAATATTTAAAGTTTCAAAAAATTATAAAAATAAATCTGGATATAGCTAATAACAAATCTTACAACTGTGCAAATTTCAATCTAAATTGTTTTGTATTTTGGGCTACGTAAAAAGATAATTTTCTGACAAGATTTAAGCGGTACTGTTTACAAACGAGATCTACAATGTTTTTTTTTGTGTAGCCTAGAATACAACATATTTCGGATTACGATTTTGCACACTTGTAAGATATATTCATGGCTACATGTGCATATTTTTTCAGATTATTTTAGACCTTAAAGTTTATATTTCGAATGTTCAAAATTAAGAGCCACATGAGAGTCATTTTGTCTCCTGCGCTACATGTAGCACTTTTTAATTTGAACTTTTAAAAAACGTACTTCAAAGTTTCATAAAAATATATAAAATATATACTTACATATAAGTAATGATGTATAGTTTAAGTGTGCAAAGTTTTACTTGGAAAATACTTTGTATTTTACGCTACAAAAAAGAGACAAATTTCAGACAAGTTTGGAGATGTAGTGTTCACTCTCAAGATCTATAATTTTGTCTTTTTAGCTAAGAATACATTTTATTTCGGATTGAGCCTTTTCACATCTATAATGCATATCATTTCCTACATGTACATATTTTTCAAAAAAAATTGTAACTTTGAAAAACCAATTTTTAGTTTTCAAAATTAAGAACTACATGTAGCCCGAGCTACAATTGCCTTTTCCGATAGAGGATACTGTTTTGGATTAGTTTAAAAAATAAGTCATTTTGTGCTAGAGTTTTCTAACAAAGTCAGTTTTGGGATTTTTCACGCTAAATGTCATCATATATACAGTAGATTTTTAGCGGCCCTAAATTCATACGTGATAACCGGAGCAAGTACTGAAGTAAATAAACCACTGGACAGAAAAGGCAGGTAAACTAGCTTCCGGCAATGACGTAGAAATTTTCGCTTAGGGCATCTCCAGCCGTAGTGCCCCCATAGCGACCCGGCGCTGCCTTTTTGGCTTAGCGCCGGCGCTATTTTGGGCCTGGGAGGGGGGGGCGAAGTTTCCAGTCGCGCCCCAGGTTTCGGCCCCCCCCCCCCAAACGCGATCAAATTTGAAAGTTTGTTTCCCGCTTCCATAAAACAACAGTTCGGCGATCATACGGCCAGCATTCGGCGATCAAATTGCCATGGTTCGGCGATCAAATAGCCACAGTAGGGCAGTCGGACAAAAAAGCCACAGTTCGGCAACGAAATCAAGCCACATAGTTCGGCGATCAAGTCAAAATAGCCACATTCGACGTGCTGGACGAGCGGGAGCGGATCAGACGGTCACCGGCGACTCCTCGTCGCCATCCTCCAGGTCGATCGGCGTGGTCGTCGGAGTAGGGGCAGAGCTCGGAGTGGCCGTAGGAGCGAAGCTCGGCGGAGGGATGGCGGCAGCATCAGGTGGCGGGGTGGCAGGAGCGTCAGGCGGCGGGGTGGCAGTAGCGTCCGGCGACGGGGTGACAGTGCTCGGCGACGGTGTGGCGGCAATCTGGCTGAGGATCGTGCGCCGCTCGGCCATGAACCACGCCTTCACCTCGGGGTCCATCGTATCTGGGTCGCCGCCCATCAGGAATGCAAGGTCGGTGTTCCTCTTTTTTGCCGCGGAGCTGGTCTTGAGGAGGTCGAGATTGATGTCTTGCTTCGCCATGATCGCCGTCCAGCGCGCCTCGATCGGCTTTCTCCTCCCTCTTGGCGGCGTGGTTCTGGGCGTCGGCGATGCAGGTCTCGATGGAGGCTGCAAGCCTCTCAGCACCGGCGGCCGAGTCCCTTGCCGCCTTGGCCTTCTTGTGGCCGTCGGGTCGCCCCTCGGCCGCTCCGGGCACCGGCGCATCCGGGACGTACTCCTTTTCCTTGGCGAGGTCCAGCCGAACCTGCGCCCATTTGTCGCACCCCTTGATCCTTCCGAAGACGTGGAGGAACTTGAATTCGGCCTTCTCATCGTCGCAATACATCTCGAACATCCGGAGCATCTACAATCAAACGACTCCAACATGAGAAAGACCAAGGAAGAAGAAAGGGCAGACCAAGAAAGAAGAAAATCCAAGAAACTCATGGCCATCTCATTATTGGCGCCGCTCTTCGACCGGTTTTGAACCTCCTCTTGGATGCCATGCCATTTGTTGCAAGCTTGTTGGATCATCGCCCAATGGTTGGACATGGCCTTCTCGCCGCGCTCCAGATGATCATGCCGAACGCGGGGTCAACAAGCCGACGCTCATCGTATGATTTCTTCACCCTCTTCCAATAGTTGTCATGGTTTTGATTTGCGCCGACGATAGGGTCATGGCTCACCGTCTTCCATGCTTCGGCCAGGCATTCATCCTCCTTGGTGCTCCATTTGATGCGAGGCTCGGCGGGCTTGGTTCCCTTTGGCGGCCTCTTCTTCCCTTTCACTTTGGCCAGCGGCGCTCCTCCCTCTTCGGCCATGTCCGTCTCCTCCGCATTGGCTGCGACCTCGCCGTCCTCCTCCTCGGTCGGTTGCGATCCAACCTGGCCGGCGCCTGTCTGCTGCGATCCGGTGTCGCCGGTTTGTGTGAAGAACCCAGGGCCGGCAGCCGAAGCCATGGAGCCGGACACGATCATCTCCTCCATGTAGGCGTCGGCGTGCATCCCGGCGAAGACGCTCCGGGCGTCGTGGCTCGGGGCGCCCGAGGCGAAGGGACGGCGAGCTTGAGTAGCCCGGCAAGCCTCCATACGCCATGTTCATGTCGTTGGCGCTGAAAGAAGACGGCGGGCGCGGGGCGGGGCAGTGCAGAAAGGCGACGTTCGGGTTGAATCCGCCATGCGGGTCGACGTCGCCGTACTCAGGCGAGTAGTTGAGGCCGCTCTAGCGCGGCGACGGCGACGGCGAGTACCCTGTCGGCGAGGCGATGCTTGCTTGGCTTGCCCAGCCGGAGAACTGAACGGGGTGAGGTGGGAGGCCGATCCTCACCTTCGCTGCCATCGCGCCACAGGGTGTAGCCAGATCCATCTCCACCCCCACCTCCTCGTCGTCCTCCTCCTCCTCATCCTCCTCGGCGCCTCCTTCCGCCAGGCGCTTGGCCCGCAACACCTTCTTCCGCGCCCGGCGGCTGGCGTTCTCGGTCTTCCTGCGCTGCACATCGGCCGACCACTTGGCGTTGCTCCAGCCCGTCGGCCGCGCCATGGGCTTCCTCGGCTTCTTCACATTCTTGGCCACGACGGCGGCGGTGCGGGGGCCGAGGAACTTTTTCGGCGGCATGGTGTCTAGATCTGGGGGAAATGGTGGGAGCTGCGGCGGGGAAGGGGACATGTGAGGGAAAATATTGGGAAAGGGGAAAAAAGGGCGGTAAAACGGGATTGTCTCGCGGACAGAGCTGGCCCACGCCAAGTTTTCGCTTCCGCCGCCCCCCGGGCGAAACCCAGCGCGTTGGGTTCGGCTTGGGTCTGCCGACGCTAAAAACGACGCAAAACGGCGCTAAACGAGTCTTGGAGGGGCCGAGTGGGAGATTTTTCGTTGCGCCGGCGCTAAAAACCGGCCTGGGGCTCTTTGGACGGCTGGAGATGCCCTTATTCACCTCAGCCTGCCTACGCATACTAGTAAAAGCGTTTCGTCTGGATGGCCCACTTCACACGTACCGGTAGTCGGGCCCGGAAACACGAAAGCAACAAGAAAGATAGGTGACCGAAAAGCGGCCCCTTAAGAAAAGAGAAAAAAAGGTATTACGAAATTAAACACGTCCCAAAAAGAAAGAAAGAAATTAAACCAGGCCACCAGGGACGCAGTGCGGCCTGCGGAGCAAGGAGCACGCACCTCACTCCCACTCAAGTACACACTCCTCGCTCTCTGACGGCACAGTGGGGAAGAAGAACCCAAGAAGAAACGGAAGTGGGGGAGAGAAGCGCCAGAACCGAGAGAGAGAGATCTGCCGCGGGGCGACTCGCTCAGGCCAGCGATGGGGTGCGCGGCGTCCAAGGTGGAGCAGGAGGACACGGTGCGGCGCTGCAAGGAGCGGCGGCGCAACATCAAGGACGCCGTCGCGGCGCGCCAGCAGCTCGCCTCCGCGCACGCCGACTACCTCCGCTCCCTCCGCGTCACGGCCGCCGCGCTCTCCCGCTTCGCGCAGGGCCACCCCTCCCTCGCCGTCTCCCACAACACCGCGCCCGTCCTCCTCACCGCCGCCGCGCCGCGGGCCCTGCAACACGCGCCCACCCCCGCCGTCGCCTCCTCCGTCGCGTCCTCGTCGCTGCCGCCCCCCACGCCGCTCCCTCGCCACCACCCGCCGCCGCAGCAGCAGCAGACGCAGCCTCCCCCCGCCGCTGCCTCGGTCAGGCTCGACAGGGATCCGAGGATGCGCCGCCTCAAGGTCCCGCACATCCTGTCGGACTCCAGCGTCCAGTCGTCGTTCCGGAAGCCGCCCGTGGCGGGGACCCCGTCCTCGTCCTCCGCCTGGGACTGGGAGAACTTCTACCCGCCGTCGCCGCCGGACTCGGAGTTCTTCGACCGCCGCAAGACCGACCTCGAGGAGGCCAACCGCCTCCGCGAGCTCGACGAGGAGGCCAAGGCCCGGAGCTACCTCCAGCGCCGCCGCGACCACTTCAAAGAAGAGGACGAGGTCGACGGCGACGACGAGGAAGACGAGACCGAGAGGGAAGATGCGCATTGCGGCGGGTGGGAGGACGAGGAGGACCACTACGCGTCCACGACCACGTCGGAGACCAGATCAGAGGACGGAGAGATGGGAAACAGATCGGAGTGCGGCTTCGCGGCCAGATCGGAGTACGGCGGGACGGCGCCGTGCCGTTGCAGCTGAGGAGGGCCGAGAGGTCCGAGGCCGGGGACTCCTCGTCCACGGTCACGGCGACCGCCGAGATGCGGATGGTGGTGCGCCACCGCACCCTCTCAGAGATCGTCGCCGCCATCGAGGAGTACTTCGTCAAGGCGGCCGACGCCGGCGACGGCGTGTCGGAGCTCCTGGAGGCCAGCCGTGCCCAACTCGACCGGAACTTCCGGCAGCTCAAAAGTAATCGCCATTACACAAACTGCGCCCTGAAATCCGATTCTAATGCTCCTAGTGCTTTAGGATTATTTTGTTCACAAAGATGCAATGCTTTATCGCTCAAATGTTGATTTTAACTTAATTTGATTTCGTCTTTCACAGAGACGGTGTACCACAACAACAGCGTGCTATCTGCACTGTCGTCGACGTGGACGTCAAAGCCGCCATTGGCGGTACGCTACAAGCTTGATGCCAATGCATTGGAGATGGATTCAGCTGAAGGTAAGAGCCATGGGTCGACACTGGAGCGGCTTTTGGCCTGGGAAAAGAAGCTCTATGAGGAGGTCAAGGTAATTTATCCATTGGTGACTGTTAATGCATACTTGTCATGTTAACTGTCGAGTACATTGCTCAAATTGATATGCTTTGTTGTAGAAAATCTGATAGATCAGCAGTTAATACTATGCTACTGTTAATTGTGCTTCTTGTGTTGTTGATGGAACATGTTAGCTGATGTTTTCAGTCATCAACATGGCAAGCTTTGTGATCTTCCAAATTCTAGTATTATAAAGCAACAAAATGACTTGAGTAACGCTAGAATAAGATGTGCATTGTCTGTATATTTTTTCCCTTGGAAAAACCTGTGATCAAGGATGAAGTGAAAGTAGCTGAAACACTTTCACCAAGAGAGAGCACTATCTATCTCTTGGCTCTTTTAGGTTTGAGGTAGGTACAAATGAATTATAGCAAACAAATGACTGGACATTGTGGCTTTTTTGCCAGATTAGGTGATGCCTCTCTAGATTTGAAGTTGGTGTTTTGATACAATTTGAATATACAGCAGTCCCCCCTTTTGTTCAGCAATTGTGGAAGAAGAATCTGATCCTCTGTTACAGAAAGCTTCTTTAGAGAGGCCCTGCACCTTCCTCCTTTGCAACAGCTGGACATTGGTTTGATAATTTTAGCTGCTTTCAGTAAAGGCAGCAACGATATACGGGATTAGCTCTCCTAACCGCACATTCAAATATTCCTCCCTTCCTTTATGCTCTAATTTTCTAAACTACTCTGGTTCTTTGCGTTTCTTTATTGTATAGTGTATAAAGGTCTCGATCCTTGATAAAATGTCTTCGGTGTACATAATATATCTGATAATGCTGAACCTAGATTTAACATGTCAGTGTCCTGATACCAGAAAGTTCTTAGGCCGAGGCATTACCTTTTGCAACACATTTATATCAGATAAGTTTAGCGAAGCCAACCAGTGTTCATTTGGTTTCCTTAATTTGTGATATAATGTGTTATTACTTTTGAAGTTATTGCGCTGTACTTGTTTTTTGGGGCTCACCTAAGCAGTTTGTTGAGCCCACTATTCAGATATTCAAGCTCAGCATGTGTTAATTTTGACTGCTGCAGGCTAGAGAGAGTGTGAAGATTGAGCATCAGAAGAAGCTTTCTACTCTGCAAAGCTTGGAATACAGAGGCAGGGATAGTGCCAAGCTGGACAAGACCAAGGTCTCCATAAACAAGCTGCAATCACTGATAGTTGTTACATCAGAAGCTGCCACTACGACATCCTCAGCCATCGTCAGAGTCCGTGACAACGAGCTTGCACCACAGCTTGTCGAGCTTTGTTTCGCGTAAGCCGTGTCCTTGTTCCGTCATCCCTCGATTTCAGATCTTGTGATGCGTGTGGAAGTACTTAATTGTTTCTGCATTTTTGACATGCAGGTTGTTGAGCATGTGGAGGTCAATGAGCTATTTCCATGAGACCCAGAATGAGATTGTTCAACAAGTACGTGGTTGGTGGACAATTCCATGGCCGAGTCGACGTCTGACCTTCACAGGCTTGCAACCCGTGATCTTGAGGCCGCTGTCTCAGCATGGCACTCAAACTTCAACCGGCTCATCAAATATCAACGTGAATACATCCGTTCTCTCTATGCCTGGCTGAAGCTGACACTCTTCCAAGTGGACAGCATTGCCCCACAAGGAGCTCAGGCGTCGCTGATCTCACGCGAACTCACACCTTCTGTGACGAGTGGAAGCAAGCATTGGACCGACTTCCAGACGCGGTAGCTTCAGAGGCTATCAAGAGCTTCGTGAATGTTGTCCATGTGATCTACACGAAGCAGGCAGAAGAGATGAAGATCAAGAAGCGGACAGAGACATATTCAAAGGAGCTGGAGAAGAAAACCAACTCGATGAGGGCCATTGAGAAGAAGTACTACCAGTCGTACTCGATCGTGGGCCTTGGCCTTCCTGGCAGTGGGCGTGACGGCATCGACGGCCACAGTTTCGACGCCCGTGATCCTCTTTCCGAGAAGAAGACCGAGATCGCCCAATGCCGCCGGAAGGTGGAGGATGAGATAACAAGGCATGCCAAGGCTGTTGAGGTGACCAGGTCCATGACACTGAACAACATCCAGACTGGCCTGCCAGGAATGTTCCAGGCCATAGCTGGTTTCTCGGGCACCGTCGTCGAGGCTCTGGACGTCGTCTGCCGGCGAGCTGGATCAGTGCGGTAGGATCTCAGCCCCATCAGAAATCATTCTCTTAATGTCTCTTTGGGTGGTCCAGTGATCTATATAGGAGATGCAACATATATATATAGCTAAAATTTAGGGATGAAATATAAGGGAGAAGGCTCCCTCGGCTTGTTTGGGGACTGATCATTTTGGCTGTAGATAATGATTTTGCCCAGGATTGCTCATGCTCTTTCTTCCCTTTCCGGGAATGTGCGAAGGAAGATATATGTAATGTACAGACCCACCCTGTGGTCGCCTTGTTGCGCTCTAATGGCGGATTTTACGCTTGCGCTTCCTCTCTTGCAACTGAAATGTACACTCTTCAGCTAAGCTCTACTGTTTGAAGTGATTCAGTGTTCTTGGGAGCCTGACGTAAGAACTGAAGCAATTTCTCAAGCTTGAAGTCTGAACTGAGAGGCAGCTGTTGTGTTTTCCCAGTGGTGGGCGCTGCTGTCCCCTGCGTCTTTTCTGCCTGCCTGGATGCAGGACATCTATGTTGATTTTTGCTGCCCCTATTTTGGTCCACCGCAATTAAGCGCCGCCGTGTGCTGGCCGCCATTGTGCAAAACCTCTACTGAAACATGTGCCCTGTCCAGTACACGCTCTGTGCAAAGGATATTGTCTTTGACTTCCGAGTATGAGTATCCTGACGATTTCACCATGAAGTAGTGCTAGTCAATCGCTGCGTCCTTCACTACCCCTTCTACCACATGCTCAATGCTAAACTAGGCTTCAGCCTATTGCCTCATCTTAGTCAATTTTAAGGAAATCATGCCGAAAAAGGGTAGTTAGTTTAAGAATTCCCCAGAGAGAAAGAGTGATATGACCCTCTAAGAAGAGGAGGAATCCACTTGTTAAAAGAAAAAGCAGGATCCGGCTCTACCCAAACTTTTTTGGTTCACCCCAACATTACCCACTTGTCCGACTGTTGCTAAGCAGTTTTGGGATACTAAACGGACCTCCCCAGATGGTAATCTTAAAGCCAAATAGCATAAGAATCTCATGTATTGGTCCAGGTAAATCCATTATGGATAAAAAGAAATTAAAATAGTATAATTTTTTTCATGAACTGACTAAAACTAAAGGACTCAAGGAAGTAACAGCAAAGTAGAATGCACCAAATTGAGCCTATTACCGGTTCCAGGAAGAGCACACCAAATGAAAGAAACTATTACTCAAAAAGCTGCAAAATCCGATCCAATTTTTCGTAATCGATTAGTTAACATGGTGGTTAACCGTATTATGAAAGACGGAAAAAAAATCATTGGCTTATCAAATTCTCTATCGAGCCATGAAAAAGCACCTACTCTTAAGAGTTCAGTAGGGTTGAAATTGGATCAGAGATCAGAGATGTTAGGTTTACTGAGTTGACAGGTAGAAACATGGCTGCATCCTCACACACACACAATAGCACGTAGGTAGGTGGTCGAATGATCGATCGAACTGAGTGAGTGGTGTGCCTGACATTGGAATCCGTACGTTACCTTCCTCATTGTCTTAGCTTTCAAAAAGAATCTCAACAGAGGGCTTTAGAGTCTACGACCGATGGATTCGGTACATATATAAGTCAGTGGAAGAGTCAAAGGGTCACCACAGTTATCCTTTCCTAAATAATAGGTTTTGAGACCCCTCTACTCTATTTGTCTAGGCTGGGGTTAGGTTTGCTATTGGGCGGCTTTCTCGATTATAGGGGAAGGTAACCCGGCGGCGACCTGCGTTTCTGTGGGGGACTGAACTCAGTACTTCAGTAGTAGTGAAGTGAAGAGCAGCAAGGCTGGCATTTGGACCTATCCCGTGAGTTGGGCACAGCACGGCAATAGAAAGGCAACCTTTCCTCTCCGAAAGGGGCGTGAAAAGGTAGTTGGCGTGGCGGCATGTTCATCTCCAGGAGAGGCCGGCGCCATGATTTCACACTGCTGGACTATCTGATGGCAGGAGATGGAGGGAAATTAGGGCGTTCGCATTAGAATCATCAACACATGCATTGCCTGTCGTTCAAGATGGAGATGATCAAGAAGCTAGGCTCTTGGTGCTTGCTGGGGATAGAGAGAATCTGGGAATAAAGAGCCCTAGTTTGTAGGTGGTGGAGCTGTGGATGGACCAGACAAGGGCTAGGCACCTACCTACAGGGGCGGGGAGCTTCTATTCTTGGACGGGCAAGGATAAGACCCTGGCACTGTCGGTAGTGTGTGCCGTCGTGGTCGTAGCGGCCAGGCTCCTTTTATTTACTGTGCCCCCTAGCCCTAGGACGGTGACTGCTTCACAGCGATAAGACTGATGGGCTCTGTCTGAGCCCGTGCCCAGTTGCCAAGGACGCGAATGACATAACGAACTGGGAGTACACCCCCCGGAGGAAATGATTAAATTTCCCCGACACAACGGGTTCGTTGTTACGGAATGGATATCCATTTATGGATTCATGGTGTGATAATGTGAGAGAGGTAGGGTTTGGGGGAATACCACACGCGGCGCATAGCACGCGGGGCTCCGGTTTATATAATGTGCAAAGCACTTAGGGTTACATCAAGATACAATCACAGCCGTCCATCATAGCTAGCTAATCTAGGGTTAGGAAAACTAATTCTAATACCCCCGCAGTCGCAGCGGGAGGTTTACAGACGCAAAGACTGGAGCGAAACTCTAAAAATAAAGGAGAAGCTAGACCCTTAGTCATAATGTCAGCAAACTGATGGCTTGATGGAACATGAAGAACACGAACTTCACCAAGTGAGACCTTCTCCCGGACGAAGTGGATGTCGATCTCTATATGCTTGGTTCGTCGGTGCTGTACCGGATTAGAGGACATATACACAGCAGAAACATTGTCACAGTAGACAACGGTGGCGGAGGAGAGTGGTCGATGTAGCTCACCAAGTAGTTGCCGCAGCCAGCAACACTCAGCGACAGCATGAGCAACAGCCCGATACTCCGTTTCGGCACTCGAACGAGAGACGGTAGTCTGTCGTTTTGAAGACCAGGAGATCAAGTTATCGCCGTAGTAGACACAATACCCGGACGTAGAGCGTCGAGAATCAGGACAGCCAGCCCAATCCGCGTCGGAGTAGGCGGTGAGAGCCGTCGATGAAGAGGAGCCAAGGTGAAGACCAAAATCCAACGTGCCTTTCACATAGCGGAGAATGCGCTTGATGAAGGTTAGATGAGACTCACGAGGATCATGCATATGCAAGCAGACCTGCTGGACAGCATACGCTAGATCAGGACGCGTCAAGGTCAAATACTGCAGGGCACCGGCGAGGCTTCTGTACTCTGACGGGTTGTCAACCGGAGATCCAGCAGTCGCAGAAAGCTTGGCGCTGGTATCAACTGGAGTAGTGGTGGAGTGGCACTCGGACATGCCGGCGCGCTGAAGAAGGTCGACGGCATACTGGCGCTGAGACAGAAAGAGGCCAGCGAGCTGCGCTGGACCGAGATCCCCAAGAAGAAGGACAGATCCCCAAGGTCTGTCATGGCGAACTCAGCATGTAGCAGCTGGGTGAGACGGTGCAACAGAGCCGGCGAGGAGGCGGTGATGATGATGTGTCCACATAGAGCAGAACATAGGCAAGGTCTGTGCCGTCTCGCAGAACAAACAGAGAGGTGTCCGAGACCGAAGCGGAGAAGTGCAACTGCCGAAGGTATGACGCAAAGCGTTGATACCAAGCACGTGGAGCCTGCTTCAAGCCGTAGAGGGAGCGGTGAAGTCGACAAACATGATCTGGCTGAGCAGGATCAACAAAACCAGAGGGCTGCTGACAGTACACCACTTCATCAATCTTGCCATTCAGAAAAGCATTCTTCACATCAAGTTGCCGGATGGGCCAGCCAGAGGACACGGCAATACTGAGAACGAGACGGATCGTAGCTGGTTTTACCACAGGACTGAAGGTCTCATCGTAGTCAATGCCAGCCTATTGAGAGAAACCACGAACCACCCAACGGGCCTTGTAGCGAGCAAGAGAACCATCCGAGTGGAACTTGTGACGGAAGATCCACTTTCCAGAAACTATGTTTGCTCCAGGAGGACGAGGCACAAGTGACCAGGTGCCATTGTCAACAAGAGCACGAAACTCGTCAGTCATAGCAGCGAGCCAAAGAGGATCCTGAAGGGCCGTCTTGTACGTCTTGGGCACAGGGGAGACAGACGCGACGGTGGCCGTCAAGTTGAGACGTTCCCGGGCACCCTTGGCGATGCCACTCTTGGCACGGGTGCGCATATGATGCGGACCAGGGGCCGGCCGTGGAACGGGCGCGTCGTCAGGTGACGAGGCGAGCGCGGGGGCGTCAGCAAACGGGGGTACCCAGTCGGGGGTCGCGGCTGCAAACCGTGGCGAGGACGGTGACGACCGTGGCGAGGACGGTGCAGCAGGCGAGGACCGGGGCGAGGACGGTGCAGCAGGCGAGGACCGTGGCGAGGACCGTGGCGTAGACGCGGGCGTCGCAGGAGACGCGGGTGAGGCAGCAGCCGAGGGAGACCGTCGCACGGCAGGAGAGCGCTGCCGGGGACGCGGCGGCAGCCTGCCGGGAGACTGCGGCAGCGCGCCGAGGGGCGTCGGCAGAGAAAAACTCTGCCGCGGCAGAGGTCGCGGGGAAGGTCGACGTCGTCGGCGACACACGGGCAGCGGTGGCCGGTGTAGTGCCGCAGGTGAGGAAGTCGAGGTCGGTCGGTGACGCTGATCCGTTGATGTAGGCGAACGGAAACACATCCTCGTCGAACACCACATGACGAGATATGATGAGCCGACGTGTCACGGGATCATAACACCGAAACCCCTTGTGCGAGGAGGGGTAGCCGAGGAAGATGCACGCGGTTGATCGTTGGTGCAGCTTGTGAGGGGCCACGGCTGTCATGTTGGGGTAGCACAAACAGCCGAAGACCCGGAGATTGTCGTAGCAAGCACGTTTGCCGTGGAGCTTCTCGTACGGCGTGGCTGAGCCGATGGCCTTGCAGGGGCGACGGTTCAGCAAGAAGACAGCCGTGGAGAGCGCCTCGGCCCAGAACGGTGGAGCCATATGTGCCTGAAACATGAGAGTACGAACGGTGTCGTTGATGGTGCGAATAGCACGTTCGGCCTTGCCATTTTGTGGAGAAGTGTAGGGGCAAGACAAGCGAACACGAACACCATTAGTTAGATAGAAATTGTTCAGTTGGGTGTTAACAAACTCAGTGCCGTTATCAGTTTGAATAGCACGAATAGAGGTGCTGAATTGCGTGTGAACATAGGAGAAAAAGTGTATAATCGTTTCATTAACACATGACTTTTGGCGAATAGGGAAAGCCCAATAATAATGTGAAAAATCATCAACAATCACAAGATAATATTTGTAACCAGAATTACTTAACACAGGAGATGTCCACAAATCACAATGCACTAGCTCAAAAGGAGCACGAGAAACTGACACTGAACGAGCAAACGGCAATCGAACATGTTTGCCAAGTTGACATGCATGACAAAGACCGCGCTGAGTTTTATTACACGAGATGACTGAATTATTTCTAAGTGAAGCCATGGCGTCACGTCCAGGGTGACCTAACCGACGATGCCAAAGCTCCGAGGAGGCGACCGTCGACACCAACGCTGAGGGAGCGGATGCCGAGGGGGTGACGGTGTAGAGATCACCATCACTATTGCATCGAATGATCACGCTCTTGGTGAGAAGATCCTTCACAGAAAAACCAAAAGCGTCAAATTCAATGGAACAAGAGTTGTCACGTGTAAATTTTCGAACAGAAAGAAGGTTTCGAATTAGAGATGGAACTAAAAGTACATCCTTAAGGAGAAAAGACGTGCCATTAGTGAAAATTTTAGAGTTCCCGGAACGGGAGATCGGCAAGGAGGTGCCATTACCGACAGTAACAAAGTGAGGTGTGGAAAGAGGAGTAGAGGCAAATATGTTACCATCATCCGATGTCATGTGCGAGGAGGCACCGGAGTCCATCACCCAACCACCGTTCTGGATCGCGAGGTTGTTCATGGCCGCGAGGAAGCCGGCCGTGTCCCAAGTTGGCGTGGACGGGGACTGCTGGACTGGGGCGGAGGTCGTGGTGATGTAGGCCTGTTGGGGACGAGGACCGAGGACGCCACGTCGGTGGCAGGGGCGCGAGGCGGCGGCAGTGGGCGCCTGGCTGGGGCTGAAGCAGAACCAGGGCCCCTGCGGTGTCGGGGCGAAGCGCGGGGCGTTGGAGTAGTTGCCGCGGCGGTTGCCCTTGCCCTTGCCAGTGGAGGTCTTGCCTTTGTTGCCGGAGTTGGAGGACTCCCCGCGACACGCGGTGCCGGAGCAGGGAGCGGGAGAGGTGGTGGCAGCGAGGGCGGAGACCTGCACGTTCTTGGCGGTGTTGGCGATGCGCCTCTCTTCGAGCTGGAGCATGGAGCGCGCGACGAGGAAGGTGGGGAACGGCTTGGCGAGGTTGATGGCGGTTGCAGCGCCGGAGAAGCGCTCGTCAAGGCCGCGGATGATGTTGAGGACGAGCGCGCGATCCTCGACCTTGCAGTCCACGTCACGAAGAGCGTCGGCGAGGCGCTTGTTCTGCTGGCAGTAGGCGGTGACGGAGAGGTTGCCCTGCAGCAGACTATGAAACTCACCGAGGAGGTAGATCGCGCGACTCTCCTTGTTGTCGTTGAAGATCGTGGCGAGGGCGGTCCAGAGTGCGCAGGCGGTCTGGTCCGGTTCCATGACGAGCTCAAGGACGTCCTCCGAGACGGAGGAGTGAAGAGCCGAGAGGACGGTGTAGTCGTCCAGCGCCCATTGCGGATCATCGGGCATGGCGGCCTTGGTGGAGTCGACGTGGGCGAGGAGGCCGTTCTTGCCGACGTGGGTGAGGAAGAACATCGTCCACTTGGAGTAGTTGGACGCGTCGAGCACGATCGGGATCGGGGAACGACCCGCAGATGCCGCAGGGGCGACGGCAGAGGAGGTGGCGGGCATCGTGGCGAGGGTGAGGCTGGAGGAGGACATGGCGGCGGCGCAGCGGAGGAGAGGCGGGCGGCGGCGGCGCTAGAGAGCTAGGGCGGCGGCGGCTTAGGGTTTAGGATCGGGAAAGTCTGATACCATGTGATAATGTGAGAGAGGTAGGGTTTGGGGGAATACCACACACGGCGCATAGCACGCGGGGCTCCGGTTTATATAATGTGCAAAGCACTTAGGGTTACATCAAGATACAATCACAGACGTCCATCATAGCTAGCTAATCTAGGGTTAGGAAAACTAATTCTAATACATGGATGAATGCCCAGTTTTTATGATATGATTTTTTTTTTAGGTTCAGTAGTGCACAAATTTTCAGTTGCCACTTTGATTCACTGGGTTTCCTAAAGCATTAAAATAGAAAGAAAAAAGACTAGAGTGTCATATTATACTCTTGAATGTTGTAGGCAATGGCGAAGGTAGGCAAGAACATCCCAGGGGGTTGTTGCTTCTGAGCATGTGAAGACGGGTAAGCTCAGTTAAAGAACACACATGACTAGAGTGACATGCCCGCTTGAATCCTAGATGATTTGATAATTACAAAAACTTGGATAAGAGTGCCACGCCATAGGAAGAACAAAAGAGTTATATTCTAGCAACAAGTTTAAATGTATGTATTTTTTTCACAAAATTAAGAGAGCACAAGTAAACCCTTAGAAACAATCTATGAAATTGATAAACATAGAAAAAATCCGAAGTAACCAAATCCTCCAAAAAAATATCCGAATTCATTAACTGTTATTACGTTCTTCTCCATCATGCACTATGCGATTTTTTTAAAGAAGATTACCAGTTCTAATCCTGCGCATGAAGGAAAAAATGAACCGTAGACACGAGGATCAACAAACAACTGACAAAACAATAGCATGTATGTTAATTGCAAATCTGTACCTGAACATGGCAAGGATCTGAAGTATGAAAAGGGTGAGATTTGAAAGACCCCTAAAACTTCTCTAACACCAACCGATCTCACACTTGGCCGTCTCCTACCACATAGTGCAAATCCACTTCCACTTGCTCCTCCCTCTCCGAGGACTACCGCCGCGAGGTCCACCTTCCTCCGTCGTCTCCTAGGCCCTGACGGCACCCCTAGTGCCCCCCTACCGTCCGTTTTCTCCTTGTCGACGCGAGCTCCTACTCTTCGACCTCCTCCCTTTTTCTCTCTGTTTTTACAGTAAAAAAACATGATGAAAAAGAAGAACAATAAAAATCGTTCTGAAAATATGTATTTTGCAAATCTTAACAATTTTGAAAATATGGACATTTTCAAAATATGAATAATTTTCAAATCTGAACAATTTTAAAAACTGAACAATTTTCAAATCTGAACAAATTTCAAATCTAAACAATTTTCAAATCTCTGAACATTTTTCAAATATGATCATTTTCAAAAAATGATTTTTTTTTAAATATGAATAAATATTCATTTTCAAATCTGAATTTTAAAAAATATGGACAATTTTCAAATCTGAACATTTTCAAATTTAAACATTTTTAAATTTGAACATTTTTCAAAAAATAAATTTAAATAATATCTAAAAGAAAATAGAAAAGAATAACAAAAAAGAAACAGCCAAAAAAAGAAAAGGAAACAGGAAAAAACTGAAAAGAAGAAAGAAAATGAACAGGAAAAAAACGAAAAATAAAAATAAACAGGTGCACCTATGGGAAAATAATTCTATGATACTTGGTCTACAAATTCACCCCGTGGACCAATTCTACCAATTGACTCGTGGAATGCGTGTCAGTTCAGATTTAAAAATAGACAAAAGCAATTTTGTACCTTTTTCTCTCTCCTGGACACTTGTCAATTGTTAGAGTTCGTTTACGAGGATGAATTTGTAGACCAGGTCTCATACAATTATTTTTCGCACCTATGGGCCGGCCTAGTCGGCAACTAGGGATTGCCCTTGTCGACGCCCTCTGGCACGAACTATTTTTCCTATACATGGGCCGCATTTGTTGCCGCAAAGACTCATACACTGTCAACGTTCGTCAAGAAAATGATCGCAACAAAAGCCGGGCCAAATCTAAAATGTTTTTCCGTAAGATCTCCCATTGTGTTTTTATGTTTTCTGGTCGTTATGAACGAGCACCGGGCCACTCAGCACGAGTCACGACCCATTCCAACGCTGAACACATCAAATCCCATACCAAAAGCTTGGACCATTTAATTCGCAGCGGCGAAACCTATATGCCGCCCGTTAGCGGCGCGTATCGTTCGCGCCGCTAACGGGGACCCTCTGGCGGGCCGGCCCAGTTTGGCGCATCGGGCGCTTTCCCTTCTTTCTTTCTTTTTTTCTTTTTTTGTTTTCTTTTTCTGTTTTTGTTTTCCATTTTTTCTTTTCTGTTTTTTTCGTTTCGTTTCTTTTCTGTTTTCGTTTTTCTTTTTATTTCTTTTTTCGTTTTTTGTTCTCGTTTCTTTTTCGTTTTCTTTTTCACTTTTTTGTTTTTTCGTTGTTTTTATCAATTTTTAATTTTTGAAAATGGTTCCAAATTTAAAAATGTTTCCAAATTTGAAAATTATTCATTTTTTAAAACGGTTCCAAATTTAAAATTGGTTCTAAATTTAAAAATGGTTCCGAATTTAAAATGGTTCTAAATTTAAAAATGGTTCTATTTTGAAAATGGTTCCATTTTTAAATTGGTTCCGAATTTAAAATGGTTCCAAATTTCAAAATGGTTCATTTTTTGAAATTGTTCCAAATTAAAAAAATTTGTTCATTTCTTAAAATGGTTCCAAATTTAAAAATGTTTTTATTTCGAAAATAGTTCCAAATTTAAAATGGTTCTAAATTTTGAAAATGGTTCCAAATTAAAAATTGTTCGAAATTTGAAAATGGTTCCAATTTTGAAAATGGTTTCATTTTAAAATGGTTCCAAAATTGAAAATGGTTCCATTTTGAAAATGGTTCCAAATTTGAAAATGGTTCCATTTTTGAAAATTATTCATTTTTTAAAATGGTTTCAAATTTAAAATGATTCCATTTTGAAAATAGTTCCAAATTAAAAAATGATTCCATTTTGAAAATGGTTCCAAATTTTAAAATTATTTCATTTTTTGAAAATGGTTCCAAATTTAAAATGGTTCCATTTTGAAAATGGTTCCAAAATTGAAAATTGTTCATTTTTTAAAATGGTTCCGAATTTAAAAATGAAATTTGCTCATTTTTTAGAATGGTTCCAGTTTTGAAAATTATTCATTTTTTGAAAATGGTTCCATTTCGAAAATGTTTCCAAAATTGAAAATGGTTCCAAATTTAAAATGGTTCCATTTTGAAAATGCTTCTGAATTTAAAAATGGTTCCAAATTTGAAAATTATTCATTTTTGAAAATGGTTCCATTTTGAAAATGGTTCCGAATTTAAAAATGGTTTGAAATTTAAAAATGGTTCCATTTTGAAAATGGTTCCAAATTTAAATATGGTTCCAAATTTGAAAATTGTTCATTTTTAAAATGGTTCCAAATTTAAAATGTTCACAAATTTAAAAATGAAATTTTCTTATTTTTGAAAATGGTTCCAATTTGAAGATGGTTCCAAAATGGAAAATAGTCTCTCCTATCTAAAAGAAAAGTTTTGTTCCTTAGTCTGCCAAACCGCACTTCGTCATCCTTTTCGTCCAACCTCCCTTCGCGCGGGCCTGCGAACTACAGAAACTTCTTTCACATTTTAGCCCTTTAATATATGGGAAATCATCCCGTAGTCCAAGACAAACACCCATCGTCCTCGACCTCCTGAACCCTAGCACATGGTCACGCTGTCGCCGCCACCCTACCTCGCCACGCGCCCGCCCCAGCCACCCTCCATGGTTGTTTATTGTTAAGAATGTAGTGACCACACTCTTCTTGCTACTAGAGGGTATATATGTTTGTAATCTAGAGAGGAGTAGATTGTCTATTTTTTACGGCATTTCCTGCATAGCGTAGCAATGAGATCATGTGTGTTTTCCTGTGTATTACTCGCTTTCATCATCAAGCTTGTTTGGACAAGATGCTGCCATTTCTCATGGAGAATGGTGAGTCGACTGATCTGTTGAGCTGATTGTGATGTTGCCCACTTTATTTAGAGTTTGGCTTTCTTATAGTGTGCTATTTGTTATTTCTCATGTAAGAAGACATGACCAAGTTAGAAGAGTGTCTAAAGAGAGACAAATAACATCGTCAGGATGGTAGAAGAACGCAATAGAGCTGAAGTCAATCTAGCCTCTCACCGATCCCTTTCTTCTCCTTCCTTTGACTCTCTTCATATTTTAGGTTCTAACCACGCTGCAATACATAATCTTTTTTCCCATCATTTAGTGAATGCAGGAGCAGAGGATTGTCGCAAAGTGAGCTGTCGACTGTAGCGTGAATTCCATGCATATCTTGCCTTGTAGGATTGGACTCTTCTCCAGAATGAATTTGTTTATGGTGCTCCAGTGTAACTGAAAGTGCATGTGTTGCTCCATGCGTGGTTTTGGTAATTAATGACAATCCTTATGGACCAATGTTTGCATTGAGATATACTTGTAGATCTTGTCCATAGGAAAAGATTGGAGTTCATGTGTTGGACTCTAGAAGATTACATGATGACCAATGCTCTATTCAAGGGTTTATATGAAGAATGGTCATGTGAAGAGTTGAGGTTATTGCAAGCATGGCTTGGAAAAGAAGATTGAGTGAACTTCATGTTTATCTCCAAGCCATCATCTATATCAAGAGAAGAATATGAAGCGCAAATGGATACATGAAGATGGAGCTAAGCGAGGCTCTCCCATAATGGTGTATGGGGGAGTATTTAGAGAAGTCTTCATCAAGCATGTGCTAGCAAGCGCAATCAAGAAATGTGGTCCACTTGAGGGAGTCAAGATCGTCATCATCTAGCTCAAGTGGAATGCGCAAGGCAAAGGTATGATCTTTATAGGGTTTCTATTTTACCGGTCTCATGTTGTTAGTTTGGAGACCGGGTTATAGGATAGACGGCGTACTATCAAGAGGGGCTCTCAAGTGAGTAACTTGATCGCATCTTTATGGAGAGCTCAAACCTTTGCATATTTGGCATATCATCTTTCTTGGTTCTTATTTGGCTTTTATCCATGTGAGAATTTAGAGCTTGTGTTCATCTCCATACCAAGCTCTAGTTCATCAAAAACGGATTTCATTTGGATATCTAGTGGTGTTTTTGATGGTGGAGGTTTTACCGGTTCGTCTCTTGTAGAGAGGTCAAACTCTCCTCTTGTGTTATCCTCCTCACATGATGGAAATATTACCGGTCCTCCTCGAGATAAGGTCCACACCTCCCATGTGTGATATCTCCTCCATATTTGTGACCCTTTTTGTAGGAAAGCTCTTGTCGCTACCTTTCCAACCTCGTTGGTTTCATCTCGTTTGGAGCTTCCTTGCAAAAGTTATTGCATTTTAGGTTTTGCAGTTTTGCTGTTTTGCCTTGGCCGGAGTCTCCGGCCTCCCTGGTTTTGGAGCGAAGAGCCCCGCGGACGGCGCTTGCGGTATAGGGTCCGGAGTTGGTACGGAGTATC
The DNA here is from genome assembly GCA_947311845.1 of Poa pratensis. Classification (NCBI taxonomy): domain Eukaryota; kingdom Viridiplantae; phylum Streptophyta; class Magnoliopsida; order Poales; family Poaceae; genus Poa; species Poa pratensis. The sequence continues at coordinate 17,509,714 of CAMZMU010000059.1, read as the reverse complement.
CCCGGAGTCTCCGCCCCTGCCGGAGTCTCCGGTCCTCGTGGTCCGGAATCTCCGGTATGAGTTTTCATGCATCGGTTTTTTCTGACTTTCTGCGTCCGGAGTCTCCGCCCGGGCCGGAGTCTCCGGACTAAGTGGACTGCAACAGCTCTTTTTCTGGAGGGGTATAAATACCCCTCCACCTACCTTCAGCCACTTAGCTCTTCCAAGCACGTTTTTTCCCCTCTCTCTCCTCCTTTGTTGACCTTGGAAATCTTGCCCCTCTCCCAATTTCTCCCATGATTCTTGCATATCTTTCAGGGATTTGAGAGAGGAGATCTAGATCTACAATTCCACCAATCCATCTCTCCTCTAAGTGAGGGAACCTAGTGGATCTAGATCTTGGAGTTCATTTGTTGAGCTCTTCTTTGTTCTTCCTCTCTTCTCCCCCCATAAGCATTTGTTGCTTGTGGTGGGATTTGAGAGTGAAGGATTTGAGCACTTGTGCTTTTGCCATTGCTTTGTGCATCGGTTTGTGCTCTCCACAAGGATTCGTGGAAGTTGAAAGCTTGTGAACTTGTTACTCTTGTGTCTTTGGACCCTAGACGCCCGTGTGGTGGTTGAGACCCTTGTGTGGTCACTTGTAGCTGTTCGGGAGCCCCCAATCCCGTTGTGGGTTGTGCCCCGGATCGTTGTTGAAAGGCTCCGGATTTCCGCCTCGAAGGATTCCGATAGTGGAAGGTGAACCAAACCTTTGTGGTGCGGTTCATCGGAGAAGAAGGTGAAAACTTTGTGGTTGTTGAACCATTGTGTTGGTTCACACCTCTCCAACGAGACGTACTCCCCTAAAAAGGAGGAACTCGGGAATACGTCCTCGTCTCCACGTGCCTCGGTTATTTCTATACCCGAGCTCTTTACTTATGCACTTTACATTGTGATAGCCTTCGTGCTTGAAGTATTCTATTTTGCTATCACCTTGTTGCTTATCTTGCTTAGCATAAGTTGTTGATGCACATAGGTGAGCCTAGTTTATTTAGGTTGTTGGCTTGTTAATTTAAACACCTAGTTTTATTCCGCAATTAGCAAGCCTAAACCAAAAAAGTTTTAATCGCCTATTCACCCCCCCCTCTAGGCGACATCCTTGTCCTTTCAGTAACTACATTGGAGAGAAACATGAACATGATGACGTCTCAGTAACCCACAAAGAAATCGCTTCATACCCACTATGTAATTTCTTGCTTTCCCTACTTGATCAGGACTTGCTTCCTGTCCAGTACATAATATGTAAATACATCATCAATTGCTTATTATTTGCATACTTGCCTTTATAATTATTGTGATCTCTTCCTATCTTCTGACGAAACATGTAGGTTGTTGATCCTGTGATTTAGTAGGAACCTTTGATACGGACATATTAGTTCTATTGTTCTTATTTTCTTGCCACCTACAATCTATCAGCAGATTAAATTCAGTTATGCATTTTAACAAACAACCTATTAGTTATGCATCACTTATTCAAAATTGTGTTTCATGTTCTTCCCAAGTGCCTTTCTGACTTGAATCTTTAGTTCATTAGCTCTTACAGCAACTTTGTCTTATTTTGACATGTACTAAGTGATCCAGAAAAGCGTGCAGTTTCACGACCAATATTGTGAATAAGGTTTAAAGGGGATATGCCTTCATCTGCCATTGAGCTCAAGTCAGGCCAAGTAAGAAAGGTGTCAAGCAGGGTGGTTGTCTGCTTTGCCATTCCCTACACGAGCTTCTACACTCAGGCCCCTATTGGATTGCGGGTATTTGGGCCATAAACGGCCGGGAGAATTATACGGAGCTGGGAACATCCGTAAATTTGTGTTGCCATCCGTCGTTTTCCAACCGGGGGATAATAGAAAGGTGAACCAAGCAGGGCCTCAAGGTAGTAGCATCAGGCTCAGATATGTTTTGTGGTTATGACTGGACAAGTAAAACCTGATTTCCACTGATGTCCAGAATGATATGTTGATCAATGGTAGTTACAACCATTTTTTGAATTTTAGTTAAATTTTGCTGAAAAAATGACTTCCTTTATGGTTTCTTCAGTATTGATGTATTTGAGCTAACTTTAACCATATAATCGTGAGTCTGTGATCCTGCTTGTAGTGATATTTGTATACTCGACAAGTAGAAACCGATTTCCAATTGTTCACGAAAGATGTGTAACTATGCTAGAATTGATCATGCGACATGTGGGCCATAGCTATACAGGGGAACTATCACATATTTTCCTCACCCGTTGCAACGCACGGGCATATTACCTATTCATTTTAAAAAATAAAACAGAAAAGAAAAAGAAACGAAAAAAGAAGAACGAAACGTTTTCTGGGCACGAATTACTTGGGCCGGCCCATTTAGGCTGCGCGGAGCGATCCACGGTGGGGCGAACCCGCCGCCCACGGCGCCATATATCACCTCCCACTCGCAGCTGCCATCTGAGACCCATTGTCTCCATACAGTTTGGGTCAGACCCAACAAGCAACTTGGGCCTGCTAAGCCTGCGAAATGCAAGGCCCTGTCGATACGCATTTGATCATTTCACTCGGGGCCTCGTTCCTCTTCGCTTCCTCACTTCCTCGTCTTGTGTTTCTCTCGAGTCGAGTGGAATGGAAGTGGAATGTGAATGAGCTGGCCAGCACATGCTTCGTCCTCGCCTGCCACGAGGCAGCAGCATGCCGATCGAGTGGAAGTAGTTAAATCTGAGTATACTAGTAGCAGAATGGAAGATGATGGAGCATGAATCGCCATGATGGCAGGCAGGCAGCACAGAAGAACACGAGATCGTGCATGTGAGACGTGTGACCTTCTACTCCTCGTCGCCTCCCTTTTTACACCTCACAAAGGCAAACGCCCGGAGGCTGGAAGTAAAATATTGGATCTCGTGCTCGGAAAAGTGGCGCCAGTGGTGGTGGTCATGGCGCTCGTCGCGGGAACAACTCCCGGGAATCTTCGCCTTGGCCTCAATCATGGCCCTGGAGTGCCCTCACCTTCTTGGAAGCTTTACCACAACCCGCACTACTTCTCACCGCGCGGCGACCAGGACGACGAGATCTCCTCCCCCTCTCGCACACCATCATCTATGATCGTTGCGGATTTCCACGACGGCGACAGCGGCGGCATGGAGCAGCAGCTGCGTCGACTGGGAAGCGGGCATGGCGCCGGCGGCGTGGCGTCGGTGTCGGAGCTTGTCGCGCGCGTCGAGGAGCTCGGGGCGGAGCTCGAGTTCGAGAGGCGCATGCGGCGGAAGGTGGAGGCGCTCAACGAAGCGCTCGCCGCGGAGCTCGCCGAGGAGCGGCGCCGGGTCGAGGCGGAGCGCGCGAGGATGCGGGAGGAGGTCGACGAGGAGCGGCGGATGCTGCGCGTCGCGGAGCTGTGGCGTGAGGAGCGCGTGCGCATGAAGCTCGCCGACGCCCGGGCCGCCTTCGAGAAGAAGCTGCGCGAGGTCGCCGACGCCGAGCACCGTGCTGCTGATGCCACTGCCGAAGGCTGCAGCAGCTGCAGGAGCAGTGGTGGCGGCAGCCCGATTGGCGGCAAGGCAAGCCCGGCGAGTGGCCAACAGAGCCCTGCGAGTGGCCGACAGAGTCCTGCGAGTGGTCAGCACGGACAACAAAGTCCGACGGGTGGCCAGCACACCCAATCGCACCGGCGGGAAGCCACCGGCGGCGAGAACCCGCACATCAGGAGGGGGATCAAGGGGTCCGTGGAGTTTCCGAGGGCCGTCCGGGTGCGGCCGCGCGGCGAGGAGCGGGTGGATCTGGTGTCCAACCTCGAGTGCCAGCGTGCTCAGCTGCGCGTCCTCATGCGTCACCGGAGTCCGGCCGCCGCCGGCATGGGCCTCGTCGGGGCGGCGCCGGAGACGAATCTCGTAGTGTAACAATGTACTTAATTGTAGTTAAATGGAAGTTTCATCGTTCGCTGACAGAGAAAATATTGTGCTCTAGTCCTTGCTTCAGAAACGCACATTTGATGCTATTGAGATCGTAAACCTTACTGAAGATTGTGGGAGAAAATGTCCTGACTCATTGCCAATTGCTAGGCCCATCTGATAACTTCAGAGTTCAGAGTCCACAGGTGCTTTCGTCTGATCAAAAACATCACCGACTTATGTGGAGTTCGGCATTTGTATGTGTTCTAAACTTCTAATCGCTCTGATCTACCTGCCGTTTTCTCAAAATTTGCTGGTTTAATGCTTAAGGCCGAGGAAGATGGAATCACTAACTATGAAAAAATTAAGACAATTATCTCCTTAATTCTTGGTTTACTAATAGACTATTGGTTCCAAGATTAAAAAATGGAAACAAAGTGATGAAGCGTTTTAGGACTCTTTTGATTCAAAGGGATTTCATAACAAAAAATTAGAAGATTTTGATAGCTAGGAATTTTTCGTATGGGTGTTATTTGAGTCGTAGGATAAAAATCTTGGGCCCCTTTGTTTCACAGGAATTGAAAAGCATAGGGGTTGCGGTCGGTTGGGTGTTTGAAGAGTTTGTCGGGTTGTGACCGTGTGGTGGTCTTGCTTTGTGAGTAGTTCGGTTTGGTCGTGTGTTGTAACGGTTTTCGCCCGGTTTTTCGTAAATTAACTGGACAATTCTCTTCTTCTTAATTAATAGATTGGGGCAAATCTTTTGCTCCCGCTTAAAAAAAACATATGAACAGGAAAAATATGGCAATAAAATGTCATGACACCTGGAATCATACTGGAACTAAAAACGCGGGAAGGTCACACAAATTGTTTGGTTGCACTGACCACAGGAAAAACACATAAATTTTCTATAGAGTTGAGTACACGTCATAGTCGTCATAAACCTAAACACATATATGATTTTTTTTTCTAGAGGTCTAACCTCGTTTTAGAAATCCCATGGATTATAGTGTAGGAAAGCAATCGATAAAAACTTTGTGGGATTCATTCCTTTGAACCGAAGAGAATCGATAGGAAAAATTTCATAGATTGGAATTCTACAAAATTCTTTTGAAAATCTTCTGAACCAAAGGGTCCTTAGGATTTTTTTTTTCATAGGATTGCATTGCACTATTACTTTGGAGGAAATTTTCCATCGACGCTCATGTTATAATTATTTTTTCCTATTTACAAACAGTACTTTACGAAAATTAGGTTACAAATACTGTAGGATTTAAACGAACATGACACTGTATTCCGTGTTTTCCATTTCCTAGGGCAATATTCTGTGTTTTCATATTGTTTCTTTTAGATCGTGTTTTCCTCTCTCTTTTGAGACAAGTGAACGTGTTTTCCTATTCCTATATTTTTAAATATTATATTTTGTTTTTGTTTTTTGATAAAGGGTTTTATTACTTAAAGAGTTTTAAGAATTACACCCGGCTTCTGCATAAACTTGCACACAGCCGCAATCCAACAGAACGAAAAGAAGTAAAATGTAGCACTAGACGAAATACAAGCATGAGTAAGTAAAACGTCAATGCCTATGGAGGACCAATCCGGCGATCAAGCGACCATCCATGTCGGATAAAAATATCCCTCGCCACCTATTCCAGTCGTGTACATGTCTCCGTAAAGAGGCAACGATGCCCCGCCCGTTGTAATATGGATCACGAACGGAGAATACTGGTGCACCGGTAGAGTACCTGCAACCGATAAGAATCTTTATCATTGAAAACCTTGCCATTTCTACACAGACAAAGCGACCATATAACGGCTCTCGCTCCCATCGTAATAACAGTTTTAAACTTTTTATCAATCCCATGTAGCCAGTTGCCAAATACATTTGCAACAGACTTGGATGTATATAAGTTAGAAGCTATCTACGCAAAATTGCATTCAAAGAATAAGTGTTTAATTGTCTCCTGTTGTGGACAAAATACACACTCACTACTTCCATGCCAGTTTCGCTTATCAAGGTTGTGTAAGTTGAACTGAAGTCAACCGTGCCAGCAAGGCATTCCAAGATGTTAGTCCCGGCCCAATTCCTATTCCGATATTTGAAGGATCATGCGAAAGCCCAAGTTGGGAACGTCCCCCTACCACGTGCCGAACTTCGGGTACCGATGGCAATGGGTGCTCATTACCTGCATACCCAGTGGGTATTTACCCATTAGGGTAAGGGTTTGGTAAAGAAAACTTACCCATGGGTAAGCACATGGTTAAAAGTGTGTACCCAGCGGGTATTGCGGGTGCGGGTATGGTAACGTAGTACCCATACCCGCATACCCACATACCCATCTAATTTTGTTTTTGACATCTAGAACCGTGATTTTAGATGATTATTCCGAGGAAAAAATTCGAAATACGAACCGGCTACCTAATTCTCGTTTGTTTCCCATACGCGCGGTTACTTAACTTTCGCGGCCTGGTTCACAATTCCCAGGAAGACCTCGTCCACGTTGTTTCCTCGGCCACGCCGGCGGCCGCTCGCCATGAACACTGGCGGAGGCGAGCTTCGCGTGGATGAATGAGTTGTTTTGTTGTTCATTTTCATATACATAGTGTTATTTTATTGTTTTCGTTTCATATATATATGTGTCGTTTGCTGAATCAGTGGATGAATGAGCATACTTGTCGATGGTTTTCTTATATATTGTGCATGAATGACTTGTTTGGTGGGTGTATCCGCGGGTTTATAAAACCCACCCGGATGTGGGTATGGTACAAAATCTATACTCAAACGTGGATGTGGGTACGGATGTGGTTAAAATACGAGGAAGCGGGTGCGGGTTTGGTTAAGCTCTACCCGGTGCGGGTGCCATCGGTAACTCCGGGACTCGATCGAGCGCCGCCGCCGTAGCTGATAGGGCTCTCCACCACAATCGCGACATGACGACGCCTATCGCGATCAGACAAGTACGAGCCCAAGAAGTGCTGCAAGGAGTGCAAGAAGAGCCGCCTCTTCGTCAAGATCGGTAAGGACGTGAGGACCTAGCGTTCCCTTCTTCTGTGTATGTAAAACCCTAAAATCTGTCCTCCGCCTTGTGATCAATCAGGCCGGCGCTGATCGATGCGCGCGTACCATTGTTAACCGGCGAATTGGGCGTGGACTCTGTTTCTACCAACCCAATTTGCTTTCTAATCAACTTGTTTACGCCTCGGCAAGACGGGAATTGAATCCAACGCGTCGGCCTTCGATCCGCATCTTCGTCCGCGTCTTCCTGTCCAGATCTGTCGCCTGTCGGCTGCGGTCCGCGCTTCGACTGGATTATTATTATCTTTACTATTAAATGGGAGTTGGTCGTTCGTGTAACCTCTCCATGGTTCGCACTTTTAATTTCCGATTTTACCCCCACGAGTTCGTGAATATTACAGCTTCTGCCACCGCCGCCGAGTGAAACGTTGGCCTTCTCGTTCCCCTCTCACGCGACAGAGCGTCGCCTAGGTTCAGTCCCGCCGCAGCATCAATCTCCGTCGTCGCACGCCTGGAGCTCTCCGCCGCCGGCTACCCGCTCGCCCCCGAGAACCCTCTCCTCTCCCGCGACAGTGATCCGCCGCTTAGGGTTGATGTGTTCGGAACCAGCTGCAGTGACCTATAATTCTTGAGATCGTGGCGAGACCTAGAGTTCTGCTGTTGTGGGATGGTGGTGATGGAGAGCTGCGGCAGACATGGCAGCGGCGGCGGGCCTCGTTGGTGGATATGGATCGGCGGGGTCGTCGTCACGCAGGGTAACCCCAATCTCCCGGCTTCTCCTCTGCCTACCTCGCCGTCACAGCCGACCTCAAGGCTCAATTGCCGCACCAGCGAAACGGCGTTGACTGCCTCATCCGCTGCTATCATCTTCGCATTGACGTCCTGATCAGTCGGTAGCCACCCCTGCTTCTAATGTCCGCCATTTCTGGCCACCCCCACTCTAATCTGTCTCATCCACATCTCAATTCCTCCGTGATTGGTTAATTCCGTTTTGTTTTGCAGGCTATGAGGTCCTGCCATTTGCTTCCAGGCGCTCGTATGTATACTATTATATGGGATGTGATAATGTAGCTCCAATTTTGCACGAGTAGTGGTTTCTGCGTAGTGAAATTGGGCGGTAACACATTCATAACCACATTTTGCTTACGCTACTATTGCTGATGTTTAGTCTATCCATGGGCAAGTGGGATTGGGATCTGATGCTACTCGAAAATCAAATAAATTGCAACCGGATTTAGGTTGTTTAATTAATTTGTCTATAACAGGGCGTTTGCTCTAGCAATTCCATTTTATCTCATATGTGTGGCGTTCTCTCAGTGCTATTATCAGTTTATCACCTCAAATGTGACATATTGCTTGCTCTCAGAATTCGGTGACAGATGTGTGGCGCTCTTTCAGTGGTATTATAACCTGAAATGTGACTGGTTGCTTGCTCTCAGAATTCGAACCTCAAACGGAGATACATGACTGCTTTGATGAGGCTGTCTGATGGCACCGACAAGGGAGACAACAAGAATAATAACTGTGGCAGCAAGCAGTGGGGCAGCGATGTTGTCAAGGTCTTCAAGGATCCCATGAACCAAGAGGAGTCCATAGCACAAGGTAAAAAATATGAGTTTTCTTCCGTCCGGCCACTATTTCTGTAAATTTCGTTCTGAAGGTCTATTTTCTTTGTACCCGGAGTTCTGTTGCGTGTGATTGCTCCATGCTCGTGATCGTGGTGGATGTCTCTCCCAGTGATCTTGGGGTTGTATTTTTTGAAGTCGATCAGTAGGTTGTCAACATTAGATTTGGCAAATTGGGCATTGGTCTCTTAAATTTTTGAAAGGGTAATTATTGTAGAGATGGTACAGAGGGACTAGGATAGGTGTGGGGATTATAAGTCCAAAATTATAATGTTGATTTCTATGAGAAGTGCTAATAAGTTTATGTGATCAGTTGTTATATTAATGTGTGATAGCTGAACTGGTATTTAGGGATCTCATTGCAGTACTGCTATTTGGTGGATTAATAATATAATGTATCGGCATTAGCCTTCGTGTTTACATATATCCTTTTTTATATTGTAGTTTCAGATGAACTCAACATCTTTTGCAAGCATGGATAGCATGTCACTGCAGCGACCGTGCCGCTGACTGGTGATAACGAGAGATCAGATAGAGGATAGTGAGTCTTATAGTACATTGAGAAGGAGATTATGCTTCCACAAGACTACTTTTTATAGATAGGACATGGATTATATGATATGAAGTTTTCCCGTTAAAACTACATGATATGAACATACAAATGTTTTTGTTAGAGGTAATCACAGCAACTAAAATTGTATGCCCTTTATTTTCTCAGGGTAAGGTCTTGTAAAAGAATCGATGATGCCAATTCTATTGTTTCAAAGGTGAAGTTGATTGTGATCTAAAAATGATTTAGTTGGTTTCTGTAAGTGAGAACATTATATTTCTTCTTTGCTCAAGCCTCTGAACTATGCTCTGTTGTAAGTGTGAGGATCTCACTATTCCACAAAGTAGTACTGCGATTCCTGTGATATAACCTTTTGCCAAAGTTTCACTAATGTGAACGAGGTCGACAAACGGTTTTCTGTTTGGAGAGAAAATAGCTGCCTACCAACCATCGAAGGTGAGATTTTCCGAAATCAAAATGACTCTGTCTCGGGCTGTTTTGCTCCATGGTTAAAGGCAACAAGCTCTCTAGCGTACTGTAAAGTCCACCCTCTGATGATCTTAATTATTTCCACATGTTCATATTCTGAGGACTAATCTACGAGCAAACTTATTCCTGAATTCATCGAAGTTATCGCTTTGAGAGCTAAATGCTTTGACTTCTGAGATACAGATATCATTTTATTTTCCAGTTAAAGCTTCGGTAGAGTATCCCAAAATAATATACTTTAATATTTGCACTGAACGCTTGATTTGTACCGACGGAAATGAGCTTAGAAATATTGTTGTTAGTGATTATTTTCTGTCTTCCTATAATCAAATGTATGATTTGAAAAAGTTCACATTTTTCTGGTTAGATGGTTTTGCACCAAATCTTTCATCTGCAGACATTGTCCTTATGTGTGTTTGGAGATAGCAGCTATAACCGGTATTAGTTCTTGGTATGTTGTCGGTTGCTATTTTTGCACAAACTTTTCAAGCCCATCACAAAACAGATTATGAACTGAAAACTTTGTTCAGTTAAAATTTCAGACAAAAGTTGCTGTTCTAATTATGCATCTGCCTTTCCCTTGTAGATTAAAGAGGAAGTAGAACATTCACGCAAGCGGATATTTATAACAGGAAGTTACAGAGTTGCTTGTTGCTGATGACAGTGATGCATTGCCCTATTCCTAGGATGTCTGGACGCATTCGTCTCGCTTCACGCGCGGACTTCCGTTCCACCGAGCTCCCTCGCCATGTTTCTACCATCATGCTCTCCTGCTCCTTTCCATGTTTGCCTCCCTCTCTGCATTCTTCATGTAGGACTACTTCGCCTGACTGTGATAATAAAATTACTGATGGATGAACGCCTACCGAAACCAAGGTGCCCCCGTGGTAAGTTAATTGTTTTGCTTTTTCACTTGCCCCGATTGTGGATTAAGTTGATTTCTGTTCAGCATTTACCATTTTTGAAATACCCAGATCTATATGTTTGTCAGGTGCAGCCACCTAACGTCTTGATACAATGATACCACGTTAATGTGTTTATTGGAGCCAAATTTGAACTGGTGCTGACTGATGGGAAGGCCAAATCATTTTCATCTATGCCGGCAAGTTTAGTCGGATCACTGGATCGATGCTTCGAAGACTATGCCCGAGCTTGTGCATCGAGATGTTTATACATATTGGATGAATATGTGATGAGGCGTTCACATATATTTACTTGACATATTCTCTTGAAACTATTCCAATGAAGCCTGAACATATATTTTATACAAGCCTGAAGTTTTTTTTGCATTCTGTTGCTTTTTGATAATGGCTGCTTCTAAAGATTGTGGGCAGTGCATTGGCTTCAAAATTTCATCACAAGTTGACATGAAATTAGTATTGTAAGATATTTTTTTTCCTCCGGTTCATAGTCCAGGTAAATTCTCAGTATTATTTTGATTAGTCTGTTTTGAATTTGTGCATCTCATAATATATGAAACTATCCTTATTTTGAATATGTGTAACCAGTGAAGAACATGGGGTTCTATGCATACTGGTTTTTGATATCTTCCTCGAGGATATTTCCCAAGACTCTGGCCTGAGCCCTCTAGGTGCAGCAGTTTGTTATTTTGCAGATCAAAAGTTTCTTCTATCAATTAAGTTGGTGATGTATCTTCATTCAAAGAAGTTCATTGTTAGTCTTCTCTAAAAAGAAATTCCCGCCAGCAACTTGTATGACTGATTATGTAAATATTAGTGATGCATTCTTGTCGACAAGTCTGATTCGCGAATGATGCATGACCTTACTTAACGTGTATTTAATTTTCTAAATCATTTTATTCGATTAATGGAATAAAATATTGATATCCTCCAAACATAAATTGTACTGCTATTATTTCACGTTATATAAAATTAATAGAAAATCAATTTTGAATATTGAGTATAGTCGAGAAATCAGCTATTCCTCTAAAGGAGAAAACACTAAATTGCTTGAAAGCGACAGCGGTTGTTTATAAATATTTTTTTGAGAGGCGGACATAATTGAACTCAATACGCATAAATTGTGACGACGTAGCAATGCACGAGCATTCAACAAAATGTGGAGCCGTAGCAACGCACGGGCATTCAACTAGTGACAACATAATTCAATGGTTGTTGTGCAGGGAAGCATTGCCTCGAAGTCAACCCGGCGTTCAAGCTCGCGTTCATCTCTGAAGAGCTGTGCCTTTGTTTGTGGTATTTGTGTCAAAGGTATATGCCTTGTACAGTAAGTTGTATCTAAACTTGATCGATGCAGCTGATAAAACGAGTGGGTTGCGTATGTACTGTGGATGTGTTTCTTCTTTCCCGAAAGATTTGGACAAAGACACCACCCATCGCCATGGCACAAACACCTTCAAATTGCACAGCCACTGTTCTTGGATCAAAGGCTGTCATCCGTATGCTCTCCATTCTCACGGCTTCCTTGAAGCTGCCCTATATTTCAGAATTACTGATGATTTAGCACTTGCAGGTTGCCTGTTCCGAGACCTGGCCATCATATCTGTTCTGTTCTGTACCATCATATCTGATGCTGTGCATTGTTTTAGAACATCTGCAAGGCAATGTAGTAGCAATGTTCCCTTGCACCTATGCATTTAGCCAGATGAGTGTACATAGCCTAATATTGTTCAAGTCTTGGAGTCCTGTTACTGTACCCTTAGTTTCCAAATGACATATCTTATGGAATATTATAAATGTATGTTTCAGTATACAGTTATTTCCGGTGGTGGGGATATGTATTGCTACACGAAGTGCTGAAATTTACATGTTTGATGAATCATCAGTTTACCTCGATGTTAAGCAGAGGCTTAAGGCTGCACTAGTCATTAGGTCCTTGCTCAGAACAAACAGGTAATTTAGATATTCTATCATGATCATCTTTAGATACTTTCCACTAAAAGCTGTAATAAATTTAGAATTAGGTGCTCATGATCTGACTTTGTCTTCAGCTATGTCATCGACGTGGAACATAACTTGTGTTGCTTGGATTACATGTTGGGAAACCAGGAGCATATGGTGAAGTTACACCGCTATTTTTGGTCCGTGAAGGTATCAGTATTTTTCTGGCTGGATTGTTCCAGTAAAACCAATCCGATCGACTTGCATTTAAGTAAGCTAACATATGCAATATATAATTCTAGATCCTTGTTCATGGATGAAATTCTGTTCTAATGTTATTATCGTCTTTCAGATTCGGAAGTCCAAGAAATTGCTGAAGAGATTGTGACGTACCAGTATTTCAAGCCCACTGTCATGCAAGGTGAACTAAGTTATTCTCAGAGATTGTTGTGATACTTGGTGAGACTGGAACACGGAAAACTACACTCATCCAAATGCTGGTACATTCTCTCCACACCACCCCCATCTATATTTCACCTTTTTTATTGTCCATAAAAAAACAATGCAAATATAAAATGATACAAATGGAAACTTTGTCCTCATTGTTGGCATTATGTACCACGATGATCCATATCAAGGTTCTGATAAGTACTGGCGTCTGGTGGCGTCTCATGTTTTTTGTGCAACTTCCAAAAACTGCAAAGAATTTCCGTAGGCAGTACATAGTGCATAACACTTTCTGATTCAAGAGTGCCATACTGCCATAGCAGCACTAAGTGGTGCTACTGGAAACCTAATGGATACATGTTGTAATATCCTGCTTAGGTTATAGGAACGGTTCAACCCGAGGAGGCCGGTAAGTTGAGAAGATAGCGACTATGTTAGTTTTTTTTATCAAAGGGGAACCGAATAGGAAAGAGCGGCGCCCGAGAGCTAGCTAGGGTTCCCACCGGAGCCGCCGCCGCCGCCGCCCCGCCGCCGACCTCTCCTTCTCCTCGCTTCCTCGCGCGCGCGGCCGCCGCAGCCGCGGTCGGCCCCTCCTCTCCCTCGTCGCGCGCGTCCGCCGCCCCCCGTGGCGGCGGCGCGCGCCTTCGCACGCTTCCTCCTCTCCGGTCGTCTCTCGTCATCCTCCCCGTCGCCGCCGCTGGCAGGGGCCGCCGGGTGTGGCCCGGGCGACGCCGGCGGCGGCGGTGCGTCCTTCCCCGCGCTGTGGACGGTGGAGGCGGGGCTCCCCTCCATGGCGGCGGTGCTCCTCGGCCGATGTAGGTCCGGCGCGGCAGCGGGGTTCCCCTGGTGCTGCGTGGGTGGCGGATGTGGTGGTGGCGCCGCCGTTGGTGGCGCGGGAGGCGGTGGAGCTCTGTCGACCCTGCAAGCCCAGATCTGGGCCCTTCGGGGCCGATCTGGGTCTGTGTGGGCCTAGGCGGGTTTGACCTTCCTGTCGCCGGCTGGTCGGATGAGCGGCTCGTGACGGGGATGACATCGATGACGCCACGCCTGCTGCAGCTTGGCGACGAGAGCTTCACGGGCCTGTTTGGGTCCGGCCGAGCCTACGGGGCCGAACGAGGGTAGCGGCGGTGGTGGCCTACGTGCAGCAGCATGGCGGCGGGGACTTTACGAGCCTCCCGGGGCTCGGCCGGGCCTGCTTGGCCTGGTGTGTCCCTGCTGCCGTGTCCGGTCGGCACCCGCCGATGGCGGTGGAGGACGTCCTCCGGGTGGCTCTACTGATGCCGCCCTCCGGCTCCAATGGCCTGGTGTGCTCTTATCGTTACGTCCGGACGGCTACCGTCTCTGATGGTGGAGGTTGTTCCCTCCCGCGTGGTGTGATACTGTCGGATCGTGTTTACGACTGCTTTGTCTTGGCCAAACGGCCATGCTACATCTGCCATGGTGAGACGACGATGGTGACTCAAGACTGTGGTGGCGTGTGTTGGTGGATGGCAAGATTGGTGGAGCGCTTCAGATTATCCGGGATGTGGTTTTTTGGGGTCGGGAGAAATCCCTGCCGTTTGGCACCAACGCGGTGACGCTTGAGAGTGTCACCGTTCCTTCCTGGAGGGCGTCGGGTATACCTCTTTCTCACACCTCAGAGCGTACCGGGGGAAACCCTAGGACTAGTCCGGGCAGCAGCGTCGTCGTCGTCGCTTTTCTTCTTGGAGGTGCTGTTTGGTACGCGGTGATTCGAAGCGCTAGAATCGTGATGGGAATATTCGGGAGAGGACGCAGCGGTTGCGAGTCATTGTCGTTTTCGTTGATCCGCCGATGTCGGCCTTTTTTCTCTTTCTTTTCTTTTGGGCTCGGATGTGCTGTTTGGCCCCAGCAGTGGACTCAATGTTGTATCGTGTGGTTGCTATATTTATATAGCGGGGCGAAAGCCTATTTCTTCAGTTGAGAAGATAGCATGGGTAGATCAACGAATTTAGAGGTAGGAGTTTTTTTTTTTGAACAGGATTCGATTACAAAGAACAGGAAGCTCATCACGCTTACAACGAGGTCCAGAAGAGCCAGAAAATACAAACGGACCCCGAAAAGGCGCAAAGAACACCCCGAGCCACCAGCAGAGAGCACAATCGAATCCTTACCCGTACCCCAAGCACCTAGGCGTCGCCGGCGCCGCCGGCGCCGCCGTACCTCGAACCGCCGGGAAGGAAGAGCCACCACAACATGTAGAAGACCGCATGAGCTGTCCGCCGCTGATGGACGGATCCGAGAACCTCTGAACGCCCACGGCCAGAGCCCCAGCACCCAGCAACCTCCCGTCTTCCAGCCGGCACCGCGCCGCCCAGGTCAGCCACCACCAGCCCCTCACCGCCTCCAGACGCCGCTCCCCTCGCCACCACGGCCGGCCGGAGCAGAAGCGTCGAAGAAGAAGACCGCCAGACCCACCTGCAACCAAAATGGGATGCCGACCTCCCGCAGCTCCTCACCTCGCCTCCACGGCCGGCCAGAGGAGCGCAGAGAGAGGACCGCACCCGACGAACAACCTCCACAGCCTCCCCGACAGCAGCGCCGTCGGACCGGAGAGAGGAGGGGGAGGACTTATTCTTCAAAGCCGCCGGCACCTTCTCCAGCCCGATGCCGACGCCGAAGCAAAGAAACCCTAAAAAAACTACACCTACCTACACGCACGGACGAGATCCGGAGCTTCCCCCCACCTCGCGACGCCGGAACGGCGCCGGAGACGGAGGGAAGCGGCGGATTCGCCGGCGGAGACTCGGGACGCCCTTCTTCCGCTCCGATCTACTGTAGCTGGGGGGGGAACGGGGAGAGGGGAAAGTTGTGTGGCGCATCCTAGAGGTAGGAGTTAGCAATTAAAAGATTGGGGGTTCATTTCGGCTTGACCCAAAAGACACACGATACACATCCTTAGGAGGACAACCCGAGGAGGCATGATGCAAACCTATTAAGGCTGGTAGAAGTATTTAACTAGGACTCTGCTTTGACTATGATACAAAATAACTCATATTACCCTACTTGATCGACCTGGCACGTATGTATATTGTATGTACTTGTGTTCGTAGTAGAAAACAAAATTTCTAACTAACGTACGCCAAAACTTAGCCAGGATCTATGTAATGCGGTAACGGGAAGGTTTTGGCAACATACCTCTTGTAGACCGAAAAGCGTTACGTTCAAGAGAACGTTGACGATGTAGTCGAACTTGTAGCCGACCTCAAGGTCGCGATGATCCCAGCGTGACGATGACGAC
The DNA here is from genome assembly GCA_947311845.1 of Poa pratensis. NCBI lineage: Eukaryota > Viridiplantae > Streptophyta > Magnoliopsida > Poales > Poaceae > Poa > Poa pratensis. The sequence continues at coordinate 17,493,596 of CAMZMU010000059.1, read as the reverse complement.
CTTGGTGCGATGACGATGGTCTCGGCGCCACAAGTGCAGCGCCCCCGAGTACTCGCACACGTACGGTGCTTGACGACGACTTCCGGTCTCTCCGATCCAGCCGAGATTGCGGAAGTAGATCTTCTGGACGGAATCCCCGCAGCACGACGACGTGCTGTGGTGAAGTGGTCTCTCACGTACGCATACCTTAATTGGGGTCACGGTCTACGGGAGAGGAAGAGGGTGGAAGTGCACGGAGGGGAACGCCTCAACGATTTGAGAATTAATTGTTTATATAAATAATTAATATATTTGAGGTGCGGCCCCATGTGGGACTAAACAAAAGAGGAGGGGGAGAGGGGATGTGTGGCCGGCCATGGTGGCCTTGGGCCCCACGCCTTGGCACACCCGCCCCCTTCCCTTTGAGGGGCGGCCGGCCCCCTTCTTGGATCTTCCTTCTGGGTTTGGCCCAATAAGGTGGGCTGCCCCTTATTTTTCCCTTTTATTTAATATTAAATTATGATATAAATATATTTAATTCATTAATTAATATAATTACATATTATTTAATTCCCGTGGCTCCGGGACTCCTTCCGTACCATTCCGAACTTCTTTCGGTCTTTCCCGGAACCCTTCCGATGATTACAAAACGATCTCCGAGTAAAGAGAAGAGAAATCGGAAGGGTTCCGGGAAGATCGAAAGATGTTCGGAATGGTCCGGAAGGAGTTCTAGAGCCACGGGAATTAAATAATATGCAAATATATTAATTAATGAATTAAATATATTTATATATTAATTCAATATTAAATAAAAGGGAAAATAAGGGGCAGCCCACCTAATTGGGCCAACCCCGGAGGGAAGGCCCAAGAAAGGGGACCGGCCGCCCCTCAAAGGGAAGGGGGCGGGTGGGCCAAGGCGTGGGGCCCAAGGCCACCATGGCCGGCCGCACCTCCCCTCTCCCTCCTCTTTTGTTTAGTCCCACATGGGGAAGCCAAGGGGGAAGGGTAAGAGGGGCGTATTAATTATTTATATATACAATTAATTCTCAAATCGTTGAGGCGTCCCCTCCGTGCACTTCAACCCTCTTCCTCTCCCGTAGACCATGGCCCCAAGAAAGGGCTGCGTACGTGAGAGACCTTTTCACTGCCGCACGCCGTCGTGCTGCGGGGATTCCGTCCAGAAGATCTATTTCCGCAATCTCGGCAGGATCGGAGAGACCGGGAGTCCTCGTCAAGCACCGTACGTGTGCGAGTACTTGGGGGCGCTGCACTTGCGGCGCCGGAACAATCGTCGTCGCACCAAGGTCGTCATCGTCACGCTGGGATCATCGCGACCTTGAGGTCAGCTACGAGTTCGAATAGATCGTCAGCGTTCTCTTGAACGTAACGTTTTTCGGTCTACAAGAGGTATGTTGCCGAAACCTTCCCGTTACCGCGTTACTAATAGATAGATCCTGGCTAAGTTTTGGCGTACGTTAGTTAGAATTTTTTTGTTTTCTGCTACGAACCTCTTCAATATCCACCAACCGGCGTGTCAGGTTAAGAAGAGATAAAAGTTTGAACGACATACGTGCTTTCGATGAAGATAAGGCGTGCGACCGACGAAAGAAACGGAATGGGTCGATTAAGTAGTTCCGATTTTCTCGGCGACGTTCTTAGCTTGGGCGATCGGTTGCTGCAAAGCAAGAGACCTCGGGGCACACGGGGACGGAGAGAGAGCTGGGTCACGGGAGGCAGAGATCGCATCTAATCAAGACTCTCGCGCTGCCGGAAATCAACAAGACTCAAGCACACACGATTCAAGAAAGAAGAATCACTTGAAGAAACACATACAGCAGCAGCGAGTGGAGGCCATCGGGAGCAAGGATATGGACACCACCGTGAAAGCGATGGACGCAAGTAGCATCTGCTCCAATGGTGAGGACCGTTTTAAACTCTCTCTTCGTTTTTCTCTCTCACATCTAGCATGAATGGTGGATGGAATCGCGTACGCAGAGCGACGCCGACGTCGTCGGAGCTCGTCCACGTACAACGCCCCGGGTCGCACGTCCATCACTCCAACCAAGCTCGTCGAGGCCGGTGGCCATCTCTTTCACGGTGGTGTCCATCTCCATGCTCCTGATGGCCTCCACTTGCTACTGATGTATGTGTTTCTTCAAGTGCTTCTTCTTTCTTGAATCGTATGTGCTTGAGTCTTGTTGCTTTCCGGCCACACGAGTCTTGACAGATGCGATCTCTGCCTCTCGTGACCCAGCTCCTCTCTCTCCGTCCCGTGTGCCTGAGGTCTCTTCCTTTGCAGCAACCGGCCGCCCATGATAAGAACGCCGCCGAGAAAATCAGAACTACTTCATCGATCCATTCTGTTTCTTCCGTCGGCCGCACGCCTTATCTCTATCGAAAGCGTGTATGCCGTTCAAACTTTTATCTCTTCTTGACCTGACACGTCTGTTGGTGGGTTTTTCCGGCCGACCGATCGTAGGCATAACGGTATAAGTACGTACAATCTCTACAACATACAATCCTGCTGGAATTGCTGCCCTGTGGTTGATCGCTGAGTTTTGACCGTCGATCAGTAATTCGATGGTTCAGATGCGCTCTCGCCCTTTCCGAGTCGGTTGTTGTTTGCGTGTCGTGGTGCTGTTGGGCGCGGCGTGGGCCCGCAGGTGGACGCGGCGTGGAGATGGAAGGCGCTGGGCGGCGACCTGCGGCGCAGCGAAGTCACCCACCCACCCCCGGCGACGGCCATGGATCTCCACCGCCCGCCGCGCTCCACGTCGGGCGGCGTCGAGCCCAAGATCCGCCCTCCACCGCTATTCCGGCCATCTCCACCGCCATTTGTCGCCATCGATCACCACACCTGCTCCGCCCTGCTCTCCTCCTCTGATTCCCTGGCTCCTCAACGTTCCGCCCCCTCATATACTCCCTCTCTCCAGCTTGTGACAGCGAGGATGGAGGAGAGACCGACCTGCTGCTACATGGGTTTGCAGATTGATGAGATGGAGGAGGAAGCCATGGCGAGGATTGAGGAGGGACCGACCTGCTGCTCCATGGGTTTGCAGCGGAGGCCCCCCTGTCGCGACGCCATGACGGCGGGTGAACTTTTTCCATAGGCGACGAGGACGCTTACCTTGACTCCGACGACCACATATCATTCGTTGTGGTATTATCTCAGCTCTCCAATCCCCAATCCCTCGATTCTTAGGGATTTGATCAAATCCTCACAACCGCTCCCCATCTCTCCATCTCCAGTGGCGAGGCCATGGCCGGCGATGACGGCACGCGGTCCTTGAAGGAGCAAGTGGTGCAGGAGCTACGGGAGGTCGCCAAGAAACTCGCCGCTCGCCCGCGCCGCCGATGCGGACTCTCTGCGGCGGCGCTTGACTGGGCCTCCAAAGCTCCATGGCCTTCCTCGATCCCACAAACGTCGACGAGGTCTGTAGTCCCGCACCATCTCCCTGCCTAACTCGAATCGGGCCTTGCTTTCTCCAGCAGTAGGCCAGTGGCAAGGCAGTGTGGGCTCCTCGCATCCTCCCCATGTCAGGCATCAAAAGCTGCTGATTTCTTTGGTCTTTGCGGTGGCGGCGGTTTGCGCTGGATTCATTGCCGGCCGCTTTGCTTGCCAGTTCACCTTTTTTTTCTGTACCTCTCAGCAGAACCATAACACTTAAAATGGTTATGTTTATACTAACGAATGTCTTTTGCTATATAAAGGCGATGTTAGTACTGGGCTGGTAGTGGTACAGATGCATTCATGATCTGCTGGTCAGTTGCTTTGATGAATCAAGAGAGTTGGGGATTTTATGACTTGGCTTGATGTTTGCAACTTTTGGCAACTGTAGAAAGGAGCTCTATGCGCGGACACAGTTGTCGTCGGCCAAGGAAATTCAGCGGCATGGAAATGTGTGGGCGGACGTCTCAGTTCTCACTGAGTGAACACTCCAGCCAACCCACCCGTTCATCAAAATCACGATTTGTATATATAGTTTATAACCAGGTACTTATTTCTATTCTGCTATCTTTGTTTTAATTGACCGAATGTACTAAGTGAGCTGATTCTTTTGTAGTTACCAACACCCAGAAGATCAAATGAGAGGATAAGAGTTACTACTGTATCCAGAAAATGAGTTGATGGTTCTACCAATACCGAGGTTAGCCTTAATTTTTTTTCCCTATGTATGAGCTATTGAGCTGTGTGCTAAAATTGAACAATAACCAATGATCATTAGAAGTATGGAGCATTTGTTATTGTGCGTGGGTGGACTTCAGATTATCACAATTACACCGTTGCCTTGTAGCTATTTTATTTCTCGTGAACATGTGTTAAGGCTATATTTTTATAAGTAAGCAGACACAGTGTGAGATCTATTGGCTACAATTGAATATTTCTTTTTTTTTACGGAGTTGAAGCTGCCCAATCAATGTAAACAGTCTTAGAGAGATATCTGCACTATAGTGTTCACCATTTATAGTTATCTGAAATTCTATTGTCAGATTCTAGTTGAAAAAATTAGTGTTTCCTCCTTGAGTAAAGTGTTCTATTCAGTATGTTTTGGGGATGCTAACTTTCATACATCTTCTATATGAGGTTATTTCCTTCTCTGGTATCCGAAAATGGTGCCCTGTTTTTCATCTTTGTAAAATCTTGGCATAGTAAGTTGTAATTTCTCACAAACCTAGATTTTGTGGAATTTCTCGTTATTGATTATTTTTGTCGAGGCAGTTCGTCTTTTGAATACATATTCTTAATGTATACAGTATACTGCCTACTTCTCAATGAACACTAGCATGCTCATTAGAAGTGTTCCAGTACGTGGATGTTATATTGCTGGTAATGCAAATTAGTGGCATTATACCATTTCGACTACTCAATAGTCGTTCTACTAATGAGCCCAGTAACTTTGTACTGTGCTATGTCCTGTTCATGTGTATGTATTCCTTTAGTCGCGAAGTACTATGAATCTTTATTTCATAATCTTACAGACTCTAGCTTGGTCTTTACAACAGGGGTTGCTATTTTGAGGCTGGAGGCCTGCTTAAACTGGGAACATCCATTAATTCGGCTTTCAAAATGGCACTGGAAACCTGGGCTTCATGGGTCAAGGGAAGAGTGGATTTGGACGAACACATGTCTTCTTCCGGACATATGAGCCATCTCACTTGAGGTGCGTTTCTCACATATACTGTATTTTTTGCTAATGCATTTTAGTTTTCTTCATTGCTGCATCATAAGGCCCCGATTGGATCACTGGGAGGAAATACAGTCCGGTATTTCTGTCCGACACGTTTCCTTGCATGGTCGTGTTTTCAACAGGAGCTCCGACCCTCCGTAAATCTACATGATCGTTTTGCCTAACTAGTGAACGTGCACGTGCAACGCACGACCTCCAGTATTATTCAATATATTACAATACTACAAAAATATTAATTTTGGTTACTCCACACTTGATGCATGATTCTTTTCTTTTAAGTCAAAGTGATCCCTGAAGTTTATCTTTTCCAATTTCTTCAGTTTTTTTTTTTGCACCGGGATGTTTATTCAAGTCATGATACTTGATAATCTTCAACGTACATGAAATAATTTATCATGGTAAAAGGGGTGGAGTTTAAGTAGTTTGGAGATAACTCTAACTAACGTTGTAGTCCAAAAAATTGTTAACAGAAATTTACTATTTATGTCCTAATAAATCATTTGTTTTCCCAACTCAGCTTGGTAATGGGTAGTCTTGTGGATGCCAATGTATTATTGCAACTCATATAAAATTACTGTTGCATGGGAAATAAAATGTTGATAACATTATTATAAGTAAATCATATGGAGAGTGAGCAATTGGTATATATATATATATATATATATATATATATATATATATATGTCTTGATGTGGTCTATTGGCAAATTACCGTGGCACTGGGATAGATTACATACCCATGATCTAAACTCCACTGCAGTCTCCTCTTTGTGTGGAGAGAGTTGAGCTGATAAGGTCACCGATAACTCCTCCACACGATCAAGGCCACTCCAACTGTACTTTGCAATGTCGATCCTTATCAGGCTATGACTGACGCAAGGGATGCCCATCCGCCACACGATCCTCAACGTTTCAATGTAGTCACCATCACTGTAGTCCTCGCTGTCATCATAGTTGTTGCCATCGTCATAATCGTCGTCCTCGTCATAGTCATCATCGTAGTCGTCGCCATCGTCATTGGTATTGCCGTTGTCATAGTTTTCCACATTGACGATGAAGATCGCCGGGCCGGCGTCTGAATCTGAATGTTGTCGGTGTAGTAAGACTTCATCTTTGGGCGCTTGAGGCCAAGGGGAAAGAGGGACAGCACTTCAGGTGTCCGGTGTTGACGACCAGGAGGGCAACGGACCAAGACCAGTTGCCTGAGTTCCGGAAGGCCGCGGATGACAGCCGTGAACTCTGCTGTAGCAAGTCATCGATGGGCGCAGGGCAAGGTGAAGATACGTCAGCTTCTTGCACCGGGTAATGAGCTCCATGACTGGAGCGGTTTCGTGTGACCCTTTGCATGTGAGGTCGTCACAAATATCGATGGTAGCACCGCGACCTCGTCGTAGTTGGGGATGTCGAGGAACTGCAGGTCCTCAGGACGGAGGCCCTTGTAGTGCACAGGCGCTGGGGGTGCAGCACGACGCGGCTGGCGTTGTGGCAGCAGATCAGGGCGAAGCTCCGCAGGTGGGGGCTGCCGAGGGTGATCTCCGTGGCGCCCGGGCACTCCAGCGTGAGGTCGGCGAGGCGCGTGCAGCTCGCGACCAGCTGCTGCAGCACCGCGCCCGATGCCATGATCCGCTTGAGGCAGAGCGTCTCCAGCGACGCAGCGATGAGGACGCCCCACGGCAGGTCAAGCATCCAGTTGGTGAAAATAACGATTCGGAGATGAGTGGCAATTTAGTAGTATTATGTGATTTGGTGGGAGGGTAAAACGGGAAAAATCGGGCATTGTTGAGTTGTCAAACATTGGGACGATCTAGGCTGTTTGATCGGATATTGAACGGTTCAGATTTAAAGTATCCCAACAAGTTTGCTCTTTTAATAGTAGTATAGATTAACGACGATCCAAGCGGGGCCTTAGACTGCCCAGTACCCACAGTTTAAAGTGGTGTAACCCTGCTGTGGTTGTGGAGTACAGACATTGTGCAATTTATCATTTGAAAACGTTCAGTAAACTATTTATTTTATGTTCAGTGGCTTAAACCAAAAGGTATGCAAAGTAACCGAGAAACCTACAACTGAGGCCAAAGGAACTGATAGGAGCGAATTCGGCATATACTTGCTGATGTTGTTGCGAACATGAGCGTTCCTGTCACTATACTAAATGTGACTTTCATGGGGTCTTCAGGAGTGAAATTACAGATGTCAAAAGCATGGTCTTTTATTTGCCAGGTTTCTATATATCTCTATCGTTGATCGTAGTTTACTTCTATCACATTTTTTCATCTGTAGTACGCCAATTTATCTTTGAGGTCCAGTAATTAGACAAACTAGGAACACAACGTTTGGAAGGAATGAAATAAGTACGAAACTTCCTATTGGGATGTAGCCACTTAGCCACACCGTTCTGTTGTGTTCCTTTTTTTTTCGAAACTTTCAATTCCTGATTGATTAAGTCGAAAAGAGTTGGACAGTTTATAAGGAAAACCGGCCAAAAACAGTACAACACAACGCACCGCTCACCGGCCAAACCCGGCGAAAACCAACACAAACCGCTGAGCGGCACCAAACAAAGAAAACCCCACACGCCACTCAAGAGAGGGCCTCATCGAGACCGCACGAAGACGTCATCGTCATCACATCTCCCCTGGGGGGCCACGCCGCCAACCCGAAACTCCGAGCATGCGACTCCGACTTCGCCGCAGGCAGTCGTCGAGCCAACCCGCACTGTCGTGGCCGTATGGAGCCATATGAAGATCCGTGCCACTCAGCCCCCTGCGACAAGGCAGCGCAGCTCCGAGTCCGATGAAGAGCTAAGAAGAGAGAACCAGGCAGGCTGGCGCCGTGGAAACTCGCCGAAAGGAACATCTGCCGCCAGTCATCGTACACCACCGGGAACACCACAGCAACTTCGACTTCTCAGCAACAAAACACGCCGAGGCAACCCCAAGGACACGCCGGAGAAGAGCCGACTACTGCAGCCACAGCCATGTCTCCGACATCGCTCATCATCATCATCGTCGCCACAGAAGCCTCAACGCGAACACCTCGGAGCAACCTTGTCGCCCACACGACACAAAGCTGGAGCACCCGCAATGATGCAGAAATCTCGGAGCCGCCGCCCCGACATCCACCACTCCATCACGCCCTGCGCAATCCACCAGAACCACCTTCCGGGGCCGCCGCCCCGACATGCCACCGCTCGCACCCGAGCTGTAACGCCGCATGACCTAGCTGCCCGCAGCCCAAATTGCACAGAGCAACTACCCGCAGACCACGGCCGCCACACCACGTCCGAGGCCGCTGCCTCGACATACTGAAGATCGCCCCCTCACTGGGACACATCGACCGAGCCGACAACCTCGCTGCACTCACAGCACAAGAATGCCACCCACGCTAAGCAAGGCCACAGAAACCACCCCATAGAGCCGTCGCCGCATAGCTTCCCGAGGCCGCCGCCCCGGCGTAACGAAACTCCACCCACCCGAGGCCGCTGCCCCGACATCCACTGAGAACCCAGGCGAAAGAGAAGCACCACGCAACAGCCACAAGTCTACTCTCCAAGGCGACGCCACCAAGACGGAAGCGATGCACGCCAAACGTCGCCCGCACCGGAAACCGGTGCTTGGGTTTTCACCCGGAGAGCCCAAGCCCTTGACGTTGGAAGAAGAGGGAGGATCCTCCACGACGCCTTCATGAAGGGGAGTGACGTCCGGGGATGCCACCGCCGTGGCACGAACCAGGGTCAGTGTTAGGCTTTCGCCTGACCTCCATCTCTCCGACGAAAAGGCTTGCAGATTAGGACAAACATCCACACCGGAGCTGAGCAAATGCGCCGCAGACCTCTGTCGACCACCACCATACCAGAAAGCCCACAACCGCCGGCCCCCAAGACCTCCAGCAGCCATCCTCACGCGCCTTCACCTCCAGGTCACGGCTAGCACCGCGCCGCCCCGGATCCGGCGCCAAGCTGCCGAAGTCGCCGCCCACCACCCGCATCGGCCGCGGCCCGCGCGGCCCAAGCCGGGCATAGATCGAGCCCGCCCGGCCGCCGCCAACCGCCGCGCCCAGAGCACCACCGCCTCGCCCCACCGGCCTCCACCTCCGTGCGAGCCCGCCGGCTCGCCGTCCTCTGCCCCGACCGACGACGCCCCCACGGGCCGGTCGACCTCCCGCCGAGAGCCCAGGACCCCCCCCCCCCCCCCCCCCCCCCGACCACCGTTTTTGGCAGCAGGAGGGGTGCCGCCACCGCCGCGGAAGAGGCCGCCGACGGCAGCGGCAGGGTAGCTTCGGCGGAGGAGAACTGGCGGCGCCGGATTTTGCCCCTGGCGCCGCCTGGGGGGGCGACGCGAGGGGAGCGTGGAGAGTTTTTTTAGAGGTGTGTTCCTTTTTAGTGTACATGTTCCTGTCACTAGGACATTTTTTTGGAAAAATTTCAACCACCAGGCCAAAGCAGAGAATTCCAAAGTATATGGTATTGGGCTCTTGGCACCTACCTATTATTCGTGATGCCAATCTGAGTTTTCCTGTAATTAAACCAATTATGTTATATGCTACTCTACATTGTGCTCATTTTATTCGCTTGGAATCTGTTCAGAGCAATTTGAGATCTTACAATATCAATCCAGTAGATACATGTGAATATCCCTTCCTCTTAATGAGGATGATTATCCGAAGGACATACATATTTACAGTTTACCACAGGACCATGGACGATTTGTCCCCATGCCTTCTCGAGACGGTGATGCACCACTTGCACCGCGTTGACCAATTCTGCTGGGAGGAAAGTAAACTGGACCCGAGCTTAGGCTGAGGTCCATATGCAGCCTAACAAGCATGCCAAGAATTGCCATATTGTGAAAAATATCTCAAACGGGGCATGTGGGTTAATAGCAATCTAATCCCAAACTACTTTTGGGGATTTTTTGACATGGAAACAGTCAGGGAGCTTAACAAGCAAAGTAATTTTGTTTGTACGCATATCACGTTTTAAAAGAAAGAAACACCACAAGAACGTCTTAAAAGATAATTAGCAAACAGCTTAACAAGCAAAGTATATCCCCTTTTTTTCTTATATGCATTAATAATTTTGCGCAGTGCTAATGATGCATCTTCATATGTATTTTAAGCTTTTGTTTGCCTATACAGTTCAGAATGATAGTGCTGCTGAGGCTGCAAAAAAAAAAGAGAACTGGAACGACAAATGCAGGAAAAACTTGCAGAAGTATGTCGATACAGGCGCCCTAGCTGGAGTATAAGTCTTAGTCATTGTCCACCAAGGCACTAGATGTTAAGTTTCTGGGTTAGTTCAGGACAATAATATAAGTTTGCTGCATTTTCTACGCAATGCAAGCGGTTGCATCATTGATAATTTTACCGAGAAAACATTTTTTATCTCTAAGATTATTACTACTAACCAAATATATATTCAAGTTCCAAGTTCACCATGGCGTGGTATGCATGTTCAAGAAGATTTTAACATGTATACCATCTGAAGAGTGGTCACACTGAAGGTACAGAAGCAGATTAGATACTGGAAGTATCCCAGCCAGCTCCTTGGTTGTTTCCGGTGCTTGGTGCTTCAGTTGGAAGTCATGTACCGATCAGGGAGCCATGGATCTGAACATTGTTGAAAATGTGTAAGCACTACTTTATATTTGCAATTATAATATTATCAGCAAAACAATGCTATATTATCATCCAAGAGGTCGGTTATTCGCTTGGTTGGATTTTTATTACGTGGGAAGTACAGGTTGCATTGGCTCGAAGTGAAATATTTTCCCGAACGGTCATGTGCACGTGTCTTGAACTGTGGATCCACGTCCGTCAACAAATGAGATTGCACTTGAGGGTTAAGCGACCTCTTGTATTTTTTTGCAGCAAGTGCAAACCTGATACCTAATCGACTCTTCAAGAATCAACACACCAATCTATCCTTCATTTCAAAGAAAACTGTTCTACAAACAAGTAAATTCACCACACTATGGTATCCTTTTAAAAGGAAATTAGACGTTTTAATAAGTTTTCTTCAAGAATCCTCACACCAATCTATCCTTCATTTGAAAGCAAACTGCTCTAGAGACGACTAAAGTCAACACACTATGGTATCCTTTTTAAAAAGAAATTAGACGTTTTAATAAGTTCTGCAGGAAAATGACAATTTATATGGTATTCAAAGCATGTTTTTGAGGTCGTGTTTGCAGCCTGCCAAATGCTATACCATCATACTGATATGAGGTTTCTGAGTTCTGACGTTGACATAGAGGCATATGTGGAGAGGGACTACATATTTTAGGTGATGCCTTGAAAATTTTGAGGGAAACGTCTCTTTTTCTAGGACATACAACTCTGAAGGAGTTTACAAGTTCGGTTCACGGCACGGCAGCAGACCACGGGACTAAATCAGCCGTTTCACCTTTCAGTCTTCTCTCTTCAAAGAGAGATGTACAGCTCAACGAAAGTGAAAGACCTAATAAGATTAACGCAGACAACCAAAGCAGGCGCAGCAAAGCGCGCCTTCTCCTTCTAGTATACATACATGCCCGGTCGATAGCAGGCACTATACTATCTTTTGAATAATAATTGTCACGTCTGTTCGTGGGCCTGCTCTCCGTCCGGCTGATCGTAGACATACGTTGACTTGCCTCATGTAAAAAATACATCAACCCGCCAGACGTAAATGTCTCCACGTACCTACGGCCGGTCGCACATCCACTGTAGGGTCGATCGATCAACTTGGAGTCCATGTCAATCTATTGTTGAATTTCAACAATATATTTTCAGGCAAACTCTTGAAAGAAATGCCAAAAATCCATCGAACACTTGGCAAGAACCAATGTCTAAGAGATTAGGGGTCTGTTCGGTTCTGGGATCTACTGGAATGGAATGGAATGGTTCCGTCCTCAGAGCTGATTCTTGCGTTCGGTTGGAGCGAGGAACGAAATTAGGTGGTTCCCCAGAACGGAATATTCCGTGTAGATGCGGAACGCACCCGTCCGGTCGAATCGGCCGGACGAGGTGGAACGCGTGCGATTAGGCTCTCCTCTCTCTCACCTCTCCCTAATCCTCTCTTCTCTCTGGTCAGCGGCGGGCGGAGCAAGGCGGCCTCGGCCAGCTCGAGGCGCGGCGGTGGCGGCCTCGGCCAGCTCGAGGCGCGAGGCGGCGCGGGGGCGCGAGGCGGGGCGGTGCAGCCTTCTCCGGTGGCCAGCGCCACCCGCATCGACCTCACCTTGGCGACGGCGGCGGCCTTCTCCGGCGGCCAGCGCCACCCGCAGCGACCGCACGACCGCGTCCGGCCGCCCGGCGCTGAGCGCCGCGCACGCCGCACGGTACGCCTCGTCCGCGACCCTCGCGTCGTGTGGAGGAGTAGGAGCACACGCAGCGGACGACGTCTCCTCCCGTTCTCCGGCGAGCGTACTCGGTGGATCGATGGTGGCGTCGATCTGGGACATGAGGTTCTTTTTTTTTGAGCAAAAAAAAGAAAAAGGATAGGTTCTAATTAACTGATAATTGAATATTTAGATTAATTAGGTTCTAATTAATTGAATGTCTAAATTAATTCGCTGCGGTTCCGTTCCTCCTTTTCAAAACCAACCGAACATAGGAATGGGATGATTCTATTTTGATGGAATGGAATGGAATGGAATGGAATGGAATGGTTCCATTCCATTCCACTTCGTCCAAAAAACGAACACACCCTAGGTGAGCGAGCTGACATTAGACGATATCCATATGCTTCGGCCATTTGATCCATCATGTATGCCATTATATGTACAAGACCGGATGTATAATATGCGCTAAGTGTTACCATCCAGGATCAAAGTGACCCCAGTCTGGCTCACTAGGCAGTAGTTAAGAATATTCGAAATCAAGTCAATAGCACCAAGAATTTTTTTTCTATGGAGGAGAATAAGAGCTCAGTGTAAAAGGTTTACACTGATGCTGGATTCCAATCGGATACGGATGACTCTAAGGCACAATCAGGTTATGTATTCTTGTTGAATGGTGGAGCGATAAGCTAGAAAAGTTCCAAGCAAGGCACTGTTGCAGACTCTATAATGGAAGCGGAATATGTGGCAGCTTTTAAAGCTACCAAGGAAGGCTACTCGATCAAGAAGTTTGTCAGTAAACTAATTACTCTGCAAAAGACCCGACAGAGCTGTACTATGACAATAACAGTGTCGTGGCCCTAGCGAAAGATCCAAGGTCACCGCAAAGCCAATCATACCGACCGCAAGGATCATTTGATCAGAAATCATGTGAGGAATGATTTCTCCAAGATTTTTGCGAAGTTCACACGGATCTTAATAAGGATCCCGTTTTCCTGATCATGGGCATTAAGGATGCCGGCAACAATGAGAGCACATTGTTTGCAGAATAATGTGTGGTGGATAAACCCAACCAAATTTGTATACTACTAGATCACACCATCGGAAAGTTGTTAATATCATATAAGGATTATTGCAAATGCATTTCTTAAACCATGAGAATACTAGGTTGACCATGAGAATATTAGGTTGCTACATGTTGGACTTTTACTTTGTTGCTGTCAAGCGTCATCCGTAACAGGGTGATCATAATAACATCAAGGATTGCTACATGTCCTTAGAACACGAGAATATTAGGTTGCTACAAGTTGGGCGTTGTGTTGTCAAATGTTATCCATAACAAGGTGATCGTAACGGTAGTTTGAAGATATCTCAGAAAATCATTTATAGGACTTGATAGTTCAAGATTGGGATTTGCTTCTCCACGATGGAGAGATACTATCCAGACCCACTTGGTATTACGGTACTGATCATCGTTTGCTCAGACACTGCGTGATATGGAGACATCACCTTACCTTGTAGTAGGAGTACACTACCCAAATCTTGTTTGGAGACATAACAATAAACTTAAAAGTCCTTCCGAAGATCCGGTAATATTAGCACTAGAGAAGATGTCAGTCTCTTCTTGAGCTATTGGGAATTGGCTCCATAGGTTGTTTTCCACTCAAACTTATTTTCTTCTTGATCAAGTGTGTCATCGGCCTCGCGATTCTAGAGCAATATTCTATGGAGCGGCGGTACTATCCCGCAAGTCCTAGAAAAATGCGTATCTCTGACATATTCTTCGGCTACTTCCAACCGAGCACTGACTCCAATTTAGCTGGATCTACTTCTAATCCTTCAGCTGAGATGACATAACCAAGGAAATCGACTTGCTTCAGCCAAAACTTACCCTTACTAAACTTGGCATAGGCCTGATGTGCTCTAAGCCTTTCCAAAATGAATACAAAGGTGTTTCTCTTGATCTTGTTCGTTACGAGAGTAGATTAACATGTCGTCAGTGAACACAACGACAAAATTATCCAGGAAATCCATCAACACCATGTTTATGTGATTCATGAATTAAGTTGGTAATTCGTGAGTCCAAATGACATCACGAGAAATTCATACAAACCATACCGTGTCACAAATGATGTCTTGGGTATGTCTTGTCTTGGGATCTTACTGATGGTATTCTGACCAGGATCTATCTTTGTGAATAGATAAACTCCTTTAATTGATAAAACAAATCATCAATTCTAGACAAAGGATATTTAGCTTTTGTGGTTACTTCATTCAGGGCATGGTAATCCAGCGCATGGTACCATCCTTCTTAAGAAAAGCAACGGCACTGCAAAGTTGAGGTGCTCGGTCTAACATACCCTTTCTCTATAAACACATGTATATGCTTATTCATCTCAACTAGCTCATTATCAGGCATTCTAGGTCTCTTTGCGGACGGTGTCTGGCAATAGCACGATGGAAAACTGTTGAAAAAACATGTGGGGTAGTCACACATCTGCCACAACCATCTCTTGTATGTTGTTCAACAAGATATCCACTACACATTGGGCTACTAAATTGGGCTTTTAGTCTACCACTGTCCCTTCATCACCGGTTAAAGATAGAGCTCTAAGGCCATAATCTATGAAAGCTTGTGATTTCCTAACCAGTTAATGCCAGTATGACATCCAAACCTTTGGAGTCTAACACGATGAGGTTGGCTGGAAACTTGTGATATCTTGTCTCAAGGCTTAACAAATTGATAGAACTAGATTTAGATTTAGGGTGCGCCTTAGCGCACGACCCCTCAAGCCCTGTTTTGACGACACGCCATACATGATGCTAATAATCAACGGGTATAAATAATTATATCCATATGTAAAGTCGAGGACAAAATAAGACAAATAATAATCAGAAAACAGATTCATGCAACTACTATATGGCATGCAAGCAACAACGTAATCATAATGACACCTCCTACGATCAAATGGATTACCCAAACGCGTGGCTGAAAGATTCACTCATCTGACTGATAAGATTATACGTAGACCCTCGCCGCCCTGCCTCGGGAAGGAACGAACATCATCACGACATGACGCCCTCCCACGCACCAAGTACAGAGGACACAACATTAAACAAAGCGTCAGCCGGCTCCAGAAACACTTTGAAGAGAGCAATTCAATTACTACACACACATGCGCTTTGTACACACGTCTCGGCAGCTGGCTCAATAGTAACACCATTTCCACCCCTATCCCCTCCGGCTTCATCTTCCTCACCCCAACCCCATGGATCCAGGGAAACCCAAGATACACAAACGCTGTAACTGGAGAGGGTCGACGGTAACGGAGGCCACCCTGATGGCATACACCAAAGCCGGCATACTGCCACCACGCACAGAGTGGATATGTCGGGCGCCGGGTAGAGAAGTTCGCCCAAATCCGAAACGCGGTGAAGCGGTTATGTTCACCGCGTTCCTCGACCGCGGGCTGTCGCTGCCGTGCTCGCCCTTCTTCCTCGAGCTACTCCATTTCTACAAGCTCCAACCCCACCACCTAGGCCCTAACTCGATTCTCCACGTCGCGTGTTTCGAAGCATTGTGCAAAGGATTTCTCCACATCAAGCCTTCCCTCTCACTATGGAAAGGGATTTTCAGCTGTAAACTTCAGACTGAGCATAAGAAGGGGCCACTACTCCAATGCGGCAGCGTCAGCTTCACCGTTCGACGCGGAGCGACGGATTATCCTCGGGCTAATTTCATCAGCAAGGTAAATAACTGGCAACGCTCATTTTTTTACTGCTCGAGCAAATCCAAGATCAAGGAGTCCGGCCTTCCCCCTTACCGCAAGAGGAAATACGAGCCGAGCTCCGGTGAGTCGAACAGACCGAATAAAGCCAATAAGCCGATTGTAATATCGTTGACGGATAAGATTAAAACATTAAGGAAGGAAGGCCTCGAGACAGAGAACTTGGTCGCCGCGTGGCTGAATCGTCGTGACCAGCCTATGAACACATACATAAGCCAGTCTCCCAATCTCAAGGCCTAGGTTTCAAAGATGAACTTGGATGATCAGCTCTCTGTACTCATGACGAATCTGTTGGATGGCAAATTCGTCAAGAGCAGAATTGAAAGAATCAGAACCTCCTCAATGAATAATCAGCCATCAGGGGTAAATAACCAATATATTTACCTTTAGTCTGCAACGTCATACAACTGCAAATTTTCTAATCGTCGAAATTGCTCCTGTAAACAGGATTTCTGGGAGTCGAGCGACGACAACGTCGCGTCAGATAACGAACACGAACATTTAGGAATGAAGCCGAACAATGACCCGTCAGGATCTCCGCCTAAAGACAAGACAGTGGCCGACTCGAATAACAACGATCACGATCATACATATGAACCAGAGCCGGCGAATGGACAAGGAGGTTTTCCGTCAGGATCCTCGTCAACACAGACAACCTCTTGGAGGAAAGAGACCAGGGGACGTCATTACCAAAACATCGGCCTCCCAAATTCTAAAGTGTTAGAAGACACGTCCTGAAGAACGACAACAAACAATCGACAAGGACGAACACACTATCGCCGACTTCAGCTCTTCAAATGGTAACAAAGATACCTGGGAGCAGACGACAACCACACACACGTTAAATTCGGCTGTGGACATTGTTGGGCTTCAACTGATTCCTACAACAGAGGGGTATAGTTCTTGAAGTACCTCTTAATTTCTATCTTTAGCAACAACGTGCTATATTACCTTCATAACATCTATACTCCTCTCATGCAGACCGTTATGTAGCGATCCCAATGACATTTGTAAGGATTACCCAGATGAATGGACGATGCAATTAAAAACTGACATCATACATCACGAGACCCCACCAACAGCACCGACGAACCCTTCGACATGGATGATCCCTAAGCTCGATACAACTGCAGTGAATGCCCAGACATCATCGATGCAAGTCTTCCTGTCGATGACATCAGCAACACGAAAATATGTACCTCTGGTTCACTATCCCAGTCACCCACAATAGCAGCCCTGAAAGAACAACTCTGTTCTTACATAGCCAAGGAAAACAAACAGACAGAACGACGATCCGTTCAGCAGAAACAACTATATCGTCTACACAAGGTAACCACAAAACCTTCTAAGCCGGATCTGGTCATCTGATCATCTGACGACGTGACGTTGCGGCTGTATCATGACTCTTTCAATATAGTACGGACCTCTGCTTTCTACTCTAATGATCATCTTATATACATCGCAGGAAGAATTGGCTATAATGGAAAAAGGAACAGCAGAAGCGAGGTTCAACAGAGTAAAGAACAGGCGGAAAAGCTCAAAGAAATGGAAGCACGTCACCGGGTCACAACAAATTAACTCAATTTGATCAAACCATACGTGAGCACAATCTCATCTGTGTTGCTATAATTTTTTCATAAACAGAGCTTACTGACGACGTCGCAGAAGGATCACCTAAAGACAAATAAGGCACTGGCGGACAGAGAAGAATACATCAGGCAGCTTGAAGACAACCTTGATACATACAAATAACAACTTAAACACGATGATGGCGTCATCGCTGAACTGACAAAAAAGAAAAGGAATCTATTCCTAGCAGCGACGCGGTAGAATAATCAAGAACCTGCAAGATAAACAACGCAACAAACTAATCGAAATAAAGAAGGACCGCGACAATCTTCGAGCTGCAAACGGTGCCTTAAAGACAGAGATCCAAGATCAAAAGGTCCTAAACAATTATATACTACATAGGGCATCTTCATTTGAAAAGGACGCTACTGCTAAACTGAACGGGGTACTTGAGGAAATCGGTAATATACAGTGGGCGATCGGCGTCACCACCCACAACTGCATTGGTAACTATTTTTTTGCATTCACCTGTCATATTTACCATATTCAAACAAATTTCTCTATGAACTAATCAAGCTACAACACATGCAGAACAAAGCAATGATGTATCATCCCTCTCCCCTTTTGATCAACTCGAGGAGGGATTCAAGACAACAAACATATTGACGGAAGCCCTAATCATCCTGCGCGCAATCTCCATAGACCGGCCAGTGGAAAAGAAAGATCGCCATCACTTGACCAACACAGATCATGGACCCACTACGACAGAGTTAAAGTGACCCGGCACCCGGCGCATGGTGTTACCATGTAACCTATCAGCACGCCACACATATAAGCAGCAACCACGCTACATTTTGGTCACATAGCTGTTGGCTACAGTACAACTCTTCACTGTAAACAATGGGAAAATATTATTAGCTCCTCTTGTAAATTATATTCTAAACAATCGTATCTATTTAGCTCATCTTTTAGATCTTGTTTTCAAGACAGTTTGTTGATGTGTTGTTCCTCAAATATGCGCTCTCTTGGGAAACTGGTTGCTTGAAGATATCTGAATCGTTGCGTTCCACTCCCAGCCATGATTTCCTTTCATCGGGAATATCTCCTTGCCGTTCCGAACGGCAGGTAGTACACGCTAAAACGGACATTGGCCGGCTCGACAGACATGGGCTTCTCCATCTTAATACACCTTTCGACCACGCAGACTCGCTGGAGTCGACGTGACAAGCATCCACCCCGTATTAATTGCAGTGGGACATCCCGCGGACGAACGGCGAGACGCCAGCTAAGACGGAAAAGAATCCCCGAAACAGTACGGATGAACCACCAAGAATCTCTATGTAAGCATGGTTTCCTTCCATTACCGACGCTGACCTCCACACGCCGGCTTAAATCCGGTCGGCAACCCCGATAGTTACGCCAAATCTTTGTCACCTGGCACCCGTCTCGACCGACCAGGAGCTCCTCCTTGAGCTTGATCAGCATGAACTCGGCGAAGATGATCCACAGGGGCAATATTTGACGTAGGTGACCTAGGGTGGACATAAATAACGTAGTCAACACGGCTCGTCCGTACAACTGGCGTACAACGTGAAGGACATATTTCTGCCAAGTTCTCAGAGCAGCTATGATAAAAGTAAGACAACTATGTTCCCAGCAAAAAAAATCTGTACAGACTGTGACGTCACTTCCAAAAGGAGTATCAGGCGTCACTAACGGCATTGGCTCGATCGATATGATCATCTTCGTCTTAATGCAATGTCTGACCATGCCGGCTCCCTGGAGTCGGCGCCAAGTGTCCCTAGTCCTCGATTAATGTTTTGTCGGTCGTTAAGATGAAACATGGGCGTAGGGAGTATCTTTCCATATGTTGTAGGATTTTTTTAACTATATGCAAGGTGGACAGTACGAAACTTGGATATGTCCAGATGAAAGTCGTTGCCGCTAGGTCAAAGACTCCATGCATAATCACCTAAAAGAAACCGTGCCAGGAAAAAAGCGTGCTATGTCAGATGGTATAGAGACAACGCTCAAACCGAGTAGGCGAGAGCGTTCAGCATCCTCGACGTCGCTCTGGTGATGGTCTCCTTGATGTTCTTTTTGTGAAATTGAAGTCGCTGCAGTGTGTTTAGCTTGATGACGATGACACGGAGTAACGCAGGTCACGCCGACTCCAGGATTCGACGGGATCAACGTGCACTAAGATGGAGAAGGCCAGTCCCATTGATTTTGGCTCGCCGGCTCGGTGACTCGGATACAATATTTTAACCAGAGGAAATCCTAACGTGTCATTCTATTTAATGATGTGAGAGGGTGATATGAGTCGACCACTAAAGTTGTCACACTGGTTAGGAAACGTCGTCGGTCAGGCCTACAGTTAGCTCCGGACGAACCCTCATGGGACTGTCAAGCCGTTGGTTTAGCGAAGCGTGTCGGCATAGGGGAGCCAACGATCTTGGCTCCTACGTCTTAATGCACTGTTTGGTCACGCCGACTCCATGACCCCTAGGGGACCAAACGATGTTGGATTGTTCGTATTAATGCACTGTTCGATGCCGCCGAATTCCTGGAGTCAGCGTAAGAAGAGAACGAATATAAAAAATAGCCTGGCAGATTTGATAATGGTAACGCAAACATAGATACTGCTACAAAAGCACTAAAATATCTTCATTTTTTCAAACATCGTGTCAACAAAAGTTTTCTCGAAAGTCGACGTAACCGGACACATTTAACATCTGATTGCCAAACAATGAGACGGAGTCGCCGAGCAGCGAAACGGGAAAGGTCAGTACTGCCGACTCCCGGGACTCGGCCAGTACCAACATTTTCTACGTTCAAGTTTATTCCTGCGCGTGCCCTGTTCTGTGGAGAGTGAACACTCTATGCTTATGAAGTAACAACAAACGGAATAACAGACATGTGAGTGGAAAGGCAATGACCACCAACTCCAAACGCTGTAGGGTAGCCAACTATATTGGCTTCTCCTTCTTCATGCACCGTCTGATCACGCCGACTCAGGAACCATAGGGGATCTAACTATATTAGCTTCTCCATCTTAATATACCGTCCGATCCGGCATGACCAGACGGTACGGAAGGAAGAAACGGACTGTCGTGTCTCGGGTGACGGACACGGGAGTAGATGATACCCCTTTTTAGGTTCGGCACGGGGCGCGAAGGAGGCTGGAAGACGCCTTACCCGGGAGCAAGGATGCCAAGTTCTTCGTCGAGTGGGAGAGAGCAAGCAACACAGCAGGACACACGGAGTTACCCAGGTTCAGGCCGCCCGGAGGCTAAAAGCCCTACTCCTGCATGTCTGGATTGAGAGGTTCATCATGGTGGGGTGTACAAGGGTGTTCTGGGGTAAACCCGGCAGAGCTTCGGCCGGAGGTAGACGAAGAGCAGATCCTGCCCTGGGGATATCACCTCTCTCTCTACCTTCCGAACCCTAGTCTAATCTTGCCTGAGCTCTAGCTTGCTTCTGTTCTGTCTTGTGTTCTTTTCCTTCCTCCCCCCTTCCTCTCGGTGCCATGGTCCTCCTTTTATAGGCTAAGGGGATCCGACATGGGCACGCGAGAGGTATGAGGGGTCTTGGCGGGAAAAACCCCTCGGCGGTCCTTGGAGGAGACGTGGCACTCTCTCCTCCAAGCATTCTTAGGAGGGCGGCGTGGCCGTCCTCCCTTGGAAAAGGTGGGACGGACAAAGCCTGTCCGCCCCACCAACTGCGCTCGTGGCAACGTCACCAGGCGCGGCCTTCATCTTGGCGCCCAAGTCTTCCACCAGCTTCCGGCGAGCTGGCGATCTTATCCTCTCGATGGTACGGATGGATACCCGGGGGCGCGCCTGGCCTCCTGCCGGGTGCATGGACCCGCGGGTATCTCGCCTGCTTCTCCGGGCGAGGGGGTGACCCGGAAGGTCACCTGGTCCTTAGCCGCAGAGACTTGCTGTCGAACTTGTCGGGTGTCCTTGAGGCAGATGGGCTAACCCATCTGCTGTACTTGACTCCTTGCCTTGTCCATCTTCTTGGTGGGCCCCAGTGGGGGACCCACTTTGGCAGCATCAGGGGAACCCCATGTTCCACTGCTGCGACAGTAGCCCCCGGGCGTGGTCCCGGCGGCTCTTGCTTCAGTTGCTGCCGAGGCTATGGCCAAAGAGTTGGCCAAAGTGGGTACCCGGCGCCTTGCTTCGGTCCATCAACCGTCGTGATGGTCTTGGAGTTATTCCGCTCGGGGGAATAACTGAGTTTGCCTCCTCGATTCCCGCTGCGGGGAAGCTGTGAAGACGGTTGGAGAGGGAAGCTCCGCACGCTATAAAAGCGGACGAACGCCTCGCAAGGCCCCATCTTCTTCTTCCTTGACCCATCTCTCCCTTCCCAGGCCAATAGCTCCAATGGCGAGAGGAAAGAGAGGAGTGGGATGCCCTCGAGTTTTGGCCCCGACGGAGAGAAGCTCTGGTGGCCGCGGAAGCGCCGCCGCAAGAGGGCGAGCGAAACGAGGCGGTGGAGGTAGAGGAACCGTGAGATGCGGAAGAACTCCTTCTCCGCCCCCACGGGCTGCAATCCACACGAGCTTCGCGCCCTTCGAGTTCATCCTGGATCTGCGCCGCAAGATCCGCAGCCGGATTGACCTTCCGGACTCCTTTGCGATGGCGATGGAGAAAACAGGCCTCCGGCCTTGTGGCTGCAGGTGGAAGGCTGTCCAAATGGCCCCTCCTGGGTCTCGGTGGAGTACGCCGTCGACGACTCCATGCTCCTTGGTCAGGGGTGGAAGTCATTCGCTCGCTCCCGCCGCCTGACCCGGGGCAATACCTTGCTTGCAAGTATGACGGAGATGCCACACTCGCCGTGAAGATCTTCCGCGCTGCAGGAGGGCGCGTAGAATGCTGCACCGAGAGTGAGAGCAGCAGCAGCTCCGGCTCCTTCGACGAGGATGAAGATGAGGAAAACTCATCTAGCGTCAAGGCCGAGGAGAGCTAGCTTTGCTGAGGACGAGGAGCTTCAAGTCGGCAGTCCTGAAGATGTCCTTGGCCTCCTTCTTGGCCGCCTCGTCGACGTACTTCTGGAAGTAGCGACTTCCACTGTACGGTGGTGCTCCTCGCGCGCCGGGAGCCAATCTTTTTGTTTGTGAAAATTAGCCCCCGCTGTAGATCTTGAAATGAAGAAGAATTTGTTCTCCTTTTTGTCTCTTGGCCTTCGTGTCGTACTTGATGTGAATGGGAGCGGTTTTTCGCCAAACGCGCCCCATTAACGCGGCAGCCGTAGCACCAAGGGGTAGGTGGAGCGTGGGAGGCCTATAAAAGGCCCTCCAGACTCCAACTCCCTTGACACATCTTCTCGCCTTGCTCCTTTCTCTTCCCCCCATAGATCCCAGAGCAATGTCTAGAGAGGAGGAGATGTCCCTGTCCGACGTGTCGACGGCGGAATCGGCCTTCCGTAGCGCGGCGGAGGCTCCCAATGGAGCTGGGGCCCGAGCCGCCGAGGGAGGCGAAGTTGTGCCTTGTCCTACCGTTGCTCAGAATCTCGCCCGCCTAGCGACCGTCTCCGGTCCTACTGCTCAAGAGGAAGCTAGGGTTAGGGCGATCCGCAGGGCGTACCTGTGGTCCGTTCTGAGGGAGAGGAGAGCTGGGATTCCGGAGTTGTCCCAACTCGTGGCTGAACTCGAAGCCATAGAGCAGTTGACCACTCTAACTTTTTGTCTCCTCTGTTCATCAAACTTGAGCTTGACTTGGCCTGTCTTCCTGCTTCAGGCTGAGAGTCAGTCCATGGGTGAGCTGGCGGACGGGATCTTCCGGGTCTTTGGACGGGGAGTGCCCGGGTGGGCTGCCAGGGCTCTCGACCCACGAGACACCTGAAAAAAGTCCTGCACGGGTGCACTCTCCTTCCCCAGGCGTCCCCGGGAATCGAGAGCTCACCCGGCAAAGAAAACGAAGCAGAAGACAAGTCTGCACAACCAGTGACCCTGGACTGGCCTTAGTAGCATAGGCTTGTTATATAATCAAGAAGTTGCACAACTGAATGTAATTCAGAATTGTAATTCAGAATTTAAATTCAGATGAATGCAACCTAGCCTCAACTCCCGGGGTCATGTCCCAAATCTTCCTTTGCACTAACGCGCTGTCAAGTTTCAGAGGAGGTCCCTTAGGTGCCAGATACCCTGACTGTTCTGCACACAGTAGTAGTACCCCTAAGAGCGCTATACCTTCCGGGTGTCTGACTCCACTGTCCACAGGTACTTGGCCAGAGGGAAACGGACCGTTCGCTGGGGTGGTAGCATTACCCCCGCAAAGGCTCTCATCAACTGTCAAGCATGCGCAGGTCGATGGTATATTGACTCCGAGCGAGATGTTATGCCTAAGTGCAGGATGCTGATGCAAGGACTTAGTTGTTTTTCTGCCGTGTCCTCGACCCATCCTGTCCCTCCCGGGTATCCAACTCCTTAACCGCTTCCCACCGTCAGTTCCTGTCCCGGGAAGGCGCTGCACACAACAAACTTTCAGTAGGAAAGAATGGACCCTCTTTTCATGTCGAGATAGTGTTTCATCCGAAGCAACCCGCAAGCAAAGTTGAATGTGCATTTCTGTGCTTAGGTTCGTTAAAACACAACACTGCCCATTCACTCCCTTTCTGCGGCAGTACGGCACGATCGGGTGGCAGTGCCTACTGATAGGCCACTCGCGCTCGACCCGTCAGCCACCGGCACCATGTCAGCCCCCTGCTTGGGGGTTGTTACGGATAACACACATCTCGACATAAATTGAGGCTCACGGAATTGAAACACTTATCTTTTATTTCTTGGCGATGACTTCTTACACCCTATTACAGAACACTAGCCCCTTGGCCGTGCTTAGCGGATTCGACGTTTGGCGATTCATGTTTGTAATTAGGGGTAGAACTTGCGGAGATTCTCGATGTTCCAGGCGTTGCCTTCCGGCCTGCCTTTCTCGTCTTCCAGATAGACTGCTCCGGGTCTCAGTGTATGAGTAACCCGGTAGGGTCCTTCCCACCTGCTTGACATCTTGTTCAAACCCTCGAGATTTTGCATCTTGCGGAGAACCAGGTCTCCCTGCTGTAATTCTCGGGATCGAACATGACAGCTGTGATACCGGCGTAGCCCTTGCTGGTATCGAGCAGACCGCAATGACGCCCGACAACGCATTTCCTCCAGGATGTTAATGTCATCGATCCTTTGCTCGCGTAGCCCTTGCTGGTATCGAGCAGACCGCAATGACGCCCGACAACGCATTTCCTCCAGGATGTTAATGTCATCGATCCTTTGCTCAGCTTGGGCATCTTCATCATATGCGAGTACCTGGGGGGATCTGTGCCTTAGCTCTGTTGGTAGGACAGCTTCAGCTCCATAGACAAGGAATAAAGGTGTTTCTTTGGTGGCTCGGCTTGGAGTTGTTCTGATGGACCACAGCACACTGGGAAGGTGATCAATCCAATTTCTCCCCTTGTTCTCCAGATTGTCAAATGCTTTGGTTTTCAGACCTCTTAGGACCTCCGCATTGGCTCGCTCCAGTTGACCGTTGCATCTTGGATAGGACACTGATGCAAAACACACCTTGATGCCCAATTCTAACAGAAGCTGAGGAAGGCTCGACTTGTGAACTGAGTGTCATTATCCGTGATGATTCTGTTGGGTATTCCGAAGCGGTAGACGATCCCCTCGATGAACTTGATGGCGGCCTGGGCCGTCTGGCGTGGTACTGGCATTACTTCAACCCACTTTGTGAACTTGTCGATAGCCACAAAGAGGTATTCATGTCCGCCAACTGACTTTGGCAACTTGCTGACGATGTCTAGCCCCCAGACTGCAAACGGCCAGGATATTGGGATTGGTTGCAGTGCTTGAGCTGGCTGATTGATGTTCTTCGCGTAGTATTGGCAAGCTTCGCAGGTCTTGACCATTTTCTCGGCGTCGTGCAGGACTGTTGGCTAGTAGAAACCCTGGCGGAAAACCTTCCCCGCCAATGATCTTGATGCAACATGACTTGAACATGTGCCCTCATGGATGTCTCGTAGAAGTACTTGGCCTTGTTCTTGCGGTATGCAGCGGAGCCTGACTCCGTTGTCACGTCGCCGGTAGAGCTCGCCGTCGATCAAGACGTAGAGCTTGGCTTGACGAGCCACCCGCTCGGCCTCGTGATCATCCTCTGGCAGAGCATGCTCCGTCATGTACTTGATGATGTCCAGGGCCCAGGGTGGGTGGGTCTTCTCCACCGGCAACACCATTTGACCAAGGAGAAGCATAGCTTCCCTTGGTCTTGGTCCTGCCGGGTCTTGCGCGCCTTCTGGGCTGGTTTCCCGGGTTGTCGAGGTAGACGGGTCACCAGCCCCCAGTGTCGATGTAGACCTTGTCTTGAGCCTCTCGGGAGACACAGAGGGTTGCCGGAGCACCTCAATGTATATCCCGGGAGGTACTGGTTCTCGCTTGGAAGCCATTTGTGACAGCTCGTCCGCGGTCGTGTTGTCATCCCTAGGGACGTACACGGCCTGGAAGCTATTGAAGCGCCGCTGAAGCTTCCACACCTCCTCGACGTACGGTGCCATCTGTGGGCAAGCGTACTCCTTGTTCACTTGTTTGATGACTAGCTGAGAGTCACCCTTTGTCGTGGTGGTGTCACGGCAGATGCCATGGGTATGGCTTAAGTGTGGGCTCGCTTGGGCGTTGGGGGAACCGGGGAGGGTTTGCGCGCCTACGAAGCACGCATGAAGATCAAACAAGAACCTCGCAGGAATCAACAAGAACAAAGCAAACCAAGAACAGCGAAGAACACCACGATGTACCCTGCTTCGGGGCCCTCTTGTGGAGGTAACACCCCTACTGCAGCTCTAGCCTACTCTCTTATATCTCAAGTGTTTACAAGTACAGAGCGCTCCTTGAGCTGTATGATGAACAAAGGAACGGGCTCTAGGTAGAAGATGAAGCTTGGGGGGAAATGATGCTCACAATGGTCGATCCTCCCACAGAAGGAGGTGGTGTTGCCTATATACAGTAACCGAATTACCCTTTTGCCCCTGGCCGCAGAGGACAATGGCATGGACAAGGAGAACAGGACAAACACTGGCCACTGTCACTCAGCCCAGCTCACCCTCTGTTCACCACAGGCTTATCTTTCCTCTTTGAGCTTAAGGCAGTGTAGACCACAGTAGCCTAGCCACTGCCCCTTTCCCGAATAGGCCGAGTCAGCGCCTAGGGGCTTGTGACCCGGAAAACCTGTGGCAGCACCTTGCTGTCTTCTGAGCCCCGGTCAGTAACCTTACAGTGCCCGTGACTTTTACTGACATTACTTGGCCCCTGTGCATCATCCGAGTTGCCCTACCCGGGTCCTTCCTGACCGACCCGGATAACTTAGCCGGCTCTTCTTTCCTGGATCCGGTTAAACCTCACCGGATCCCCTTTGGTCTTTTCTTTCACTGGCTTGAAGTAGGACTGACCGAATCGCCTTGAGATCCGACCCGGATAACTTAGCCGGCTCTTCTTTCCTTGATCCGGTTAGACCTTAACTGCTCATAACACATCATCTTTGCCCTACCCGGGGGCAGCCCCCCGACAGTAGTCCCCGAAGCTGGTGCGGTCCTACGGCATCGGCTGAAGGGCCGTTCCAGATTCTAAACCAACATCACTAACCGGATCACCTCTAGCTGTCACCGAATTTTCCGGGACATTTGGCAGGAAAAGCCTGTGCAAAGCCGTATAACCCGGGTTGTCAGCTCGTTATCCGGATCCACCGGGTACTCGAGTGTGTTTGACCAGAAGACCACGTCTCCTCGTTTTCTCCGTTGACCGGCACATAGGATCCGCTCCACCGCTTCCAATTCTGCGGCGTGGCCACGAGTGCTTGAAATACACGGCCACAGCAGCTGCCACAGAGTTCCGCGACGCAAGGGATCTAACCGTGCTCCGGTAACCGCGCGGTAGTGGGGGGCAGTTACCGCTGGAGGCTATAAAGAGGGCGCGGTGGTTTTTCCCCTTCTTCTTCCTCTCAACTCCCACTAACCCGCTCCATCGACGCCGCCGCAACCTCGCCATTCAAGGTTGCCGCGCCAGGGACGCACAGCGTACCAGAGCAAGACCATCGGAGCCGCGCCTCGCGCCCATCTCCGACGTTTCTCCGTCGAACTCCTCCTTCGAGCGACTCGCACTGTAAGTTCTTCCTCCTCTCGCCATAGCCACCGTGACGAGTTCATACTCTCGGAATACACACACCTGTTCTTGGTAGATTGATGCGTATCTAAGCCCGTGTTCCTGCCGTAGCACACTCCGCAAATTTTCTGTCCAAGTTCCGCAATAGACTGGCCTAGATACACCTGTCCCCGTTGGAGCAGTTCAACCATGTTTTTACCCGTGATTTTCTTTCTTTTTTACCACCGCTGTAGATCTTCCCAACCCTAGAAACTTGCGGAAAGATGTTTGCGACTTCCAACCGCTTCACCTTCTCCACCGGACCCGGTTAACCCTACCCGGGATAGGATTAGCCGAGTCACCATAGATCTGATTCGGCTTTAATGTTATCCGATTCTTCTTTGGTCCCATGGATTCCGAATTTCCTGACCCGGTTATCCGACTCTTTGCTGCAGGACCGATTCGGTTATGGCCAAACTTCCCCCTGGCCGATGGGAAGGATCTGATGTTACCAAAAATGACTTGGAATGGCTACGAGCCACCCGACGCATAACGCCCCAAGCCATCTGCCGCCGACCCGGAAAAGAACTCGCACCGGCGCCCGAACCCGGTGAACGCGTGGTATTCATAGCACACTTCGAGCGCGGGCTCGGGTTACCTGCCAGTGACTTCTTCCGGGCCTTTCTGGACTTCTTCGGATTACAGCTTCACCACCTCCCGGCGAACGCCTTCGTCTCTTTATCAGCTTTCTCTTCCTTCTGCGAAGGCTATCTCGGTCTTTGGCCGAGTGTGGATATATGGGCAAAGTACTTCCACCTTCGCAAGCACACCATCCCAGGTACCAAGCCGAAAGAGCTGACCGCTTGCGGTTCGGTTAGCATCACGCCACGGCAGGGATCCGCCTTTCCCCGAGTCACCGGCCTAGACACGGTGAAGAAATGGCAAAGGACCTGGTTTTACATAAAGAGCGCTGAGGGCCATGACGCTCTTAATCTGCCCGAATTCAGGATGGAGCCGCCCAGAGCCGAGCTGAACTTCGGTTACAATCCGGCTGAAACGATTGCTGAACTCCAGACAGTGCACACCGCTCTGGAGGATTTTTTGAAGAATGGCATGATCTCTGACGACCTCCTCCGGACCTTCATCTCTCGCCGGGTCAGCCCTCTTCAAAGGCGTGACCACAAGATATGCCACATGCGTGGCGCACTAGATCCTACCCGGATCAGCAAGCACGAGCTTGACAAAGCTTCCGTCTTCAGACGGGTAAACGCCATTGCTGCCAATGAGATGTCGGACAAATGGCGGTGGGGTGTAAAGCCATTCTACCGGGAAAAACTTCCTCCACAGGTTAGCTCACCACTCTCCGAACCCAATCTTACTTCATCCGCATAACCCGGCCTGATCCGGATTCGCATTACCTTCTTTGTAGCTGTTTGATCGCCAACTTACTGAAGACGGAGATCTCTCCACCAAGGCATGGACACCGGATCTCAGCCCGCCGCGCGAGGGCGAAGAAGATCCGGATACGGATGACTATTTGCCCATTCCCCGTGCCAAGCCAGTCCGCAAGGGTAAGCAATCAAACACTCACAACCTTTCCGACGAGGAAGATGAAGATTGCTGCATCTTAGAACCCATCAATGCTATTCCGATTTCATGGTTACCACCACCTTATGTTCCAGCCAAAGATGATACCCAAGAGACATCTCGGAAACGCGCTGAGGCGCCCGAGACAAATGCCCCAGAGACCAAGCGAAGAAAGAAATCCGGCGACAAGCCGAGCCGTGTCAAACCGATGCCCACCACCAAGGGGTAACATTGACCGAACTTTATTTGCTTTCTTCCTCTATTAACCGAGTCATATCTATCCGAGTTAACTGTTTGCTTTGCTTTATGCAGTGATGTCCTCATCACCGCGCAGACTCATTCATCCATCTCTTCTCCCATTCCTCCATTGGATACGGCCATGGAAACCCAGTCTCCTGACCGAACTGCCACCTCACCCACGCGTGTCCCAACTACCAATATTCCCCAGCCGACTCCCATCTCAGAGCCGGTTATCGACTTGGAGAGTGAGGAAACCTCGGCTCCAATCCGAGATTCAAGCTGGCCACGTCCTTTGAAGGAGCTGGAGAAGGAAAAGGCTAAGACATCGGTTAAGTCCACACCTAAGCCGGATTCCCGTCCTGCTCCTGCAACTCAATCTGCACTGAGCCAAGAGCAGCAGCAGAAGAAGAAGAAACCGAGGCAGCAACAACCACAAGTAACCCCTGAAGAGCAGCAACAGCAGCAACAACAGCAACAAACTTCCGAGAAACCACAGAAACCGCAACATCAGAGACAGACCCCGGGTGCATCACCTCCACCCAAGCCGACTCAAGTTGTCTTTGGCACAACTTCCTCCACTCCGGATAAGCAAGTGATTGCTGTCAAGCAAACCACCGCTACCTCCTCTGCCATTCAATCCGGCCAAGCCAAGCCTAAGCTCAGCACTGCCAATGACTTTATTGAGGCCTGGAACGCCGTGGACCTTGCACCAGGCTTTTCCGCTGCAACGCCGCACCCTGCTGGTCCTAGCCGAATGATGCAATCTCTTCATTCAGTGAAGGTTGCGTTTACTGCATCGCACCAAGTCTTCGAGGTAAGTTTGCCGAATCTTGCTTTTAGTTCGTCATGATCAAATAGTATACACCCAGTCCCCGAGATTCGGGTCGAACGACTGATACTCTTTGGAGTAAGAAAGTCATTCGGCTTGAATCTTTTAAAAAATTTGATCATGATCTTTTTCTTAACTGAAAAAACTGTGAGACCCCCAGTCCCCGGGTTTCTTTTTAACCGATTCGGTCAGTCTCGGCCAATCTCCGAGATTTGTTTTGGCTCCACCTTGTCTCGGGTATCAGTCCCCGAGTCTCTTTTGACGCTATCTACTTTCTTTCAGGAAAGCACGGGCACTCGCAGCGACCTCTTTAAGCAGCTTGCCAACCAGTACCACAAGCTCCAAAAATCATTTGATGCCTTGGTCCTCAAGATGAATAGCAAAGAGGAAGAGCAAAAGCGTGCTTTATCCGAGGAAAAATCAGAGGTAGCCCGAGTCCAGCGGGAGCTTGACCGGGTTGAAAAAGTGAAGAACAAAGTTAAAGGAGAGCGGGATGCACTGCGGAGGGAGAGAGACACGCTCCAAAAGGAGAAAGATACAATTCAGAAGGAGCGAGACACTTTGCACGCCGGGCTACAGAGGCGAGCCGAAATGGATAAGCAGATTCAAACCACAGTGGCCGAGTCTGAAGCTGAACTGAAAGCTGCTAAAGAAGAACTGGCTGCTCACCAAGCGGCCAGTGCGAAATGGCTGGCTCAACTTGCTAGCCTTAACGATGACATGGATCGTAAGTTCACCGAATCCCCTTTTTTCTTTCTGCTCTTAACCGATACATATGCTTGTGTTCCTTCTTGCTGAACTCAGTATTAGCTTATTTGTTTGTAGGAGAGTTTACCAGCATTCGGCTTCAAGCCGCCAAGGCTGTGCGAAACGCCCGAGCTGAGAGAGCTAAATTAACCGAGGCTCCCCTATCCGAGACATGGGACATCGAAGATCATATTACAGCACTTAAGGCTCGGATTGCTCCTCTGAAGGATTCCCACATTGGTCTGCTTAATGCAAGTCTCAAGGCTCACCGAATCTTGTTTCCTGAAGCGCGGCAAGTTGTGCCCGTGGAGGAGCTGATCAGAGACCTGGATCAAGCAATGACCCGGTTAAAACAGTGGAGGTCTTCGTCTGCCCGCGCTGGTGCTGACGCAGCTTTGTTATTCATCATGTCCTGGTACGAGCTGATTGACCTTGCCAAAGTGCGCTCCTTTCGCGAGGGTTCTTCATGGGCTACAGACCCTATCCGGATCAAGATCCGTGAAGAAGCCGCCAACTTCATGGCCGAATTTGCACGCACCAAGCATCTTGATCTGGAGGCTCCAGTCTACTCGGATGGAGAAGACACTGAAGAAGAGGAATCAGACGACGCCTCCGCTGAAGAATATGCCGACTCAGAGGGCGAGTCTGATGAAGAAAAATCCAGCAAGGTACCAGCCTCCGACTCGGCCAAGCTCACCGAACAAACTCCAACCGAGTCTTTTGTGATTTCAGCCACTAACTTGACTGTGATTACTAAACAGGCTTCACGCGATCCGGAAATTTCCGAATCCGCCCATCCTTCAAGCTCTCCAGTCAAGATTACTTCCGGAGCGCCACCATCTTCCGAATCTGCTCCAGCAACAGAACCTCTCGTAACCGCGTCCACTTCCACCGAAATACCCGTAACCGAGGTTCGCGCGCCGAAGCTCCGCTAACCGAAGCTCCTCCCACAGAAGTTCCCGCAACCGAAACTCCTATGACCGAGTCTGCCGCGACCGAGTCCGCTGCCCCCTGAAGTACTTAACAAAAACATTAAATCCCCGGTATGCCGGGAGCAGATGTAATAGACTATTTTAAGTTCTTTCGAGACTATGCTTATCATGCTTAACGTGATCCGGACAAGGTTTATGTTGGATCATCTTAAACCGAGTCCCCGAGTCTGTTTTCTTGTTTACTACTTTTGCCAAATCTTTGCTCTTGTCTACCTCTTTGGGTGTTTTGACAGTCGAGTCACAAGATAGGAATCATAGCATACAGTACTTGAAACATGCGAGTTGTGGTTTAGAATCATTCAACATAAACGAAAAAAAAAAAAAATAACAGGGGTTAGTAAACGACATGTGCCGAATCGGTTTTGGACCGAGTCCCCGTGTCCATTTTCATGTTTCCCATATTCCTCATCTCTGCTCTTGACTACCATTTTGGTGTTTGTCAGTCGAGTCACGAGATCAACAACACAACATACATTACATTGCGCCCTTTAAGAGTAGAAGGGTCGAAGCAGAGCTACATTCCAAGGTCGCTTGGTTTCCTGTCCGGGTCTGTCCAAGCCATCCTCCCTTGGTTCCTGTACATCTATAAGATAGTACGAGTCATTGTGCATAGCCCTGCTCACAATGAATGGTCCCTCCCATGGAGGTGACAATTTGTGTCGGCCTTTGCTGCGCTGCACCAGCCTCAGCACTAGATCACCCTCATGAAACACTCGAGGACTGATTTTCGGCTATGATAACGCCTGAGATTTTGCTGGTATATTGCTGTCCGAGACAGGGCCAACTCTCTTGCTTCCTCTAGCAGATCCACTGCATCTTCCCGGGCCTCCTTTGCCTCGGTTTCAGTGTACATTGCCACCCTTGGTGCATCATATTCTATGTCAGTGGGTAGGACAGCTTCTGCCCCATACACCAGAAAGAATGGCGTATAGCCTGTTGACCGATTCGGTGTAGTCCTTAGACCCCATAGAACTGATGGGATTTCATCTATCCAGCACCCTGGAGTTTTCAACAATGGTTCAATGAGACGAGCCTTGATGCCGGCTAACACTAGAGCATTTGATCTTTCCACTTGCCCATTGGACTCTGGATGTGCCACTGAGGCTATGTCTAACCGGATCCCCTTATTCATGCAGAATCGGGCAAACTCTCCGACAGCAAAGTTTGTGCCGTTATCCGAGATGATGCTATGAGGGTATCCGTATCTCAAAATGATTTCTTTCAAGAAGATTACAGCCGAACGGCCATCCACTTTCCGTATTGGTTTCACCTCTATCCACTTGGTGAACTTATCCACCATCACCAGCATATGTGTCATGTTGCCCCTAGCCGGCTTGAAATCTCCCACCATATCCAAACACCACACCGCAAATGGCCAAGTAATAGGAATTGTCTTCAGTGCCGATGCGGGTAAGTGTGTTTGCTTAGCAAATCTCTGGCATCCTTCACACCTGCGGACTATGTCCTCCGCATCTGCATGAGCAGTGGGCCAATAAAATCCATGCCGGAACACTTTAGCCACCAGGGCTCTTGTACTGCAATGATGTCCACATTCACCTTGGTGTATCTCTAGGAGCATCTCCTTGCCCTCTGCTGGCTCCACGCAGCGCTGCAACACCTCGGTTACACTTCTTTTGTATAACTCCTTGTTGATGATGGTATAAGCCTTGGATCTCCTCTGGACACGCCTAGCCTTGGTCTCATCGCTTGGCAAGCTTCCTTCCTCGATGAACTTCATGATCTCTTCAGCCCACTCTGGTACTGGATGCAAAGGGAACAAGTGCTCATTTTCTTCCACAGGTTTGGCCGCCATTATCTCTTCTATCAGCTTCTGTCCATTCCCCACAATCCGGTTAGCATCATCATCTCCTCCTCTTTCCCAAGACTCGGTTAGCATTTTCCGAATCTGCGTGAGCAGTCCCCGAGTCCGGGCATGCAGTCCCCGGGTCTTCCTCGATATACTCAACGTCAACATTCATAGGAATAGCTTCGGATTCTTGCTTGGGAATAAAAATCGACTCGGAATCAGGCGACGGTTTGATTGAAGGGACCCTTAGATGATTCAAGGATATTCCGGGTGGGATTGCCTCCCTAGACGACCCGAGTTTTGACAGAACATCTGCAGCTTGGTTTTCCAGCCGAGGTATATGCTTGTATTCACAGCCTTCAAAAAATCCCGAAATTTTCTGAACATGAAACCGATACAGTGCCATATTGGCATCAAGAGCATCCCAATTTCCAGAAGATTGCTGTACGACCAAATCCGAATCACCGAAACATTCAATTCGGCGAACGCCGATGTCCCGAGCCACATTAAGCCCATGGATCAGTGCCTCATACTCGGCTACATTGTTTGACGCTGAGAAATGAATCTGCAATACATATCGCAATTGATCCTGTTTTGGTGATGTGAGCACCACTCCAGCACCTAGCCCGATTTTGCATTTGGAACCGTCAAAGTGCAACCTCCAGTAATTGTAATCCGGTTTAGGTGGCTCATATTGCATCTCAGCCCAGTCACAAAGGAAATCCGGCAAAGCCTGAGACTTGATAGCGTCTCTTCTCTCATAATGCGGTGTGTAAGGAGACACTTCTATCGCCCATTTGGCAACTCGGCCAGTTGCATCTTTGCACCCAATGATCTCCGCAATTGGAGCTTCACACACCACTGTAATCGGGTGCTCTTGGAAGTAATGTTTCAATTTCTTGACCGCCAGGTACACACCATATGTCATCTTTGGTAGTGAGGATAATTTTGCTTCGAAGTTGAGATCACCTCACTCAAATAGTACACCGGCCTCTGCACGGATTTGCCCTCTTCCTCTCTTTCTACCACAATAACCACACTTACGACCCGGTTAGTGGCCGCAATGTAAAGCAACATCGGTTCACTCGGCAAAGGTGATGCCAAAACTGGAGCAGTGGACAACATCTTTTTCAACTCATTGAAAGCCGAATCTGCCTGTGGGGTCCATGTGAACCCGGTGCTCTTTTCATCAATTGATATAAGGGCAAGCTTTCTCTCCTAACCGACTCACAAACCGGCTTAATGAGGCTAAGCACCCGGTGAATTTTTGCACATCTTTTAGACACTTAGGCAATTTCATGTTTTCTATGGCTCGGATCTTAGCCGGGTTAACTTCAATGCCTCGGCTTGATACAAGGAAGCCAAGCAACTTTCCAGCCGGGACACCAAAGGTGCATTTATCCGGATTCAATTTCAACCGATATTTTCTCAAGTTCACAAATGTCTCCTCGAGATCCCGAGGAGAGTATGTTTCTCTTTAGTTTTGATAACAATATCATCGACATAGACCTGCACATTTTTGCCCATCTGGGAGTGTAGCATTTCTGCATACATCTCTGATAAGTAGCACCGGCATTTCTCAAACCGAAACACATGACACGATAGCAATACGCCCCATACGGGGTAATAAAAGCAGTCTTTATTTGATCTTTAGGGTTCAGTGGTATCTGGTGAAAACCAGAGTACGCATCAATAAAAGACAACAACTCACACCCAGCAGTGGAATCGATCACTTGATCAATCCGAGGTAAAGGAAATGGATCCTTCGGACACGCCTTGTTCAGATTGGTGAAGTCTATACACATGCGCCACACCTTGACCACAGCTGGTTCGTCCTTCTTCTTCTCTACCAGAACCGGATTGGATATCCAGTCTGGATGCAGCACCTCCATAATGAATCCGGCTGCCAGTAGCTTAGCCAGCTCATCGAGCACCACTTTTCTTCTATCTTCTGAGAGACGCCTAGTCGGTTGCTTAACCGGTTTTACTTCTGGCCTGACAAACAAAGAGTGCTCTGCCAATTCCCTCGGAACACCAGGCAGGTCCTTAGCCGACCATGCAAAGATATCCCGATTCTCACGGAGGAAATGGCAGAGCGCGCTTTCCTATTTCTCGCCCAAACCGGCTCCAATGATGGCCATGCGCTCTGGGTTCTCCGGGTCAATGGGGATCTTCTTTGTCTCCTTGGGCACTTCAAAGGTTGCGCCGCCATCCGGGTTGGTCATGGCCAGCACGCCTAACTGAGCCGACTTCGCCATTGCCACCACCTCGTGCATCTTGCTCTTTTCAGCTTGTATCACCAGTGATTCGGCTAAGTTGGAACCAACTGTAGCACACTGTATGGCCTTCTTGTAGTCTCCCGCAACGGTGATAACACCATTCGGGCCAGGCATTTTCATCTTGAGGTAGGCCACATGAGTAGATATCATGAACTTGGCTAATGCTGGCCTGCCAAGCAGAGCATGGTATGGGCTTTCCAAATCCACCACCTCGAACTCGAGACTCTCAAGCCTGTGATTGTCCCTGGTACCGAACAACACATCTACCCAGATCTTACCCATGGGGGAACAAGATACCCCGGGTACTATGCCATGGAAAGTACAGCTGCTCTGTTGCAACTGATTCGGCGAAATACCCAACTTGATCATTGTGTCCCGATACATGATGTTTATGGCACTGCCATTGTCGACCAAGACTCGGCTAAATTTCACGTTCAGCTTGGGTCCAACCAAAGTTGGATCCACCACCAGTGCATAGTTCCCTGGGCTTGGCATGATCCTTGGGTTATCCGCCCTGCTCCAAGTGATCTCCTGCTCAGACCAGTTCAAGTACTTTGGAACTGCTGGCATCACGGCATTCACCTCCTTTGCTCGTCTCAACTGACTTTTCTTGTCAGTTGGCTCGGTCACGAAAACCACATAACTCTGATGTGCTTCCTTGTAATCATTCCCAGGGTATCCACCTTGCCTACTTGGGCCATCACCATTGTCACTGCCTCCCATGTTCACCAGGTTAACCGGCTTCGTTGCTGCTGGCCTTGGAGTTCCAGCGTTGACCGGGGTCGCATTGGCTCCGGTTAGCGGCATGTTTGGCCTGAAATTCGGTCTAGGAGCACCTCTTTGAGGTGGTCCTCTTTGACCTTCCGCCTGAATGCGGTGATGCCAACTACAGTTCCGGGTCGAATGATTAGCCGGTTTGCGCGGATCGGTGGTGTGATAACAGCAAGGCCCATCTAATCTGGACTCAAAAGTCAGAGGTGGACTTGGTCCCTCCCACACTTTCTTCGGCCAAGCACCTTGATTCGGCCTCCAAGCTGGACCATCAGTTTTCTGCCTCTGCGCATCTCCTCCACCGGGTTGATCCATGTTTACCGCAGCAACTTGATCAGAACCGTATCTGTAATCCGGATCTCTTCTCTTGTAACCGAATTCATGTCGGTCACTAGGCCTTAATGGTCCAACTCGGTTATTAACTGGTTGCCTCCTGTTTGCTCCCACTGCATCCAATGCGGGCTGTGTTGGATCACCCAGCGCATACGTGTCTGCTATCCGGATCATATCTGCCAGGGTTTTCGGCATATCTCTTTGGAGTTTCTGCCAAAGTGGTGTACCATGCCTGCATCCCTGTGCAAACCATGAAATGGCCTGCTCCTCCACTACACCTTCGCAAGAATTGCGCATGTTGCTCCACCGAGTCAAATACTCTCGGTCTGTCTCCCTCTCTTCCTGCTTGCACGCAGCCAGGAGCTGAGGTCGGTTTGGCCTCTTGTAGGTGCTGGAGAAGTTGCTGTTAAACGCCTGTTCCAAATCCATCCAACAATTGATACTACCCGGCGGCAAGTTATTCAACCAGATCCGGGCTGGACCTTCTAACATATGCGGGAGATACCGGACCGCCCATCGGCGATTGCCCCCCGCAATGTGCACTGATGATACATAGTCCGTCAGCCAATCCTGTGGCTTGGTGCTCCCATTATACGGCTTCGTGTTGCGGCCGAGCTGAAACAAAGGCACACTTGGCTCATTCATTATCCGAGGTCCAAAGCATGGTGGACCCGGTGGGCCCTGCTCTTCCAGCTTCTCGGACTGGTAGATTCTGTCCAATTTGAGACGCTGATCATCCGGATCCAACATCCGAGGCCCCAGTCTCGACGCCAGTGCATTGTCATACGTCTGGTATCCGGCTCGCGCCATAGCCGAATTGCCATCGTCATAACGGTAGCCCACCTGGCCACCACTCTGCTGCTGCACCTGTGCCATCATTTGCTGTCCGGGGTGGCGAGGCGGTTGACCTCGGCCAGCCGAATTCTCCCTTCCAGTACCCGGATTGCCTTGACCACCACTGTTTCTGCCTTGTCCGCCTTTTCCTTGGGCTGCAAGTTGCTTGCTTGCGTATACCGCATCATAAGTTTGCAGCTGCTTGCTCTTACCCGAGTTCACACTTTGGGCTCGGTCAATCCCAACATGCGGAGAGGACGCTTGCCCCTTAGACTTCTGGCTAGCAGCCCTAACCGAGACAACTACCCGGGAACCACCAGCATCCGGATTAGCTTTCCTGTAGGCCTCATTCTGCCTGTTGCACACATCCACTAGCTCATTCACTCTCTCCGCCTGCTTGCGCCAAGCATCCCCGGTCAGGTTACTTAATTCAGCTCGCGCTGCTGCTGCAGCCCTAAGATTCTTAGCCGGGGAGCTATAAACCGGCTTGCCTGTTCCGGACCTATGACTAGTGGCTTTACTTGAGCTCGAACCTGCAGCTCTAGCCAACTCGTCGTTGAGGTCCTTGCCTCTGTTACGTAGCTCGGCTTTCTTGCGCGAGCGGTGCACTACAGGAGTAAAGCCATCTGTGATACCATTGGCAGCATTGTATTCTCTCAGGTCTCTATCAAACTCTTGCCTAGACTCTATCACTAACCGAGCCTCTTTTTGCAACCTCAGGCGCTCTGCCTCTAGCTGAGCTACAGTAAGATCAACATTTGCTCCAGGAGCCACTGGCCGAGCTAGCTTTTCCAAGATACCCTCTAAGGAAGCACCCCTGCTTGACATGCCAAGGGGACCAACCGGATCGGGTTTCTCCTTAGGGAACTTAGCTGTCCGAGTCGGCTTGTCAGCCGGATCGACTGGCGTGGCCAGTCCTCTGGCACGCTCGTGCTGGCACCTCCTTTGCCTGCAGCAGCGTTTGCGGCAGCCACCATGACCTCCACGCTGCTCCCAGGGCGAGCGCTACGCCCTCCGCGAGCTGCGCGGAAAGAGGGAGGATCCGCAGCCACGAGCACCTGCGCCGGGTACTCGCGAACTGGCTCGGTGGCGACGTAGGTGACGAAGCTGCCCAGCGTCATGAGGAAGCCATCCGCGGGGAAGGGCTTGTTGGAGAAGCACCCCGCGTTGTCGCTGATGAAGTTGAACTCGCCGAGCTTGCACACGAGCCCGGAGAGGACCCGCTCGCCGGCACCAGTGACGGAGCCCGTCCGGATGGAAACCCCAGCCAACGCCAAACCCCAGCCGGACGATGAGCTTGGTGATGCCGAGGCCAACGGCAGCACGAAGTCCCGCAAGCAGGCCCTCGTACTCCGACGTATTGTTCGAGATATTCTCCTTGTACTGCATCTGGACGACGTACTTCAGACGATCTCCTCTGGGGGAGATCAAAACGACTCCGGCGCCTCCCTGGCCCTTGGTGTAGGAGCCGTCGAAGTTCATGGTCCAAACGTCAGGATCTTCTTTCCCGGGAAGGCTTGATTCCTCCACCGGGTCGTCGAACGCTGTCTCGGTCCACTCCGCCGTGAAATCAGCCAGCGCTTAACTCTTGATGTTGTTCGTGTGCTTGAACTTGAGGCCGAAACCTTGAAGCTCCATGGCCCACCAAGAGACTCGTCCGGTGGCTAGGGGATTCTCCAGCGGACTCCTCAAGGGGTACTTGGAAACCACGGTGATAGGGTGGCTTTCGAAGTAGGTCCTCATCTTGCGAGAGGCGATGAGGATTGCCAGCAACAGCTTTTGCATCATGGGATACCGCTCCCGGGCGTCGCGCATCACCGAACTGATGAAGTAGACCGGGTGCTGTATCTTGCGGGTCACCGAGTCATTGGCGGGCTCAGCTGCTTCGAGAGGGAGCGCGTCAGCCCCCAGTGATGCTTCTTCTGC
Source organism: Poa pratensis (assembly GCA_947311845.1). Lineage (NCBI taxonomy): Eukaryota > Viridiplantae > Streptophyta > Magnoliopsida > Poales > Poaceae > Poa > Poa pratensis. Next base: position 17,453,285 of record CAMZMU010000059.1, on the reverse strand, counting down.
GACGTCGATGACGGCGTCGGTGGGCATGCCAGGCTCAGGGTCTTCCGGCCCTTTGCCACCTGGCTGCTTCTTCTTGCTTGGTTGCCCCGGAAGGATGTTTCCGGGACGCTTGCCGCCGACCTTGTCCGGAGGAGCGTCACGCTCTACCACAAGAACCGCGCTGATCACCTGATTGGTGACAGCGATGTACAGTAGTAGGGGCTCCTTTTCTGCTGGTGCCACGAGGACGGGAGGCGAGGCGAGGTAGCACTTGAGGGACTGAAGAGCTTCTTCAGCCTCCGGGGTCCATTTCACGGGACCCGTCTTCTTGAGTAACTTGAAGAAGGGCAGGGCTCGTTCTCCAAGTCTTGAGATGAAATGCCCGAGTGCGGTGATGCACCCGTTGAGGCGTTGTACGTCCTTGACTCGCCGTGGCGCCTCCATGCGCTCGATGGCCTTGATCTTGTTGGGATTGGCCTCAATCCCCCGGTGGGAGATTAAGAACCCCAGTAGCTTGCCGGACGGGACCCCAAACACGCACTTGTCAGGGTTAAGCTTGAAGTTGACCCGACGAAGGTTGTTGAAGGTCTCGTGCAGATCTTGAATGAGGGAGTCCTTGTACCGAGTCTTGACCACGATGTCATCGATGTATGCCTCCACGTTGCGGCCCAACTGGGACCCAAGACATGCTTGCATGGCGCGCTGAAAGGTTGCGCCGGCGTTCCGGAGACCAAAAGGCATCCGGGTGTAGCAGTAGCAGCCCTTGGGTGTGATGAAGGCCGTCTTCTCCTGATCCTCCACTGACATCATGATCTGGTGGTACCCGGAGAAAGCATCCAGGAAGCACAGGAGCTCGCATCCGGCGGTTGAATCCACGATGAGATCAATCCGGGATTGTGGGAAAGGATCCTTGGGGCAGGCCTTGTTCAAGTCGGTGAAGTCGATGCAGAGCCGCCACTTGAAGGTCATGGGCTTTGGCACCACCACAGGGTTGGCCACCCAGGTAGGGTGTGGCACCTTCCTGATGACGCCAGCTTCTTCCAGTTTGTCAACCTCGGACACGATGAACTCCAGTTTTTCCTTGCTCTGCCTGCGTAGAACTTGTTTTATCGGGCGAGCGTCTTTGCTGACCGCCAGTTTGTGCTCGATCACCTCCCTTGGTACGCCGGGTAGCCCTGACGCTTCCCATGCGAAGACGTCAGAGTTTTCCCGAAGGAAGGCGACGAGTGCGCTTTCCTATTTGTCGGTGAGGCGGGCGCCGATGGTGATGGATCGACTCCCGTCACTGGTCAATGCCACCTTCTTGGTCATTTGCGGATCTTCATGAAACGACGCCTTCTTGGAGGAAGTTGATGTCGAGCCTCCGGGGTACCCTCCGTCCCCAGAGAATGCACCGACATCAGCTTCCTGTACATCTTGCGGAACGTCCGAGGTCGCCGCCACCGTCTGGTTTAGCTTCTGAACGCAAAAGATAGCGTCGTCGACGTCGGCCTTGATCGTGATCACTCCCCAGACCACGGGGATCTTCATCATGTTGTAGGCGAAGTGCGAGACGGCCATGAACTTGGCTAGAGCCGGCCGGCCAAGTATGCCGTTGTACGGAAGTGGCGTGTCCGCAATGTCAAAGACGATGTCCTCGGTGCGGAAATTCTCCTGGTCACCGAAGGTGACAGGGAGCGTGATCTTCCCCAGCGGCCGAGTGACGCTTCCATTCACGCCTTGGAACACGCCGGTGTCTTGCAGGCGAGAAAAAGGAATTTGCAGAATGGCCAGCACCTTCGCCGTCAGAAGGTTGAGGCCGGAGCCTCCGTCGACCAGCATCTTGGTGACCTTGGGATCGCCAGAGCTCGGAGGGAACTGCATGAGAGCCTTGGCAGCGACAAGAGCGTCGCGGCGATCTTGTGCGTCCGAGGGCAAGTGCGTAGAGGACTTGCTTTTGGATCTTCGGGGACCTCCACTGGCGCGGACGTGATCTCGCCCCTCGTTGGCGTCGTGACCCCTGCCCGCGCCGTTCCCGACGCTTTTCTCCGCAGAGCGTGGGGGTGGCTCGGAGGACAGTCCAGGAGCCACCGGATCATCAGGGTCGACATTCTTGTTGGTGTTGGCCCTCTCCGACGCCACCTTCTCCGTAGGTGGCGCCTGCGGAGGAGTAGGCTGACGCGCATCCGCAGCGCGGCGCTCGGCGGAAGCCTGAGTGCACGAAGGAGACGCGGCCTTGGAGGTAGCGGCGTCGATCTTCTTCCTCGGCGGCATGCTTGACGAAGAACCTGAAGTTGATGAAGAAGAAGATGAATCCAGCGCTTGCACCCCCTACCTGGCGCGCCAGATGTCGTGTCTCGGGTGACGGACACCGGGAGTAGATGATACCCCCTTTTTAGGTTCGGCACGGGGCGCGAAGGAGGCTGGAAGACGCCTTACCCGGGAGCAAGGACGCCAAGTTCTTCGTCGAGTGGGAGAGAGCAAGCAACACAGCAGGACACGCGGAGTTACCCAGGTTCAGGCCGCCCGGAGGCTAAAAGCCCTACTCCTGCATGTCTGGATTGAGAGGTTCATCATGGTGGGGTGTACAAGGGTGTTCTGGGGTGAACCCGGCAGAGCTTCGGCCGGAGGTAGACGAAGAGCAGATCCTGCCCTGGGGATATCACCTCTCTCTCTCTACCTTCCGAACCCTAGTCTAATCTTGCCTGAGCTCTAGCTTGCTTCTGTTCTGTCTTGTGTTCTTTTCCTTCCTCCCCCCTTCCTCTCGGTGCCATGGTCCTCCTTTTATAGGCTAAGGGGATCCGACATGGGCACGCGAGAGGTATGAGGGGTCTTGGCGGGAAAAACCCCTCGGCGGTCCTTGGAGGAGACGTGGCACTCTCTCCTCCAAGCATTCTGAGGAGGGTGGCGTGGCCGTCCGCCCTTGGAAAAGGTGGGACGGACAAAGCCTGTCCGCCCCACCAACTGCGCTCGTGGCAACGTCACCCAGGCGCGGCCTTCATCTTGGTGCCCAAGTCTTCCACCAGCTTCCGGCGAGCTGGCGATCTTATCCTCTCGATGGTACGGATGGATACCCGGGGGCGCGCCTGGCCTCCTGCCGGGTGCACGGACCCGCGGGTATCTCGCCTGGTTCTCCGGGCGAGGGGGTGACCCGGAAGGTCACCTGGTCCTTAGCCGCAGAGACTTGCTGGCGAACTTGTCGGGTGTCCTTGAGGCAGATGGGCTAACCCATCTGTTGTACTTGACTCCTTGCCTTGTCCATCTTCTTGGTGGGCCCCAGTGGGGGACCCACTTTGGCAGCATCAGGGGAACCCCATGTTCCACTGCTGCGACACGGACTTTCCGCTAAAGGCCACCTTTCCACACACATGGACGGCCTAAACAGGCAAGCAAATGAATGCACGACGAAGGGAAAGCAGAAAAAATATTTCCCTAGAAGAGAGGCAGGAGGAGAACGAATGGCAATGTACATCTTGGCAAACCCAACACAAATGTCAACTAAAAAAATGGAGGAGAATAATGCTCGTCGAAGGGCAACCAGGAAAAACAAAACAATCGATGAAAGGAACTCACAACAAATAGCTAGAACTGTACTATTGGAACGGTTCTCTCGCCGACTCCAGGGAGCCGGCAGGATCAGACAACGCATTAAGACGGAAATGCTTATATCGGTCAAGCATAATGCAACCAGACGACAACTCAGACATGTCGGCAACCAATGCAGGCATTCCCATAGTTACAGTGGTTGTCAATTAGATGTCAGGCCGGCGAAAGATTGGAAGACTGGAAGGGTGTATCTAAACACGACTACAGTGGACATGGCAACGAACTGCGAAAACCCGCTCGGGTCCCAACGTACCGTTGAAGTAAGCCAATAGCGAGACGCCATTAAGAGGATCCACGAAGTTAGCAGCACGTGCAGGATAAAGGCGGAACACATTTATTTTTATCGACCGTCAAAGAAACGGTCACACGAACCGATAAAATCAAAGCAAACGCTCCACATAATGAGCATGGAAATTATAAGAAGGACTATCGTTCGCGCACATCCCATGAAGGAAAAAACTGAAATAATTAATAAAAAATGCTTTATCTTGATCCGACATAGATTTGCACTGTGTGAAATTAATATACATTAGCCAGCTGGATGAGGGACGACGGTTTGATAATAGAACCTTAAGCCGGCAACTTTACCGACCTGCGGACCAGTCAGCTCAAACAGGCATCATAACGATGACAAATAGCCGCCACGTCCTTGAAAGAACGAATCTTCCCTTGGAAGCCTTGGACGCAGGTTCCTTCATGACAAAGTCTTGGAACGTACCATGAAGCGATGCACACCATAAATTGTTACTGCCTTGGAGTATTTTCCAATAACTTCACACGAGCATATTAAATCATAGAATTTGGTGTTCTGTCGTTTAGCACTAACTTTCACAAGAAACCGTAATCTAAACAGCCTTATGTCAAACTCATGGTACCTCTGTGTATTAAACCGGTAGTGAAGACCAAGGAGAGTGAACACATAACGTCATCGAAGAGTTTTGCACCGCACAGGAAAGCCAAACGATAATGCCCACTCACTGACCGGTGTCGCCGGCTCCCTGGAGTCGATTTCATCACCACGCGGTTCCAGGTCACGTGTCTGTCCCTTCTGGTGTACCTTTGGCCACCAAACGCATGAAGTCGGCGAAATCGGTGACGACAAAGGGACGCGTCGACGATCCAAGAGGACAAAAGATTGGACCAATAAAAACATGGAAAAAACATTTGGTGACGCCAAAAAAAAGACAACAATCCTACAAATGATGGACATATATCTGGAGTTGGCGGGGTCGGTTTGTGCATTAAGACGGAAACCTGGATTCGGCGGGGTCGGTTTGTGCATTAAGACGGAACCTGGAGTCGGCGGGGTCGGTTTGTGCATTAAGACGGGACCCTGGAGTCGGTGGGGTCGGGTTGTGCATTAAGACGGGCAGCTCAATAACTCCAATCTACCAACCTACCGCACCCATTATCTCTACACGAACCTCTCACTCTCACTCCCCATGTCCCATCAAACAAACCACACGACGGATCCCTCGCCTCCTCAACAGCCGACAACCAATATTTAACCAGAAAAAGGAGAACATCACGAAAAAGGAAGAACATATATTCACCATGTTTAAAGATCAAATATTCTAACCGTCCAAAAAAAATATCAAACATTCGTCCTACACTGGAATAAAAATGACTAGATATAAATACACCGGTGACTTCGTGAAGTCGTAGAGTACGTGACGGCCAACAGACGCATCAACAACCTAGAAGGACAAAAAAATTGCCCTAACAAAAAGTGAAAAATAATTACGCGTTTTATTAATTTTGATTCTCCTCCATGTTATTTTCCATGTCGTTTGTCCTACCGTTCACTACCTCTCGAGGCATCACAAGGAAGGAACGTTTCCTCGGGGAGCCAGCCATATTGGCTTCTCCGTCTTAATGCACCGTCCGATCACGCCGACTCCCTGGATTCGCTCGAGTCGGCGGGATCGTCGAGCAGTGAGACGGAGAAGGTCAGACCTGCCGACTCCCGGGAGTCGACCAGTACCGGGAAAAACCGCATCGGTCTGGTGCCAACAGTAAACATGACCGATAAGATCATAGTTCTATCAAGAAATCGGTATGTATAAAGATAGGAAAGAATGAAAGTAATCATGGTCGAAGGAAACACAAACAAAGAGTAAACGATTTGTGTAAAACTCTATAAATAAATGGACAGACGACAACTTGGTGAATAAGAAAACCAACATCGTGTAGGGGACATATCGATACTGACTTGTCCGTCTTAACGCACCGTACGGTCACGCCGACACCCTGGAGTCGGCATAACCACCAATCAAATTCATTCATGCGCCTACACTGTTCCGTGGAGAGTAAACACTTTACGCACCTAATACATCTACCACTTCTTGTATATATGTAGATACACATATATATTTCGACTTAACAAAAGGATACCCTAAACCCTAAAAAATACCAAGTCACTGATCTCGCTTCTACATACTGCGAATCAATAAAAGGATACGCAAAAGAAAACGTGAGAAAAAATACGCCAGATCTGATCATGGTAATGCGAATATAGGAAAAATACTGAGAAACGGAGGAAGTACCATAGTGAGCAAGAAAGAAAAACCAACGGGGCAAGCCGGCGACCACCGAGCCAGCGGGACATGAACCCAGAACGAATAAATAAACATTAACCACCCGCTGCTCAAACGATCACCAGTAAGACGACGACCTGCACGAGAACAAACATAAAAAATACTAAAAGTGAGAACGTATGTAAAATCAGAAAAATACGAAAAGCAGAAGAAAACACGAGAGAAAAAACCCGAAGTAATAGATTAACCGAAACAAAATCAGTTCCCTAAAAAGGCCCAACGAACTAAATCCCAACGGGGAGCCGGCAACACCTACCGACCAGAACAACTCACCACAGAAAGAGGAGGAACCTGAAGGCAAAGAGAAAATAAAAAACACTCGCGTCCGAAATAATCCCGAGGAAGACAACGACCTGCAGGAAGAAGAGGCAAAAGAAATCACAAAACAATTATGAAAAACACAAAAGGAACCGAACAACAAAAGTATAAAACGAAGATAGATCGTCTGGAAACAACGAACAAAAAGACATGGAAACATGAACACAAGCAGAAACAAAACGCATAAACAAAAGGGGAACCAACGAGTCAATCATACCATTAGATTACCCACATAAACAACACCGTTCAGCCACGCTCAAACAACAGCCGACGCCAACGAAGAGGAAGTAAGACACGGCAGATCCCGCACCGCAACCCAAACCAGTAAACCGGCGACCTGCGGAAAAACAAAACAACAAACACGCAAGAGACGTAAGAAACCCAGAAAACAAAGAAGAACAAACCGCAAAAGCAACAGATGCCAAAGAACACGGATCGACCACATGGTCAGCAACATGGAAAAAGAGCGAACAACGGAGACTAAAACACATTAACACACAAACACAAACAACATGTCAACCCACACAGAATCAGCTGCATGGAAAAACCCAACGAACAAACATGATCAAAGCAACATACTGGCAAACCGATGATGTGAGCCCAAGCGTAAAAACAGACACCGTCAAAAGAAGAAAGTACCATTACACGAAAGACCAACGGGGAGCCGACAGCGCACACCAACCAGGATAACTCAACACAGGAACATGAACAAAAGGCCAACAAGTGAAGAAAAACCACTCGTGTCTGAGATAATCCCGAATAAACGACGACCTGGAAGGAAAAAAGTCATAAAATAGGTATAAAAAGCACACAAAAGCCAAACAGCAAAACCGGATCTGCGAAAAAAAATGCCTGCAACCAACGAACAAACAGACACGGAAATATGAAAACACAAACCGGACAACGAAAGATTACAACATACCATTAGATTAACCACATAAACGAACATCCATACTTGAGCAACAACCGCCGCCGGCGAAGAGGAAGCAAGACCCGGAACATCACGCCAGCGTCACGTGGAACCACTCGGAACAAATGGCGAGCCGCCAGCGTCACGCGAAATCGGGTCTTCTGACTACCAGCACAGTGCAACGTACCCGCCGATGAATGGAGGGAGGCCACCTTGGACGGAGAAATCTGGCCCGAATTCTCCCTGACATCACGAACAGTGGAATGTACCAGATGATCGTGTGAAATACCCAGCGTGCCCCAACATATTGTAGAAAATACGCAGCGACAACGCATGGAAGGGAAAGATCGGCGACCCAACGACCCGAGCAACCGACCTGTGGGCCTCGAAACGAAAGGGGCCCATCGTCAGCAAGAGAGAGGAGGGAGGAACCACGTATGAAGAAACCTATCCTAGAGGGGCACCGCTAAAACCCAGTACGGTAAATGAACAAAACCAACCAATGGGAGGAACGCGCTCGGAATCTTTGGCACTGTCGCCCCTCCGCCACACCGATTAAACACGAACCGTGAGGCTGACAGGCAGGCCCTCGAGCTACAGCGGTGATCCACGTCGGACGTCAGCGAGAGTGGGTGCAATAAGGTTGGTATGGTTAGCGACTTTGCGAATCCCTGTTCATTTCGACTCCAGGAGCCGGCAGCGATCGGACGGTGCGGAGGCACGAAACGGGAAGGATCGGACGGCCAGAAAGCCCAAATCGCTGAGGAGCCTCCGATGGGTCTCACCGTTTATATCTTTAGATACTCATACTAATAAGATGCATCTTATTTGTCTTTGTTAATCACGCTTGGCTAGGAGAAATTTGGGGACGGGTGACCAGCCGAGAAGTTTTTCGTGGTGCGCATGAGTGAGGAAAAAGTGCACCGAGAAGACTTGTCTTAGCCTATGGGTATGTATAAAAATCCTAAAGAGTTACCGCGAATAATTGCCGCTCGCTCGAGAATTTGCATAAGAGTCGATCCTCACAGTTACACGGGCATGTGTGGGTCACGGGCGCGGACATGTTGGACATGTGCGAGGACTCACCCCATGAATGTGCGCCAAGAGGGAACATTCGAGGTTAGGTGTGTTGATCGAATAGGACGTCGGTCTTGTAAGGGTGAGATCACAAAGGATAGACCTGATCCTCACCTCATCCGAACCCCCCTTTCACATCTCGTTCACTCAATGAGACATTAGTTGACCACCATATATGGCATCTACATCATCATCATCATTTTGGAGGTTAGTCGGTTTGCCCGAAACGTTGGGAGAAACCTTAAGACGGTCAATCTTCACATGTTTGAGAGCCTTCACCAATGTAAATTCATCATCATTCTTTCCCAAAACTAATCATGTATTATCTAAGTCCGAGGAAATACTCGAGATAGGAAAAGAAAGAAAATATTTGGCTGGGGTTTTACTAGCGGTAGTGTCAATGTTGCGCGCAGCTTGATAAGGCATGGCCTTTGCCAGGGAGTCATCTACAGTAGACACCAAACCATCTGAAGCCAGTGGTTGTAAGCCTGTAAAACAAACAAAAAATCGAGATTGACGGGGGGAATAAATCCCCACCGCTTGTTTCATTCATCGAAAGCAGCCTTGCGGGCTATGTTCTTACAAACAAATCAGAAATTACAGGGGGGTACAGGGAAGGGAAGACAAAGAAAATACATGAAAAAAGACAACTAGAAGGGGGACAGCAAGAGCCACCATGAGATGCACAAGAGGTGAGGGGTGCAGTCGAAGGAACACAATGCCAAGACTCGGCAATCAGCCAAGCGCACCGCACCGGCGTGTGACTCGAATCCCACGGCACAACTCAGGAGCGCCACCATTATCATCAGCGAGTGTCAAGCCTAGCACCCAGCACAAACCTAGACAAGGAGCTCTGCCACGGGAGGTCGAGACGACAAGCAGGTAGGGGAGGCATCCATTGTGTCGTCATTGAGCAAAGGTGATCCGAGACGCCACCAAGAGCCCGAAGTTGTCAACACCGCAATGGCAACCATGGGAGGATCTTGGGCAGGCACATACATGTGGTCGGGACCACGCGAAGGCCCGCCGAAGAGAGAAAAACACAGCACCGTCGGCTCCAAGCTGGCCACACCAACACCAGCAAACGCCGCACCAACAGCCCCAAGTAGCAGCAAGAGCCATCACATGGGTCTCCAAGATGACGCCTCCAAGGAGAATGTGTTGCCGAGGGCACAACACCGTCATCCGACCCGGCAAGCAGAGTCATTGGTTTTCACCCGGAGACCACAAAGCAATGACTTGGAGGTGCACAAGCTCCACAACGGCACCTCCAACAAGGAAGCGATGCCAAAAGACACAGCTGCCGCCCACAACGACAAAGAGTCGATGCAGGGTTCTCACCTCGGAGTTCGAGAACATCCCAGTCGACCACCACCACCAGCCGCCGCAGCCTCCACACCTCACGGAGAAAACCCGCGCAAAGCACCAGCACAAGCCGTCAGGTCCACCAGGGGGACGCAGCACAAGCATCGTTCCCCACCGAGCACCATGCCGAGTAGGAGCGAAGGAGTGCTGCCCGAGGCCAAGAACCACCATGGTTCCGGGCTGCAGTCCTGCAGCACGCACCGACGTGCCCCGCGCGCGCCACCGTGCGGCTGCCGAAAAGGTCGGACCCGACCGCCCGCCGTGCCGAGAATGGGGAGGTCTTGCTGCTGCAGCACCGGCCCATCCGGGGTGTCGACGCACACGCCGACAACCAGCGGCGCCCTCAGGGCCGGGATCGACGGCCGGACCGCCGGGGCGCGGAGAGAGGCAGCACATCGCAGCGCTTGTAGGGGGCAGCGCATCCGCTGTTGCCGCTGTCGGAAGGCCAGGGAGGCCACCGGCGGCCTTCAGCCGCACGCCGGCGCCGGCGCCGCCACAGGCAGGGGGCCACGTCGCAGGGGGAGGCCGCGCTGCCTCGGGGGCCACCGTCGAGAGAGGGGCCGCCGCCGCGTGCGAGGAGAGAACCTGCACCGTCCGGCGACGGCGCATGGGGTGGATGCCGGCGGAGGGGCGCGAGAAGGGCGAGGACGCCCGCGGAGGCGCGAGCCGACGGGGCACCGTCGCCGGCGAGGCGCCCCAAGCGAGCAGACGAACCTCCAGAACTGCATCGCAGGGAGCCGAGGTGGAGATCCCCGCCGCCCCCTTCGCCGGCGCTGCACGGCCTTCTCCGGCGGCGGCCTCTGGGGGCGACGAGGGGCGGGAGGAGGGGGTGGCGGCGTGGCTAGGGTTAGGGTTCGCCCCTCGGTCGCCTGGAGGGAGGCGACGCGAGTGGGACGCTGTTTCTTTTCTGGTACCCCTGTAAAACAACTTCACTTTATAGATGGTATCTAGGCAGTTAAACCCCACATATTTTTATCGCTAGCTTCACCACTATCTGCAGCAGCCATAGTGTGATGACTGCTGCGTCACAAAGAAGGCGTCCAATAAATTATTATCGTTAAGTGCGGCTATCAGAGTTATGAACAAAGTATAATGAGACCAACTGAAGGTTGTTTTTATTTCCTAACCTCAACTCTGAATTTGTATCTGCTTTGTTCTATTATTTTAAAAGTATAATATGAGGGGCTACCTCTATTTCATACTCCCTTTGTTCCAAATTAATTAACGCATGCGTCAATTAGTTTGGAACTTGTCCGACAGATTTTTCAAGTGTCCGCGTTTATTTAGGGCTTGAAACAACCCGTAACATGGCTTTATCTTATTTATATGTTACAAAAAGCTGGAGAGTGAAATAGAAAAGGTTTCCTGATCCTCCACTAATTTACTCTCTTATTATGTTCAACATCGGCTTGTGGTAGCTACTTGACATCACTTTTAGAAGAGACCCGACATATAGGCCGCGGATATATAAACTGGAGTCTACGAGACAGAGAGCAAAGTGCAGGGTTGATGCTTTGAATTACTGCAAAATTCTCTCTAGGGTGCTTCTGGTTGGAGAAGAAACTGAACTGGATTTGTCCAAGGGAGAGGATAATGAGTTGGACTTCGTCGCGATCACGAAATTCGGTAGAAGAAGTAATCTCCACATTTAGAACCCTTCCTGGTGTGTTTTGTTGTTTATCAGTCCGAACACTGTCAAGCACTATTCCTGCAATAAGGTTGTACCACTCAGGCATGCTCCTCCTCAATTAATATATCAAAAAAATTCTTAGAGGACTTCAGCAGCAGCCATTCCAGGATGCTGCGAGACCAGGCCGAAGCCTCGCTGATCTGAGAACTGCATGGGCTTTTTTCTGAAAAAAATTGATTGGGTTTGGAGGTTCTGAGACTGCTACGTTTTTCTGTAATAGGATGGTTTCCTGCTAACTCTTTTCAGTTTGTTGAGACTCGATGGTTTCCTTTAAGAACTTGCATAATATCAGAGCATTGCAGGAAGTAATGTCTGGCTTACGTCAAATCCTGTTTGGAATGGCATCGGATTTACAGGAATTTCACATGAAATTTTCCCATATTTCACACGAGGCTTGATTAACTTTTATACAAGCTCAGGTTTAGCATACAAAATAGCAAACTAAATTAGTATATGGTCCGGTCACAGAGTTCCAAACAAGACACTAAGTTACAGGATTAACTGAACTCGTCAGGCATGCCATTCCCAAATGCTGACACTATGGAACTACAGCTGCAGCTCAAAGAACAGACAGCAGGTATCTAAGATTAAGATTACAAGTGCACACAGTTTCAAATCGGCAGGCTAAAAGAACTCGAAGTCCAGGAACTTCCCTCCAGACTCCAGATGATCTCCTCTGCTGGTATCCTCTTGCTGCTGTTGTAATTCGTATGCACCCTGTCCATCGATGCCGATTTCGCTGGCATTGCAGCGACGGCGATGGGCTCCACGGCCCTGGGGACGCCGGGTGGCGTGCTGCACCGGATGAGTGCCCAGTTGATGCCCTCGAAGAAGGGGTGCTGCTTGATCTCGGCCGCTCCCCTCTTCACGCCGAGCCGGGCCTGGGGCTCCTTGGCCAGCAGGCCCCTGATGAGGTCCCTGCTAGCGCCGCTCGTCGGCGGGCCGCCTTCCGGGAACGGAGCTGCTGGCCGACGACGTTGAACAGCGTGGCCCGGTTGTCTGTCCCTTGAACGGCGTCTTGCCGTACATGAGCTCGTGCAGGAACACGCCGAAGTCCACCAGTCCACGGCGCTGCCGTGGCCCTCCCCCTTGATGATCTCCGGAGCCAGTACTCGTGCGTGCCCACGAACGACATGGAGCGCGCGCCAGTCGGCTCGACGACGAGCTCCGGCATGGTGCCCTGCTGCTGCTCCCCGCTCTTGGACGATCTGGAGGCCGTGGAGCCGCTCTTCTTGCTGCTCCGGTGGCCGAAGAGCTTGGGCATGAAGCACGTGGGCTGGATGCAGGCGGCGTTGGGGCCGGAGGTGCTGCACGGCGGGGAAGGTCTGAAGAGCGTCGGCGAGGCGGCGCAGCGGAGGGAGAGGTCGAAGTCGGAGAGCATGATGTGGCCGTCGTCCCTGACCAGTACGTTCTCCGGCTTCAGGTCTCGGTACACCACCCCGAGCATGTGCAGGTACTCCAGCGCAAGGAGCACCTCTGCAGCATAGAACCTGAACGCAAAAAATGGAGAACTGAATCAGCTCCATGCCTCTCGAACACAAGAGGTTCCCAAATAAAATTGTTCTGTAAATCAACAGAGAAAAAAAATGCAGTACCTTGCGGCGTGCTCGGGGAAGAGCTTGCCGGGCTGGCGCTGGCGGAGGGCGTGGAGGTCGCCGCCGGGGCAGAACTCCATGACGAGGCAGGCGAACTTGTCGTCTCGAAGTGGGCGTAGAGCGTGGGGAGGAAGGGGTGGTCCAGCAGCTGCAGGATCTCGCGCTCCGTCTCCGCGCGGCTCAGCTTCCGGCGGCTCTCCAGCGACGCCTTGTCCATCACCTTCATGGCGAACCACGGTGCCCTCGCCGTGCCGCCGCCACCCTTGCTGAGCTCTGAGAGGTACACGTGCCGATGTCGCCGCAGCCGAGCCGACGGAGGAGCCGGAAATCCCCCATTCCGAGGGGCCCGTCCCGCGCGCGCGCGCCAGCACCGCCTTCCACCTCGGGTCGCCGCCCTTGTGTGGCTTCCCACCCGCGCCGCCGCTCCGGCGCCGCAGCCGCTGGCCGTGCTGTTGCTCCAGTCGCTGGCCCCGCTGCTGCAGACGCTGGTCTTGGCGCTCTGGCTGGTGACGGTGCAGCTGGGCGCCATGCTGGTGCAGGTGACGGTGGCCGCCGCGCCGCCGGAGGAGCTGTCGCCCATGCTGCTGTGCGGGCTCGCGCGCCGCTCACCGGGGGACGCGTCCCACAGGATCACCGGCTTGGTCGCCGGCGCCGCCGCCAGGGCCGTCTTGTCGCTCCGCCCGCGTCAACGGCCACGAACACGGCGTCCACCTCGTCGACCGGCTCCGGCGGGTGGCTGGCCCCAGAGAAGGAGCACCTCGACGGCGCCTCCTCGTCGTCGTCGCTAGACGACGCAATGCTGATCCTCACCTTGTCGAACACAGCAAGAACCGACTCCTTCTCCGCGGGCGCCGCCTTGGCGCCGCCGCCGTCCATGTCGAAGCGGAAGGCCTCGGACATGAAGTCGAACTGGAACCCGAAATCCTGGCTGGGATCCGGACGCACCTGCGCGAGCTGGGAGCGGGAGCGCGCGTGGGCGTGGGTGGTGTTGGCTGACCTGGGCGGCCTGGCGTGCGCCAGGAGCGTGATGACTGCATCGGCCACTACTCCCTGCTTGTCCTTTGGAGAGTCGTCGGAGTAATGGAGGTGTCGGAGTGATGGAGCGGGAGGACAAAAGAGGTGGGGAAGGGACAGAAGTGGCCGACGTCGCAGTGGAGCGTCTTCCTTTGTGCAGAGGAAGGAGACGATGATGGCAGGGCGGAGCAGGGAGTGGTGAGGTGGTGATAGTGTCTCCAGTACTGTCTAGTCTGGTCCTTCTCCTCCGCCACTGTTTTCGCCGCGTGATCAGAATTTGCTGGCCTCAATGGCGATTCTTCTTATATTACCGTTACAGTACTGGCGGGACAGTAATCAAAGCACTCTCGACCACCGGTTAATCATCATGCGTACGCGCAGCGTGGGGGGCAGAAATCATTAAAGCACGGACAAAGCGCATGCTTACAAGCTGTATGTACTGTGCCTTGGTTGTTAACGAATGCCTTAACTGTTAACGGATAAAAGTCCTGCTTTGCAAAAAACAAAGATTATGCCAAAAGCCTAAGATGCACTGAAATACTTCCTCCCTTCCTACGTATAAGATGGTTTAGCATTTTTCATATTCGTATCTAGACGAGTTCTTTTGTGTAGATTCACTCATTGTTGTCCATATGCAGTCTGACTTGAAATAGTTTAAACATCTTATATTGAGAAATGGAGAGAGTAAAAATTAGGCGACATTTCAGCTCAGTACAAAATTTAGTCATGTGGACCTATATGAATGATCCAGTCATCAAGCTATTTTTTTCTACAAAGAGCAATTTATTAAAATCATAAATTAGTATTACAATTCATATGAGTTCATGCCTGCATGATTAAAACGCATATACAACCGCTCAAATAAAAGAAAAAAAGAAAATTATCATACAAGTGTGAACTCACAGCAAGACTCGCTGTTATTCATGTCAATAGAAATATACTCACCACCGCTCAAATTGTATACAATCTTCTGAAAACATGTCTCTCTACACCCATTAGTCGAAGCGACGACCAGAATGAAGCTAATGCTTACACCGATAATTGATCTGCAAACTAGTAGAATTCTTAACATTAAAAATAAACCATTTCTATATAAGTGAAACAACCAAAAATAACGACATACGCTCCGAGAGGAGATTTGGTGCTCCGAGCACCAGTGATTCTGGTGGTTTATAAAAATTAGGAACAATATTTATGAGTTTCAAAAAATCTGAAACAAATCATGTATGTAGGCAATGTTGTATCCTATAAACTTGTAACAAATCAACTTCAAATACATTGTAATTTGGGCTACACAAAAATGACAAAAGTGTGGATCTAAATATATATGTTTTCAAATCTCCAATTTTATCAGATTTTGTCATTTTTATGTAGATCAGAATACAAAGTATTTGAAGATGATATTTTACACGTTTGTCGGATATATCATTGGCTATATCCGTGATTTGAAACTCATAAATATTTATTTCAAAAATTAAACCATCAGGAGCACTAGTGCTGGGAGCTAAATACACTTCCCGCATACACTCCCACCCTTAATGATGATTCTATTCTTGTGGTCTATTTTACGTAGGCAGCCCCCAAAAATGTTTGCAATACTCTGTGACCGTACAAGTTAAAATCCACTTGGAACGGACCATATAAAACAACTCGCACTAAAAAAAGTTGTTAATTGTTTCTTCATGGTGACACAGTGAAGTTTCATGCCAATTGTGTTTTGTTAGGTTATCAAATTATAACTTTAGGAAGGTACACTAGAAGATTTTTTTTTTTGGTGTGGGTAATTTTTTTTAACCGAGGCAAAAGACTTGTCATTTTCATTAATTAAGAAGAAGTGTGAATTGGCCGTTAATTAGCGGAAGCTGGCCAAAAACCGATACAAACACCCTCGCAAGCCGTCATGGCATACGACCACTTCGAGGGCACACTTGGCTACCAACACGAAGACGTCGAGGTTGCCCACCAGCGGCATCGTCATCACTCCTTCTCGAGCAAGCGACACTGACTTCACCGAAGATGACCACCTAAGACAACCTCACTGTAGCGGCAGCGTGCCCACGCCAGTCTATGCCAAACAGATGACTCTTCACGGCCTATGCCAAAGAAAATCTTCACACCGACCACATACACTGCTCATCTTCGGGTGGGCGCCAATGCTCATCTTCGTTGCTGATGAGCAAACCTTGCCGCATAAAACATGGAGTATGTCGCGCCACAGTTTTGGATAGAAAAGAGGTGGGCATTCGTGTTGTGTTCTCTGCCGCGCGACAGCCCAAACATGCAACGACGTCTCGAACCCGGCCGCCCGGCACTGTGCGTCTACCATGTACCATCCTCTCCTCTCCGTGTCCGTCCGTCGCTTTCGTCTTGACCGCCGCTGTTTGGCAGACTAAAACGGACGCCATAATCCGCTGTCGGTTACACCTGTTTGTTTTACTCCTGTTGCAACGACGTTGTAGCTACAGCAAAGCCACAACGAGGCTTTCACTTCGATTGCCGCAAACTGTTACGCATACCCTAACCCTATTACGGAGTACTACTGATAACAATCTGCATTGCTTAATTATCCAGCCCTGCCATGGCACCGTGGCATGCTTTATTTTTTCTAATAATCCATGTAGCGTGGTCTACTTTACGTAGGACGCCGTTGCTTTGGAGAGCAAATCGAAGGAGTACTATAATCCGTGGTCCATGGACGATCCTCAAACATTCCTTTCTTCTCGCACAGTCCTAGGGATCTTCTCTCTTCCCGTTCAAAATCAACAGCGTTTCCTTTACGACTCTGATCTGGGGAAGGAAAAAAAAGGGAAAGCTACTACTGCTACTAGGGATCCAGGGATTCCTTTCCCTTTGTTTTTATCGAAAGAGGCGCTCGTTCATTCCTTTTGATGATCTGATCCAAGATTGATCGACATCGATCTTATTTCCCGTCAAGGATTGGAGCGTTCTTTCATGCGCCGGCCGACTGATCTGAGCGCTTTGTCAGTGACCAAGTTCATTTCATTTCATTTCATTTAAACGGGACTGGAACTAGAGAGCACAAGGCTGCTGCGTTGTAGTGTTCCATGGCCAGGCTGTGCTGTTAGCTTTTTCCCGCTAGTTTTTGTTTCTAGTAGTAGTAGTTCTTTGCAGAATGCTATGTGGATCTAGGAAGAACAAAAATAGCGCCAGCGTGAGAAAGGACTTTAACACCTGTGGCATGAGGAGGGCTAGCGGGTGCAGCTGCACCCGCTAGCCAGAAAAAAAAATTCCGAATGTCAAAAAATTCGAAAAAATATATTTGCATGTAGTCCAACATATTTGCACTCAGCACAAAAATTGGCATGGTGAAAAAAAAAATTGCAACCTGTGCAAAAAAGACAAATTCGGACATACCGAAAAGTATATGTACGTGTCCGAAATTTGTCTTTTTTGTACAGGTTGCAAAAAAAGTTTTTCCACCATGCCAATTTTTGTGCTAACACATCACGCTGTAATTTGCATCCGGATTTTTTTTCGGAATTTTTTGACATTCTGAAAAAAAATTAAAAATAAAATACATAGTGGGTGCATCTAGACCCCTGCACCGTTATGAATATCCGGAGGAGTAGCTGCTTTGCTGACAAAAGCGACGTGAGCCGAGATACGAACTGTGCAGTAGTATGGACAGGTAGCCACGACGCCCATCTTCCCTCGAAGCGACGACAAACCATCCATTACCATAACTCGCTAAACTCCGTAATAAGCCTTTTAATTGTCGTTTTACTTTTACCGTGGCCTGTGAGATTCGTCTCGTTCCTGGTTCCTCCCAGGTCCCAGGTCTCTAGAGCAAAAGCAGATCGATCGTGGCTTCGGTGGGCTGATTTGAAGGATGGGCTCTCTCCCTCTCTAGTTTAGTTTGTGGTGCTCACTCGCCCGTCGGTTGTAAGTAACTGTTGAAGGGAGATGGAGAAACGACTTGTGCGACGGATCGCCCACACCGCTCTTCGCATGCGCCGGCCCATTTTGTACGGTTTTAGTTTTTCGTTTGTTCTCCTTTTCTGTTTCTTTTTTACTTTTCTTATCTTTTCTGTTTTTTCTTAGAATGCTATGTGATTCATACATCTCCTTTCAATTTTCACTTTTAACGTAACATTTTTTAAAAACAATTTTTCGAGATGTATGAATCATTTTACTCAATCGACATTTTTTCATGTTTTAAAATAAACAATGTTCACGTACATAAAAAAATGTTTATTCGTTCACGCACACAAATGTTTCATATGATTCCAAATAATGTTCACAGATTTCAAAAAAAATGTTCACGATTAAAATCCTCGCGTCCAGATCCGAGTGTGGGCGAGTGCTGACTGCTGAGGTAGCTACCAAACCACTTCCACCGCTCGCCTCTTCGCCTGTCATCACACTGCCCTCACGGGCAACCACCAGCCCGCACAAGAGTAGTGACCCACGCCTCGCCGCCACGACTCCCACCTTTCCAGGGTCGCCGCCCCGACATCCATGAAACCAACCTCGCCAAAGATGGACTGTCGGCACGCAGCCAGCCGCCCAACTGCCGCACCAACGACACTCCTTCACAACCAGAGAACCCACCCCGTCGAGCACCAACTAACAGATCTGCACCAAAAACCGGCAAGGCCACAACAACGATGAGGAGCCAGACGGAGGGTGCCAACGGGAGGTGCGTGGGGTCGTGGGCCGAATCGGCCCCTAGGCGGAGCAGCCAAGCTCGAGACGCGCGGGGCCCCAACCCCGACCTACAACCAGACTTGACCATGGCAGTCAACACCAGGGCTTCCCCCGAGCAGCGGTGCCAAGACCACCAGCTCCACCGTCACAGCATCCCCACACGGCCGTCGTCGAGGCCCACACATCTCTGCTTCACGCCAACATATCCATGGCCGCAGACTGACATCGGCGGGCACGGGTGTTAGGGCAGCGAGAGGGCGCATAGGAGGAAGGAGATGTTGTAGGGAGGCCTTGATACGTCTCAAACGCATATATAATTTTTTATTGTTCTATGCTTATTTAATATCAATACTACATGTTTTTATTATAGTTTTATATCATTTTAGTGCATTTTCTGGAACTAACAAGATGCCTAGTGTCAGTTCTTATTTTCTGCTGTCTTTTTGTTTCAGAAAAGTTATTAAATAAATATTCTCCAAAAGACCTGAAAATTTACGGGAATTATTTTCATCATGAAGAGAAGACACCGACCAAAAATCAGCCACAGGGGCCCCACCAGGGATGGAGGCGACCCCTGGGCGCGGCCTAGGTTGGGGCCGCGCCCAAGGGCCGCCTGGAGCCCATGTTCACCGCCTTTCGCCGTCTCTTCGCCTATAAATCATCTTCGACCCTGAAACACTAAAACACCCGACAATTTCCACAAAAGATATTCGAGGTTGCCGCCAACACGAACCCTAGTTCGGGAGGGTTCTGGAGCTCTTCCCGTCACTCTGAAGGAGGGGAGATCATCATCGGAGGGCTTCTACATCACCATGCCAGCTTCCGGAGTGATGCATGAGTAGTTCATCTTTGAACTACGGGTCATAGCAGTAGCTAGATGAAAGGATCGTGTGGTCACCTAGAGGGGGGTGAATAGGTGCTACCAATTATTTAGTTCTTTTTCAATTAAGGCTTGACACAAAGGTAAATTATCTAGATATGCAACTAAGGTGAATTTACCTATGTGACAAGTTAACACTAAGCAAGGAACAAGATGCAAGTAAGACTAGAGTAAAGGAGTAACCGAACACGAAGCACGTGGAGACAAGGATGTATTTCCGAGTTCCTCCTTTTTAGGGGAGTACGTCTTGTTGGAGGTGTGTGAGCGTCACCACAACATGCTTACTCAACGCCACAAAGGTCTCACGCTATTCTCCGATGAACCTCACCACAAAGGCTGGGTTCACCTTCCACTATCGGAATCCTTCAAGGCGGAATCCAGAGCCTTTACAACAGCATTGGGGAAAAGACCCACAACTGAATAGGGGCTCCCAAATCACCACAAATCTGCCACACAATAGCAACAAGTAAGAGCAACAATAAGCCTAGATTTTCCCAATGGAAACCCTAGGCACGAATCCCTCACGTGAATGAGGGGGAAATGTAAATCGGCTTGATGAAGTTGTAGATCTTGGCCTTCTCCTTCAATCCTCCAAGTATGAGCTAGTTTGAGTGGAGGGATTGGGAGACCTGAGTGCTTGAAGCTTTTTTCAATGGAGGGGAGAGAGAATATTGAAGCTTAGCTTCTTTGGAGAAGAAGCATCCTTTTATATTCCCTCCACCAGATCTGCCCGTTGGAGGCTTTTTCATCCCTGCCCGGTACTACCGGGCTGAGCCCAGGCCGAAGTCAATGGCCAGATCAGCTTCTTCCTCGAATCGTGCTGCTCCGAAGAACACACACGCGATAGTACGGAGTGAGGTGGCGCGGTAGTGCTGTGCGATCGGTACTACCGGGCCCGTCCGATACTGCTGGGGAAAAACCGACTCGGCATCAGAAAGCCCTTCGGCTATTGTAGTATTTCTGAGCCTGGGGCGCGGTACTGCCGCGCATAGTGCATGCGGTACTACCGGGCTGGGTCCGGTACTACCGCCTTTGACAAAAAAAACTAGCAGAGAGATGTTTCTTCGTGCTTCTTCCTTCTAGAGCAACAGATCAACCACAAACAAGATATGGCCTGCAGTACTTTTAGCACACTGGTTAGACCGCTCATTGTGTTGTTAACA
Organism: Poa pratensis; assembly: GCA_947311845.1. NCBI lineage: Eukaryota > Viridiplantae > Streptophyta > Magnoliopsida > Poales > Poaceae > Poa > Poa pratensis. Next base: position 17,432,444 of record CAMZMU010000059.1, on the reverse strand, counting down.
AACACTAAAAACCATTAGGGATGGAAATGCTCTTTCACTAGATGTTGTTTCTTCTCCTTGTGCTACCATGTTTAAATCTTGTGAGATGCCTAACATGATCAAGATCACTATCTTGTAATGCTACATGTTGTGTTTGCTGGAATCCGATGAATTGTGAAATTATGATCAGTTTGTTCATCAATTTATAACTATGTTTTACTTGTATCTCCAAGAGAGGATATTTATGCTAGATAGTAGGTTCATGCCTCCTGTGAGTCTGGGCTCGAGATGACATAAACGACTAAGACCGAGGATGTGTTGTTGGTACTAGGGGTAAAACACCGGTGTTTATGTCTATATGGTTACAATCATTCCTTACATTATGCAATTTACTTATTGCAATAATCTGTTACTTGCAACTTAATAATTTTGGGTGACGGACTGCATAGCGATCCGAGAGTGGATTATTGGTCATAGATGCAGCTGGATAGCGGTCTATGTATTTTGTTGTAATGCCCGATTAAAACTACAGTAGTGAACTATATCTTGTCATAATAGCATTGTCATGCCCTCACAATTTGTCAATTGCTTAGCTGTAATTTGGCTACGCATCATGTTTACTATTTTATGAAGAGACATCACTAGTGAAACTATGCCCCCGGTCCATTTTTTACATTGATTACACCTTGTTTCAATTGCTTTTAATCATCACTTGCTCGTTGTTCCTTTTTAGTTTATAATTGATTCTCACACCATACGTTTAATCCCTCTGTTTTCAGCAAGACAAGAAGATTGACAACGTTCCTGAAATGTTGGGGCAAATTTGAGAGTCTGTGTTGTATGCAGTTCCACGTCAACCCGCTTGCGCCAGGGTTGGTTGACACCATGTTGAAGTCTCTCAAGTCTTGCTTGTTTGATAAACCTTGGTTTCATAACTGAGGGAAACTTGCTACTACACTGCTTTACACCTTCCTCTTGGAGTTTCCAACGGGTGTGATCCACATCATCAGCCTCGCCGCCACTGCACCCACCACCGGCGGCGGGTCAAGGAGGGGTGGCGGCGCGTGAAACCCTAGTCTCCCCCATGTCGCCCACAAAGGACGACGTGGTGTTCGGGGAGCAATTTTGTCGACATTATTATGCTTTCTCCGGATATAACTATTTTTTGAACGGATAAGGCACAGAAGGACTTGGAGACCGCATTAATCAGGCGACAGATACAAGTTTACAAAGAGGCCCCTACAAACATGAGTAATAACAACTAAGGCCTTAGGTTTTACAAACAGGACCCTGACACCAAACGTAAAATGCGATCAAGTCCTTGGTCCACTCCGCCGCTACTCGGTGACCTCCAGGCACGGGCGCCGTCGCTGGGGAACAAGCCACTTGGGACGATGCCAGCACTAGATCTCGAGCCGAGATCGATGAAGATCCTCTCAAGGAGGAAGAAAAGCAAAGAAAGAACACTGCTTCCCGGTGTGGAGAGGCTCCCTTTGCCAAAGATAACCCCTGCAAACCATCGCCGGCATTGACGAGCTCCAACATGCAGCGCCGCAGCTTCTAGGGCGCATGCCTTCTCTTGAGCAGACCGTCCACGACGAGCTCTAGATGTGGGAGCAGCAGATCCCTGGATTCCCTGCTCTCCCTACCGCAAGTCACCATGACAGCAGGGAGAGAGTCCAGGAACCTCTAGATCTCCACGATGCAGAGCACCACCTTCGAGCTTTATTGATGGGGCCGCCAAGAGGATGCCGCTCCTCGCCTTCTGCTCCGACCTCCGGAGCACCGCAAGCAACTGTTTTTCCTCTGCTTTCCGCCGGTAGAAGCTCACCAACTCCGGCTGAAACATCCCCGACATGGCGCCAACACGGCACATAGGCCAAAACCTAAAGCTACTTCTAGAATATTATACAGGGGAGGCCCTGTAAAAGTTGGAGATTGGATTGGTTTCGGCTGTACCTCTAGGGTTGCCGTCTGCTCAATATATATAGCCACAAGGGCGTACAGATTACAACAGATCGCATCTAGTCTATACAAACTACCTCGATGCATATCTACACATCAACGTGGAGTACAAGACACGTCAACGTGAAGTACAAGTCATGTTTACAGAAATATCTAAACCATCGGCTAAACCTCTCTAACAACCTGTTTAACACGCCCCCTCAAACACAACTCTCTAAATTGAGATGTCGTTTGAATTCTTCAAGTTGTTTCACTGGGAGAGGTTTTGTAAAGCCATCCGCCACCTGATCTCCAGAAGGAATAAATCTGACTTCCAATAACTTGTTCGCTACACGCTCTCGAACAAAATGAAAGTCTATCTCAATATGCTTAGTTCTGGCATGGAACACTGGATTCGCGGATAAATAAGTTGCACCAAGATTGTCACACCAAAGACATGCAACTTTCGGCTGAGGCACACCAATTTCTCCAAGAACTGATTGTACCCAGATAATCTCTGTCGTGGCATTAGCTAAGGACTTGTACTCAGCCTCTGTACTGGAACGTGATACCGTTGCTTGCTTCCTAGCACTCCACGATATCAAGTTGGGCCCAAAGAAGACAGCAAACCCTCCTGTAGAACGCCGATCATCAGGGCATCCTGCCCAATCGGCATCAGCAAAAGCACTGACAAGAAGAGAGGATGATTTCTGAATCTTCATTCCGAGATTTGCAGTATGATGCAGATATCTAATAATCTCTTTACTGCTGTCCAATGCACACTGGTTGGAGCATGTAAGTACTGACATACCTTGTTGACTGAATAAGAAATATCAGGCCTCGTCATAGTGAGGTACTGCAATGCTCCAACCACACTCCTATACCGAGTGACATCTTCTGGGTGCAGCGGAATCCCCTCATGAGCTGAAAGCTTTTCTGAAGAGGACATCGGAACAGTCACACCTTTGCAATTACTCATGTTAACACGCTTGAGCAAATCCCTAGTGTACCTCCCTTGCGAAAGAGTGATACCATCAGCCACCTTCTTGACTTCTATGCCCAAAAAATAGTGCAAATCACCCAAGTCCTTCAAGGCAAAATCTCCTCGAAGTTGCTGAAGCAAATTTGTAACCGCAGCCGAAGTGGAACTTGCCACAATTATATCATCCACATACACAAGAACAAACATGGTGACTTCGGCTTTGACAAGGAAAAACAATGATGTATCGGACTTGGACGGTTGAAAACCAAGATGCTGAAGTTTCATGCTCAACCTCGAGTACCATGCACGTGGAGCTTGCTTCAAGCCATATAGAGCCTTGTCTAGCTTACAAACCAAACCATGACCTTGCTCAAAACCAGGTGGCTGCCTCATGTAAACCTCTTCCTCCAGAACGCCATGCAAGAACGCATTCTGAACGTCGAGCTGTCTAAGTGTCCAACCTCGTGATACTGCAATAGAAAGAACAAGTCTGATGGTGGCAATTTTGACTACTGGACTAAAGGTGTCTTCGTAGTCAATTCCGTAACGCTGCTTAAACCCCTTTGCAACCAAGCGAGCCTTGTACCTATCAATGGTACCATCAGATTTTCTTTTGACCTTGTATACCCACTTGCAATCTATAACATTCTTCCCTTGCTTTGCCGGTACAAGATGCCACGTCTCATTTCGCATAAGAGCCATGTACTCCTCATCCATTGCATGCTTCCACTTCTGATCACCAAATGCTTCATGAACATTTTCAGGTTCTCCTGTAGAGCAAAAATTTCCATACCGAATCATCCCCGGATACAGTTTAACTGGTTTCTGAATTTTATTCTGCAGTCTGGTCACAGCACGAGCCGGCACAGAAGATCCGGGCTCCTCCCGCGAGGCTGATGCGGGTGCAGAGCTGGGCCCGGGCGCTGTCGCTGTCGCCGAATCTTCGGCCGCCGCAGGTTCAGTCGCCGTCGATCCCGTGTGCTCAGAAGAGCCTTGTAGCCGAGATGTGGCCGTAGACGTGGGCGCAGAAGATCTCGCCCCGGGGCGCACGTCAGCGCCATGCACATGGTCTGGCCCACGCGCTGGCCCACGCGGCGAACCGCGTCACCCGACCGTGCCCCGCCAGCCAATGGAGAGCCAGCACCAGGGACCATGTCGGATCCGGCCCCGCCTGCACCTGTCGTCGCCGCCGATCCTGAGGAGGATTGTGTCGGGGATCCAGTTGCCGATCCCGACGCAGATTCGGCCTCGTTCTCCGCATCCGAGGCTCCTGCTCCGTGTACACCATCCTGCGTACCAGAATTTTCTCCAGAAGCAGAATTAGTAGGATTAGCACCCAAAAAATCATCTATTAATTCTCCCCCTTGTTCAAAACGTGTATTAGAAAGAAGATGTGCAGGAAGGAGTAGGATTTCATCACGGAGACGTGCTCCGGCATTAGAGTGCAATTCAGCAAATGGGAAAATATTTTCATCAAATACCACATCGCGAGAAATATAGAGCCGGCCACTAGAGATGTCTAAACATTTGTACCCCTTATGAAGATTACTATATCCCATAAACGCACACCGGATGGAGCGAAAAGAAAGCTTACGGGAATTGTATGGGCGTAAATTCGGCCAACAAGCACATCCAAAAGTGCGAAGGAAAGAGTAATCAGGCTTTCTTTTAAAAAGACGTTCAAGGGGTGTTGTGAGATTGATTACACGACTAGGAGTACGATTTATAAGGAAGATGGCCGCAAGGAACGCTTCGTCCCAATATTTCAGTGGCATATGGGCATGTGCTAAAAGGGTTAAACCAACTTCGACAATGTGTCGATGCTTTCTTTCTGCGGAGCCATTTTGCTGATGAGCGTGGGGACATGATACATGATGCTCAATTCCTACACGTTGGAAAAAGGAGCTGAGTTTTTGATACTCTCCACCCCAATCAGATTGGAGAGCAAGGATCTTCTTATCAAATAAACGTTCAACATGATTTTGGAAGTCATGAAAGCGAGAAAACACATCAGATTTATTTTTGAGAAGATAGATCCATGTAAACTTGCTATAGTCATCAACGAAGCTTACATAATACTTGTTGCCTCCAACCGAAGCACAAGCTGGACCCCACACATCAGAAAAAATAAGCTCTAAAGGAGCACTAGAAACACTACTCGACTTGGGATAGGGGAGTTGATGACTCTTCCCCTTTTGACATGCATCACAAACAAAACCTAAATCATCCTTTGAAGAAGGAAGTTTATTTTGACTAAGAACTCGTTGAACAATCTCATACGAGGGATGACCTAAACGGCTATGCCACCGAGTGGTCGACGGTTTATTGACTCCGAAAGCTTGTTTTGATGAAGATGGAGAACTTGATGAAAGAGGATAGAGGCCATCACGACATCTACCGCGAAGTATTGTTCTCCTCGTACCCTGCTCCTTGACAAAAAAAGAATCGGGATGAATTTCAAGAAGGCATTGTTATCACATGCTAGTTTGTGAGCTGAAATAAGACTTTTGTGTGCATGAGGTGATCGAAGAATGTTGTTGAGATGAAGTTGTTTATCACAAGGAGTAGAAATAATAGAATGACCTATATGGCTGATATCCATACCTGCTCCACTGGCGGTGTGGATCTGCTCATGGCCATGGTACCTGTCACGGACAGTGAGCTTCTCTAGATCACCCGTGACATGATCAGTCGCGCCGGTGTCGATGTACCAGTTGGTGTCGACGCCGTAGGCCTGTGAGGACGACCCTGCCGGCTTCTCTTCGCCGTTGTAGTCCTTGTTGAAGCGCTTCCAGCACTTGATGGCCGTGTGCCCGTACTTGCCACAGACTTGGCATTGTGGGCGCGGGTTGCCGTTGGAGTCGAACGGCTGCTGAGGGCTGAGGCGAGTAGAGTTGTTGTTGTTGTTGTAGCCACCGCCTCCGCCGCGGCCACCATCGCCACGGCCACGTCCACCGCCACGGCCGCCACCACGATAGCCAGAGCGGCCACCGCCACGGGAGGCCATGTTGACCGAGGATGGCGCACCACCAGCGCCGCCGCCTCCGAGATGGCCACCACCGAAGCCGAAAGAGGAGCCAGTGCCGCCGCCTCCGGGAGTCCCGCCGTTCTGGATGTCGAGGCGGGTCTCAAAATTCAGCAGATGAGCATACAACTCTGAGAGAGACACGGAGTCCCTGCTGGTTGTCATGGAGGTGACCAGCGGGTTCCACTCCGAGTCCAGGCCGCCAAGGATGTACGCCGCCAGATCATCATCGTCCATCTTCTTCCCGGCAGACACCATGGCGTCGCCGAGGCTCCTCATGCGAGCGAAGTACTCCGAGACACGCATGTCCCGCTTCTGTGTGCTCGCGAGCTGCATACGGATCTGCATGACTTGCGCCCGAGATTGCGACGAGTACATCGCCGTCAGTGCCGCCCACACCTCAGCTGCGTGTTCCAGGGCTGACACCTGCATCAGCACCCCCCTCGACAGGGAGGAGAGCAGAAAGCTAAGGACCTGCTGGTCCTGGGCCACCCACGTCATGTACGCCGGGTTGGAGACGACCTGCATCTCCTTCTCGCCCTTCTTGTTCACGATCTCAACATCGAGGATCTCGGACGGCGGCTTCACCGAGCCGTCGAGGATGCCAACCAGCTGGCGCTCCCGCAGAGGCGGCATCACCTGCGCCTTCCAGAGCGGGAAGTTGTCCCCCGCAAGCTTCTCCGTCACGGCGCCAGATTGCGGCGCAGAGCCTGCAACAGGGGAAAGGGAAGAGCTCGACATGGAGGAAGTCAGCTCTGATACCATGTAAAAGTTGGAGATTGGATTGGTTTCGGCTGTACCTCTAGGGTTGCCGTCTGCTCAATATATATAGCCACAAGGGCGTACAGATTACAACAGATCGCATCTAGTCTATACAAACTACCTCGATGCATATCTACACATCAACGTGGAGTACAAGACACGTCAACGTGAAGTACAAGTCATGTTTATAGAAATATCTAAACCATCGGCTAAACCTCTCTAACAACCTGTTTAACATGACCTCCCCTCCCCCAGCATCTCCGGCCGACGAGGCCGCCAGATAGGTGAGAGAGGGGAGCCGGAAGGTGGGGGACAACTCTCAAGAGGTGAGGGTGGGAGAGAGAAAGGGAAGGGGGGGGGGGGGGGGGGGATGAGCCCTCCGGGTATATCTGGACATTGTCATATAGCTCAAGCATATAATTGTCCGCTAATCGTGATCATTAACATCAAACCCAATTAGGGAGGGAAATGTCCTTTCAAATTCCGAGCAGTGCCTAGTGCCTACACTTCGCCGATCGGGGGTTTAGATCAACTCTCAGCGACGGCCGTGCCAGGGCGAAAGCTCTGCTTGAGCTAACGGTCGTGTTCCACTCTGAATTGTCAAATTAACAAGTACACGTACGGGGATGCATGCAGATGCATCACGCCTTGGTACCACAGTGCGACCGGAGCGTCAGGTGGGGCTGGCCAGGTAGCCGTACTGCCCGTCACCGGAGCCGCTAGCAGTGGCCGGCTCGAACCCGAGCACCCTCGCGCGCTCCACGTAGGCGCGCTTCACGTTGGGCCGCTGGTACGCCAGCAGCTGCACTACGCTGCGGCTCGCGTCGGTGCGGAACGGCCGGCCGGACCCCGCGAACCCGTCGAGCAGGTGCAGGTACGCCTCCAGGTCGTGGCAGCACGCCGGCCCCGCGTCCGGACGCAGGCACGGCGAGTCACGGCTGTCCAGCCTCAGCTCCGCGCCACCCGCGTGCGCGTACCCCTCGGCGATCGTCGACGGCCTCGCCAGCCCCGGGACGCGCGTCACCACGTCGCCGGCGTTCACCACGCGAAGCACGTTCACCCCGCGCTCGCTCTGCAGCCGGTCCGCGAACGCGCGGTTGCCGGTCTTCGGGCCGCCGAAGGACACCACGGCGATGGGTGGCGGGCGATGACCATCGGCAGCGGTACATGTACTCCCCGCGTCGGCGGCCAGGCACGCGCTGAGCTCGTCGGCGGCGAGGAGGGCCAACGAAGCGCCGAGGCTGTGGCCCACCACCGTGATGCTGAGCTCCTCGCCCTTGTACACCTCCACAAGGCGCCTCACTTCCTCCACAATGGCGTCCGACAGGCTGGGCACGTGCTCGCCGGCCGTCTTGTAAAGGCTCAGGAACCCCTTCGCCACCTTCGGCGCGTGCTGCTGCACCGACATGTTGTCGTCATCGTCTGACAGCGGCACCAGGCCGGTGCGGAGGTTCTCGGCCCACTCAGGGCACGTGGCGGTGCCACGCAGCACGATCACGATGTCACGGCGGCCCATGCGCCGGACCTCGCGCTCGTTGTCGCAGACGGCGACGTAGCCGACGAAGCTGGAGCGCTGCGTCAGCCACTTGGGCGCCGATCGCTGCTGCGCCCATGGCGGTATGGACAGGGACGACGTGGCGAACAGGCTGCGCGTCGGCCGGTACGACCGATCCGGGAGCACGAGCGTGCGGTTGTGGCCGTGGTCGTGCGACGCCGACGACGGCATGGAGTGGAACGCGGCGTACGCGGCCTGCACGAAGTCGCCGTACCGGAGGACCTCGCGGCGGAGGTTCTGGTCGAGGGGGTCGACGAGGCCCTCCCACGCGCCCTCGCCGTGGTATCGTCGCCATTCGGTGGCGATTGAGCCCCTCGGCGACGGCCGCGGCGAGAGCGTGAGGAGCCGCTGCATGTGCGCCAGGCTACGCGGGGACATCTCCTCCGCTGCCGGCTTGCGCGTGAACGGTAGGAACGTGGACAGGTTCAGCGCATTGAGGAGCCCTCGCCGGACGCTGCGGTCATCGTCGGACGAAGCCTCGACTACCTCCCGCGGCTCGGAGGTCGGTGTCTTCTTGGGCCGGAGTGGGAGCGGGAGCGGCGGCGGGCGAACAAGCAGGCGGTCGAGGTTGGCGAGGTGAGTCCGCGTGTTGACAGAGCTGGGCCTGACCGTTGCAGCGGCTGCCGTCGCGCTTGGGTTGAGTGGGGACGGTCGGCTGTGGCAGACCGGCGCCGTGATAGCCGCGGCGGCGGACATGGCCGGATACTCCTCTTGTACGTGTAGTTCTGTAGTTGTCGATGGAGCGCGTGGCAGTGCAGTGAAGAACATGGCAAGTGTGGTGGTTTATAGCTAAGCAGAAGGCGCGCGCGCACTAAAACGTGGAGCACGTGTTGCCGCGGCCCTATTAGTGTCCTTGTCACGCGCTGAATTTTTTTGTTTCTTCGGGTCTGATTTAGTTCAGCCAATCAATCGGATTAGTTATCCGACACCCGATTGCTGAGAAAAATAATGGCCCCAAAATATATTTAAGACCTTTCCAAAAGTCCAAAGTTTGAAGCTGAAATAATGCGGGTTTGATCTCTTGTCGATCGGCTTTGCCGTCCTGCACTGTTCTTTATTTGATTTCTTGGTCATAATTTAAGTCTGAGTAGAGGTCGTAAACTACACTAGCTAAGCGCCAGTAAATCCTTAATCTCGACTGTATTACAAAATGAAATGTAAGAAGGCGTTGATCGTTCTCAGTAATTGGACATCTTTCTCGTTCTTCTTTGGGGATTACAAGAAAAAACACAACCATCTACACTGAATTAGCGGAAATCTGAATATTGAATCTTAACCTACCAAGAGGCACTACTACTTCGCATCCTTCCGCCTTGCCCGTCAGTAGAGTAACAGGCAGTACTTACACTGTACAGTTCCTATCACTTATCAGATCAGTTGGAGCGTTAGTTGGCTGACAGTCAGAGGAGCTTCTCCGACCAGCCCAAGCCGCAATTTGGAGAAGCCTCGCCGAAAGCCTGAAACTGTTCACACACCACGCGCGTGGTCAATACAACCGACCCACCGGCAAGCATGCCGAATGCACGGAACTGGCCAATTATATTCAAGGACGTGGCTAGCTGAGGGCGCACGTTTGGTAGCATGCAGATACCTTTGCGCCTCACTAGACTAGGTTCTGCAGGGCCTGGTCTGCCGAGACCAACCTCTAGGTATGGTTCTACAGTTCGTTTGGTAGTCTGCATCGTATCGCTAGCACAGTTTCTGCATATCATTTGGTAGGCTGCAGCGTCTCAGAATAGGAAGCAGAGATGCAAAGTGAGGTATTTGGTGTCATCCCGACCTCGATTGTGCTCACCTCTTGTCGCTCGTGGTGAGCTTACCATACTACATAGATCAAATATCAGTTCATCCAGTTCTACCTACTACGAATGGCAGTTCATCAGTACATCCCTAACTACTACGAATGGCAGTTTATCAAATAGCATTACAGTCCAGTAGGATGATCAAAGGGTTCGGGAATCAGTGCATCCCTCCTTCTTCTTCTTCTTCTTCTTCTTCTTCTTCTTCTTCTTCTTTTTCTTCTTCTTCTCGCTGTGTTGAAGCTCATATCATGGAGGCACCTCTGTCATCCCACATTGCCTGAGACCACTCCAACCTTTTGGCCTTCCAAGCTTCATTATCTCTCCAAGGGCAACACCATGGCCGCCCAGGTCAAGACCGTCAGGCGTCACATCTTCCTCATCCGGGAAAAGTTCATCAATCCCCACCCTAAGATCCAATTGTGAAGAATGCAACAGGCAAGAACTAGCTTCACTTGAGTCTCGAAAGGGTCGAATGACTTCTGGTTAAGGATTTTGAATCTGTTCTTCAGTGCAACAAATGCTCTTTCTATGGTCATTCTAAGGCTAGAGTGTCGGAAATTGAACAATTCCTTGGCATTTTGCGGACCGTGACTTGAGCGAAACTTGTTTAGATGGTACCTGGTTTTTCAGAAGGGTGGCAGAATTCCAGACCGACATGCATATCCAGCATCTCCAAGATAGAACTTACCTTCAGGCATGTTGATCCCATAAGGTTTAGACATGTTGTCAGCAAGAATTGTTGCATCGTGTGCTGATCCCTCCAACCAGTTAGCACATATGTGAACTGCATGTCGAAATCAACAACAGCAAGGACATGTTGGCTTGTGTAATGCTTCCTACCTTTGTAAGCTGCAGACTGTGACCTCGACACTCTAGCTGTGACATGAGTATCATCGATGGCGCCAATACAATACTGGCATGATATGAGCAAACAGCTTTACAAACAGATGACCAAATATGCTGCTATCAGAGAACATAATGTACTGCTCACCTTGAAGTATGGAAACCACCTGAAGCTGTCCGTGATCTTGGTTGGAGTTTGAGATCTTGGTGGCTTTATCATCTCGTGTCTGAGCTCTCCAATAGCAAACAAGACTTGCTTGAAATAACGGGAGATTGTCTCACATGACCTTCTAAATGTGTTGTGGATGACTCGAAACCTCTGATTATGACCGACAACATGTAGAAACATGCAAACTTCCTCTTCCACGGATGTGTGGATGCTATTCTGCAACAGGCCACCATCTCTGAACCTTTTCACTAGTTCATAGAAGGGGGCTCTACCCATTCGAAGCATTTGCATAGTGGACCATCTCTTGATCTCGGGCGAACAAAGGACCATAGTGGATCATAGGGTACGCATTGCGCCTAACTATGATCTTGTGAATCAGTATGATCCCTGCCTGAACGACAGCAATTAGAGCAGCTATCTGCCTGACAAGAGCCAACCCGCCGTCCTAATTACACAGATCTAGCATTAGTACCGAATGTCGTCAGACTAAACCCACTACCGGAGACAGAAAGTAGCTTACCTTCGACATTGGAGAAGATGGAGAGTAGCCGGAGTAGAGCTCCGCCTGCCGAGGGATCCGGTGCCAGAGAAAGGGGAGACGAGCTGCTGCAGCAGACCACGGCCATGCTCTCGAGCTGCTCCTGTGGGCCGGAGAGACGACGTCGCGGATACAGTGGCGGAGAGGAAGGAGACGAGCCGCCGGTGAAGATCCGGTCTGGGGATTTTTTGGTCCTCTATGGCGGACGGTGACCGAATAGAGGACGAGGTGAGAGTATGTGGGGTGCGAAACGGAGCTGGAATTTCGGCATCTCCAGCGCCCCACCAGCGCGCACGGCGTTGTCGACTTTCGCAGCGCTGGGGTCTGGCTCCACGGGCACGGTCGATTCAAGCGTGCCTGCTGGGCCTGGCTCACCGCTGCGTCAATGACCATGCGAGCCACAACGCGGCCCTGCTGCGACCATCCAAACATCCCACTTTTGCAGGTGGCGGGCCTGTTTGGAGGTGCTGCAGGCTACCAAACGTGCCCTCAATGGTACTATTTGGACGGCCAGTGCATTACGTTAGGTTTCTCGTAGCATAGTTTCTTGTAACCTCACGTTATGGAGAGCATGTATCTTATGTGTGGCTAGCTGAATAGAAGAACAATTCAAGATACCACTAGAATCAGTTTAACTTCTTTAGTCTTGCTTCATATGCCTCATCTAGAAAAAATTAGAACAACCTATGCAGATTAATGGCTCATATTACAATACTGTTTCGGTAGCATGGACAACATTGTGAATTTCGGATGATGAATGAAATAAAGTCCATCGATATTCAGGGATAATTACCCACGTAATCTTGACACCTTCGATATGTTAAGTTAGTGCTAATTACCTATGTAGTCCCGATTAGCAAAAAGATAACCAGAAGGAATTACAAATACTACCATTTTAGTGACTCTTAGGAGTCCTAACAAAACAAGCCTCTAAATTGTTTACCTAAGAACTTTATGCGTTCAGAGTGAAATTCTACATTTTTTTTTGGAGGAGATAGTGAAATTCATAATTAAAGTAGCACTCTATGGCTCTATGCCATTAATGTAATGTAATTGTAGTACCACCATTACTGCATAGCAGCAGGTTCAACCTTCGGCTAATCAAACTGGCCCATGGAGGACGACGTAGAGCTGGATGGCACATAACAATAGACACATGGGCTATGGGCGGACACAGAGGAAGGGGGACGAGCAAGGGCTAAGCCACCCCCATCAATCTGATTTTCTTCATAATCATGCTACTAATCACACTTATACTTAGTGATCCTAAGCTATTTTACCCCCTCCAACATGTTTTGCCCCCTCCAAACATTGTGGATGGTTGTTGCTATATTAATATAACAGGGTGAAAGCCTATTTCGAGAGCATTGTGGATGGCTCCGTCCCTCACGATGGGGCTGTCTTTTATCTGGACGTGGGCTATCCACCATACACACGTTTTCTCAATTGAAAAACCTATGGGGCTATATTTTTTCTGGTTGTGGGCTATCCACCATACACATGTTTTCTCAATTGAAAAAATGATGGTTTATAGCTCTCTTGGAAGATGTCATTTAGGGCAGAATAAGAAAAGGTGATATCGTAATCCTAAGTTTTTGGTCCTGTCTCATATTCACATTTTTTACTTCCTCAGGTAACCAACGACTTGAACGTCAAAGCCGTATTTGGTCCTTCCTTCCTGCATATCATACTCACGACTCCTGGTGGTAAATACTTCCATACATGCTCGATCTTAAGTTGTTAGCTGCAGTAATAGCATATGGGATTAGATGGGAAATTAGCACTTGCAACTAAGAGAAACCATGTGGTGTAAAGTGTAAATAAATAAAAAAAATCTTGCAGTCACCTGCAGGCCACATCGTTGCCTCATGAGCAATTTGCATTTACATGAGGTGACTATTTTTGACGTCTTACAGAGGGAAAAATAATGAAGGAGGCGTTTTGACGTCCGAGCACACCTGCTCCTGATATCTGGTCCATCAATTTTCGTTGGGATTGCAGCTCTGGCTGTTGTTGGCATGTGCGTGGTCCAGGTAAAAAACTTGGATGGATGGTAACAACCGGCCTGAATGGCAGGGCCCGCGTGTGACGCCCGTTTCTTGGTTGGACGGCGAGTAACGGAGCGCGGTTTTATTAGGGGAAGCAATTGAATGGAATGAAAGAATGGCACCCGTTTATGGCTGGAGGACCTGTAGCTAGCTCTAGTACCTGTACGGTCTCGGATCGCCGATGCCGCAGCAGCGCCCGGACCCGGCCGCCGCCGTCGGCGGGGTCCTCAAGCGGAGCCTCGGTGAGATTGAGAGGTGGCAGCACCAGCGGCAGGTGGCCATGCAGCAGGAGCTCTACATGCGCGCAGTCAGGCAGCGCACGGCCTCGCCGCTCGCCTCCGTCGACGTCGCCGCGCTGCTAGCCGGCGGCGGTGGGGCCCGTCCCACCACCACCAGCAGCCCCTGATTTTCTCCGGATCGAGCCTCGGCGGAGACCTCGCTTCGCCGTCGTCCACGCTGTCGTCCCTTACGACCGCGTCCAGGGCGGCCATGCCGCTGATTCAGCAGCACGTGCATCGGCAGGCGCAGTTCGTGCCGCCGCCGTCCGTGCAGGCGCATGCGTACGGCGTGGCGAGGACGCCGCCGCCGGCGGCTCCATCATCGGCCGCGACTACCGATCTGTCCATCCTGCAGGAGCTGGAGAAGCAGCTGCTGAACGAAGACGACGACGAGGCAGAGCCCGCGATGAGCGGGACGGGCTCCACGCTCACCAGCTCCGAGTGGGAGGATACGATACAACGCCTCAACTCCATCACCGCCGCGCCCGCGCCGTCTCCTCCGTTGGCGCCCGCGGTGGCGACTCCGAACAGCAACTACAACGCGGGGATGACGCGGTCGCCCTCGAATTCCTCCACCTCCACGGCATCCTCCTCGGCTTCCTGCTCCCCGCCAATCTCGGCCACAACCTCGCGACAATTACTCTCCGAAGCAGCGGTCGCCATCGCAGACGGGAACATCGAAGCGGCGTCCGCTCACCTGGCGACCCTGAAGCGCGCCGTTAACCCGCGCGGTGACGCGGAACAGCGGCTCGCGGCCATGATGGTGGGCGCCCTGTCCTCGCGCATTGCGCCCAGCGCCTGCGCCTCGTCGCAGCACCTCGCCGACCTGTGCGGCGCGGAGCACCGTACCGGGTGCCAGTTCCTCCACGACATCTCGCCCTGCTTCCGCCTCGCCCTCGACGCCGCGAACCTCGCCATCGTAGAGGCCGTCGCCGGCCACCGCGCCGTACACCTCGTCGACTTCGACATCAGCGGGCCGCAGCACGCGGCCCTCATCCAGTGCCTCGCTGACCGGCGCTTGCCGGGGATGTCGCTGAAGGTCACCGCCGTGACCGATCCAACCTCGCCGTTCACGCAGTCTCTGACAACGACACTCTCCGCCGTCGGGGACCGGCTGAAGAAGCTCGCGGAGCGAGCCGGCATAGAGTACCGCTTCAGAGTGGTCAGCTGCAGAGCGGCGGAGATCGACGCGTCCAAGCTGGGGTGCGAGCCCGGGGAGGCGCTGGCCGTCCACCTCGGTGTCACACGTGCCCGACGAGAGCGTGTCGCCGGCGAACCCCCGCGACGAGCTGCTCCGCCAGGTCCGCGCGCTCGGCCCGCAGATCGTGACCCTCGTGGAACAGGAGCTGAACTCCAACACGGCCCCGCTGGCCACACGCTTCTCGGACGCGTGCGCGCACTACGGGGCCATCCACGACTCGCTGGACGCGACGGCCGGCCGGGAGAGCGCGGACAAGGCGCGGGCCGAGGAGGCGGTGGCGAAGATGGCGGCGAACGTGGTGGGCCAGGAGGGCGCGGACCGGCTGCAGCGGTGCGAGGTGTTCGTCAAAATGGCGTGCGAGGTTCGGCATGGCCGGGTTCCGACCGGTGGCGCTCGCCGCGGGCATTGCTGAGCAGGTCATAGCGCGCGCCGCCGTCGCCTCCTCCCCGCCGCAGGGCCTCGTCGTAACTCGTGAGCCCGGACAACGGCGTGCTCCGGCTCGGATGGATGGGGCGCGTGGTCACCGTCGCCTCCGCCTGGCGCTAATCAATCCGGCCGCAGCAACGTCGTCGCATCCGGCGCGGCAGGCGAGGAGTCGTCGCAGGCGTAGAGGCAGAGGACTCGGTTCCTCCGTTTCGTGTGCATCTGTTCCGGGATGGACAGACGGCCCCGACATCATTTAATGCAGGCCAGCTGTGGGCCAGAGGTTTGGATTTACCGTGGTAGAAAACTCTGAGGTGAAGTCATCAACACGAATCTTGCAGTGCATGTAGGGACACGATATAGAGAGCATGTGTGCTCGGGCACCAAAGCGAATTTCCGAAAAATAATTAAGAAACCATCTATGAAAAAACTCATATAGTTTATTGTATATGGTTAGATGGAGCACACACGTGAATGCTTTGCTTTCAGAGAGGTAGCATTACCATCGTTTGTTGATTTCAGCTTTAGTAATCTGATATCTGAATAACAAAAGCAACTGCTTCAACTATGAACATTTTTTGATAGTTAGCCATGATATATATTTTTCTTCTCAATTACCATCATTTGTTAATTTCAGCTTGGCTTGCTTAATGTTGAAATGTAATTGCAGGGAAAGAAACATGATGGAAGTATTCCCAGTATTTTCCTAGCATGTATCAACTTCGACGAGATGATTTATCTATTGTTTCTTGCAGTAAATAAATTTCAAGTTGAACTCTGAATGATCTACGGCAAGCTGGATAAGAAAAGTATATTTACATCTACGGCACACACCTCCTCCACTGCATTCCTAGATGAAGCGTAATTTTATTTTGTGCGATGAGGATATTAGTAATAACACGTTTTTTTGGTGTCTCCTTTGTGATTTTTCTTTTCAAGTACGGTTCATTCAGATGCTATCTTCTGTTATCATCTGAAAATAGAATCTGCTGCTATGTCATGTTATTTGCCGGAGATTTCTTCACTTAGGTATCTTTTGTCCGTTCACTTAACATGTACCAATTCTGATCCCCTCTTTTAATTTTTGCATATTTATATTTATGATTATTGTTCTATAAGTAACGCCCAGCTTCTAAAACAGAACCTATTTTTCTCCTTCAAACAAGATTAATCACTGGATGGGGTGGCCTCTCCTTTATATATATTGAAGATCATGCCCCTCTACTTAGATTTTGAGAGATTTTGAGTTTTTTTTTGCATGTGATTGGAAAAGAGAGCAATATTCTTATAGCACATCTGCGCTTTTGATACATATGCACTTTACCATTTTTAGATGGAACATCAGTTCAGGTTACTTTGTATGGTCGTGTGTATTACTGAGTAGAATGCTAGAATCAGCAAACCTTTTGTCTTTTCAGATCTACGATAGAATTATCAGCCTAAACAAATATCTGTCTTTCATTATCTTACTGTGGAGCGGAATGAGTTGAGTACATCCGGCTAAAGTATGCTCTATTCACTTGGTCACTTGCTCTTCGCATGAAATTTGTACACTTAAAAATTGTTTTCTTTCTTTATAGCAATTATGAAGGGAAAATACCAAAGTGCAGTGCAGCTGATTGAAGGCTATACGAATTTGCACCTAATTCTCTACAACCACTCGGTTGGAGAAAAAACCTTTGTTGTACCACACTCTCTGTAGAATGATCTTCTACGATTTATTTCTCTGTACAACTTCGTACATGAATGCCAGACCACTGTTGTCCTCCGGGGAATAGTTTTCGTAAGGTACCATTGCAGATATTAAATTGTGCTTATATTTCCAAAACAATTGATGACTGGAGAAGTAATGAACTAGAATTATGTGGATTTGGTAAATGATTTTCTATGATTTACTTATACCATACACGAGTTTGGTGAGTTATAACTGCAATAACATATTTTTTGGGTCTATACTTCACCGATTTATCACATAAATTTCTCATAGCAACGCGCGGGGTATCATCTAGTTTTTATAGTGTGGACACCTTCTATGTTGCAAACTTCCAATAGACTATACTGCCACCGATTTTGACCATTGCTTAAATGAGAAATCTTGAGAATTGTTTCAGAACTTCTCTTGCCTTGATTATTTTTGTAAGTTTTTTCTTTTGAAACTTGTCTTGCATTTAACAAAATTTGTCAGACGAATATTTTTCTTTGACAAGATTCTATTGATGCAACCTAAATCAGGATGACATGTCGAACCGGCGACTCTATTATAGTTAGGTACGGATATTGCACCCAAGTTGTCAATAAATTCCGTGGAAATATTACTACTAATTTGAAACGTACTAGTACTAATTGCTTAGGGTTTCAAAAATCCGAACTTGCCGCCCGGAAAGAAACCTGACCAGGTCTAGATGCGCAGTATATTTGCACATGGCATTGCTTTCCCAATTTGAGAAGATTCTTTTTTTTTGCATTTTAACCTTGTTATCGTACCGATGTCTTACTTTAGATAGAGCTAGAGCATGTTCCATGTGTTAGAAATCAATCATATTTATTGACCACAAATTCCTGTTATCTAGAAATTCGGAAGTAGAATTCTGCCTAACTTAATGGCATTTATTTAATTTGTGCTTCAAGCCACTTGGAGTGAAATTTATAATATTTATAAGCCACTTGGACAAATGAAACTTGCATATTCATGTTTAAAAATGATGTTAAATAGTTTTTACATCTTACCATGGGGATGGGGGCGATTGCCCCCCTCCCGCGCCCATGATTCTAAGTAAAGAGTCATATATGTTTTTGACCCCGCCATACCTAAATTTTGGGTTTTCCTTCGCCACTGTATCTTATGTGTGGCTAGCTAAATAGAAGAACAGTTCAAGATACAACTACCTTGCTTCATAGGCCTTATCTATAAAAGTTACGACTACCGAATGCACATTAATGGATCATATTAAAATATTGTTTTGGTGATAAAAACAATATTGTTAATTTCGGATGCTGAAAGAAATAGAGGTTGTTGATATTCGGGGCTAATTGCTCATGTAATCTTGACACCTTCGATATCTTAAGTCAATGCTAACTACCCATGTAGTCCTGATTAGCAGGAATATAACCATAAGGAATTATAAATACTCCTTTTTTAGTGGCTCTTAGGGGTCGTAACAATACACAACGTATGCCGGTTTTTGTAATGGGTCGGTCCAATACATTGCCTTTCTGGTTTTGGGAACTTTCTAGAAGCTTCCGGCTGGTTTTTGTGGGTTTTGCATGTTTTCCCCGACTTCTTCTGTTTTTTGTTTTTCTAATTTTCTTTTTCCCTTTTTATTTTTAAATTCCGAATTTTAATTTTCATTTTTTCTGAAAAATGTATAGATTTGGAATTGCTCAAATTTAAAAAAATTCAGATAAATTGCTTAATGGTTCAGATTTTAAAAAATGGTCAAGTTTTTGAAAATTGTCTAGACTTGAAAAATGTCAGTTTTGAAAATTATTCATTTTCGAAAATGGTTCAGATTTGAAAATTGTGCATTTTTAAAACGGTTCAGATTTAAAATGGTTCATATTTGAAAATGGTTTATATTTGAAAAATATTTTTTATTGTTTAGTTAAAAACAGAAAATATAAGAGAAGAAAAATAACACTAACTGCTATTGGGCCACATTCGGAGCGGCCCAGCAAGGGAACTCTGCAGGCGGGGCTATCCACCGATGCTTAGTTGAGCAATCAGTGGCTGGGAGAGAGGGCTATCCACCGATGCTTAGTTGAGCAATCGGTGGGTGGGAGAGGGCTATCCACCGATACTTTAGTTGAGCAATCAAGTGGCTGGGCTGGGCCAGGTTAGGCATAAGCTCCTACAGTCCACTTCTTCATTTCTTTATTTAGTTTCTTCTAAATAAAAGTTCTCTGTTTAGCCTTGCAAAAAGAACAGGGTAACAAGATGCAGATATAAGCAATCCAGTGTACGCAGTATCTGCTAGTAGATCTATGTATGCAGTAAAAGGGACGTGTGCATGGAAGTAATACCTCTAGGTTATCTACACACATTGCATACTAAAAGAAGAGATGCGACCAAAGCGAGGAGAAAATGAGCTGCATAGGGCTGCCGTTTTCGCACTGGATGACGGACGAATTAACGAGCTGTGAGCATCAGCTGCCCTAATTTGATTTCTCCACCGATTGCAATTGCATGCCGCCTGACGTTGCGAGGACGCGAGACGATTGAACCGAGGCTGGTTGCTAATAGTCAAACCATCCTCGTACCTAGCGAGCAATGTTGTCTATCCATCGATTGATATATCGGTCGATGATTCGTACGTTATCTGTCTGTGTTTGAGCTGCAAGTTGCATGCAGCTACATCGGCATATCAACCAAGTTGCCGAAAGCTATGTGTATATGCTACGATCATTATCATTGCAATGGTAGCCCCGTACCCTTACGTAACCCCCTACGTGAATTCGATATACAATATCCCGATACCTTACAGTGTTGGTCCATTTTTGTTGAAGAAGTTCAGTGCTGGTACGGATTTCACAACATTTTTTTCTTTTCAAAATGGGGGCAGAGGATAACTGCAAAGTTTAGTAACGCGAAAAACCGGGAGAAAAACTGTCACAAACACACTCGGTGACCGTCACAAGAACACACCGAGCCAACTGGCTACCTACACAAGCTGCACGTATGTCATCGTCATCACTCCTCCACGAGGTAGCGACTCCGACTTCATCGGCTCATCCCAAACAGTCGACCCTCCCCAAAGATGACCGGCAGCTTTGATTCTATTGACGAGATCTGAATTCTGATGACAGTTCTAAAAAGGAGATACGCAACACACTCGCGCCGAAGCAGAGCTTCACGACTGGACAATCCATTGATACGTCTCAAACGTGTCTATAATTTTTGATGTTCCATGCTGTTATTATACCAATTGCTATATGTTTTATTTACACTTCATAGTATTTTTATGCATTTTCTGGGACTAACCTATTAATAAGATGCCGAAGTGCCAGTTCCTGTTTTCTGCTGTTTTTCTCTTTCAGAAAAGCTAGTCGCAAAATATTCTCGGAATTGGACGAAAATCAACGTGTGCAAATATCTCATTGGAAGACTCCAGAAGCCAGAAGGGGAGACGGAGTGGGGCCACGAGGCAGCCACGCCACCCTAGGGCGCGACAAGGGGTGGGCCCACGCCCACCCCTGGCGTGGCCACCTCGGGTGGCCTCCGACGCCGCCCTTTCGCCTATATATTACCGATGTCCCGAAAACCCTAAAAATACCGATCATATTCCACGAAAAGTTCCGTCGCCGCCGCCGTCGTCAACCCTAGATCGGGAGGGTTCTGAAACTCTTTCCGGCACCCTGCCGGAGGGGAGATCCTCACCGGAGGCCTCTACACCGCCATGCCTGCCTCCGGAGTGATGCGTGAGTAGTTCATCTTTGAACTACGGGTCCATAGCAGTAGCTAGATGGTTGTCTCTCTACCTTGTACCTCCATGTTTAGATCTTGTGAGCTGCCTAACATGATCAAGAGCATCTTATTGTAATGCTACATGTTGTGTTTGCTGGGATCCGATGAATATTGATACTATGAGCAAGTTGTTTATCAATCTATCTATTTATGTTGTTTATGATCTTGCATGCTCTCCGTTGCTAGTAGATGATTTGGCCAAGTAGATGCTTGTAACTCCAAGAGGGAGTATTTATGCTAGATAGTGGGTTCATGCCTCCAGTATTCTGGGCTCGAGATGACAGAAACGACTAAGGTTGTGTATGTGCTGTTGCCACTAGGGATAAAACAGTGATGCATTGTTTACGTGTCATTTGCATTGTTTACATTACACACTTTACTTCATGCAATAATCTGTTGTTTGCAACTCAATACCGGAAGGGGTGCGGATGCTAACCGGAAGGTGGATTATTTAGGCATAGATGCGTTGGATAGCAAGTCTATGTACTTTGTTGTAATGCCCAATTAAATCTCATAATAATCATTTTGTCATATATTGCATTGTCATGCGCTCATTATTTGTCAATTGCCCAGCTGTAATTTGTTTATCCAACATGTTAGTTATCTTTTATGGAGAGACACCACTAGTGAACTGTGGACCCCGGTCCATTTCCTCATACTGATAAAACCACCAACTGCAATCATTTGTTCTCTGTTAATTTCTGCACTCATTACTGTTTTCCACACAATACGTTTAATCCTTTGTTTTTAGCAAGCCGGAGAGATTGACAACCTCTCTGTTTCGTTGGGGCAAAGTAGCTTGCTTGTATTGTGTGCAGGTTCCACGTCAGTTGCGCCGCCGACAACCTTCTGAAGAACCTCCGTGTCCTCCTGGTTCGATAAACCTTGGTCATATTTCAAGAGAAAACTACTGATGCACTACATCATACCTTCCTCTTGGGGTCTCCCAACGAACGTGTGTTGTCACGGTCAACAAACAGATCTTCTGGTGCTGTTGCTGGGAAGTAATAAAACACTCTACCATTAACACGCCATCATCCATCAACGGACATTGTCGCCGCTCGAACAACGTGACAACACTCTGATTTCACCGCCGGGGAAGTCCAACATGAAGACCTGTTAGTCACACCAAAACATGAGCCGACTACCAAAGTCTTGCCGCAACCAAAACTTCATTCATCAGCGTCCCCGTTGCCACGCTAGCCGCCACACACAGCACCCGACACCACCACTATTGCCATCCACTGGTCCCTCCGGCCGATCCACAACTTGACGGATGATGCCATCAGGAGAAGACAATACCGGAATGTTTGCCATTATCCTAGATGAGTGCCGCGGAGATAGCGGAGAATAATGACAATGGAGAATAAATTTAGGGGATTTCATCAAAAACACGCATCCACCAATGGCTCCGCCAGGCCACAAAGTGTCACGTCCGCAACTTTCGTCAGGTTTTGACAGCCGCCATCACGGAGTAACCACGCGTGCACACCTGAGGCTATAGTTTCCGACCCAGTGTTGGTAAAATGCGATTTCGTGACCGATGTGACGAAATAGGCTTACGCCCCGCTATATTAATATAGCAACCGACCCATACAACAACAAGATCACTGCTAGGGCAAACAGCACAATGCACGCCCAAAAGAAACAAAAGAGAAGAAAAAGAAAAGAAACAACGCCGACAATGGCGGTTCGACGAAAACGAAGAAGACTCGCAACCGCTGCGCCCTCCGGAGAATTCCCACCACTCTCCTAGCACTCTGATGCGCCGCATACCAAGCAGCACCTCCAAGAAAGTGAGCGACGACGACGACGCTGCTGCCCGAACTGAGACTAGGGTTACCCCTGGTACACGTCTTAGGGTTTCTCTCGGTACGCCACGGGGGTGGGGAAGAGGTATACCCGACGCCCTTCAAGAAGGTCGGCGATACCCGCAGGCGTCACCGCGTCGGTGTCGAGAACGATAGGGATTTCTCCCGACCCCTAAGAACCACACCTCCGGACGCTTCGTAGTGCTCCACCAATCTTGCCACCCACCAGCACACGCCACCACGGTCTTGCAATCATCACCGCCGTCTCACCTTGATCCTTGTTGCGAGGATAGGAGGACCGAGACAAAGGGGCATCGGCGAGGGATGGCAGTACAGTAGCACGCGGGAGGGATCGACCTCCACCGCCGTCGGCGGTAGCCGACCGGATGCAGCAACCGGGACACACCAGGCCTCACTGGCCCGACCGAGCCCGAAAAGAGCCCGTAAAGTCCCAGCCGCCGCACTGCAGCAAGCGCGCCACCGTCCCCGCAATCCCCGACACCAGCCCCTGCTCTTCCGTCCTCTAGAGGTGCCGCCACCACGTCCAAGCGGCCCACCCAAGCCCAGATGGGGCCCAAAGGGCCCAGATCTGGGCCGAGAGGGCGCTACAGCCGCACTCCGGCGACCAGCCGGCTGCCGTCGGACTACCACGGCACCCAGCCGCCAAGCGGCCGCTCCACCGCCACCAAGGACACCCGGGCCGCGCCGGACCATCACCGGTCGAAGGAGCACCGCCGCTGGCCGCCGTTCGCCGCGCCGCCTCGCCAAACGGACGGGGAAAATCTGGCCGCCGCCGCCGGCACCGGTACCGCACAGGCCACGCCCGACGGTCGGCCCCAGCGGTGGCGGAAGGTGGAGAGGAGAGGAGGGCGGGCTAGGGACGGCGGCGGCGTGGGTTTCCCCTCTTCGCCCGCGCGGGGGCAAGACAGGGGACGAGGCGTTTTTTCTCCTGACCGATGTGCATATGCAAGGACCAGTGTTGGTAAAATGTGATTTCGTGACCGATGTGCATATTCCGGGCAAGTTGGTAGACTATGGTTTGTGTTCTTCTCTGAAATTTACAAATTTTGCAAAATAAAAAGAGTAAATCGTCAATGCTAACTCGAGTCTTATTTAACCACAAAACAGAGAAACCAAAGATAAATCTCAAGCAGGCTAAAGGGTTTCAGTTCAAGGTCAAGGCGCGTAGGTAGTCGTCGTTTGGACGGTGCGACAAGACACGGCGGCCGTACGGAAGTAAAAGACGGAGAAATTGCCCGGACGTACGGGAATCGTTTCCAATGGACACGGTATGCTCAAGCGTGTCGCCGGCCGGTTCGACAACTACCCGACCTGCAATTACGTGCGTAGTTCAAACAGAACAGGGTGCACGTTGATGTCACTGAATGAATTCATCCAAAGAAGCTGCTCCGCGGAGACCTCGATCCACTCGATAAAGGACAAAGGATAGGGAATCTTCCCTCGGAGTCATCAACGGGCCTCTCTCCATCAGGTCAACCATGGGCATTGCATTGAATGCCGGGAAGGCGTCTATATACGCAAATCAACATGTGATGAGGAGCACCGAAAGGTGAAAAACGAGTCCTATTGTTTCCGCCGAGTTTCTGCCTAGGCCCGTCAGCGTCGACGAAATAATTTACGGACAGAGGCGATAGGGTGATTCAGATCTGACGGACCATACGGTGCAAGAGTGAATTCAAGTAGGAGAGTATTAAGAAAAAATGTACTCTCCCCGTTAGATTATACCTCATAACGATTAAAATGAGTGAATATACACACTAAAACAAAATATTAATGCATGTGAATCCAAAAAAAAAACATCTACTCCCTCTGGAAATGCTAAAAAGTCTTACATTTAGGAATGGAGGGAGTAATATTTAGAAATAGAGGGAGTACATACCAAGGCCTGATTTGATTCAAAGGAATTTCATACAAATTTTGGAGGATTTTGGTATTCATGAATTTATCATAACGTACGAATTTTTATTCGTAGAATTGCAATTCTTATAATTTTTCGCCAAAATTGCATTACGCCATGTTTCCGAGCAAAAAAATCCATCCATTGAAACCTCTTATTACAATTCATGCGTTTTTCCTAGCTATGAGAGAGAGAGAGAGAGAGAGAGAGAGAGAGAGCACTTTGATGCAAATTCACTTAGTTTTCTAATCATGTACGATTCAACTGGGCATGATAATCTAATCCTACATTTTCTATGTTCATGTGTTTTGAGAACCCTATAAATTGAAGAGGGTCCAATTTCCCCCTATTTCTAGTACAATATTTTGAGATTTGACTGAGGGGGAAGGGAGTGGTGGGGGAGCAAAAAACCATGAGTAAGAAGAGGGGGAAAAGAGGAAGAGGAGATGTGCAACCAATTCTTAGGACAATGATGTTCTTTTCTTCACCTTCACGACACACACAGGAAGGCCTTATCGCCACACACACATTCCCAGATACTACAGAGCAGGTGAGGAAAAACATATGGGGGAGCATGAGAACTAAAGGAAACGACCTTATATGAGAAAAAACAAGCTAAAAAATAGCATGCTAAAAGAAATTGCGGAGGCCACCTCAAGATGCTATACACGCTATAGTGTGCTATATTTGAAATAGGGTTCTGAAAAAAATAACAGATATAGCCCAAAAAATAAAGATTCCTATAAGAATAAAAGATTTAGTCTAAAAATGGCAAAACAATATATGCATAACCACATATAAAATTGTTCTCCAACTGTTTATACGCCTAACACCAACATCCTAAGGGGCAACAACATAGTATAAATTATGTATTTAGAAACTCAACATTAGCGATGTCAATTTTTAATTCAGAAGATGAAGCGACAAATTGTAGTTTATCACCACTACAAACAGACAACAACTTCTTCTTGCTAAGGTGAAATATTCGGTCCTTTGGGATGAAAAAATAGCGTGCTATACGCTATGACGTTTTAGTGCGTTATAGCGTGCTATTACACAAATAGCACCATAGCGAGCAAAAGTAGTAAAATTTAGCTTGCACTGTCTCAATATGCTAGAACACGTTTCCATGAGAAACACACACACATAGAGAGAGAGAGAGAGAGAGAGAGAGAGAGAGTGTGTGTGTGTGTTCAAACGAGAGGACTAAGACGAATAGAAATTAGCCGCATTCGTAGTAGAAGGTTACAACACAAACCGCCGTGTTGTATCGTGTTCTAAAAATAAAAATACCGCCTAATCTACTTGACACGAGAGTTTCAATTTGTTTTCGAGCTATAAAAGGCTAGGTATTTTAAAAATATAAACATGTATTTGAACGTACTAAAACATTGAAAAACTTTGCACATATATACATATGTGTTCTTAATATGTGTAAAAGATGTATTCAATACAAGTTATCTTTTACACACACAATAAAGACAAAATTATTGTGTCAAA
Organism: Poa pratensis; assembly: GCA_947311845.1. NCBI lineage: Eukaryota > Viridiplantae > Streptophyta > Magnoliopsida > Poales > Poaceae > Poa > Poa pratensis. The sequence goes on along the minus strand of CAMZMU010000059.1, from coordinate 17,406,205 downwards.
AGCAAACAATAGCTCTATTTTGATTCACATATTTGTCTTTTGTATAGACCATAGATGAAAAGATATTTTAGGCATGACACGAAACTCACTCGTGCAAACAAAATTAGAGATAAGATAAAGAAAAAGGCAGGGCTAGCGGACACGGCGATTTGGCTAGCGGGTGCAGCTGCACCCGCTAGCCAGAAAAAAAAATTCCGAATGTCAAAAAATTCGAAAAAAAATATTTGCATGTAGTCCAACATATTTGCACTCAGCACAAAAATTGGCATGGTGAAATTTTTTTTTTTTGCAACCTGTGCAAAAAAGACAAATTCGGACATACCGAAAAGTATATGTACGTGTCCAAAATTTGTCTTTTTTGTACAGGTTGCAAAAAAAGTTTTTTCACCATGCCAATTTTTGTGCTAACACATCACGCTGTAATTTGCATCCGGATTTTTTTTCGGAATTTTTTGACATTCTGAAAAAAAATTAAAAATAAAATACATAGTGAGTGCATCTAGACCCATGCACCGTTATGATTATCCGAGGGCTAGCTTCTTATAAATGGAGGAGGGAGGGAGACGGTAGCAACCGCCAGTAAGTAGACAGGGAGGAGAAGACAAAGCCACCCACCCACCCCACCGTGCTCCACAGAGTCTCCTCTGCTCCTCCTCTCCTGCAGTAGCCTCCAAAACATCCAACGTCCAATCTACTTCCAACAAGGTACCGCCACCGTGATCCCAAATCTTCCGTCAGCGACAGCGACCTCTCAACGCGCAGCTCGATCAGCAGGGGGAATGGAGGAGGAGGCCGGGAAGAAGGCAGTGCTCTTCAGGCTGTTCGGCGTCGAGGTCCGCGGCGAGGAGCCGGCGGTGCCGGAGGAGGAGGAAGATGAGCTGTTCGAGCTTAAGAAGAGCTCCAGCACGCCCAACCTCGCCTCCATCGACCCGCTGCTCCCGGCCGGCGAGGCCAGCAACGACAAGGGCTACGCCTCCGACGACGGCGAGCTGGCGTCAACGCCGCAGCTGAAGCGTCGCCGCCGCAAGGTGCACGAGCGCAAGAAAGGTACTAATTTGATCTCCGGTTAGATCACGCGCGCACGCTCTCTTGTCCCCTCGTGTACAGCCCGACTGTTCCATTCAGTCGTGTGCTAATCACTGTGATTTACAGGTTAATTTGCCCCCTAAACTTGAACCAACTCTGCAATTATTGTGGTTGTTGGGCATAATCCGATTTCTTAATTACTTCTGATTGGAAATTTCTGTCCTTGATTCAGCAATCAAGAACCTAGCTTAATACCCTTGCAAAACAAAAAAACCGAGCTAAATCTAGTACTATCACCTTTAGCATGCATCAGCCAAGTGGAGTGGTTGATGAATCTTACGATCCACACATGAATAACATTTTATTACTCGTTCCATGTCACTTCCAACCATGAATCCTGCAGCTAGTGGTTGATTGAGATTCGGTTGATTATGCTCTTCAGGGATTCCATGGACGGAGGAGGAGCACAGGAAGTTCCTGGACGGTCTGAAGCAGCTGGGCAAAGGGGACTGGAGAGGCATCTCCAAGAACTTCGTGACCACCAGGACGGCCACGCAGGTTGCCAGCCACGCTCAGAAGTACTTCCTCCGGCAGACAAACCCTGGCAAGAAGAAGCGCCGTGCTAGCCTCTTCGATGTCGGCATCGTCGCCGGCCACAACTATGATGATCAGGTGTATATTTACTCTGATCCAGTCCAATCAACTTACACCAATTGTTTCAACCATCCATCGGACCTTGCACTTAATGCGCTCTGGTTAATTTATTTCTGTTTCAGCTGCCAAGTCCTCACAGTCTTGGAACCAAGCCTGCTCCTGCTGAGGAGATACTTCATACTGACCGCGGCGACGTGCATGTATAATTACTCAAATATGTCTACTTTTATGTTCGTTTTGTTTCCTGCTACAAGTTCATCGTTATCTGAAGTCTGAACACTGAATTCTGAACCTTGTCTCAGGTACCAAATTATACCGGATTTACCAGGGCCAACAACATGCAGGTAAAACCCTGTCCATCTGAGAACTTCTTATGGTGTTCTGTAACAACAGTGTGAGCAAAACTTTATACGAACTGGTTCTTATGTCAGGTCGACGAACTATCAGACCCCGTATAAAGAAGAGATCAAAGTTTTCCGCGGGCATGTCGTTCGCCGCCATGACCACCTCCGGGATCGAGCTGGCGATGGCTTCATCTGCCAGCATCCTCGAGCTCAGCATCGCCCCTCCTCATCGCAGCACCGTCGCTGGCATCAAGGCGCTGTGATCTCCAGCTGCCGGACATGACCAACGAAGGAATCTGTACCAGCCTCATCAGCTGTTCTCGTTGGCATGCTCATTAACTTTGTGTTCATCGATCGTGCGGTAGCTCTTCAGCTAGTTTATTTATGGAGAGTAAAATACGTATGTTCCTTTACTTTTGTACAAGTTGTCGAACATAAATCATCAGATAAAGCAGTTGTACTACTAGATTTGCTTGTAATGTGTTTTCTTTCATAAATTAATGAATTATTAATTCGGTGCTTGCCTGGAGAAATCGTCAAGGAGGTGCAGAAATCGGAATCGGGAGGGTCTCCATCGTGTTGATGAATCACACAAGTGGGGGTTGGTTTCTTGTTGCCATCTGAGGGGCAAGGGATGACAGGACGGGCTTCTTGCTTGTGTGGCTCTGAGCTTCAAATGCTTCAATAATTGGTCCCTGCCTGCATTTCTACTTCAGGTCCACTCAGTCGTACGACAAAAATCGTCCAAAACATCATCAACCGTGCGTGTTATACTGTTATATGATCATGCTACTCTTCTGCTCTCATCATTTGTGATACTAGCAAAGGAAAGTAAATGGAAACAACTAGAGAAATTATGCATGATTCACGTTTTTCATCGTCAACGCATGCTTTGCTTGCTAGATGTTGTTGAGAATCGAAATGCATGAATTCTCTCGTAGGAATTGAGAAGATTGAAAACGAAAACGATGAAGTAGTGGGCGTGGATTTTTGTAAGTGACGCAGATGGGATATCACATCATGTACATGCTCTCTCGAAAGCATAGTCTACGTCTACAGCAGCATCCAAGAGGGAAACGAAGGATGAGAAATGGTTGCGATCGAATCAAGGATAGGATAATGTGGATATCTCGCTAGGACGACGAGTGGTCCAAATCATTGAGCTCCTTTGTGTCGATGCACGCATTCGTGGCTCCCAACTGAGCTCTGTTGCTGTTGCTTAACTTTACTCGACCTTTTCACACCACCATTGCCGGTGGAAGGTCGTCGACAAGTTTGCAACGAAAGGTGGGGATGATAAATAAACAAATGGCGGCAAGCATAACAAGATAGCAGCCGCCTTTCTCGGGATTGGGAGTTATGATCTTTGACAACTAGAAAACGATAATGTCGAGTCTTTCCAACCAAAGATAAGAGCTATATACACCTCTAGTCCCACAACTTGTCCGAGGTGTGCAATTTAGTCCCACAACTTGCAAAATGTGAACCAGCAGTACTACAACTTGTATTAGGCGAGCAAACAGGTCCCAAATCCATTCAGAAGCTGACACGTGGAGTTGTACGTTTTGCGAAAAGACCCCTAACTATTTTTATCTCACGTATGTGGCCTGGGATGCTGTCTTACATGCTGTCCCCACCTGTCGGTAGGGGAAGAAATAAGTAAAATTAAAGCACTTGGAGGGTAATCGAACTCGTGTTCTAACTCCTAACGCTGCATCCTGCACGCACTAACCACTGAGACATATAGCGTTTTGTTGCTCAAAATGTGAGGTCACGTATATAAAGCAAAGATATCGAGCTGGCTGTTTGATTCAACGGATGCGCACTTCATGGACGGCGCCATCGGGGACTCTGCCGGCGTTGCTCATCTCGCCCACTGCACACAAACTTGGTGCGGGAGCACCCGGCGCACGACCTGTCCGACATGCTCAGCTGGGGCACAGTGTAGGCAAGGATGACGCCCACGCCAGCTGACCATGCCCGCCGCCGTCTTTTTGCTCACCACCGTCAGCAGCCACGTATTTAGCTGTTGCAACGCGGGAGAGAGCGCCCGAGGTCTTCCTTGAGCGGGCTGTGCTGGCGGGCATGACTGTATGTGGGGGCGATGACCGTGGCAAGATGGCCAGAGCGAACATGCCGCTCGCGTTCCTGGTGCTCCAGGCGTCCAGCTAGCAGTAGTACGGACGGTGCTGTCTGCGCCCACGCGGCTCGAGCTCCAGGGCAACCTCCAAGTTCTGTAGCACAGAATCAACGATTTGCTACCCGCGGTCGAAGTCCTGCACGGCGTGTGCGGCGGCCTGAGCGATGGTGTTCAGGGTGAACCGGTGAAGTCCGGCATGACGTGCGGGACAGCCTAAGCGATGGTTTTCGTCGTGAAGTCCTGCATGGCGTGCGCGACTGCCTGACCGATGGTGCTCATGTTTTCCTTTATTATGGCGTGGCCGCAGTGGGCGAGATGAGCAACGCCGGCAGAGTCCGCGATGGCGCCGTCCATGAAGTGCACGTCCGCTTGATCAAACAGCCAGCACGGTATGATTGCTATATATAGGTGACCTCACATTTTGAGTAACAAAGCGTTATATGTCTCAGTGGTTAGTGCGTGCAGGATGCTAGTTCGATTCTCTTCCAAGCGCTTTAATTTTAATTATTTCTTCCACTACCGACAGGTGGGGATAGCATCACAGGCCACATACGCGAGATAAAAATAGGTAGGGGTCTTTTCGCAAAACGTACAACTCCACGTGTCAGCTTCTGAATGGATTTGGGACCTGTTTGCTCGCCTAATACAAGTTGTGGTACTGCTGGTTCACATTTTGCAAGTTGTGGGACGCCTAATACAAGTTGTGGTACTGCTGGTTCACATTTTGCAAGTTGTGGGACTAAATTGCACGTCTCGCACAAGTTGTGCCACTAGAGGTGTATATGGCTCAAAGATAATGTGTTTCTTCGGAAGAGCTGACCTTTTGCATCTTGCGGTATCCAATCAACCCTGGGTATGCCATGGGCCGGTCGAATTATAAGTGATGCCGTCAAGCCGTTTTGTTTTATTTAATCTTGTTAGTAAGAGGCGATAGAGCCCAAGTTCATGCAAAGCACACTCTCCCGGTGCAGGTGAGGATGAGTCAAAGCCAATAACATATTTGCTCATCCAACTTCATTTGTTTACTAAAAATATATCAAAACATCCATTCGAAAGAAACATCTACGCAGTTGCACAATGACAGCAACTGAGCATATTATCAACTGCTTTCAGATTACTGAATGTATGTATCCAACATGCGCTTGAGGTCAAGTGAAGCAAATGTGAATCATGTCTTTTCCATTTGAAGTGCTTGACAGAGGCAGCAAGCAAATAGAAAACTCGAGAACATTGCTAACACAGGGTGTAAGAAAATAGTACATATATACAGATTCAGCAAGTATAAGGTTAGCAATTCGAGACGATTTCCTTTTACCTTTGTACACGTAGCAGTCAACTTATTACAACACATATTTACAGACCCGAGCAGGTGCACTCCTTGGTTGCTGCAGACTGGAGTCGAGTCTTCACCTTGCATGTCCTTCTCTTTCATATGTACGGTTGCAAGACAAAATGACACTGGGTAACTCAGTGGATCAGGGATGAACCACGACGCCTTGACGTAGACAGGGATGACCACTCACAGGCTGCTCTGCCTCAAGAGAGCAGCTCTCACTCCCCATGCTCTCGGCAAGTGCCTCCTTGTCCTTCTGGGCACGGCACTGCAACCACAGGTATGAAAACCCTGCAAACGCTGCCTGGCTGGCAAACTGCACACGGTATACTAAGCTTATTTCCCACAAGCCACTGCCCATGTTAACTGCCAAGCTATCCGCATTATACCCTTCTAGGTCTGATTCTGAGACCATCACGAACGTCTTCTCATCGAAAGTGATGAGGTTACGAGTGGCAATGAACACCGGAGGTGGGGGCTTAATGATTGGGTTGTCCAGGCAGCTGGGCCTCTCAGTTTGCTTCACTCTCAGCTGGTAGAATTCCTGGACAGCCTACAAAATTATACAACAATGTTAATTATGGTTGATGATAGTAAGAATCTACCAGCAAAGCACACAATGCAGTCTTAAACTTCACAAACTAGTACTGTAGTAACTTATTTATCTTAGTGCATCAATATAAGATGCATGGTGGAAAGTCCTAAGTATAAAAGAGGGGAGATAAATGATGGAACCAATACAACCTCTCGCTGTAAAGAATTTCCACAGAAGACATTTACCCTGGTTTTCCACTAAGCAAAAGTTAAAAGTAAGGTTCCAGCAGGGATTTGGTCAGATTAACTTATTCAATATTGCCTGTATGGCCTGTGCTTTGGACCTTCTAAGCAATTTTCTTTGCTTATATCTATAATATACACAGTTAGGGTTTTCTCTGTCATTTGAGTTTTCCGTAGAAAAAAATACGGTGCATGGCAGAGTAGATCTGTCCAAAATAACCTAGGAGTATGTCTATTGTTCCATTTGCAACTAGGGCATATTTTCCATTAGACCAGCTGTACAGCTTCGGAAGTCTTTGAAAACACTTGCATTTGAGTTCATGACAGTTTTGCGACAACTTACTTTCCATTGTGCTGAAGCCAATAAAACCCTTGGCCTGCATGACCGTACATGTTCAAAAGCTCCAGCAGGTGTCATTTGTTTGTATTGCACCTACAAAAACGGAGTCAACTGTCACTACTTTAAACTTATTCAGATTATACAAGTGACGAGAACAATTAGTCTGATCAACAGTCCGACATACCAAGTAGCAAAGCACAACTGTGGTGCTACGTCCCCGTCCAGCTTTGCAGTGAACATAAGTCAGTTTACCACAAGAAGCATTTCCTTCAAAAATTAAAGCAAGACGAATTAATCATATGCACCAAATCCCCATCATTAAGTGGAAAGTAGCAGCAGAAAAAAGGAAAGAGATTGTAAAATTTTTTGATGAACACGGTAAATTCAAGACAAACTACAATAGGTTATGGACAGGACGTAGGGCACCGGAACAGAATTCAATCAACAAGTCTTGTTAATGGTCAGCCCAGACCCCAGTACGAGTTTGGGTAAAAAACCACATTTCTGCTTTTCTGGACCCTAGAATTCAAGGCTAGGAAATTCCAGGGTAAGGACTAGAACAGGTCTACTAACTAGTAGCATAATATTTAGCCATGCTTCCAGAAACAAGAAAAGCATGTTTGCAGTACGAAAATCCATGCAGCAACAACTATGCCCTAAGTAGAAACATTCATGAAAAAGAACATGGTGAATTCAGTTTATTTCAACGAACAAAGCAAAATGAAGCATAAGGTGCACAGCAGAAATTACAGAGTCAGTCCGCACAAGGACAATCTCGATTGAATACTATACTAGATCGTTTCTATTTTTTCCTTACAAGATACTTTGAGTAGGTGCTTACTGTGGATGAAGTCAGCTGCCTTGCAAAGGTTGTCAAGTGACGGCGCATAAAGGTAGTCTCTAGTTGGTAGCACCAGGTTTTCAATCCCATGAGCCTAAAATCAAGAAGATCATTAATTTTTATGTGGTACTGGCAACTTCATTTAATAGCATAGGTAATGATTGCGAAAAAGAACGCTGCTACTTCATTTAACACTTTAACCCAGCAAGAAACAGGGATAAGCAGCATAAATAATTAAATATACTTCTTAAGTTAGCAGTATCTGTAAACTAAATGCAATCAGTATATTCATGACATATGAACCATCCATCGAGAGCAATATCAGCTCATCAATACCGAATAAGCTACTATGACGGACTGACACTACTTACTGTAACAACAGTACTTCGTTGAGCTTGTATAACAAACATGGCACTAAAGAGTATCTCTTCAATACACCACAACAACCAGCATAGCACAATGATAATTCTGAACCATCAGCGAATAGAACCAAGTGAAGCGGCACTACTAACACTGGATCTGATCGGTGGACACTAACAGTGGCAGAGTGTGACATACAGTAAAAGAAGGGGCAATCGCAGTGGCAGAGCAGCCTGAGGCAAAGAAGGCCAAGAACTGCTGGACCTTGGCGAGGAAATAAGGACTACACGATCGGATATGTTATATACCTATAAGCAATTCCTTTTCATTTTCAGAAAACTGGGCCAGGGCCTAGTATGCCCCTCAAGACCCTACACCTACGGATACCAAGATGTTAGCTTGGTTGGATCGATATGGTTGTGAGGATTTAAAAAGAACATACCTTGGACTTATGAGGCTACGACTTGAGAATTCTTTTTAGCTAAGGGACTGGAGGAGCTAAAGGAATTGAAAAGGTCGTCACATTTATGGGTGAATAGTTCACTACTTGTTCTGCACCCAACGCACAGACAGGACTGATCCTTCAAACACTAACCATATCAATGGGTGTATGGTTTCACTATGGTAAACAATGCGGTTTACACCTAGACCATATCATCCGATCACCCACCAATTAAATATGCCATGCCGTACATGCTATAAGGAATTCACAAACAAGTGTACAAGATACAATACACATTCCATGCACCTGAATACTTGACCAAGTCAAATGCTAAATGATCTGGCAATTACCTCGTACAATTGTTTGGGAACAAGCCTCTCATATGATTCGTTTAGTGTGACGACACCACAAACTCCCAGCTTCTGTAGCCGCAAAACATCGCTCGGGAAGGGAACCGCACCTAGCAGCACATGCTGATCCAACAAGGAAATTGCAAACAGTTAGAACAGAACAATCTGTGATTCTAAATTAACTAAAACCAACTCTGAAGCAGAAATAGCTAAAATTACAATAAGGCATGAACACAAAAATCACAATAAACAATCGAAACACTGAACCACCAGCTAGAACATAGACATGCACACTCACTCTATGCCTAGACTGGAGCTTCAAGATTGACTAAATCACCATTGGTGCCTCACGATCGATGTGCGAGACACACAAAACATCAAACCTAGGTTATGATGGAGTGAGGGTAAAACCACCCTAATTGGTACTCAATCCCACAAGCTCACACGTATCAATAGCTGAACAGAAAGATTACACGCTACTCGACACATGAGACCTGACTCCGAACATCACATCACAATCAGCGACCATAGCAGGCACTAGAAGCAACATTATAGAGCAAAGCCCCTAGCCGACACATGATCCTAGTAGACTGAGGGCAAAAACCACCCTAATTGGTTTTCAATCCCACAGGTTCGCACGTATCAATAGCTGAACAGACAGATTAGACGCTACTCTGCACACGAGACCTCACTCCGAACCGCACAAACAGGGATCATAGCAGCCACTAGAAGCTACTCCGTACATTATTACAGAGCAAATCCCCTAGCCGACACAAGACGCAACAATCAACATATCTAAGTTGGTAAACCCTACGAAAGAAGAAGAACACAACGTAAATCAAAGAAGAAGAAAAGTCGCCAACCAACCAACCTCGTCGACCTGATCCCACCAGTGGAAGTGCGGCTCGCATTGGTTCCTGACGACGTTGTACACCAGCGTCGGGTAGAAGAGCATCCGCGCACCCACGCCCACCGCCGCACGCTTCGCGTCGGAAGCCGCCCGCACGACCATCGCCCTGCCCGCACCCACCTCTTCCTCCCCCTCCTCGCCGCGCAGCTTCTTCAGCTCCCACCCGTCCGCGCCGCGCAGCTGCAGCTCCCCTCCGCCGCCGCCGGAAAGCTCCTCGATTCGCATCTCCGAAACCGATCCGCCCCGATCCGATCGGAAAATTCGACTCAACAACAGACGAAAATCCCCAGCAGAAACCTATCGAGGGGGTGGGAAAGCGAGCACGAATCGATCGGGCGGTGGCGGTGGAATCGAATTGGGTTCGCGATCCGGGAAGCTGGAGAAGAAATCCAAACCTATCGATCGCCCCCGATCCTTCCTACCTTTTCCTAGTGCTCACGCCTCCTCCTCCTCACCCCCACCTCCCCAAAACTCCGAACTGCCCTGACCCCAGCACGCCCCTCTTATGACCCTGTGCACTCACCGACGTGCGGGCCCGGACGTCTCTGCTACGGGCGCTGACGTGTGGGTCTGAGTGGGGGTTGCGGGGACGTGGACGGGCGGATGTATCCTTTTCGGTCCCGGGTTAACGGAGTGGCCGACGGCGTGGGATTGGAGAACAGGACGGGACGGGGCGTGGGAATCGAGGCGGATCACGTGGCGGCTGGTGATATGTCGAGTAGGCCCGTCCCACGTGGACGGTGCTCGGGAGTTGGGAGGATCGGATCAGGGAATCCGGTAAAGCGCTTGGTTCCATGCTTGTATACAAGTCAATCTATTGCTTCGTCTTGTTTTACCTTTGTACACGCGCGAGGGCATGCAATGGAATGCACATGATCAACCGTGATGTTAACAACATGGATTCGCTTAGTTTTTTATTTGCCTTTGCATGTGGAGTATGTGTTTTCGTGGCTTATGTTTTTATTTGCCTTTTTTCGTTTAGGACTATGCAATAAGTTAATCAATGAGTCTGTATGCATCAATCGATGTAGAGACCGGGCTTGTTTCCCCTTTTCGAAAAGAAATTGTATGATAGGCGGCATCCCCCCCCCCCCCCCCGCTCCCGCTCCCGTGTCGCCCCCCAGGGCGACACCGGGGCGAAACCCTAGCGCCGCCTCTAGGCAGGCCCTCGACTGCTCTCCTGCCGCCGCTGCCGCCGGCGAGGTCCGCGGTGGCGGCGGGCCCGACGCGCCAAAGGCGCCAGGGCGTGGTGGCTCGCGGCGGCGACTCCCTGTGGCGGCTGGGGCGGCTATAGTGGAGCTTCTTGCGTGCAGCGGCCGGGGCGGCGTCCGCCACCCCTCTCGGTCCGCGCTGAAGGGATCCTGCCCCGTCTTGGGCGGGTGCAGGCGGTGGGACCGTGGATCTGGGATCCCGCCCAGATCCGTCGCCGGCTGGTCGTCGGCCAACGGCGGCGCGTTGAGGGCGTCGAGCTGCTCGGGCTGGCGAGGTGGAGGTTGGTGGAGGTGGTTTCGGCCGGCGGCGTGCCGGTGCGGGGCCAGGACGGTGTAACAGCCCAAAGTTCGGAAACCTAAAGATCCGAGTAAAATTTTCGCTTTTGTGTTGCATTGCATCATGGCATTCAATATTAACTCGCTAACCAACACACAAATGGTTTTGACACCATTTAAAAACAAATGCCAAACTTGTTCAATTGCAAATTCAAATCAATGAGATAATTTTAACTTGCAAAACAAATTTACTTTGACAACGTATATTTGTCAAGGAAGTTCCAAAGGTTCCAAATATAATATTTGCAAACTATTTTGAATTGTAAAATAAAATAATTGCAGGGAACTCAAAATTTCCGGTGAGCAATTCCTAATTTTATTTTCCTACCAAATGATTTTCAAATAATCTGGAAAAATTTGGGGAACTTCATATTAATATAAAGAGCCTCCCAAAAATTCACATAATTTTTGGAGGTATTTAAATGCCCCAATTAATTCAAAAACTGTGCTGTAATAAAAGGTCCAGTGCTGAAAAGGACCAAACGGTGGGGGAAACAAAATGTCCAGGGGGGTTTCCAGAAAACCACCATCCCCTTCCTCTGTAGCGACCGAAGCGGGAGCTCCCGCCGCACCAGCTCGACACGGTGGTCGCCGTGCTCGCCACTGGGCCCGTGCGCCTCCTGCCGCGCCGTGGTGGGAAAGAGAACCCCGAAGCCGCACTGCTCCCCCATACCCCACTCGCTCCCCGCGTCCTCGTTTCCTCTCTCTCCCCCACGAGCTCCCCACCCTAGCCGACATGGCCGTCGTCGCCGCCGCGGGTTGAGGCTTCCCCGAGCGAATCGCCGAGCACCAGCACCTTCGCCTCGCCGTGCTGCTCCTCCACGCCGAAGGAATCGTTCCGTAGCGCCGCCGTTTCGCCGCGCCATTGCCGTCCTCCCCGCTGCCGTCCGCAGCTCCGCCGCACGGATTCGTCGCCGTCGACCCCCTCCGGCTTCCCCGACTTCTCCATGGAGCTGAGGGTGAGCACGTCGACCTTGCTGGCCATCTCCCCTCTCCCCTCCCGCGCGAGCGCGTGCGCCACACCACACGCCGCCGTCGCCGTAGCATGCTCTCCATCGTGTTGGAAGAACCGGTGCGAAAACCGGATTTTTCCGGAATCTAGACCGGGTTAGGATTTTAGCTACTGGAACCGTTACGTCTCAGCCCGGTGTACAACCGGAATTAAACCGGAAACAATTCCGGGAATATTTTCATCCGGTGAAAAACCCAGAATTTTCCGGAACTGACTCCGGATATTCCAATTGATGCTGTACTGATTTAAATTTCTATCTCCACCCCTCCTTTTCCCCAAATGGTATAAATAGATTGTATTGTTGCTAAGTAAATCATCAAAAGGTCATTTCAAAAAGGAGATTAATAAAAATCATAACTTTTATCGGTGTATCCGAAAAATGCGTGTAATATACCAAAATGCCCAAAAAATTGTGATTAAAACTTTAAAATAAATATTCTGCATATTTGATCACAATTGAAGTACGGTGCCTCTAGTAATATTAAAAACATAAATTTAAAAGAGGAAATTAAAAATGCAATACCTTTTTATCGGGACCTCCGAAAAATGTGTTCCTTATATCAAAATGCTCAGAAAAACCTGAGTGATCCAGAATCATCATCATCATGCATAATTGCTCACAATTACAATAATGTGCTCTAGTAGTAATTATAATCACTAAGTTTAAATATGGGGTTTATTCCAAATAATGCCATAAATATAATGGGGACCCCATTTAACTTGTTGATCATGTTCAATGCTTCTAGGGTGCATTTAAAATGTCATATCATCATTTCTGTATGCATTGCACAATTGCCATGTGTTGATTGTTGTTTCTGCTTTCCGGTGTTGTTTGCTCTCCGGTAGATCACGAGTTCGGAGTTGAGCATCATTACTCCGACGAGCAGTTTGACTACTCCGCTCAACAAGGCAAGCGTAATCCCCCATCTGAGCATATCTTATCCTATTTTCCGCAAATATTTTCTCCACTATAATATTGCATGCGGTTCCAAATGTCAATTTGCTTGGATTAGAGTATCCTATAGTTGCATTAAGATTCCGATGCCAATTACCTGTTTCCCCTCCTATTATCCATAGGATTGTATTGTTGGCCTGAAATACTTAACTTGCAATGTTGATGCTTAGCCATGCTTAGTTAAATGCTTAGCCGTCCGATGAATACTTCATGTTGGAAACAGGTTGTTGAAGTGTTCAGATGATGGTGGAGAATTTGTGGTGACAGGTAATAAAATGCTTAAAGGTGGGGATGAGAGGCCACTTTGGTATGGTGGTGTTTTGTCTCACTCTCGCCGCCTAGGTGCGAGTTCTTTACCTCTTGAACCAAGAATGAGCGCGCTTCCTTTCGGTGGGCTATATGGAACCCCCGTCGACCAACTAACTTGAGCGGGACTAGCCAGGGTCCTCTAGTTTGGTTTTCCATTTGCGTGTGCGTGAAGATGGTGACCAAGACTGGGATGAGGATGGCAGTGTTAGGAAAATGAGTGGCCACGGAGCACGGTGTCGACGATCCGCTGCTTCGTCCTCACTGATGATCCTGGGTTAGTCCTTAACAAGGTAAAGATTGTAACCGTTCCCACTCAGCCGGCTTTCCCCGGAAGAGAGCTAAGCGTAGGCAATGAGCCGGGCGGTACCGAAGGTAAACACAGTGCACCCCTGCAGGGTTAAATCTTTTCGAAAAGCCGTGTCCGCGGTTATGGACGAACTTGGGAAGTGAAGGTAGGATCATAGAATAACTTTAACGGAATGATTAAAAACTGGGTACTAGAGGTACCACTCAAGGATGCAAGGTGAGCTTCCTCGAGGGTGATTCGGGGAGGTGCCTTTGATGAACCGGTACAGTGGTTGATGATGGTTGATGTTGAGAAAAGTGATCAAGAAAAGAGTCACTTCTTACCCCTTTTTGAAAATACTCTGAATATTCGATGCCTTTGAGTTATGTTTTCATAAATAAAATCAGCTTTATGCAAAACAGCCATATAACTTTGAAAGCCTCATCGAGCTAAAGCTCTATATATAATCTTGCGAGTTCGTCGAACTCAACGTCGTTTGTTTTGTTTCAGAGGAGGACTTCACCGACCTCGAAGGTGGGTTCTTTGTGGACGTCGACGAGTAGTCTGGGGTTCCCAGGTGACAGCTTGGGACATCCTGGAACGCTGGCGCTGGATGTTTATTTGTAGGCCTCTTATGCCATAATTTGGTTCTTGTTATTTAGAACAACACACTTCGCTTCGCATGTTGTATTGTTGGGTCTGTGACCTCTAGTTGTCATTTGCTATCTTTCTCTATTATAAGAGTTGAACTATATGGTTTTGTGTCGTAGAGACTGTGATGTGCCAGTTGTTCCACAAGTCTTGATCTCTCTATTATGCTTTGATAGTGTGTCTGGTGGTATCGGATAACCGGGGACACAGTATCACTGTATAACAGTCGGGTCGGGGCGCCACAAGTTGGTATCAGAGCAGTACTGACTATAGGAAACCCTTCTACTGGTCGATGTTGAGTCTAGTGTTTGTGAAAAATATTTTTAACCTAAAAATGAGTTGTGAAAACCATCTTAGGATTCTTTTTACTCCTTATCTGGTTACCCTCTAATCTCGGAGCAATCTTACCTCAATTTGACTTAAAGGTTTTACTCCTCGTCTGTACTTCAAAATGATTAGGATAACGGGGTTGGGTTCGACCTTTAGTGTTATGTGTCCAGTTGCTCCCGCTGCGATCCACTCCAAAATCAACTCAGATGTTTGAACACTGTTGTTCCTACCGAGTCTACTCTTTTGATCCTTTCTTTGGGTGTTAACCCAAGGACTTGAACAGAAGGTCCCGGATTGTGATGTGATTCTGGCACGATGAATTGTGTGGGTTGTTACCCATGTGATCCTCATGCTAATTGTGAATCCCGGTACATGAAGCTGACCTTTAACCCAAGTCCTTTATGTGGTCTGTGTGGTAAATGGTTGAACCTTAACTTTCCATACCTCAGCTGGCTATGTAACTTCAGCTCCCTTAGCCTGGCTCTAGATTCTGTCTTGGAACCATCGGGGTTACGACAAGGATTCTACTAGCCAGTCTCCCAACTATGTTGTGACTCTGCTGCATCTCTCCTTTTGGGCATGGTTATCACAATTGAGTAATAATCGGTGCATCTTCAACATCTTAGCATTCTCCTGAGCATGTTTCTTACTCTGATCTGCTTTCCAACCTTTGTCTGTCAGTTGACAGTAAAGTTTTACCGTGCGTTGGTATGTCCGATGCAAGTCACTCTCTTGATCCGTCAAGACTTTCCACTTCGTCTTGTTAGAAGAAATAACCTCCCGTATCCTGTCCACTTCTCGGACCAGGTCGAGGTAATGAAATCTGCAGAAAAAGGGTCTTGTCTAGCTTTTGTTCTGCTCCACCTTAGAGTGTCACACTCTTTATATCAAGGGGTCAAGCTAAGTATCATGATATTCTTGATGAAGTGATGCTCTTACTCCTCGTTACTCTCCGTTTTTCGAGTGACTTGTTACTCGAGAAGGATAAGTCGTGAGCAATGAGGTGGCTATCGGATATTCCTAGCAGTTCTCACTGTGCGGAAATCCAGGGATATCCATTGTCCTCCTTAGCATGATTGGTTAGCCAATTAATAAGTTGAGTTTGACAGTGCTACCAAGTCAGTTGGCTCTGATGCACTCCCTCGGTCAAAGAGCTAGGTTCGTGCCGAAGCTCCCAAGACCACCTACTTGTGCCTTGAAAGGCATGATCCTCTCTTGAACTCAAGATCCACCGGTATGTCGTGATATCCTATATGTGGACCGTGATATTCTGGGGGTCTTTCCAGAAGTATCGCCAGGTTGTCACCTGACCGTGCTGTTGAGCTTATGAGTAAGCTGGTTCTCTGAACAACTCCCTTCTCCAAGAAAATCGTGCTGGATGTCCAGAATTATTCGGTTGAGCTTAAACAACTTGGAAAGTCGAAAGACAAGAGCTCTATCCCGATATAGTTCCTCCTCAATGGGATGTCTAGTCTGTCCGTGTTGAAGCGAGGTGGTATTTCCTTGGTGGAGATGCCAACCTCTAAATCTTTTGATTTGAGTTGGGCTATCGTCAAATCAAACTCAGACCAACCTACCTGAACGTGTTAGTCTGACCAATACTTATGCCTAATTCTGGTGAAATATGAATCTACCGTCTTGGAGTATCTGGATAAGCTTGTTGTTGAGCCCATCAACTACCTTCTTATCTTCTCCATGTTTGAGGAGATCCATATTGGATATTGGGAGTTAGCATTGGAAATTTGTTGGAACTAACTTTGTGTTTTCACAAGGTATGTGTTCTGAAGTTAGAAGTGACTTTTCTTGGTTCACGTGCAATTGCTGAAAGATGTCGCCGTGGATCTGAGTGAATCGTCTGGTTTCCTCGGAATCCTTTCAACTCGATCAAGCATATGTAGGATATTCTCGGAATGGTATGTTGTTACCTCCCTCCCTTGAGAATTTCATCTATGCATCCAAGCCATTGATTGAATTGTTCCAGAAAGAGAGGAAGTTTGAGAACTTCTTTCTGTCCTGGCTGGTGTTTCCCCAGCAGAAACTCAATGGTGTATTGTCGCGAGTAATTCCAGTAGGTGCTGATGCCCTCTGACAAGTTGCTAATCCGCGAGTTCCGCAATCTCGTTCCTCCTTTGGAGTTTGGCATTGTAGTCAAACTCTTGGGGTCCTAGCAATTGTAACCCGTTGGTATGCTTTGCAAAGATTCCCTATTCCTTTATGTGGAGTCTGAACTATCTACACACCTGACCAGATCTGAACCTCAATCAGAAACGACAGTTGGTGATCCTCAAGAAGTTTGTTCCGATGTCTGGAAAGTCAAGAAGTGTTCCCAATACTAACGTTTGCGGAGTTTCTGAAGTTCTCTCGACCGAGCTTTCCGATCCTTCTCCAGCGATCTAAAATGCTCCTCCGTGAGGAAAGTTCTACTCAAGCCGACTAGTACAAGTTATCTCTCATCTGTTGGAAGCTTGTTTCGACACTCTCCCTCAGAAATTCAAGGCCTTGTGCAAAGTTCATATTCTGAATCTGTGAGGAACAGTTGTCTACCAACTGGGAACTCCTTATCAATCTTCCGTCAAACGCATGTGTCTCCTAACTGTCAAATCAAGGGATGCTTGAAGTCTCTTCCTAAGTTCTACTAGGAGGTACTTGGTCGTTGTATATTCACCAAGATCCATCCTCCCGGTGAGGTTTCCTTCTTTCCTATGGTGTACGTTGGTAGTGACCTCGAAGTGAAGCCGATGAAGATCTTCATGATGCCCTCGACCAACCTCCTCAAGAAAGAAGCCACCTGAAGCGAGAAGATCGTGTAGTACCGTTGTAACCTTTCCCTCTTTCCTACTCTAAGAATCTCGGGACGAGATTCCTGTAAGGAGGGTAGAGTTGTAACAGCCCAAAGTTCGGAAACCTAAAGATCCGAGTAAAATTTTCGCTTTTGTGTTGCATTGCATCATGGCATTCAATATTAACTCGCTAACCAACACACAAATGGTTTTGGCACCATTTAAAAACAAATGCCAAACTTGTTCAATTGCAAATTCAAATCAATGAGATAATTTTAACTTGCAAAACAAATTTACTTTGACAACGTATATTTGTCAAGGAAGTTCCAAAGGTTCCAAATATAATATTTGCAAACTATTTTGAATTGTAAAATAAAATAATTGCAGGGAACTCAAAATTTCCGGTGAGCAATTCCTAATTTTATTTTCCTACCAAATGATTTTCAAATAATCTGGAAAAATTTGGGGAACTTCATATTAATATAAAGAGCCTCCCCAAAAATTCACATAATTTTTGGAGGTATTTAAATGCCCCAATTAATTCAAAAACTGTGCTGTAATAAAAGGTCCAGTGCTGAAAAGGACCAAACGGTGGGGGAAACAAAATGTCCAGGGGGGTTTCCAGAAAACCACCATCCCCTTCCTCTGTAGCGACCGAAGCGGGAGCTCCCGCCGCACCAGCTCGACACGGTGGTCGCCGTGCTCGCCACTGGGCCCGTGCGCCTCCTGCCGCGCCGTGGTGGGAAAGAGAACCCCGAAGCCGCACTGCTCCCCCATACCCCACTCGCTCCCCGCGTCCTCGTTTCCTCTCTCTCCCCCACGAGCTCCCCACCCTAGCCAACATGGCCGTCGTCGCCGCCGCGGGTTGAGGCTTCCCCGAGCGAATCGCCGAGCACCAGCACCTTCGCCTCGCCGTGCTGCTCCTCCACGCCGAAGGAATCGTTCCGTAGCGCCGCCGTTTCGCCGCGCCATTGCCGTCCTCCCCCGCTGCCTTCCGCAGCTCCGCCGCACGGATTCGTCGCCGTCGACCCCCTCCGGCTTCCCCGACTTCTCCACGGAGCTGAGGGTGAGCACGTCGACCTTGCTGGCCATCTCCCCTCTCCCCTCTCCCCTCCCGCGCGAGCGCGTGCGCCACACCACACGCCGCCGTCGCCGTAGCATGCTCTCCATCGTGTTGGAAGAACCGGTGCGAAAACCGGATTTTTACGGAATCTAGACCGGGTTAGGATTTTAGCTACTGGAACCGTTACGTCTCAGCCCGGTGTACAACCGGAATTGAACCGGAAACAATTCCGGGAATTATTTCATCCGGTGAAAAACCCAGAATTTTCCGGAACTGACTCCGGATATTCCAATTGATGCTGTACTGATTTAAATTTCTATCTCCACCCCTCCTTTTCCCCAAATGGTATAAATAGATTGTATTGTTGCTAAGTAAATCATCAAAAGGTCATTTCAAAAAGGAGATTAATAAAAATCATAACTTTTATCGGTGTATCCAAAAAATGCGTGTAATATACCAAAATGCCCAGAAAATTGTGATTAAAACTTTAAAATAAATATTCTGCATATTTGATCACAATTGAAGTACGGTGCCTCTAGTAATATTAAAAACATAAATTTAAAAGAATAAATTTAAAAGAGGAAATTAAAAATGCAATAACTTTTTATCGGGACCTCCGAAAAATGTGTTCCTTATGTCAAAATGCTCAGAAAAACCTGAGTGATCCAGAATCATCATCATCATGCATAATTGCTCACAATTACAATAATGTGCTCTAGTAGTAATTATAATCACTAAGTTTAAATATGGGGTTTATTCCAAATAATGCCATAAATATAATGGGGACCCCATTTAACTTGTTGATCATGTTCAATGCTTCTAGGGTGCATTTAAAATGTCATATCATCATTTCTGTATGCATTGCACAATTGCCATGTGTTGATTGTTGTTTCTGCTTTCCGGTGTTGTTTGCTCTCCGGTAGATCACGAGTTCGGAGTTGAGCATCATTACTCCGACGAGCAGTTTGACTACTCCGCTCAACAAGGCAAGCGTAATCCCCCCTCTGAGCATATCTTATCCTATTTTCCGCAAATATTTTCTCCACTATAATATTGCATGCGGTTCCAAATGTCAATTTGCTTGGATTAGAGTATCCTATAGTTGCATTAAGATTCCGATGCCAATTACCTGTTTCCCCTCCTATTATCCATAGGATTGTATTGTTAGCCTGAAATACTCAACTTGCAATGTTGATGCTTAGCCATGCTTAGTTAAATGCTTAGCCGTCCGATGGATACTTCATGTTGGAAACAGGTTGTTGAAGTGTTCAGATGATGGTGGAGAATTTGTGGTGACAGGTAATAAAATGCTTAAAGGTGGGGATGAGAGGCCACTTTGGTATGGTGGTGTTTTGTCTCACTCTCGCCGCCTAGGTGCGAGTTCTTTACCTCTTGAACCAAGAATGAGCGCGCTTCCTTTCGGTGGGCTATATGGACCCCCGTCGACCAACTAACTTGAGCGGGACTAGCCAGGGTCCTCTAGTTTGGTTTTCCATTTGCGTGTGCGTGAAGATGGTGACCAAGACTGGGATGAGGATGGCAGTGTTAGGAAAATGAGTGGCCACGGAGCACGGTGTCGACGATCCGCTGCTTCGTCCTCACTGATGATCCTGGGTTAGTCCTTAACAAGGTAAAGGTTGTAACCGTTCCCACTCAGCCGGCTTTCCCCGGAAGAGAGCTAAGCGTAGGCAATGAGCCGGGCGGTACCGAAGGTAAACACAGTGCACCCCTGCAGGGTTAAATCTTTTCGAAAAGCCGTGTCCGCGGTTATGGACGAACTTGGGAAGTGAAGGTAGGATCATAGAATAACTTTAACAGAATGATTAAAAACTGGGTACTAGAGGTACCACTCAAGGATGCAAGGTGAGCTTCCTCGAGGGTGATTCGGGGAGGTGCCTTTGATGAACCGGTACAGTGGTTGATGATGGTTGATGTTGAGAAAAGTGATCAAGAAAAGAGTCACTTCTTACCCCTTTTTGAAAATACTCTGAATAGTCGATGCCTTTGAGTTATGTTTTCATAAATAAAATCAGCTTTATGCAAAACAGCCATATAACTTTGAAAGCCTCATCGAGCTAAAGCTCTATATATAATCTTGCGAGTTCGTCGAACTCAACGTCGTTTGTTTTGTTTCAGAGGAGGACTTCACCGACCTCGAAGGTGGGTTCTTTGTGGACGTCGACGAGTAGTCTGGGGTTCCCAGGTGGCAGCTTGGGACATCCCGGAACCGCTGGCGCTGGATGTTTATTTGTAGGCCTCTTAGGCCATAATTTGGTTCTTGTTGTTTAGAACAACACACTTCGCTTCCGCATGTTGTATTGTTGGGTCTGTGACCTCTGGTTGTCATTTGCTATCTTTCTCTATTATAAGAGTTGAACTATATGATTTTGTGTCGTAGAGTCTGTGATGTGCCAGTTGTTCCACAAGTCTTGATCTCTCTATTATGCTTTGATAGTGTGTCTGGTGGTATCGGATAACCGGGGACACAGTATCACTGTATAACAGTCGGGTCGGGGCGCCACAGACGGATCCACCTTCGGCGGCGCTGGCGCTCGTGGTGAATGGTTGCGTCTGCAGGGGGCCTCTGCCCGGGCAAGGACGCTTGCCACGGTTGGGCTGGAGGAAGGTGAGGTCTCGCGCTCATGGATTCGCCGGACCCGGCAGCCAGTGCTTGCGAGGAGGTCGTGGCTGCAATGCTTCAGGCGAAAGCCTTTGTCGAGGATGGCGACGCCTTCGGGCACCGTTTACCACGCTGGTGGCATCTTTGGGAAGCAGTCGTAGCCCGCTCCATGGTGTGCTCCGGGCGAAAGCCTCAGATCCTTCCCGGATTGGACAACGACGGCCTCTCTGAGGTCGTTTCCCGTTGGGGCGTTGTCATGGAGCCATTGATCCGCGTTGGTCGCTTGGTGTCTCGGTTGGAGCGTGCTTGGGTTGTTGGCTCGTATGGTGGTGGTGGTGGTGGAAGTGATCTGTTGCAGCGGTCTTTGCCTTGGTCAACCTGGTGCGGATGGTCGGCCCCTCTTTTGGATACCCGTGGCGGCGGTGAGGTCTCGGAGTTCGGCGCCCCTCGACGATGCTTGAGGTTTCTTTGCCTTTCGACAGTGGTTGTGACTCTCCTAGCTCTTCAAGGTGTTGAGTGATCGCAGGGCAAGCGGGCGGTTTCTTCTCTTCGTCTTTTGGTGCTAGATCTCCCTTCGACCAATCCAACAAAGCTAGTTCCAGCTCTTCTTGGTCTACCGGCTCGTGATGGATGCCAAGCTCTTGGTGACGACAGCTTGTAGTAGCTCCTTTCTGGTTTCTCTTTGTGTCTTTCTCTGTTTCTTCTTGTGTGTGTTGGGGCTTGATGTTGTTCCCGTTGTATCGTTGTATCCCGTTCTTTAAAATTGAAAATGAAAATGGTTCAGGCTGGCTTTTGCCCGCCGTAGCAGATTCAAAAAAAAAAGAATGCAAATTACGGTGAATAAATGATGAAATGTGGAAAGGAAAATATCTGACCATCAGTTGAATGCTATTTGCCTAATTGTGTTTTAAGTAGTACTGATACTTTCGTACATCGGACTTGGATGACATGGTGGTGACATGAAAGAAAATAAACCTAGGTACTAAGAACACAAAAGGCTCCAAACAAAGACGAGAAGGAAAATTCAATATACAACAAAGTATCAAGTTCATCCCGTTAACGATGCACTATTACGGACTAGAGGAAAAACAAATGTGCGTTAACATAACTTTGCGGTGATTTTATTGTTTATGTGAACTTCATGTTACATGGATGGAGATTATTACTCCTCCGTCCCAAAATAACTGTCTTAGATTTGTCAAAAAGTGGATGTATCTAGACATGAATCAATTATAGATACATTCATTTTTGGACAACTTTGAGACACTTATTTTGGTACGGAGGGAGTATTAGATTACCCATTTTTCATATGATCGTATTCTAATGGCGGATCTAGGATTTTACGGAAGGGGGTGTTAAGCTTTATACACACATTTAATTGTCTTGTAAGAACACCACAATACAATATGTATATAAAGACGTTAAGCTTTATACACACATTTAATTGTCTTGCAAGAACACCACAATACAATATATACAGATGAGAATGAATAGGATTTTACCGACGGGGTGTGAAGCTTTTTATGACCCTGTGGCGTGCCGCACACTCACCGACGTCCTGAATCTGTAATGTAGAAGCTAGGTTATATTCCGCTTTTTGAAAAAGATTTAATTTGCGACTGATGCGTGATGCGCTAAATTTGCTTTATAATCGATCGTACTCAATGGACAAACTTGAAATGGTCAAAACTGGTTGGATAATTTAAATTATCTTATCACAATCTTGTACTCCCTTCGTTCCAAATTAATTGACTTGGTTTTGTCCAAATATGGATGTATCTATACTTGTTTGGTGTCTAAATACATCTATGTGTAACCAAATGTGTGTCAATTAAATCCGAACAGAGGGAGTAAGAAACAACCACACGTTGAGCGGCCTCATGGATCTTGAGGGCTCTAGCGCTATATATTCTCTAGTGACCGCATCGTACCACCAATTCACGTCAATTTTTGTACCACATTCTCAGCGAGAGATTTACCTTCACTATCCATGAAACCCCAAACATGTACAAGTTTTACTTTTTTTCATTAATTGGATACAGAGAGGAGCTCGAGCACACGTACTCCCTCCGTTCTAAATCAGTTGACTTCTATTTGTACAAAAGTGAATGTAACTATACTTGTAACATGTCTGGATATATCCATATTTTGACAAATAAAAATCATCTAATTTGGAACAGATGGAGTATGTACGAGGCTGGCCGAATTCGTCTCATCTAGCGAGATCCGTGCATCTCAATCTAGGTAGCAGAACCGCGTGCGTAGTCTTTCGCACCACATTGGAGAGGCTATCTCTATCTGTAGAGGAGCTTTGGCGCAGGGGGCTACTCGAGCCCGGTGAAGCTAAAAGTCAGGCCTCCTCGGTCTTGCCCTGAAAGAACTTGCAGCAGCACGCGAGAGCCATTGAAGAGACGCAGTTGCGCGGGTTTGCAGCGGTGGCTTGGCCGGTCCTCGAGGGGCGGGTGTGGTGGTTCGTGACACACCACGGGCGAAAGCTCTGGCCTGGCCCTTGGTCGGGACAGGCGGCGGCGACGCCCTTGGGCGCCGCATCCTTCTTGAAGGCGGCGTCGAGGTGGTGGTCTCGCTCCTTCACCTAGGTTCATCCGGGGGAAACCCTAGATCCCGTGCGGGGTCAGGCGAGGTCGGCGCTTCTGTGTCGTTTGCCTCTTGAGGCCTCGTCTTGGGTGAACCGCCGGTCGGAGGGTCTTGTGGAGAGCGTTGGTGGTTAGCGACGACGAGTCTTCGTCATCGGTTGGCGGAGCGCGACCCTGGGGTCGGCGTGGATGTCGGAGCGGCGGCTCCGGTCTCTTGCCTCCACCTTCTTGCGTTGAGGAGTTTGAGTGTCGTCTTTGGTCGCTTGGGTGACTTAGGCGTCGGCTCGTGTGGGTGTGGCCTCGGGGCCAGCGTGGATGTCGGAGCGGCGTCTTCGGATGTTCGCCTCCGCCTTGTTGCGTTGAGGTGTGTGGGTGTCGGCTTTTGTTGTCAGGGCATTTTAGTCGTCGACTCGTGGGGAAGCGCGGTCTCGGGACCGGCGTGGCGTGTTCTATGTTGTATCGGTTTTCGGCCAGTTTCCCTTATAAACTGGTCATTTCTCTTCTATATCAATGAAAAGGCAAAGTTTTTGCCTCGTTTCAAAAAAGGAAAGGGGTCTTCTAGCCGCGGCGACAACGGCTGTGGTGGAAAACGAAGGACCGGTGCACTCGTGAAGCTAATTTTTTTTTTAATAATACGTTTTTTTAATTAAATTCGAAAAATATTACGCAAAATCACAAAATTTCAGAAATAATACGGCCTCGGCCCAGGTTGGGCCGATTAGTACCTGTCGGCCCAGGCCTGGCCGATTAGTACTAATCGGCCCAGGCCTGGCCGATAAGCTACTAATCGCCCAGGCCTGGCCGATAAGCTACTAATCAGGGTACGGCTGGGCTAGCCCAGTGGGCACTTATCGGCCAGGCCTGGGCCGATTAGTGCCTGTCGGCTTAGCCTGGGCCGAGGCCGTATTATTTGTGTAATTTATGCAAAATGCGTAATATTTATCAAATTTCTGTAAAAAAATGTATTATTAAAAAAAAATTAGCACTCGTGAATGCCTTCTCTTATCCTTGTTATGTCCTCTCTGTTTCACTTTGGTAGGTTCGGGGGCCTGAAATGGGGGACAATATGGATGTCATAGCCTTGTGCTCATCGCTTTGGCGAGGGAGGAGGAAAGTTCTAATGCAGGATAGAATCCCGGCAACGTGCGAATCGGCTTGGGACGAGATGCAGGTCATTGTTCGACATGGAAAACCGGAGTTCCATCCTTTGTGGAACACAGAACATCAGTAGCATGTGATGTCGCACCCGTGTATTATTAATTCCCCATACCTCCTATGTCTATAGGTTCAAGCCAATGGTGGAGTTGCGTGACCGAGTCTGCGTTTACACATTGGCACGCTAGTGAGGTAGGGCCAGTGGGTCCTCCATGAACGAGATATGATATGGTGCTACCTTCCTACAAATGGATGTAGAGGTGATTTCTCAACTAGTTTATATAGGGAGAAAGAGGAGGAAGGTAGGTCAAGTGGGTGAGAGACAAGGACGAGTAATAAATACCATGTGTGTTTGTCGACCTTGATTCTCCCAGCTCATGCTTTATATCCAAGAGTTATGTTTAGTCGAAGGTAAGGTTGGTTCGTGTATTTACACAACAGATTTTATATATACTGTTATTATAAATATTATTTCTCTTTGGAATATTGTCATACGGTGAGCTAGAAACCAAGCCAAATATACATCTCATGGAAACATGTTAGAAATTTGGTAGAATATTTTGACTAATTAACTTTTTACGAAAAGAAGGATGTCCCCTGAACTCTAGTTTGATTGACGCACACATTCATATATTATTATTCCACAATGCCAAGCAAAACGAGTCATCGATGTTGAACAAATTGACCAAAGAAAAAAAAGAACATATAAATGGACAGCTTCACAACAGTATCTCCACAAACATATCACATATTCTATGAGAAGTGACAATAAAATGAAAAGTACACAACTCTTCGACAAATCCTTCAACAAGGGTTCATTGCACGTCCACCAATTATTACGAGTCCAACCACTGGTTAGTATTGGAATTTTTAAACCCAAAAGTTGATATTCAGGTCACTCGGTGGCGGAGCCAGAACCGGAAGCATGTGATGTCATTCAAATCTGTGATGCCAAATACATAATACGTGTGCTTTTACTAGTTTTTTAAAAAATTCTTTATAATTTATGTTGTATACAAAGGATTTGCCTAAAACTTGTATGGTCGGTTAAAACGGGTCACAAGGTGGCTCCTCCACCGAGGTCACTACCTTTAGGAATTGCATGACACACATGTCGACATTGTGTAAGCTAATCATGTGTTTCCATAGGAGGGCACACATACTTTTCGTCAAAAACGTCATTGTCAGACACCTCTCTATTGGCTACACTAGTATAGGACGACACATCGGATACCCCTATATGGAAATGACACGAGTTAGGCGACGGAAAATTGCGATTTTACCGTTTCCGCTGAGGCCTGGCCCGTCAACATTGGTTACGGAGAAATTATTATCTCGGAAACTGGGCCACAACTGCAGCTCCCCTCCTCCGCCGCCGGAAAGCTCCTCGATTCGCATCTCCGAAACCGGTCCGCCTCGATCCGATCGGAAAAATTCGACTCAGCAAACAAAAATCTGAATCTATCAAGGGGGGAAAGCGTGATTGCCGCGGCACGGATCGATCGGGGGCTGTGTTGGCGGTAGAATCGAATTGGGTTCGCGATCGGGGAAGCTGAAGAAGAAATCGGAAACCTATCGATCGTCCCCGATCCTTCCTACCTTTTCCTAGTGCTCACACCTCCTCCTCCTCACCCACCTCCCGAGACTTCGAACTGCCGTGACCCCAGCATGCCCCTCCTATGACCCCGCACACTCACCGACGTGTGGGCCCGGACGTCTCTGCTTTGGTTGCTGACATGTGGGTCCGAGTGGAGATTGCAGGGACGTGGACGGGTGGATGTATCCTTTTCAGTCCCAGGGTTAACGGCGTGGGGTTGGAGAACGGGACGGGACGGGGCGTGGGAATCGAGGCGGATCACGTGGTGGCTGGTGATATGTCGAGGTGGCCCGTCCAACGTGGACGTTGGGAGGGGATCGGATCGGGAATCCGGTAAAGCGCTCGGTTCCATGCTTGTCTACAAGTCAATCCATTGCTTTGTTTTTGTTACATTGCTCCTCCATCCTTGTTTGTTTACCTTTGTACATGGGTGAGGGCATGCAATTGATACGTCTCAAACGTATCTATAATTTCTGATGTTCCATGTTGATATTATACCAATTGTTACATGTTTTATATACACTTCATAGCATTTTTATGCATTTTATGGGACTAACCTATTAACAAGATGCCACAGTGCCAGTTCCTGTTTTCTGCTGTTTTTGTATTCCAGAAAAGCTAGTCTGGAAATATTCTCGGAATTGGACGAAACTTGGACAGAACCTCCTATTTTTCCAACACGAAGACGGAGTCCAGAGGAGAGACGGAGGAGGGCCACGTGGCACCCACACCATGGGGCCGCGCGGCCCCCCTGCCGCGCCGTGGGGTGGTGTGGGGCCCTCGTGGCCCCGCAGCCGCCGCCCTTTCGCCTATTTATTCTTCCCGACGCGAAAACCCTAAACACCCGAGCCATTATCCACGAAAAGTTCCAGAGACGCCGCCGCCGTCAACCCTAGCTCGGGAGGGTTCAGAAGCTCTTCCCGGCACCCTGCCGGAGAGGGGAATCATCACCGGAGGGCTCTACATCACCATGCTTGCCTCCGGAGTGATGCGTGAGTAGTTCATCCATGGACTACGGGTCCATGGCAGTAGCTAGATGGTTGTGTCTCCACTTTATGCTATTATGTTTAGATCTTGTGAGCTGCCTATCATGATCAAGATCATCTTATTTTAATGCTACATGTTGTGTTTGCTGGGATCCGATGAATATTGAATACTATGTCAAGTTGATTATCATAGGAAAATATTATCCTCCTGCTAAGATTATATCTTTGAGAAGTAGCATTATGAATTTCAAACAATTTGATAATGAGCATGTTGCTCAAGCTTGGGAGAGAATGAAATCATTGGTAAAGAATTGTCCCACCCATGGACTGACTGCTTGGATGATCATCCAAACCTTTTATGCAGGACTAAATTTTTCTTCAAGAAACCTATTGGATTCGGCCTCTGGAGGTACCTTTATGTCCATCACTTTGGGTGCTGCAACAAAGCTTCTTGATGATATGATGATAAATTATTCTGAATGGCACACCGAAAGAGCTCCACAAGGTAAGAAGGTAAATTCTGTTGAAGAAACCTCTTCCTTGAGTGATAAGATTGATACTATTATGTCTATGCTTACAAATGGAAAATGCATGTTGATCCAAATAATGTTCCTTTAGCTTCTTTGGTTGCTCAAGAAGAGCATGTTGATGTGAACTTCATTAAAAATAATAACTTCAACAACAATGCTTATAGGAATAATTTTGGTAATAACAATTATAAGCCCTATCCTTTTAATAGTGGCAATGGTTATGTTAATTCTTATGGTAATTCCTACAACAATAATAAGAGTGTACCCTCTGATCTTGAAGTCATGCTTAAGGATTTTATTAGTACACAAACTGCTTTCAATAAATCTGTTGAGGAAAAGTTTGGGAAAATTGATGTTCTTGCCTCTAAAGTTGATAGTCTTGCTCTTGATGTTGATTTGTTAAAAATTAAAACTATGCCTCATGATGTTAAAGAGAGCAAAACTCTCAATGCTATACAAGTTAAAATTGATAATAATGTGAGGATGTTAGCTGATTTACATGCTAGGTGGGCAAGAGAGGATGAAATTGCTAAAAAGAATAGTATTGCTAGAGTTTATACTATTACTACTACTGAAAATGCTATAAACTCAAGTGTTAACAAACCTCCTACTATCAATGGTAAAGTAATTGGTGTTGGCAATGTCTCTACTTCTGTTGCAAAACGTTTAAAATTGCCTGAAAACACTGAAACTGTTCCTGATAAAAGTGCTGAAATTTTTCGAGATGGGGAGACAATGGTCCTATTACTTTTGATAATAATGATTTTGATTTTGATGGTTGCAATATTTCTGAAGTAATTAAGTTCTTGCAAAAGCTAGCTAGAAGTCCTAATGCTAGTGCTATAAACATGGCTTTTACTAAACATATTACTAATGCTCTCATGCAAGTTAGGGAAGAGAAATTAAAACATGAAGCTTCTATCCCTAGGAAGTTAGAAGATGGTTGGGAGCCCATCATTAAAATGAAGGTGAATGATTTTGATTGCAATGCTTTATGTGATCTTGGTGCTAGTATTTCTGTTATGCCTAAGAAACTCTATGATATGCTTGATTTAGCACCTTTGGAACACTGTTATTTGGATGTTCACCTTGCTGATAATACTATAAAGAAACCTTTGGGGAGAGTTGATGATGTTTTTATAATGGTTAACAATAACCTTGTCCCCGTTGATTTTGTTGTTTTGGATATTGAATGCAATGCTTCTTGTCCTATTGTTTTGGGAAGACCTTTTCTTAGAACTGTTGGTGCTATTATTGATATGAGAGAGGGGAATATTAAATATCAATTCCCACTCAAGAAAGGTATGGAACACTTCCCTAGAAAGAAGATGAAGTTACCTTTTGATTCTATTGTTAGAGCAAATTATTCTGTTGATGCTTCATCACTTGGAAACACTTGATTCTTACTTTCTGCGCCTAGCTGAAAGGCGTTAAAGAAAAGCGCTTATGGGAGACAACCCATTATTTTATTTCTGCAATTTTTCTTTTTTTTGAGTCAAGGAGTTGTTTACTTCTGTAACAATTCCTTTGTATCTTTATTTTATCGCATTGTTGTGCCAAGTATTGCCTCTAATAGGAAGATGATGCTAGATTTGGATTTCTGCGCAGGAACAGATTTCTGCTGTTCACCGTTTTAATTCTGTAAAATCACAGAAAAATTATTTAAATCTGCAAATTTTTGTGCGTGATCCTCAGATATGTACGCATCTTTCGTTAGTTTAAAGTTTTTC
This sequence comes from Poa pratensis, assembly GCA_947311845.1. NCBI lineage: Eukaryota > Viridiplantae > Streptophyta > Magnoliopsida > Poales > Poaceae > Poa > Poa pratensis. Next base: position 17,376,543 of record CAMZMU010000059.1, on the reverse strand, counting down.
GATCTGAGCAACGTAAGTGCCTCGAAAAAATTCGTCTTTGCGGACTGTTCTGTTTAGACAGATTCTGTCTTTTATTTTTCGCATTCTCTCTTTTACTAGTGTTGAGTGGAATTCTTTTTTAGGGTGAAGAGCTTCACATAACATCAGTGGCAGTAGCTAATGTTAAAAGTAACGGTCATGTTTGTGTCCTTATAGAACATGTGAGTTTTTGATTGTGCACTAACCCTCTAATGAGAATTACTTTGAGTTTGGTGTGGCGGAAGTTTTCAAGGGTCAAGAGAGAAGGATGATATAATGTGATCAAGAAGAGTGAAGAGCTTAAGCTTGGGGATGCTCCCATGGATCACCCCAGCATATTTCAAGAAGACTCAAGCGTCTAAGCTTGGGGATGCCCAAGGCATCCCCTTCTTCATCAGCAACTTATCAGGTCATCTCTAGTGAAACTATATTTTAATTCTTTCACATCATATGTGCTTTACTTGGAGCGTCTGTGTGCTTTTATTTTCAGTATTTTATTTTTCTTATGGTCAACTTGATTGGACCCAGCATTCTTGATTGGGAGAGAGACACGCTCCGCTTTTTCATATGAATACTCCTATTCTTCACTTATACTTGTTGAGTATTCTTATCTAGCTATTGCTATGCTTTTAGCTCCTGTTTTGCATGCATCTCTTATTCAGAGCTGTTAGTTCTTTTAAAGAAAGTACTCTCTTGCTTCACTTATAATTGTTTGGAGAGTTTATGTTGAAATAAATTGATTGGTGTTTGGTTGGAACAGAAAATGTTGCATGTGGTAGATGGTATAATGGAAAAAGCTTACATATTCTTGTAGATCACTGTATTGGATAATTTGATACTTGTCAATTGTTTTGAGTTATCAAGTAGTTCATGTTTAAGCTTTTGTATCATGTAGTTAAAACCTATTAATGAAGAACTACCGTAAAGCTCGTTGAAATTTGGTTTGCATGATTGGTATCTCTAAGGTCTAGATATTTTCTAGTAAAAGGGTTTGGTTAACAAGGAAGACAGTGTAGAGTCTTATAATGCTTGCAATATGTTTTCATATAAGTCTTGCTGTGTCGGTTGATATCCTGTGTTTGCTTCAAATAACCTTGCTAGCCTAAACTCTGTACTGAGAGGGAATGCTTCTCGTGCATCCAAAACCTTGAGCCAAAATCCATGCCATCTGTGTCCACCATAACTACCTATATGTGGTATTTCCTTGCCATTCCAAGTAAATTTTTCATGTGCTACCTTTAAACTATTCAAAATTATTACTCCTATTTTGTGTCAATGTTTACCAAGCTCATGAGGACGGGGTGGATGTCTTTATGTCAACTGTCAAACAGACTTTACCACCGGACTAGCGGCATATACATCCGCTTATCCATTAATTTTGCAAAAAGAGCTGGCAAATGGGGTGCCCAGTCCCAATTAATTACAACTTTAACCGCTTAATTCTCTTCACATTTTTGCCCTGATTTATCAGTCAAGCAATGACAAACAGTGAAATATCTGCATGTGTAAACAAAAGAGAAAGAGGGATGATCTGCCTTGCTGGTAGAAATAACGTCCTTCATGGGAGCCGCTCTTAAAAGTCTGGTTGGCAGGGGTCATATTGTACTTTCCATTTTCTGATTCGTTGACAATTAACAAACACCTCTCAAAACTTATTTTTACTCTCTATATGATTTCAAAAACTTAAAAAGCTCTAGCACATGATTTAATCCCTGCTTCCCTCTGCGAAGGGCCTTTCTTTTACTTTTATGTTGAGTCAGTTTTCCTACTTCTTTCTATCTTAGAAGCAAACACTAGTGTCAACTTTGGTGCAACAATTTTTATATGCTGTATATTGCACTTATTATATGCTTTGTGTTGACAAATATCCATGAGATATATATGTTGAAAGTTGAAAGCAATTGCTGAAACTTAAATCTTCCTTTGTGTTGGTTAAATACCTTTTACTTAGAATCTATTGCTTTATGAGTTAACTCTTATGCAAAACTCTTTGATGCTTGTCTCGAAAGTACTATTCATGAAAAGTTTTTGCTTATATGATTCAGTTGTTTGCTCATTATCTACTTGCTAGCAAACTATAGACCATTGACCTGGATCACTTCATTCATAACATGTGCTTTACAATATATTTGATCAAGATTATGATTGTAGCATGTCACCTCAGAAATTATTTTGTTTTTATCGTTTTACCTACTCGAGGACGAGTAGAACTAAGCTTGGGGATGCTTGATACGTCTCAAACGTATCTATAATTTCTGATGTTCCATGTTGATATTATACCAATTGTTACATGTTTTATATACACTTCATAGCATTTTTATGCATTTTCTGGGACTAACCTATTAACAAGATGCCACAGTGCCAGTTCCTGTTTTCTGCTGTTTTTGTATTCCAGAAAAGCTAGTCTGGAAATATTCTCGGAATTGGACGAAACTTGGACAGAACCTCCTATTTTTCCAACACGAAGACGGAGTCCAGAGGAGAGACGGAGGGGGCCACGTGGCACCCACACCATGGGGCCGCGCGGGCCCCCTGCCGCGCCGTGGGGTGGTGTGGGGCCCTCGTGGCTCCGCAGCCGCCGCCCTTTCGCCTATTTATTCTCCCGACGCGAAAACCCTAAATACCCGAGCCATTATCCACGAAAAGTTCCAGAGACGCCGCCGCCGTCAACCCTAGCTCGGGAGGGTTCAGAAGCTCTTCCCGGCACCCTGCCGGAGAGGGGAATCATCACCGGAGGGCTCTACATCACCATGCCTGCCTCCGGAGTGATGCGTGAGTAGTTCATCCTTGGACTACGGGTCCATGGCAGTAGCTAGATGGTTGTCTCTCCACTTTATGCTATCATGTTTAGATCTTGTGAGCTGCCTATCATGATCAAGATCATCTTATTGTAATGCTACATGTTGTGTTTGCTGGGATCCGATGAATATTGAATACTATGTCAAGTTGATTATCAATCTATCTTATATGTTATTTATGATCTTGCATGCTTTCCGTTACTAGTAGATGCTTTGGCCAAGTAGATGCTTGTAACTCCAAGAGTGAGTATTTATGCTAGATAGTGGGTTCATGCCTCCGGTAATCTGGGAGAGTGACAATAACTTCTAAGATTGTGGATGTGCTGTTGCCACTAGGGATAAAATAACCGATGCTTAGCTTAAGGGTGCGCCGTTAGGTCTAATGCATTTGTTTACATTACGCACATTACTTAATGCAATTATCCGTTGCTTGCAACTTAATACCAACGGGGAACTCGGTATGACAACCTGGCGGTGGATTATTAGTCATAGACGCTGTTGGATAACGGTCTATGTATTTTGTCGTAATGCCCACATGAATATCATAGTAATCATCATGTCATATATATGCATTGTCATGCGCTCAATATTTTGTCAATTGCCCAGCTGTAATTTGTTCACCCAGCATGTTAGTTATCTTTTATGGAGAGACACCACTAGTGAACTGTGGACCCCGGTCCATTCTTTTACACTGATAATACAACCAACTGCAAACACTGTTCCTTTTCATTCTCTGCAATTTACTACTGTTTTCCACACCATACGTTTAATCCTTTGTTTTCAGCAAGCCGGTGAGATTGACAACCTCACTGTTTCGTTGGGGCAAAGTAGTTTGATTGTGTTGTGTGCAGATTCCACGTTGGTGTCGAGCGCGCCACCAACAACCTTCAGAAGTGATTTCTTGCTCCTACTGGTTCGATTAAACCTTGGTTTCATACTGAGGGAAACTGCTGCTACACTGCTTCATACCTTCCTCTTGGGGTCTCCCAGCGAACGTGTGATTCACGCAATCAGCAATGCACATGATCTACCATAAAGTTAACAACATGGCTTACTGATCACTTCGCCAAGCAACTAGGATCTCGGAAAGCCGGTGGCAGAAAAGATGGAAGTCTCTTGGACTAGGCGATTTGTCGGTGATAGAAAACAAAATTCATGTTTACGATGTTTTTAGAATACTACTTCCCAGGGGCGGACCTAGAGCAAAAGCAAACCGATGTCACTCTAAGAGTCACACATAATTTTGACCTAGATTTAGAGGTGTCACACACTATAATTGGATACAATTTATGAAATAAATCAATTTGGACCCGGTGGCTTAACGTGGGTACGCCCCTGCTACTTCCGGTCGCAATTGTGTTGTGTGTTGCTAGCTACAGCTTATTCGTCACATGTTAGTCTTTCGCCGTGTCCGTGCCTCTGTTGGCCGTCTCACACCCGCATGTGTGTGTTTTTGTGAGCTCTAGTTTTTTGCATGCTTGGTTTTTTGTTGGAGAGTGGGAATGGGATGGGAAAAGGCAGATGTGCCTCCTAGGCCCTCTCCTTGGATTGCAACACGATCAGCTTTCGGCACTAATCTCAAAGCTTTCTCGTCTTCGTATGTATGAGGACCTACCTCAGAAAAAAAAAGGATATGCATGTAGTCGTACATAGCATTGTTAGTATTGATACTACAACAAAGTTTCAGGTACAACTCGTTAACAAGATACTATTATGTACTGGATCAAAAACAACGTGTGTTAACGTAACTTTACAGTGGTTTTGTTGTTTGTGTGAACTTCATGTTACATGGATGGAGATTCGTCCTGTATTACCTATTTTTCAGATGGTCGTATTCTTATGACAGATCTAGGATTGTATGGACGGGTGTTAAGCTTTATACACACATGTAATTGTCTTGTAAGAACACCACAATACAATATGTAAGTCCAAATCCATGTCAACTGTGATACAGCTAAATCATGTTTCCAATGCAAAAGTATTCTAGCCCTCATTGAAATATAGAACTTATGGACTTTTAAACAAAAAGACTATTTTTTAAATCTAGTCAAGATTTTTTAGTACAAATATTTCACTACCCATCAAAACCAACGAATGATGGAAATTTAAGTCCTTGTGATTTGTGATATCCGTGCCATTGCTTGATGTCCTCACAATCATGGAAAACGGTAGGACTTGATTTGAACAAAGGGCGGTGTCTAACAAGTTCACTGTCAGCATTATTGGGTCTTCAGTTATTGGTTCAACTATGAACTTTGGTAACTATGAGTTTATGACGCTCGGGCTGCAGAGCAACTAGGTTAACTGCAAAATAATACACAGTTGAAATTTTGTACTTTATAGTAATTACATTGCAACATGTAGATTTCGTTCGCTCCACGTCCACAAAGACTAGCCTACCATGTCTCCTACTCATTTTAGCCAGAGGCATGCTTGTTGTGTGAGTTAAACATATGTTTTGAAATGGAGGGGTTACATTGGCTTCTTTTCCCTCTATTTGTTTACGGTAAGAGGTATACAATACATGATAATATTTGAAAGTGCATGGCGCCCAATGTGTGGTTTTGATAATTAATGACAATCCCTATGCACTAATGGTTGTATCGAGTTATACGTGTAGTGCTTGTCCATAGGAATGCTTAAATACCATATATTGGTTTCAAGGTTGAAATAAGAAAATTATGTGACGACCAAAATGTTCAAGGTGTTATCCAAAGAATGGTCATAATGGTGTTGAACATATTGCAAGTATGTCTTGAAGAATAAATTGTGTGAACATTCATGTTTACCTTCAAGACATTATTTTTGTGAAGAGAGAAGAAAATATATAAGGTTGATCAAGATATTGATCAACACACAGAGCTAGAAGACGTGCCTAGTGAGATCAAGTGATATCGTGGTATGGTAAGCAAGTGTCAATATAGCTTTGTGAACTAACCCATGATCTATGTGGGTGGTATGTCTATGTGGGGCTAGGTATCTTTTCATGGGCGTGCATCAAAAGGAATATCTCATATAACCCATGGAGGATGACATTAACTTGGTGATCGTCATCAAGTTTGAGGAGTGCAAGTTCAATAGCAGCATTTCGAAGAGATCATATGCTTGAAGCTTGCCACCCTCTTGGAGATAATGGCCAAATGAACATGTGCCTAAGAGAGGCTCTCCCATAGTGGAGTATGGGGAGCAACATGTGAGTCTTCACCAAGCAAAGCGCAATAAAGAAAGCTTCTCCACTTGAGGATACCAAGGTCATCATCATCTAACTCAAGTGGAATGCGCAAGGCCAAGGTATGATCTTGATACAGTTTCTATTTACCGGTCTCATGGTGCTAGTCGGGAGATCGGGTTATAGGATAGATAACTGTACTTTCAAGAGGGGCTCTGGATTAAGTTTTAGTGTATCGGTCGTTGAGAGCTCAAACCTTTGCATATTTGGCATCATATTTCTTAGTTCTTACTTTGGCTTTTCTCTATGTTGGGTTTTATTGTTTGTCATGATCTTCATGATGAGGCCAATTTTGTCGAAAACGGATTTCGCATGAAAAACTTGTTGTGTTTTCGATGTTGAAAAATATTACTATTTATCTCGGAGTGCAAGTTTCCGGTACCTCATGGACCGGAGATTCCGTGCTAGGCCGGAGACTCCGGCCTCTCCAGACCGGAGACTTTGGTGTTAGTTTCCCGTAATGGCTCTATATCGTGGGGACCTATAAAAGACCCCCTTCTTTCCCAAGAGACTGGATCTGCAGAGCACGAAATTTACCTCCATTATTGACCTATTCCTCCATGATTCTTGCCTCCAATTAGAGGGAAAAGATATAGGAGATCTAGATCTATTATTCCACCAATCCATTTATGCTCTTAGTGAGGGGAAGCCTTTGGATATTAGATCTTGGAGATTCATTTGTTGAGTTCTTCCTTTTTATTACTCTCTTCTCCCCCCCAACCATAGCATTAGTTGGTTTGGTGGGATTTGAGAGTGAAGGATTTGAGCACTTTTTGTGTTTTCCCCCCAATTGCAACGGTTTGATTCTCCACAGTGATACGTTGAAGTTGAAGTTCAGAAGCTTGTTACTCTTAGGTACTTGGAGTGCCCTAGAACCTGTTCGTCTTGGTAATTGGCCTAGATGGTCGTTGTTGTTCCAAAGCTTTGGGAGCTCAGTGGATATTTATTGGAGCCTCCAATTAATTTGTGGAGATTGCCCCAACTTTGTACGGGTATGGTGACCGCTCTCTAGAGTCTCATAGTGATTCGTGGAACTCCACATTGGTGGGGGCACAAGGACATTAGGATGTGCCATTGGTGTCTATTTGAGGATCCTTGTGACTCCACGCCGCTCCAACGGGAACTAGCTTCTTGTGGTAAGTGAACTTGGGATAAATCATGTTACAAGTGGGTAACCTATTAGTGTTTTTAGCAATGAATATAGTATGTCACTAATATTACGTAGATATTAATTTTAATAAAAAAGACCAAATAGGACTAACTCTTGGTGCCATATTTTAACAAAAGAAACAACGCTGAGCACCCGCAGAGTACGGGACCAAACGCGGGCAGGCTAGGGGCACACTTAATTTTTAACTAGAAAATAGTTAAATACAGAATGACATATATTACAATAGTGAAAACATAATACAGGGGAGAAAACTTTGTATGATCAACACTAAGAGAATTGATTAATTAATAGTGGTAACTATTATGCTTAGCTTCGTTAATGTACCCGCAAAAAAGATGATACTAGACCATGGTACATGCCCCAAAGAGAAAGAGAAGTATGTTTTCCAAACATTGTACGACGTCACTGCTTAATTTGCTTCTAACCTAACTACGTACTATTAACCTTTCAAGTAATCACCAAAAACTCGGTAAACAGTTACTGCCAAGTAATCTCTTTCTCACATGGAGATCCGGTTTTAGCTTAATGTCTGCTAATCAATTATTTCAACATTTTTCTATCAGAAAACTTACTTTCAATAAACTATGCTACTTTATCTTGAAAATGTCAAGCACATGATGCTGACACTCTCCCATAACTATGTGTCTACATATTCTTCAGAGTCCAGTCAGCACATGAGCTCATCTTAAATCTTCAGGAGTAGAATATCACAGCCACCACATTCTTTAAGTTCTAGCCGTCGCTAGATGTTTAGTCTATTTTTCAAAAAGAAAAACTCCGTTATGACCTAGCACTAGTACCTGATGCTTGCGAAAGAAATTAGGGTAGAGTTGTTGTTTCAGAGTTCAGACCAAAGCCTTGTCCACGGAGCAGTTTCAGCATGACGCCAGGATGACAAAGCCTGCAGGCCAAAACAGGCACAGGCTTAGACAGTGATGTGTCAACAACGCACTAACCTTGGCGTGCTTCCAACAACCAAATCCAAGCTACTCAATTCCTCCTAGCTGCAATAGTAATAGCACGGATCATCCAAGTACCCAAGTAGTACATGCAAGATCTCAGAGCATAATCACAAGGAACGTTAGAGAGTTACTATTAATAGCACCGACCAAGGTTTTAGCTATTGGTTTGGGGTAAAATTTCAGGAGGTCGAGGGCTGGTTGTAACCCGAATTGTACTGCCCATATATCAAAAATCTAAATTAGTTCATTCAATTTTGTGTGAAATTTACCCAAATCGGGTTCTTTCACGGGTAAATATGCTAGGTGACTTAGGTCTGGTCATAGGACATTCCTTTTTTTTTCTTTCTAAGAATGATGGATTTAAAGTATCTCGATGAATCCGGTAGGCGGGTTTTGTGATGAATCACTGAATCGGGTGCTGTCGGTATTTTTTTGAAACAAAGGCCTTCCCGATTTCTATTAGAGAAACCATTTATTACATTGTCCGCCACAACACGGCCACCACCAGCGAACCCAGACCCAACAAACCAGGGGAACGAACCAAGTCTTCTACAGAAGTCACAGCAAAGTACAAGCGAACCCAAGCAGGCAATAAAACTAAAAAGCTAAAGCATCTGTCGAACATCTTTTATTATCCTCCTAGCCTTGGCCTCCAAGTCGCCCATCCTCGACTGCTTCTGAAGGTTTCATCAGCGACCCGCACCAACAGCTTTGCGGCCACCTGTAACTCCATTCTTACGTCCTCCGATACCTGCAATTTTGCCCACCAATCAATCCAAAACCCAATCTTATGAATCACCTCAATCGGTTCGTTAGGCCACTTATTTTCAAAACAAGCAAGGTTTCTGGCTTTCCAGATCCCCCAAAACACTGCTGCAATCCCCACTGATACTTTTCCTCTCTGTTTTTTCTCGAAATTGTCAAGCCAGTCAGTCAGACATTGTTGAATTGTAGTGAACTGACATTGCATATCAGTTGCTACACTAACAATATTCCAGACATATCTAGCTAAAGGGCATCGTAAAAAGAGATGATCGATGCTTTCATCTTGTCCACAAAATAGACAGTTTTTAGCACAGGAACCTCCTCTTTTCAACAAAACGTCCCTAGTCAGTATACTTTTCTTCAGGATTAGCCAAATGAAAGTTCTTATTCGCAAAGGAATTTTAATCTTCCACCAAAACTTATAAGGAACACTTTCCATGGATTGCATAGCTAAGTAAAAAGATTTCACTGAAAACTGTTTAGTAGCAGACAAGAGCCAAACTAGTTTGTCATCTACCTCTGACAGTCTTACAGCTTCACAAATACTTACTAGCTTCCTCCACTCCACTAGTTTGTCTCCAGTGAGGTTCCTTCTAAAAGAGAGGGAATTGATTCCGGATTCAAATACAGTGGATACTAGGATGTCGTGGTCATTTGAGATTCCGAAAAGGAGTGGAAATTGTGCGGAGAAACATGTATCTGTGAGCCAAAGGTCTTCCCAGAAACGAGTTCTCTTACCATTTCCTATGTCAAATCTACAGCAAGCTAAAAAGAGAGGTTTTATTTCCATCAGTCCTTGCCAAAATTGTGAATCCCCAGGTTTCATCACACATTGTCCTAGGCTGGTTCTCTCTAGATATTTTGCATGCAAGATAGACTGCCACATTCCTTGTTCATTCATCAGTTTCCAGAGCCATTTAGCTAACAAGGCGATGTTCATAAGTCCAATGTCAAGGACTCCTAACCCACCTTGGTCTTTTGGTAGAAAACTGTCTTCCAATTCACTAAATGATATTTCTTTTTTTCGATTTTATCACTCCACAAGAAGCCTGATCTAATTTTATCGAAGCCCTTCTGCTTGCCAACAGGCATCCTGTAAAAGGTGAGCATGTAAAGCAAGCTGCCGGTCAAGGACGTGTTGATTAACAACGTTCTGCCTGCTATAGAAAGATTTTTCCCGTTCCAGCAACCTAATTTCTTCATCAGTTTTTCACCTAAGGGATCCCAAGCACCACTTTTTAGTCTAGTTTCATCAACTGGGACTCCCAGATATTTCATTGGCAAGTCGCCAACTTGACACGTGAAGATTTCCTCGAAATTTTTTGTTCTCTCATGATCAATGCCCAGGCAATAAACCTCACTTTTGTGAAAGTTTATTTTTAACCCTGACATCTGCTCAAAGAGGCACAAAATGAATTTTAAATTCCTGGCTTGTTCTAAGTCATCCTGCAGAAGGAGGATTGTGTCGTCTGCATACTGCAGAATCGAGACACCCTTGTTGATTAGATGGCAGGATAATCCAGACAACAAACCACCTTCTGTCGCTCTCTCAATCATAATCGCAAGCACATCACCAGCAAGGTCGAAGAGCAAGGGGGAAAGTGGATCCCCTTGTCTAAGCCCTTGGTGTGTACAGAAATAAGGTCCCACCTCGCCATTCACTTTTATTCCTACTTTACCACCTGAAACTATTTTTAGCACCAAGTCATTAAATTTATGCGGGAATCCTTTCATTTCCAAGACCTGAAGAAGAAAAGGCCATTTGATTTTATCGAAAGCTTTTTCAAAGTCGATCTTAAAGAGAATCCCAGCACTTTTGCGAGTATGTAGATCATTTAGTACTTCATGAAGTACCACTACACCCTCCATTATAAATCTGTTCTTAAGAAAGGCAGTCTGTGTAATTTTAACCACTTTAGAAATGACTGGAGTTAAACGGTTTACCAGCATTTTGGTGATGATTTTAAAGACTACATTCAGGAGACAGATGGGCCTGTACTTCTGAATTCTGTCAGCATCAACCCCCTTCGGAACCAGAGTAACCACTCCATAATTCAATCTATCTATATTGATTTTATTATTCACAAAATCATTTACCAGAGCAAGAAGGTCCTGTTGGATTAACGGCCAAAAATGTTGATAGAAATCAGCATTGAAACCATCCGGACCAGCTGCTTTATTTTTTTCCATTCCAAAAACTGCACTTTTTAGATCCTCTAAGTTAAAAACACCTGTCAAACTCTCTGCCTCTTCCGCACTGATTTTTACTACCCCTTCAGTGTTTAAGTGTATCCGACACACTTCAGATCTACCAAACAATTTCTTATAGAAGTCTGTGATAAACTTTTTCAAGTTATCATGTCCTTCTATAATTCCTTCATCTTGATTAAGTCTAACTATCCTGTTTTTCCTTCTTCTACCATTTGCTTTCGAGTGATAATACTTTGTGTTATTATCACCTTCCAGCAATTCTTTTTCGCCTGATCTTTGAAGCCATTTGGCTTCCTCTTCTTTTAGAATTTTGTTAAGCTGCTCTTTGCACTGTTGCAGATGCATCCAGTCATCTGCAGACAGTTCACCAGATTCACTTAACTTGTCTAGTCGATCAAATTCATCCGCCAAGAATTTCTTCTTTTTCCTAATATCACTTTCAAAATTTATATTCCAGCCTTTTAATTTCCTTCTCATATTCTGATATCTTTTCATCCAGATGTCAAGACTGGAACCGTTTCCATAATCCTGCTTCCACACTTTTTCTACAACATCTTTTAGATCATCTCTAAAGAACCAGGCATTTTCGAACTTGAAAAGTTTTGGAACTTTAGCTACTTCTCCGGTTGAAATCAACAACGGAGTGTGATCAGATAGATCTCTAATCATCGCCGTGACTGTAACTAAAGGAAATTTTTCCTCCCATGAAGGAGAGACTAACATCCTGTCCAACAACGCAAAAGTGGGGTCCTTTTGGTTGTTTGACCAGGTGTACTGTCTCCCGCTTAACTGAATTTCTAATAATTCACCCTGAGAGATAATCGCATTGAAGAGTAAACTCCACCGATTTAGCCCTCCTGGTTTGTTTCTGTCACTAGTCCTTCTTGTAATATTGAAGTCACCAGCAATAACAATTGGAACTTTCGTTTGTTTAATGATATGCACAAGTTCCACTAGGAATTTAGCTTTTCCAGTGGGCTGCGCATCTCCATAAACAACGACAAGGTTCCAAGTGAAGTTCTCTAGCTTACTATGAACCAAAAATCTGATAAAATATTCACCAAACTCCTTTTCAAGAACATCTAGCGTATTTGAGTTTACTCCCAGCAAAATACCTCCCGATCTCCCTTTTGCAGGTGTCCAGGCCCAATTAAACATTGTGTCTCCTCCGATAGACATCAGAAATGCTTCGGAGAAATCTTGCTTAATTGTTTCCTGAAGCCCTATAAAATCAAGTTTATGCTTGTCTGTTGTTTCTTTAATAAAGTCCCTTTTGATCTTGTCACCCACACCTCTCGGATTCCAAATAAAACCGTTTAACATTTTAACGCTTTTTCTTTCCTTTCCTTTTCCTAACCACCGTTCTCACAGGCGTCTTAACAGAATAAACCTCAGTTGAACGTTTATCTGCTAAGAGCCCGGAGAGCAAAGACATATTATCATTCAGTAAATTTACACTTTCTAGTTCTCCTTCCATTTCTTCCTGATTTAGTGTCAACAATTCTTTTAGAATTGTATCTACTTCCTCAGGTTGAAGGTGATTATTGTTTGGTTCCTCCACTACCACTGTCTTTGTCTTTTCACCAAAAACCGCCATTCTAGCTTCTTCTTGCACACGGATCAGATCTAAATTATGCTCTACCATGTCAAGCGAAATTCCTAAATCAACTCCAATCAATCTAGCAATGTCAATCAAGGTGCTATTGTCTGTGTTAAGAACAGAGGGAAAACTGTGTGTACCTTCCTCGCTGTCCAGCGTCTTGGCCTTGATAGTTTTTGCTCTTTCCATCACAGGGACGTCGCCAGTGTTTTTCCCTGCCAAACGACCACTGCACCTGATGAACTGTTCTTCCTGACTGTTATTTTGCACTTCAGACTGAGAGTTGAGAGTATCTTTGTCGACCATGAAACCGTCAGTGCCGTAAGCCTTCACCTTGGCAGTGAAACTGTCAGACTGCGACGCATCATAATCAGTATCTGAAAGATTAACTCTCTCCTCCCCTGATTTTTCTGTTTCCACTTTTTCCATTTCAGTGTCACCCGATTCCTCAAGCGTCTGTGTATCAGCTTGCTTTTCCACCGCATCAGTGAATAAAGCCTTCCCAGTCTTTTCTGCATTCATTCTGATGTCCACTTCATCTTGTTCTCTCAGCTGCTCTTCTCTTTCCACCAAAGCTAGTAAAGTTTTTGTACTGGCCACAATGTTTCCTCCTGGATTAATCAGTTGTCCTGATGGTGAAGGTGCAGCCTGATCATTGTTCTTCTGTCTTTTTGGATCTCTTTCTTTCTCCACTTCTGGCTGGCTGTCCATGACATCTTCAAAGTCTTGTAGGAAATCTTCTTCAGGTCTGTCCCACCCCAATTCCACTATCTCTTCTAGCTGAAAATAAATTCTGTAGAAGTAGAGTTTTTTGGTGGTGAGCTGCGTCCATTTCGGGATCTTCAGATGATTTACCACTCCCACTTTTAGTCTCACTTGCCCAGTTTTCTTCAGATGTTCCATGTCAGCTTCCAGGTGAACTCCCAGAGTAGAGCCAACCTCACAAAGCCCATGGAAGTTTTTTAGTGTCTTGGGGACTCCTTTTGCTCTAACCCAGACGGTTGTGAGTTTCCCTGCTGCGAGAGACTCATCTGTCCAAGACTTGATGTTAACCATGTTATTGATTTTTTTCAGAGGCACCCAGTCATAAATCTCGGCTTCAGAGATCTTTGCTGCAGATGGAAACTCCACTAGGTAGGCTCCAGCAGCCACTTCCTTTGCTTTCCATGCCCATCTCCAAGGATAACTCCACTAGGGTGCTGTCGGTATGAAAAAGGCAGTTTACCCGCAAAAAAAAAAGGCAGTTTGATCATAACAACTACCAAATTAATTACAACTTCATTGCAGTCAGCACAAATGGTTTACTTTGGACCACCCGTCCGAATGAATGATCAGAATTCATTCGGCGAGATAAAAGAGGGGTGGCAGCATCAGATTCCACACTATCTGAAGCTGAGCTGAATGTTGCTGCAAAGGTAAGCTGAACTAAACTACTGACCAAATAGAGAATACTACAGCTGGTCAGTTGGAGAAGAAGATACAGTGGTGGCAGCAGTCACTTAGGCACACCAATTATGCCTAGTTCTCAACCTAGAGATGGATCAATCGATCCCTTGATTTTACAAAAGAAAAACCAGCATGTCATCATATGATCATGACATGAACACAGTACACTCCTCTTCATTACCTAAACGAATGTTTACAGGTGGTTCTTGAAAACTAGAGTAATGTAGTATCTTATGTCTGAACATTATCTACTAGCTCACCGAAAACTTAATTAGCAAAACCAAGCGCCCGCCGGAGATAATGGATGGTCACCGGCGGCGAGTCGATTTGAGCTACTTGCCGTGCTTGACGCCACGGGGTCCCGCCGACTTCTTGATCGACTCGATCCTCTGCAGCCTGATCGACTCCCTGAACTTGGCGATGAACTCCTCTGCCTTCTTGTCCACCTCGTTCTCGTCCACCTCCGGCGTCGACGACTCCCTCGGCGAGTTCGTCTTCGTCGAGTACGCGCTGACACCGTCCTCGTCGCTGCTCTCGGTCTCGTCGGAGGAGACCGTCACTTTGCCCAGGATCGGGTCGTTGCTTCCTCTCTCGTACTGGAACCTGGGGATGGATTGGTACGCGTTGTATCCATATCCGTATGGCTCTTCTGGTCCATGCGAATTATCCGGTGCATCGGCTTCGTCTTCGTCGGAAACTTCTTGGATTTGTGGTTGGACTTCTTCTCTCGGCCTGACTGTTCTCACCGATTTACCAACTGACGTCGACGAGGAGGAGGAGGAGGAGCCGTCGAAAGAGCTTCTTGGATTCGCCGGAGACAGGTTGGTGTAAGTAGAAGGACTGCTGAAGCTATGCGAGTAGTGATCAGGATCTCCTCTGCCTCTTGTACTGTGATCCTGCAGCTCCTCCTTGAAGCTCTTCGCCGCCGTGTTCCGGCGCTCAGCCACAGGGTGGTAGCCGTGGACGAGGAATGGAGGTGGCGGCGGGGGTGGCGCTGGCGGTGCGGAGGACTTGTACGTGCTCCTCCGCTTCGGGATGGCGGCCTGCTCTTCACTGGCCTTGGCCAATGTCTCGTTGGACATGGACGACGCGGGCGACAGCCTCTTCGGCGACGGCGAGGGGCTGCTTGTCGGCGCGTCGAACCTCCCGGACCGTGACCGCCACGGGATCGGCGAAGGGAGCACAGTGTCCTGGGTTTTGCGCGGCCACGGGCGTGGCTCGGCGTTCCCGAATCCTGCCGTGCCGGAGTCCTGCTGCTTCAGGGTCCGGACGGGGAGTGACAGCGGCGCCTGCTGGGCGGCGGCGTGGCTCCGTCCACCACCGTCGGTAGCCATCACCACCACCGGCTCCTCGGGGTGGTGCAGCGCGCTCCAAGCCCGCGCCCCGCCACCGCCGGGGCTTTCCGGCACCCCGTCATCGGCATCATCGTCGAACACGAGCTCGCCCTGGAGCATCCGCGAGACGTACCTCGCGTCCGCCTTCCCCGCCGCGGCGGCATCCTTCTCGGCGCCGCCACCGACCCGCACTCCACCGTCGTTCCTCCTGCTGAAGAGCCCGTACGACACCGCGATCCCGACGAGGAGCAGGTGTAGCAGCTCCCACACCTTGTCCAAGAACGCCTGCCCCCTGCCTCCGTCCCCTTCCCCCGCCGCTGGTGCCCGTGGCGACGGGAGCAGCGGGAGCAGCAGAACGCAGAGCGCGACCACCGCCGCCCTGAACGGGAAGCTCCCCAGCACCGACGCCGCCTGCACCACGGCCATCGCGAGAGGAGAAGAAAAGAAAAAGGGAGAGGAGGCAATGCCGCGACGCTCTCTTTAAGCTTTTTCGACCTCGGAGTCTCTCCTTTTGGCGCCAAATAAAGTTGCGAGCTCGTGGTGGTGGCGCATATGGATTAAATTCCTTTCACTCGCTTTGTGGCCACCGGCCTAGCTAACTGCTGCTGCTGCTGCCGCCATGAGTTGAGTTAGAGTTTTGAGATCGATCGAGATGGCATCTTTTGTTTTTTTCTTGTTTCTTCCTTGGTAGTTTGAGATTGAGATGGTTGTTACTTAGCGAGGAAGAGAGGAATTTGGACCGGGAAAAGGGGAGGAATTTCGTGTCCAGGGAATCGGCGCCTCCATTAGCGAATCCACCAGCAGCAGCATGATGCCGTGTACATTTCTTTCCACGAAAGTTTCAGGTTAAGTTGTGCAAGCAGAAATGGCATTTTGCCAAGTTGTGGCACATTGGCAGGAGTGCAGAACCATGACGCTAGAAGGTGGAAATGCTAGTAAATGAACTGCTCTACTCGCCGAGGTTTATCCATTAGTCGCTTATGCATACAGTGTGCATCTTCGGATACGAGAGCTTCTGTTCCAGCCAGTAGTGAAAACATGAGCTCCCTTGTGCATGATCACAAAACTTTACACCCAAGATCAGTTTGAGGCCCAGTTAATTAATTGGCAATGTGATAAGATAACTCAAAATGCTGATAAGATCAGCCATACTTTGGTTAATTTAGAGGAGCTGTTGGGGAGTGGAGAGGGATACATTGTTAGCTTAATCTTGCCTTGGGTAAGAATAAGCAAGTTAATTTGTTTCCTAATCAGGTTGGTAACGTGCGCCAAGAGTCCAAGTACGATACTAGTGTTAGTAAGTTTTGGTAAGTTTGGATGTAGTAGTACATGGTCACGTCATGTATGGGCAGTAGAGTTGTACTAGGATCGGAGGCCACATACGAGTTGGTTAGCGGGTTTGGTAACTGATTTGTTACCAAGTCGTATTAGGTGTCCTAGTTCTAGTCCTAGTAGGTTTAGGCGGTTTTGGATCGGCTGGGTGCGTGTATATATACATGCATAAGGTTGTATCGAGTTGTACCACAAGATATTGAGAAAATAAGAAAAGAACGGGCACGATATGAGCCCTTGGCAATAAGATTTTTTTGTACGTGTGAGTTCGTCTAGTTCATGTGATCGATCCTGTGGGCGAATCCCAACAATTGGTATCAGAGCGAGGTCGAATATTTGAAGCCACGCTTGCCCCGGGGAGGCGACCCGTACTAGCGCCTCGGGGCGGGCGATCGTTGTTCGGCGGAGCGACCGAAGGAGGCGGCAAGGAGATGTCGTCGGAAAGCCGGTGGAGGTGGATGATCGTTGATGCGAGTGGTGGTGCCGAGATGCGGTGCCGGGAGTCTCGTCAAGATCGTCAACCGGGGTGTTAGAAGAGTCGAAGTGTGTGCATGTTTGCACGTGTCGTCGTCGTCGTGTCTGTGAGTCGTCGGTGTGTCCAAGTGCTCATCTCTGTGAGGATCCGTTGTAGTGGAAGCGTGGACGTCTAAGTGTCTCGACGAGAGGATCAAGTTCAAGTATGAGGGGGCGGTAAACCAGAGAATGTGAGTCTCTTCAATGAGGCCATGGCTCTACATGAGGCTGGAGTGGATGGTGTAGTCCACGAGGTAGTCGGCATGTATCGCGCTAGGTGGATGGTATGATCCACGGGTATAGCGTGGCTGGGTAGTCCAGGTCATATTTGGATTGGTTCGTAAAATTCGCCAAGTCAAAATTGGGGAGAGCCAATAAGACTTGTCGTGGTGCGAGGCCCGGACAAGACGAAGATCTGCACGAGTCAAGATCAGAGAAGCATAGAAGACCAAGAGTCAAGATTAGGGAGAGATTGTTAGCTTAATCTTGCCTTGGGTAAGAATAAGCAAGTTAATTTGTTTCCTAATCAGGTTGGTAACGTGCGCCAAGAGTCCAAGTACGATACTAGTGTTAGTAAGTTTTGGTAAGTTTGGATGTAGTAGTACATGGTCACGTCATGTATGGGCAGTAGAGTTGTACTAGGATCGGAGGCCACATACGTTGGTTAGCGGGTTTGGTAACTGATTTGTTACCAAGTCGTATTAGGTGTCCTAGTTCTAGTCCTAGTATGTTTAGGCGGTTTTGGATCGGCTGGGTGCGTGTATATATACATGCATAAGGTTGTATCGAGTTGTACCACAAGATATTGAGAAAATAAGAAAAGAACGGGCACGATATGAGCCCTTGGCAATAAGATTTTTTTGTACGTGTGAGTTCGTCTAGTTCATGTGATCGATCTTGTGGGCGAATCCCAACATACATGCGAGGCCGGCCGACGTGCTTAAGAACCAGGGAGATTCTTCATCTTTTGGTAGGAGTACGCGAGGTTGTAGCTTTTATTTTTCTTCTCGAGCTTTCGTGGCATCCATGCATCAATCGGGTCGTGTGTCGTGCATGTCCAAAGTTTTGCCTTTTCCCCTAGATCTCGCTGAGCATGAGATGCTATTCTTTTTTTCCAAAGGATTTTCTTTTGTTAGGACGAGTGTTTTCTCCACTCTAATCCCGTTTAAATACGATGTTGCTGTTTTCTCTCTCCTCCCGGCACACCAATTTTGAACTTCAATTTGGTCAATTCACTAGTTCAGCTCCTTGTTGTAATCGTGCCACTACTCACTTTCGATTTAGTTCAAAAAATTAGGTACTACTTAGTTAATCTTAACCAAACATAGACCTCTTGGCATCAATTTGATATTATTATACTGCTCATTGTAAAAAAAAGCTAACCATGAACCAAACATAGCAAACAATCCCGGCTGATCTTGAAACAAGAACAACTCTTGCTTCAAGATCAGCGGAATTATATATCTTTCGTTTACACAATTGTCCTTTTCGAAAGGAGAAAAGTTGCCAAAGCGCAATGGTGTTCAAGCTGAATCTTTTACTCCGTTTTGCGGCAAACTTGAACAATCGTGTATTAGTAATTGGATCTTTGTCTAAAACGTAAGCACATGCTTACACTATTTTGACAAAAGAAAAGGCAACAACGCGAGAAATGTAGTACTTACATGTCGCGACGTTTTTCCAATAAACATAAACTTGCACATGGGATACGCAAAACAAAATTAGCGAGCAAATAAAGTTTATGAGCGAAGGGAGCCCCGGTGGGATGGAGACGGAGGATGGGGAGTCCGTCCGAGAGTGTTCTTTTGCCAAGATCAGCTACGGAGAGTGAATGAGTGATGCCAAGACTTCTGGCAGTTCTTTAGGAAAGCATTTGCAAAAGATTATGTAAGACATGTGTCTCTTCCTTTCCATATACCTTCCATGCCCACAAAAGCCCATATTTGATATTGGAGAATTTTAGCAGGGAGACGAGGAGCTGGGATCGAGGCTGAATAGAGTATGCAGAGACTGAAGTATCGAGTTACAGTTGTGGTTAGGGCATCTCTAACCGATCCCCTAAAATCGGTTAGAGGAGTAAAAATAGGCAGCGGCGGCACCTAACCGAACTCCTAAACGGTTAGAGGAGTAAATTTTTACTCATCGGAGGAGTAAAAGTGGCGGCCGACTCCTAAATTTACTCCTCCGAGGCCACTTCCGAGAAAAACTCCCCGCCTCCCGACCCGCCGCACCTATTCCCGCCGGCGTCGCCGCCGGCGACCCCCATACCCCGCCGCCCCCACCCCGGTCCCTCCGCCGCCCTCCGGCCCACCTCTCCCTCGCTCGCCGCCTCTCGCCGTCGCCGGAATCGACGGGGCGAGCTCGTTTTCGCCGGCCGCCGGCCCGATTTGGAGGAAATCGGGCTCCGTCGCCGTCGATTCGCCGCAACCCGGAGCCGGCGTGGCCTCCGGTGACCACGGCGTGGCGTGGTCGGCCACCACCGATGTCGCGACGCGGTTTGCCCCCTCCTCCTAGCCCACCACAGATCCCGCGCGACCAGCGGTTGCCCCCGCCGCCCACGACGGGTTTCGTCTGTGTGCGGGACCTCTGGCCGGAGTTGGAGGATGCACGGCCGGCGTCCGTCTATGCTGCTGCCGGAGATGGATCGCCGGCACCGCCGGCCGCAACCAACACAAGGTGAATTTTTCCCCTCTTTTTCGTCATGTAAAATTGGAGCACAAGAAGCCGTGGCTTATTTGATTTTTGTTACAAATGAAGTACAAGGACTTCTACATGGACCGAGAATGAAGACAATGAGTTGTATTTTGCATGGCACCATCAAACTCTTGTACGAAGCGAGTGGTGTTCGTCCGCCATTCCAACTTTTTTGGGAGAAAATTCATAAGAATTTCAATGAAAAGACAACCGGAGATGGTAGATCGCTTTCATCGATGTTAAATAGATGGCACATTCTTGTTATGTGTTCTAATGCATAACAAGAACACTTTGGTTTGTGCCGGATTCTATCGGGTTGTATCGATATCTATGGGGAGAAGTATGTACTCTCTATGTATCAATTGTATCGAGTTGTATCGGTATCTATTTTGGTGTATCGGGTTGTATCGGTATCAAAACCTATGATACTATATATGTTTGTATCAACCTATTTGTATTGCAAATGATGAAAAATAATTTTACTCCTCTAAAAATAGGGGTTCGGTTAGGTGCCGACCACATTTAGAGGAGTACTTTTACTCCTCTAAAGTTTACTCCTCCGTTTACTCCTCTAACCGATTGGGGATCGGTTAGAGATGCCCTTATGTACTTGGGATGAGGGTTTGGTGTGATTTACTAGTCCAGGTCCTTCCACTCCACGGTGATCATGGGAGAAAATGATTGCCGTATGGGCATTGTCATCTGATCAGACCATTCCTGCAGTGAAGTCTTCTAATTACGTTGGTTCTAGCCTCCAGTCCATTCAACATCCTAACTACTCGCTCTGTCCGGAATTACCATGCGTTCTAACTTTGTTCGAAGTCAAATTTTGAAAAGTTTGACCAGCTATATAGAGAAAAATATCAACATCTATAATATAAAATGTATATAATACGAAAATATAATTTATGATGATTCTAATAATATTTATTTTATTCTAGATATTGATATTTATCTATATACTTAGTCAAATATTATAAAGTTTGACTTTGACTAAACAAATAAAACAAGATAATTCCAGACAGAGGGAGTATGTGATGGCTGCTTTAGTCAATCTTCCACGTGGGCTGTCAAAGCTATCTATACATGAACATTGGTCTTTTTTAGAAAATGGAATTTTTTTCATTACTCAACTTATGCATCAATTTTTCATACAACCATAAATATATTACATACTCCCTACATTTCTAAATATAAGATGTTGTAGATATTTCACATGCATGTTGACTAGGTGTGGACTGAAATGGGTGAATATACACACTAAAACATGTCTAACAATCTAAATACATGTAGATACATGTGAATCTAATAAGAAAAATTGATGTCTAACAGAGGGAGTAGTTTGCAACTCACATAAAACATAGCCTAATAAGAAAAGACAAAAACCCCACATGAAAAGAAGCTCAATCAATAAGAAGCCTATGGGACACACACGGCCCAATCCAGAACATAAAATAAGATGCCACTCCAACTTATTTGCGCTAAAATTTGTTTGATCCTAGTGTTTGGAATTTTGTAGGACATCCCATAACCACAAATAATTTGTACAAGATAAGACATATGCATGAAATAGATATCCTTCTTCTTGTCTAAAAACAAGATCATTTCCACAAAACCAAATAGACAAAAACATCGATGTTGCTCCATAAAAATAAGAAAACAAAGAAACTTATCAACACATATTAACCAAGATCAAAAAATATGTGACATTTACGATGAGGATTGGTGTTGAAAGCATATAAATCGCACCATGCCAGTCGAGCCAATGACCAGTCAAGAAATAAGTGACGTACTTGTTTATCGATGAAAGCAAAAATCACATATCATATCCCCATGCCGATAATGTTTAATAATAATTACCTTTGGTGAGAATAAGCCCACACCATAAAAATCATATGAATACTTTTGTCTTGAGCGGTAATTTTAATCATCACAACTTCTTAGAAGGAACCACACATGAGAATCAAACGGTATTGAATACATATGAATATATTTACATTATCGATTATAATGCCAACATGTTTGGATAGATAATAACTACTACTACTACTACTACTACTACTACTACTACTACTACTACTACTACTACTACTACTACTACTACTACTACTACTACTACTACTACTACTACTATTATTATTATTGTTGTTATTATTATTATTATTATTATTATTATTATTATTATTATTATGTTGTGCCACCATGTTTGGAGACATGTGATAATTCAAATCTCATTTCCTCCATAAGCTTTGCTTGTACGTTAAATTTAAGCAATCAATTATTCCAAAAAAAAACACCTACCATTGGTCTTTAATATATCAACCAGGGTAATTGACAACTATAACAAATACTGGTGACATAAGATTATTTTTTAGTATCATTTATGTTGGATGTATGCCCAAGAGACAATAAAATACATCTGTTTCATGATTAATGAATTATGTTTTTATTCTATAACTGCTACGGTCTATGAATGTGAGATTTATAGGGAAACCCATACGCACATGTAGAAGCATGATCAAACCTTTTTTTACCTTTGTCATGTCTCTTAGACAAACTCATTAATATTGGATGACCTTGTTTTCCGGTCATGGACATATGTTTGTCATTATTAATGAGAGCACATTGTTGTCTCAACAATGTGGTTGGGAAGACCCAAGTAGTTGAGATACTACGCGATCAAGTTTGGTGTTTACCACAAATAGTATCGTCACAGATTGGTTAGCTTGTTTGATTCCTTTTACCATGAGAATGTATGGTTTTGTATTCTGGAGTGTTTGCTTTGGCGCAGTCAAGCCTTAATTGGGTGATCAAAACGACTGTTGGTGGGTAATCTTGAAGGTATGCTTTAATCATAGTAGTTCGAGATTCAGAATTACTCCTCTAGTTAATGGAGAGATACATCATGGATCCACTGGGTGTGATAGTATCCATGAACAAGTCCGCGGAGACATAGGCATGATGTATATCATGGGGGTACTGGAACACGGGAACGAGTAATTATCCCCAAATGGCGTATTTGCTGTCAAATCTATGTATGCCGATTTTATGAATGGACATACACCTTTCATTCACATGTATCTATGGAAGTTAAAGGTCCCACTTAAAATCAGAAATTTTATGTGGTTCGTTAACAGAAAAGTGGTCCTCGCTAAAGACAATTTGATTAAGAGAAATTGGAATGGACGTAAAAAATGTGTTTTCTATCAGTCTAATGAAACTGTGGAAGATTTGTTTGTATCCCACCCCTTTATACGTGATATTTTGAGGTTGCTCCATTTTACATATAATATATCGCTGCCGACTAGTATAGCAAATATGTTTGGTTCCTCACTTGCGGGAATGGATAAGAATACTAAAGCTCGGATTCGCATTGGCGTATGTGATTTTATTTGGGCTATAAGTAATTGCTGAAATGACGTTGTTTTTAGCAAGATAGAGCTACTTATTGTATCCACACGTGGTCCTTCCTTCTTTCGCCTGTCCAACGGGCGCTGATGGAGTCGGGATGTATTCGGTTTATGGCGGTCATCCGGGCTATGTTCTACCAATTTGGGTGGCATCACAGCAAGGGATTGTGCAATGCTTAGTGTGTGTTTTTCACTTTGCTATTCGATGGTTGGCTTCTAGTCATCTGGTTCGCTGGTTTGTTTTGTAAGACTTATTATTCACCCTATAACCTTGCAATAAAAAGCCGCGTGCATCACTCTGATGCAGAGGCTGGTGATTTGCTCCTCTTTTCGTAAAAATATATTAAATGTCTTTCCGGCCAAACTGAAAATAGGCAAAGTTGGATCGAAAAGCTAGATTATCTTATCACAATTACTCCACCATACGATGTCTGCTCAAAGTGTAATCTGCCTCATGGACCTTGAGGCTATCTCTAGCGCCATGTGGTGTTGTAGTGATCGTATTGTCCACCAATTTTATGGCAAACTTGCGTCAATTTTTTACCACTTTTTCGGAATGTGGGAGCTTTACCTTCACCATGCACATGGCTCTTCTAGCCGCGGCAAGAACAGTTGTGGCAAAAAGATAATGCCTTAGCGTGTCCTCTTTTTTTTTAGATAAAGAGATTTTATTACTTAAGAGTTTTAAGCATTACACCCGGACTCTTCATAGCTAGGATGCACACAGCCATAAGTTCACCAGTATCCAAGACGGAAAATAAAAAAGGCGAATTACATATCATAATGAGAAATTGTAAAGACACATAAGATGATGGTAGGTCGATCCGGAGACTATGTGGCCATCCATGCTGGGAGAATAACTCCCTCGCCGTAGCCTCCAAACGCAACGCAACCTCCAAAAACAAGTCTCGGTGCTCCACACGCTGCAGGGCCGACCATACTCGTAACGTTGCTGTGCACAGATAGATAACCTGCATAACAGAAGCATTTTTATCGTTAAAAACCTTGTCATTTCTACATAGCCAGAGCGACCAAATAACGGCAATCGCTCCCACCCTGCTAAAGAGTTTAAACCTAGGATCCACACTGTTTAGCCAATTGCCAAAAATGTTTGCAATGCTATGCGGGGGATATAAGGTAGAACCTATCTGGATGGCTGACCATATAGACCTAGCAAACTCACACTGGAAGAATAAGTGTGCAATAGTCTCGTCATGCTGACAGAAGACACACTTTTTACTTCCGTGCCAATTGCGTTTGGCAAGGTTATCTTTTGTAATAATTATTCCTCGACGAAGATACCACGCAAACACCTTAGTTTTTAGCGGGATATTCATCTTCCAAATTTTGTTATTATTCTTAATATCGACTGGTACTTCAGTTAGGATTAAAGCTCTATACATAGAATCAACCGATAATTTAACATTCTTCGTAAGATTCCATTGAAATTTATCTGGACTTTCCATCAATTGGATGGATTCCAAACGGATAAGCAAGGCATTCCAAGATGCTTGTCTTGTCCCAAATAAACTTCTTCTGAACGATACATTTGGTGGGAGGTATCCAACACCTTAGCAATCGTGTCGCTTTTGTTTCGCACAATATTATACAGAGCCGGATATTGTTCTCGGTGAGTGGATTGGCCTAGTCATTTATCCTCCCAGAATCGAATTTCCGATCCATCCCTAATTTAGAAAGATCCTTGTGGGAAAAAGAACTTCTTCGTAGCCATAAGGCCCGCCCAGAAGTGTGAATCGCCAGGTTTCCAAAGAACCTGAGATACAGCTTTAGAGCCCACATACTTCCTCCTAAGTAGGGTTTGCCAAACTCCATCTTCAGAAAGAAGCTTGAAGAGGCATTTACCCAGCAAGGCTCTATTCTTGACATCAATCTTAGCGTATCCTCTGTGTTGCACTTTGGGGAGTTTGCGGGTTTGAACTATATACATTGTGTAGCCTTGTCCTTCTGGCTTCTGCGAGGGAGGAGGAAGGTTCTAGTCCAGGATCGAAACCCGTCCAAGCGAGCATCTGCTTGGGACGAGATGCATGCCATAGTTCGGCGTGGAAACCCGAAGTTCCATCCATAGTGGAACACGCAACATATGCAACATGTCGTGTCGCAACCGTGTCGCATCCATTTCCCATGCCTCCTATGCCTATTAGGTTCAAAACAGTGGTGGAACAGTGTGACCGCGTCTACGGTTACGGTTTGGTGCGCTCATTTGATAGAGCTCGTGGGTCGCCCATGAACGAGATATGTTGCTACCTGCCTACCTACAAATGGATGCAGGGATGATTTGGCAACTAGTTTATATATGGAGAAAGAGGAAGAGGAAGGTAGGTCTAAGTGGACAAGAGCGAGTAATAAGTACCATGTCAGTTGTGTTTGTCGACCTTGATTTTCTCCCGACTCATGCTTTATATCCAAGGATTATGTTTCGTCAACCGATTGGTCGGTCTGTGTATTTACATAACCAGATTTGATATGTCGAAATTATTTGAAAAATTATTTCTCCTCGGAATATTTGGGCGCACGGTGAGCTATAAACCAGTCCAAAATACACATCTGTGGAAACATCATAGCAATTTAGTAGAAATATTTCAACTAGTTATGTTTTTACAAAAAGAACGATGTCCCCTAAACTCTCCATATTGCCGCACACATCCATTTATTATTATTATTCAACAATGCCAATCAAAACTAGCCATCGATGTCGAACAAATCGACCAAAAAAAACTCCGAGGAAATATAAAATGGATCGCCTCAAGACAATAACTCCACCAACATATCACAAATTCTACAACAAGTGACCAAAAACGGAAGGTACATAGCTCCTCGACAAGTCGCACGTCCGCCAATTATGACCAGTCCAACCATTGGTCAATCTTGGGATTTTTTAACACCAAAGCTGTCAAGATTCAGGTCACTACCATTAGCAATTGCATGACACACCCATCGGTACTGCCTGAAGTAATCGTGTGTTTCAATTAAAAGGCACATATACTTCTCATAAAAAACGTCATTGCTAGCCACCTCTCTACTTGCTCACAACTTCTCGATCATCGAATCCCGTCAAACTAAAGCAACAAGTGTAATTAACAATTATACCAGATACGTTGGGAACATAAGATTATTTTTAGTATCATTTGCAGGTAGCTAGACGAAGAGAGAATCTTGTGCTCATGCCTCTTACGATGGATAAGTAGCTCACCTTAGGGGGAAAAAAACTTGCTACTAAGAAAGGAATCTATGAGTTTGACTCTTGGTGACAACAGTCCATTAACCCTTTTTCTGACGCCCACAACCACAACAGTCGCATGCCTCTAAGACTAGGCCTCCTCTATCGACTCGTGCGTCCTCGGCCGACCCGCACATCTGCTTCATCCACATGTTTTCGGTGATTCGTCTCCATCTTTCGGTGTCACAGAGGTTCACATCGGCAACAAACTTCTAGAAATCATCCGGGGCCGATGGGCCGTCTCCACAAGTAGAAAATTTCAACAAGTTAGGGAAGATATTGAGGACGTTAATAGCCGAGCTCGAAGCGTTTCTAGCAGAAGCTGGTGAAAATGTGTCCCTCTCTATCCCAGTGTATCTCATGCCTAAGGATCGAAGCACCATAATTGACACTACAAAGTTTTTGCACAAAGAACGAGAAGAAAGAGTGAGATGGAGTGAGATGGAGTGAGATTGAGATTAAATGGAGATTAAGGACGAGAGTATAGCGCCTCAGTCGTATTTGTTGGGTACAAAGATGATGAGCGACGATTGAAATGTGCGAACTTATGTATGTTTGTTTCATCTCGAAGGGATAAACAGTTATGCATGTGGTGCATCTGGGCTAGGTGTGGATTGATCACGTGAGTAGCTAGTTCATAGTGATCACATGGTGTAGATGGTTGTTGGTACGGGTGCCATCCTCTGATACATTGTTTTCGGTGTATTTAGCTCCTACTACCTCCATTCCATAATATAAGATGTATTTCATTTGTTTTGATCAAGAAGGAAGGTACGCCAAGTGGGTGAGAGACAAGAAGGAGGAGGAAGGTACGCCAAGTGGGTGAGAGACAAGAATGAGTGATAAATACCATGTCAAATTGTGTTTGTCGATCTTGATTTCTTCCAAGCAAATAGATTAGATATAGTTTACTGTTATTTGTAATATTATTTCTCTTTGAAATATTTGGTGGCATAGTGAGCTAGAAACCTGAAAAAAATAGACATATTGTGGAAACACGATAGCAACTTGGTAAAAATATTTTGACTAATAATCTTTTTTCAAAATGAAGGATGTCCCCAGGCCTCTGCATTGTTTGACCCACACAACCATATTATTATTATTATTATTATTCAACAATGTCAAGCAAAACGAGGTATCGATGTTGAAAAAATCGACAGAACAAAGAAAAACGAAAACCCCGAGGACATCTAAAATGGACCGCCTCACGAGAGTATCTCCACAAACATATCACAACCTCTACAAGTGACCGATAAACGAAAAGCACACAACTCCTCGACAAATCCTTCAAGAAGGGTTCGTCAAACGTCCAACAATTATGACAAGTCCAAGCATTGGTTAATCTCGGGATTAATGATACATACAATTGGAGAGTAGGGGTTTAACTTTCAAGACCTGATTTATTATATCATTCCACACATAATTATATCATGCAACCTTACCATGGTGCAGAATGGCGTGCAGAAATTTGGAAACCAAGTTATTATAATCTGATAAGTTAATGATAATAATTTGGTAACTATTGACAAAAAAATCTTCAAAATATGTCAACATGATATCTAGTTCCAAAATCTCCTCGTGACAAAGTCAACTGTGAAAAACGAATTTTCAGTTAGATTAGCCGTTTAAGAGATTAAAGTTTTTTAATTTAATCTTTAAGGAGAAAGTCAAATGAAGTCATTCACGACTTCCCCGCATGCATATTTGAAACTGAGGCACGTGATTAAGTTTTGGTGTGCTGCCGGATGGCTCTGCTCAGATTAAAGTTTTTTTAATTTAATCTTTGGAGTATTCCCTTCCGAACTGGGTTTGTTTCACCCAGAACTGGATGTTACATGGGCTGGGCTGACTGATGCGCAGTGAGAAAGTTGAGAGAAACATCAGCCGTCGGATGGATGGCATCGGGGATGGGCAAGTTAGACAATCCGCGCCGAAGCCCTGCAGACTACAGCTGCCGCCGTCCCCTCCGCCTCTCATCGCCGTTCCCGTTCTTCCTCGTCGCGACACAGTTTCCGTGTTGTCTCCACCACGCCCGCAATCGTCTACCATTGGATTTTGAGGTGTGGACTTGTCTTCATCTAGATCCAGTGATTAGTTAAACCCTGCTGAACCCCACAATTTCTCGGCGCACACCCCCGCAAACCATCTTGAATTCGCCCCTATTTGGCAGGGGCTTCCGAAAGATGGCGTTCTTGCAGAAGGCTGGGAGCATCGTCAAGCGATCCGCCGGTTCCGGCTCGTCGATGCTCCAGGCGATCCGGTGCACGTCCATCTATAGCAGCTTGTTATGTGTAAGACAAACATGATAACTCATTGTGGTGCGACAACTCAAAAGCAAGCAATTGCTATTTCAAGTTGTTGGTTATTCATTGTCCAATTGCCAGGAGGTAGACACCTTGTATTCACTGTACACGTTTAACATGTCACTGGTAAGGGATATCTTGTAGGAGTGGTGTCACAAATATGAGGTAAACAATGTGGGAGATAGCGGCAGGGAGGCGATGTGAGGGATAGGCGCGAGTGGTGACTGGCGGTTGGGGCTAGATTATCGTGAGGAAGCCATCCGATGACCTAGTTGATGGGCCAGTGGCCCAACTCTGCAATTTCTAAGTTCTAACTCTGGTCAAACCAGGCATCACCTAGTTGTCCAGTTTGGTCAGGCGAGTTACGTTAGCTGAATGACTTGATGTCTTGATGACCATGAGTACATTAGATATTTTAGCTATGCAGCTAGAGATTGAGAAAATTTATCTTTTGTGTCTTCACACAATAACTAGCAAACATGGTTGGTACAATGGGAAATTAGCTTTCTAGCACTTTAAAAATTGTATCCAGCTGAAAAATCGTACTCAGCCTGCATTATAGCACTAGAAACAACCGGGTTGCTGCTGAATAACAGTATAACAGTACCGTCACATTTCCATACGTGACATCCTGCTACCCCCATAAGAAAGACTGGATTGTCCTTCCTTTGTCACCAAAATTGTATGAACTTGATGTGAAATGTCGATTGTGTGAGAAGAGGGGCATCATTGTGTACCCTAACACCTTATGTGTGCTGAAACATTTGGTCCAACCGTCTAGCCTTTTGGTGCCAAAACAATGATGATATGAGCGGCAATTTATTCTTTTTATGTTATCACTGTCTTCCAGAGACGAAAATGGTGAAGGAAAAATTTAGGACTGCAGTGTTATGTTTTCTTTGTAACCATTCTCTGTCACCAAAATTACAGGAACTTGCCGAATGTCGATTGTGTGAGAAGAGAGGCACCTTATGTGTGTTGAAAATTTAGGTCCAACCTTCTAGCCTGTTGGTGCCAAAACAAGGAAGAGATGAAGGACAATCTTTTTTTATGTTACTACCGGCTACCGAAGACGAAAATGGTGATGGAAAATATAGGACTGCAGTGAGTTAATTGATTTTTCCTATAAAATGTAGTGTGAATGACTTCTTATTGAAAAGTCTTATGGATTACACAATCTTACAAATCAAACACACATAGGAAATGTTCTGAACAGTTGCAATCCTCTAATATTTCTACCAAACTATGAAAGTCCTTTGAATCAAAGAAACTCTAACAATTTTAGCATGCGTCTATACTTCCTGGAAAAATGTTGACAGTTGACATGCAAACAGGCTATGGTAAAATGTCAGGTATTGTATACCCATGAAATGAAGATGACAGCTTTTATCTTATAAAACTGTTCAGTAACCTACTATACTACTTGAGATAGTATACATGGTTGATTGCTACAGAACCTACTTATGTATTGCCTGTTGTCCACATTCACCAGAGCTACATTCCCTCACCAGGCAAATATATTTCGATGAGCTACAGACTAAATGCTGCTTCTATTTTCTTTAACTGGCAGCAAAATTTGCTTCATGGTATTGCAGCTTGCGCAGTGATGCTTTCAGTTACAGTGAGGCAAGGCAACAAATACTCTAGGACTAGCACAATCTTCTTGCCACTGTAACTGTGGCTGGTATATAATCCCGTCATCTCCGATTGTTAGGTAGCTACTAGCTAGTAGCTGTTAACTCATGGATCAAAGTCCCCCTCGAGGGGCACACCATGTCTCCCTGTTCGAGCCATGCCGGCCTGGCAGTCATCCTCCTGGCAACTGGCACATATGATTGAGAGTTTGACAGGAATGAAAATTGGCGTCACGTGCATTATAGGTTACTAATCTTACCCAAACAAAATATTCTTCAAGGAGGTTGGACCAGATAAATGAATTAACAGAGAGACTCAAAAGAATATAGGCCAAATCAACAGAGGCTTAATTACAAGTGCAAGGACATATTAATAGAGGCAAAATCTCTTTCAAACAGAGCACTATTATGCGACAAAAATTTAACACTGCATGATCGAGAGTCCCATCCATTGTAACTTCTGAAACAGACCACACAAATTGCCCTATTATGTTTAAACCCGACATTTGTTAGGAGTAACAAAAAGAGAAAACTCGAATAGTTTTTCAGAATTATCTCTTTTTGTCGCTCCTACTTAGGTTGTATTTTAGACTTAAATTTGAATGACGTGTGCAATAATACTATTAGTACGTACACAATTGTTTTGAGATTTTTGCGTGACTTTCTGTAGTGAATTGCAAGTCAGTACACTATCTTGCAGAAGGAAATAACATTAGAAAAGTCTAATTGTCGAGAAGAAAAGTAGAAAACACATTGCTACTGCTATTCTTGTAACTGATAATATTAAGTTTGTTCATTTGTTGCAGGTTAACCAGCCTATTGAGGAGACCAAGGAAAGCGTGTACCCGAGGAGGGACAGCTCCCCTGCCAAGATACGCATCGTGATGAAATCTTTCAATAACCAAAAGAACAATCTGAGCAGTCTTGAACCTTACATGCGTAAGGTTGGGTTGCCTGAATCGCGATCCTTGTACACCGTGTTACGATCACCTCATATTGATAAGAAATCCAGGGAACAATTCTCAATGCATGTGAAGAAAGTATTTGTGGAGAAAAAGGCGGAGGCACATGAATTGCCCAAGAAGTTCTTTTGGTTAAAGCGGCTGCGTATACTGGGGGCTCAATATGAAATCACAATTAATTTCAAGGCCCGTTTGGATAAAAGGATTGGCTTAAGGAAAGGTGGAGCCCTGCCTGGGTACTAGTTTCAGCTTTCAAGCCAGAAGGGATGTCATTTCTCTTGGGCAATTGATCCCTAATTGAAAATAAATCATAGGTTGTAGCTGATAATGGATTAATTGGTTTTTTACCTGCTGGCTCCTTGTGTTGTATTGTAGCTGCTTTAGGCGATTTGGAGCCTGAGTTTAAGCCGTACAAGCTATGCAACTGTGTGTATCTTCATTTATGGTCCTTGTTTGATCTAGTGCCTAGACATAGATATTCTATGTAGTAATGACATGTGAAACTCTGGATGCATGTGGTGTATCGTCATTATCACAGTTAAAACTCTTAAGTAAACCATCCGTGTATTTCAGAGATGATCCGTATGTGGACAAGAGGATCGGCGATGCCTAGCTACATGCTACTGTTATCTGAATCTGCCTTAGCTTGAATCTATGATGAGCGACCATGAATGATTTACATGCACGGGAAATGAAGTCACTAAATTTGACATCTGTTTGTGGGTGAGGATTGATTTACTGACAGACACGATTGATGGAATGATCCTTCCAAAGAACACATCTAATCTTTACTTATATATAATATCAGTAAGGGTGCCGGTCGTACGTCGCGGCGATTATGCACAAAGCTCCCTAAGGAATTGGAAAATTAACCTGCAGTGCATAACTTAGCCCTAAACGTACGTCGTAGCAATTTTACGGTTTCGTCCCTCATAGTTCAGTGAATAAACCCAAAAGTCAACCTGTATCGGTGTTGCTACGCGAGATGGTCTGGAGCTGTCACCGACGACCACCAGCACTTCATCGTCTTCCCTGGGAGCGAACAGAGCGGTGCTCACCGAGGACTAGCGCTCTTTGGTTGACTCAATCCCCTGGCAAGGTGAGCTGCACCGGATCTTTCTTCCCTTTGACCTGATATGATCCAGGTTAGCATTGTTGATTTGTGTATCAGTGCTCTAAGTAAGATGCTACGGTGCACAGCTGATCTATTACTTATCTACCTGATTTGTGTACCTGCGATTTCCTGGTTTTGCTAATGTACGTACTGATAATTTTTAGCAGGAGGAAACATGCATGGTCTAGATCTGATGTAGTATTACTGCAGTACTGCTACTGAGATTTTTCAGATGCTTATAAGGGGAGCAGTGCTCATTTTGCAACTGAATTTTCCAATTTTTATAAGACAGAGCACTGCTCATTTAGATGAAGACAGGCCTGGTGATTTAAATCGTAAGAGAAGGATAGTTTGGTTCATGAATCAATCAACCAACGCCTTCCTTTAGCGGCGTGTGTGAGGTCTTGTTGACATCAGAGTGTGCTTGCTTTTGGACATAGAAATCATAAACATTAGCATGAAACTTTGATTATAATTTGTAATAGGATAGATATAGGATATAACACAAATGCTTGTGTCCAAGGGTTCAAATTCTCTGCAACCAAAAGTAGTCAATAAAATTTAACCCGTTGCAACGCACGGGCATTTGGCTAGTCTAGATAAAGTCCAAATGAGCAATATTGCGCGTCAGCTAGTGCAACCAGGTGCTCATTTGACTAGCAACGGATTAGGATTAAACAGGCCAGGGCCCAGGAGGCAGGAGCTAGCAACTCCAGTCATCGCGGCCATATTGGACTTTGGGATGCAGATCGAGAGCCCGTATACCTACTTAATCCTCGATTTTGGCTTTCCTACAGGTTTGGTAATATGGGGAAGGTGTGGGTAGACCACGCGAGTACCTAGTTCATAGGGATCATATGGTGTAGATGGTTGTGTGCTAGCTAGTCATAATGAACTGATACTCTAATACATTGGCTTCCGTGCATTCTGTTGTATTTGTGTTGAATACTTTGTACGTGTTAGGTTACGTTTGGACTTAGAGTTTTATTAGGTATGGATAGGATACAATTGGTATCAGAGCGAGGTTGAAGGTCGCGGTTTGTTGATTTGGAGTAAGTGTTTCGAAAGAGATCGACGAGTTGGATCGTGTCGCGGAACAGTTACGGTGCATCCGTGGCACCAGCGAATCGAAGGGACTCCTGCGATTGGAAACTCGAAGGAGCGATCGGAAACATCAAGCATGCAGCGAGCTGGCAGAAGCGCGGAGTGGTCATTGAGCGCTCGTGGCGGGTTGGATTGGCAACAAGAGCACGTGAAGGTGTCACGTTCCAGATCAGAACGATCTCGACGAGATCGATCGGGGCGACGGCGCACGCAGCAGGTGTCCTAGCTAGCAATACAAAGGCTTTAGTTTATGCATCCTATATTCCTATTACACCTAAATTAAGAAATGATTACGTGCGCTAGTAATACAGATGCTAAGTTATATTACACTTTCTGAAAAAAAAAACTTAGTTTGTGACTGATGCGTGATACACTAAATTTGCTTTATAATCGATTGTAGAAAAAACAACCAAACGTTATAAGCACAAGGAACATTGAATAACTCAATGTACAAACTTGAAACGGTCAAAACTGGTTGGATAATCTAGATTATCTTATCACAATCTTGTGAAAAACAACCACAAGTTGGCTTCTGAAGTATAATCGGCCTCATAGGCCATGAGGGCTAGCTCTAGCGCTATATATGCTATAGTGACCGCATTGTACCACATTTCGCGTCAATCCTTTTACCACATTCTCGGAATGCGAGAGATTTACTTTCACCATGCATGACCATCCAACAGATATAAATTTTATTTTTTTTCACTAATTGGACATAGAGAGGAGCTCGACCTAAGAGCACGTCAAGTACACACACGTGCGTACGAGGCTGGCCGAATCAGCCTCTTCTAGCGTGATCCATGCATATGGATCTAGGTAGCGCCGTAGCGGAACTGCGTGCGTCGTATTTTCCACCACGTCGGAGAGGCTATCCTGCAGAGGAGCTTGGCGCGGCGAGCTACTGGCGAGTGGTGAGGCTCAAAGTCAGGCCTCCTCGCCTCGCCCTGATAGAACTTGCAGCAGCATGCGAGAGACATGGCGGAAAGAGAAGGACCGAGACACTCTTGAATGCCTTCTCTTATCCTTTTTATCTCCTCTCCGGTGCACTTTGGGGAATTCACAGGGATTGGAATGGGGGACAATGTGGATGTTATATCCTTTGTCCCCGTTGCTTTTGCGAGGGAGGAGGAAGGTTCTAATGCAGGATCAAAGCCTGGGGATGCGAGAATTGGCTTGGGACGAGATGCAGGTGCATTGTTTGGTGTGAAAACCCAGAGTGCCATCCACTGTGGATCACGAAAAGCCCGCAGCAGATCCAGTCGCACCAGTGTATCATTCATTCCCCATACCTCCTATGCATATAGGTTCAAAGCTGTGGTGGAATGGCGTGACCGAGTCTGCGGTTACAATTGGCACGCTCGTGAGGTAGACTCCGTGGGTCCTCCATGAACGAGATATGAGGTATGATGCTACCCGCCTACTTACAAATGGATGTAGAGCTGATTTGCAAAGTAGTTTATATAGGGAGAAAGAGGAAGAGGAAGGTAGGTCAAGTGGGTGAGAGACAAGGGCGAGTATATAAATACCATGTGTGTTTGTCGAACTTGATTTTCTACCAGCTCATGTTTATGTCCAAGAGTTATGTTAGTCGAACGTAAGGTTGGTCTATTTATTTACACAACCAGATTTGATATATACTGTTATTTGAAATACTATTTCTCTTCGAAATATTTGGTCGCGGAGAAACCAGGATAAAATAGACATCTTATGGAAACATCAAACATGATAGCAATTTGGTAGAATATTTTGACTAATTAACTTTTTACGAAAATAAGGATGTCCCCCAAATCCGCTTCGATTGACGCACACATCCATATATTACTATTCAACAATGCCAGGCAAAACGAGTCATCGATGTTGAACAAATTGACAAACAAAAACCCAGAGAAAATAGAAATGGACAGCCTCACAAAAATATCCCCACAAACATATCACAAATTCTACGACAAGTGACCAAAATATAAAAAGTACACAACTCCTCGACAAATCCTTCAAGAAGGGTTCCTCGCAGCGTCCGCCAATTATGACAAGTCCAACCATTGGTCAGTCTTGGGATTTCTAAACCCCAAAGTCGAGATTCGGATCAGTCACTGGCCAAGGGAGGACCATAAGCATGTCATGTCAAATACATGTGCTTTTACTAGTTTTTTAATTTTTCTTTACGATTTATGCTCGTATACAAAGGATTTGTCAAAAACCTGTATGGTGAATTGACCACGCAGGTCACAACGTGACTCCTCCACTAAGATCCCTACATTTAGCAATTGCAGGAGACACACATTGACATTGCCTGAACTAATCATGTGTTACTATAGGACGGCACACATACTTCTCGCCTAAAACATCACTGCCAGCCACCTCTCTATTGGCTGAAAACTTCCTTATCACCGAATCCCGTGGCTGAGAGCCCGATACCCTCATATGTCACCGGAAGAAGACACCTATGGCCACAATTTATATGTGTACCAGTTCGATGGGAGTCCAAGTGGAGAGTGATGCAACTAGTGCTTCTTCTTGCCCAAAAGAATGACTCGGGGATTTATTGATCCATGGGGAGCACCATCTTCGCCTTTTTCTCTCAAGCAACGTCTACAAATAAAAGGAAAATTCTTTTATGTCCCCAACTCAACCACGTGGTTGTCAGGCACATGACTTTTAGACCGCGATTGAAAAAAATTAAACAAAACTAAATGCAAAACAAATATTTTATGATGCTTGAAATAATCAACTGCTCAAAATAAAAAGTGTGGTGCAACAAGTCGACCGGGGAGGTGTCATCGCCCAACGAAAACCACTCGGCCGACAGCTCGCAATCCTCGGAGCCTTGGTGACCCTTTTACCGAAGAGGAAGTGAAGAATGCTATAATGCAAATGCCTAGTGACAAAGCTCCCGGCCCCGATGGCTTCACGGGAGCTTTTTTCAAGAGATGTTGGGAAACAATTAAGGGGGATCTCATGCGGGTGGTGAATCTCTTTGGAAGTCTCCATACCGAGAATTTCCATTGGCTCAACTCCGCCAACATTGCCCTTTTGCCCAAGAAAGAAGGGGCGGAGGAGGTTTCCGACTATAGGCCTATTAGTCTCATCCATGCAATAGCCAAAATTATAGCAAAGATGCTTTCTCTCCGGCTTGGTCCTCTCATGAATGAGCTCGTCTCCAACGCACAAAGTGCTTTTATCAAGAAAAGGAGTATCCATGACAACTTCCTCTATGTCAAAAACCTTGCCAAGCGCTTCCACAAGGGAAAAACACCGGCTCTACTCTTCAAGCTTGACATCCGCAAAGCCTTCGACTCGATACATTGGGAATACCTTCTTGATCTCTTGGAGCGTCGGGGTTTCCCTAGTCGTTTTACAAATTGGATTGCCGCCTTGCTCTCCTCCGCAACGTCCCGGGTGCTCCTCAATGGCATAGCCGGCACCCCCATTGTGCATGGGCGAGGCCTCCGGCAAGGCGATCCGCACACATTGAGCAATTGCAGCTCGATGTCATCGCCCGCAAAGTCGACCGGGCAGGTGTCATCGCCCGACGAAAAGCACTCGGCCGGCAGCTCGCAATCCTCGGAGGTGGCGAAATAGCAGTTGAGTTGAGAATCGTACTCCACCAACACGTGCCAGTCCCAAACAAGCAAGGACATGGCGTTGTCAGGATGGAACCATTCCTCCCATGACAATATGACATCGTCCTGTGGATGAGGTCGAGATGTGTCTCGCCGGTGAGCGCGGAGGAGCCACCGGAATTCCAACATGTTGCATCCGTCTAGAAGTCGGATATTGTTGTTGCGCACGCGCTCACGCGTCTCCCGCAGCGTCAACACACACGGTCAGGCACGTCGGCAGGAGGGAGCGGTGCAGACAAAGCCCGCCTCGAGGCTGTTCCTCCTGCGCAATGGCCGAGGCATACTTTCATGACGGCTAGACATACTGGTGGTTCAACTCGATGGAGGGGGTTGGTGGTGAAGTGCGGGAGAGGGAGTTGGTTGTGAAGTGTGGGTGAGGAGCTTGGTGCACATATAAAGCCTGTTTTGGAGGTCAAGTTACAGGGGGCCTTTTTGAAAAGTTTAAATTGGCATTTTGAAATTTCAAAAAAATTGAGAAACAAATCCTACACGTGATAAATTCTATTAGTTTTACAAGTGTGAAAAAGACCAATCGGAAATTCGTTATACTTTTAAGAACTTGCCTTTGCCAAGATGGTTAGGTGGGTGATTGTACCCCCAGCCCACTAGAGTTCAAATCCCAGGCTTGACGCTGGTGTTTCTCATTTAAAAGCGGAATATTTTTCAGTGGGAGGCGACGTTCCCGTCGACAGCGAGGTGCCCGTGGTGACTTCGTCAATCTCAAGATCGACCCGCCGATTCAGTCTCTCGGAGGTGCTCATAGGGGTAGGGTGTGCGTGCGTGCGTTCATAGGGGTGAGTGTGTGCGCGTGTATATGAGCACCTGCGTTGTACTATGTTTCGCAAAAAAATCGTTATATTTTAGTTGAGTAAAAATGACAAATTGGTGGATCCTGTTGCGGTGAAGCATTTCAAAATTTGTAAGATTTATCATTTTTGTGTAGCCTAAATATAATGATTTTTTATTGAATTTTCTCTTTAGAGAAAAAATAACATGCAGATATAACCCAGCACCACGGCACGAAAATCTAGGCTACAGTAGCAGGGTGGCAGTACACGCATGTCGTCGGGCGACGCAGCCACGAAACCGAAATCCCTCTCTCCCCTCATCAGCAGTCAGTTGGGGGTGCTCACTCGTCGTCACCTTCTTTGTGAGTTTCAGGTACTCTGTATGTTCTTGTCAGAACCAAATGCCCCCTTTTATGCGATGATGTTCTTGATGTAATGCGCTTGGAGCTACTGACAGTCTCTTCTTTTTCAGCGTATTTGCATCCAGATCCAGGCCGATTTGGGTTTTTCTTCACGGGAGTTAAGGTGATTGATTTCTTTCTCTGCATGCCACAAACGCCTGTATAGCAGATTGATGATTAAATCGAGCCTTTTATTATCTGGATTCTTTTACTCTATCGATAGGAAGGAGCTGTACAAGCCTCCCCAAGTGGATCTTCAGATTACTTTCTGCTGATACCAGTCGCCATTTGACTCATCGAGTAGGAAAAAGGAGAATGGGCAGATTGGGTCTCAGGAAACGCCAGCAAACGAATTTGGGGAGCAGCCGCCGCCACGAACCGGGCGACGAGGTGACTGATGCCCACCCCTTGTTCACCCAGCTGCATTTCTTCTTGTATTGTATATAGCCTGATTATCCCCATGCTGTCGTTTAATCCAGGGTTTCAGGCACCGCGCGTCGCCGGCGAGGATCATGAAGCTGTACGCGCACCTCACCGCCGGACAGCGGGAGATGGTAGAGGCCGCCGGCTTCGGGGGCCTACTGAGGATCCAGTGCCCCTGGCTGCCCGCCAGGCTCTGCGCCTGGCTCATCCGCCGGTACGACCCCGAGTCCTGCGAGCTGGTCATCCCCGGCCGGGGCCGGATCCCGGTCACCGTCGACAGCGTGCACCGGGTGCTCGGCATCCCGAACAGCGGCCGTGATGTCGAGTACAGGATGGACGAGAAGAGCATTGAGTTTGTGTTGGACAAGCACGGCGTCACGAAACCGCCATCCGTGACTAGCTTGCTGAAGTGCATTAAGCTGATGAAGTCTGCCGACGAGCATTTCCTTCGGACGTTCATGATGTTCGTGCTCTCGACTTTTCTTTGCCCGAACACTAGCCTGAAGGTCAGCCCTCGGTGCTTCCCGTCGCTGGTGGACATAGGGTCGATCAGGGAGCTGAATTGGTCCAAATTTGTGGTGGAGCAGCTTGAGAATTGTATTTCTTCCAAGGGCAAGAAGAACAGTGTAGGGGGCTGCCTCTTCTATCTTGTGGTGAGCATTCTATACCGTGACTGATGAAACAAGCAACAATCCTTACCTGCGTAGTGAAGTTACCATAACACACTTTTCTTTTATTTTTTGCTACAGATTCTATACCTAGACTCGCTTGATATTCAAGCTTTGGGAATACCTGATGGGACACCTCGAATATCTGCATGGGACAAGAACCTTATGGCTAAAACCATAGCAATGGACGGAAAGAACAAGACCTCTTTTGGAAAATGCTTTGTAAGTTTGTGTCTTGGAGCTTTTCCTCTGTAATGGCGATGCCATTTTTGTGTACCTGTTGTTATCATCCTCTATAGTCTATATGTGCTTCAAATGTTGCATGCAGTTGAAAAGGGAAGCCCCTTCCAAGCAAAAAGAAATGAAAAGGGAAGCCCCTTCTAAAATCAACTCCAGGGGTGCGTCTGTCCTGCTTGGAGACGTCTCGGCAATAGCTAATTTTGTGTCAGCAAATGTCCTACCAGAGTACAGTCCACAGGTAGCTACCAACCTTTTGTGGGGAAACTATCTTCATCGGCATTGGAATTTTCCTAATGATTTTCTGTGTTTCCACATGTTTTTGTCTGTAGAACAAGGAGGTCTTATGCAAAGCCGCAGGTAATCTTTGTTCAAGTATCACAGATGCCCTTGCGAAGTTCATGCGTGAAGTATCTGGACTTGAAGGCTGCAGCAGAAAAGTCGGCAAAGATAGCACTGAAGTTGTAGTCAGAGAAGATAACAATGTAGAGAATGATGGTGACCAGATGGATATTGACATGCTCCCAGATGATAGTTCGGAGCTTGCAAGCAAGGACATGGAAGACACGTCAGTTGATGAGCGTGAAGATGGAAGTTCCAGGGAGAGTGAGGCAGGTGATTCGAGCAGCACGGATTCTGAAGATGATCCTGACTGGGGAGATTTCTCTAATAGCATCACACAGTTTCATTCTCGACAAAACAGAGTGACAAGGAATAGTGGCAAAAGCAAAGAGCTTGGAGATGGAGATTTAACAACAAACAGTTCAGGACACGTGACAACTAATGGTTCAGGAAATGATTCCGATATTCCAGATGGAAATTTAGGTGGAGTGAACCGATGCAGTGAAGAACAAGGAAATGTCGTAAAACTAACATTACCTTATGTTCATAAGGATATGGTGTTACCATCTCCGGCTGTGTCAGAGACAAGGGGCAAAGCTGGAGATGTAACAACCAACGGTTCGGGAAATGATTCTGATATTTCAGGGGGAGATCAAGGCAGAGTGAACCGGTGCAGCGAAGACCATGTAAATGTCGCAAAACCAATATCAACCAGTGGTCATGAGGATATGGTGGTACCAACTTCGGCTGTGTCACAGGCAAAGAGCAAACAACAGAAAAATACTAAAAAGAGGTGTTTCCTCGAGTATAGGACGGCGATTCAGCCTGCCAGCCTGAAGTTGAACGGTGAACCATCTATAGTGACGTTATATGACAATGGAAACCCCTCGAAGGAAGACAAGAACATGAAGACTCCTGTTATTGATTTGAGTACTCCGACAAATTCAGACAGCGAATGCACGGTCACGAGGGCCATAGGAAATCCTCCTGTTAACGGCCCTAAGAGGTCCTCATGACTAACAAACAACTCAGTGGATGAGATGGAGCATTGGCATTGGCATCTTTGGTAAAGTTACTCCTGCAAATTTTGCTGTTTCATGCTCTGCATTGTACTACAGTTTAACTTATTGAGCTTCTGCATTTCCTGTTATGTTTAGGTGCCATGTGAGGTATTTAAAGGACCGATAAATAGCTCAAGGTTTACTTTAGCTGTTTAAGTTCTACAGAAATGTGTCATGTTTGAACAACATAATATCTGTGGATCTTCATACTTTTTGCCATCTTCTTCGGTTTTATTGTTTTCTTTAACCAAGCTCGTTTTGTTATCTCATTCATGATCTAAGGATAATGCATTACAATATCCTTCTTATTTACTCTCTTCCTTCCGAGTTAAAGCTGGAAGGCTGGCATTTTGCTCACTTGTTCTGAATTAGTTGAGAGTTCTTCAGAATTCTTTGGCCAAGTCTGGCCTTTTGCTCCATATGTTCTGAATTTCATTTTTCTTCTTCAGCGTTTGTGCATGGTTTGACCTAATCACTCCATATGTTTCTGCTATTTTTCACAGAAAGCTGCAATAAGGAGGCACCCAATGTACTGTCAGAAACAGGCTTTCTTTGTGACAAATTGATAACAGCCTGGGAATTCATGGGAAGCTGCCAAGCTGGCACTGTAAACTATTTACAGTAACCTCCATCATTTTAGCATGTAATTCCTCCGTTCGGAAAAGGATGTCACAAAAATGGTCTATCTATAGTTCATTTTTGTGACATCCTTTTGCGAACGGAGGGAGTAGTAGATGCCTAGCTGGCAGTGTAAACAAGTAAACAATGTAGTAACATCTAAACCTTCTTAACCTAGTACAGTAACTTCTAGTGTATGCATGTAATCTACTCCTCCAGTTTCTGAACTGTCGTAGTGTGGTGGAATATATGAGCTCCATGCATGGTTTCGATCATTCTTCATGTATGCCCGGGTAGGGCTCCAACAGTGAAGAACTGATTTAAGCAAAGGGGGATAACTCATAACTTGGTTGGAGAGAAAAATAGTGAAGAACTGATATGGCCTGGCGAATCTACCATGCCTTCCAAGACTCAAAACTGGAATGTTTCCTCCATAGGCAGCAGCGGCAAGTCTCATTTCATGTGCTGGGATATAGGAAACATCAGGTGGGATTCTTGTCGTGTGGATGCGGGCGAACTCGGGCGCCCCCGGAACCTGAAGGTTTCTGCCGCGGCTGGCAGCAAGTCTGGACTGTGAATCTGTGATCTGAAATTCTGAATTCCATCAATGAACTTTCAGGCTAAGGTAGGTAGGTCGGTCCGGGTCCAACGCTTCGGCCTGACCATGACGCATGTGGCTTAACTTTTAGCTGCTGCGCCCATCGCCGTGGATCTCTTCAGCGTGTCGAAGCAGACCAGATCAGATCAGATCGTG
The DNA here is from genome assembly GCA_947311845.1 of Poa pratensis. Lineage (NCBI taxonomy): Eukaryota > Viridiplantae > Streptophyta > Magnoliopsida > Poales > Poaceae > Poa > Poa pratensis. The sequence continues at coordinate 17,333,793 of CAMZMU010000059.1, read as the reverse complement.
CGGACGTTCAAACGGAATGACCTCCGGATCAGTTTTCCGTTCCCGGAAGGCGACTCGTTCAGACCAAGGATCGGTGCGATGCAGTCATGCAGAGAACAACATGGAATTCAGCATATTGCCAAAAGAATAAGAAAAACAACAGGAATTCAGCAGACTAATGAGTACGAGTGCTACACTAGCTACCGCCCAACTACTCTAGGACCTTCCTAGAGAGAGGCAAAACAAGACACTATGATCACCATGGACTTACACACTACACAGCACACCAGCACCACTGTATCAAACCATTAGCTACAGCTAACAGCTATCACCACCGTACCTCGGACCGGGACACACATCAGCTACGAAAGGGCGCCTTCACTATAGGCTGATCGTTTCAAAGTAGCCCTTTATTTAAAACAACTGATCATTATATTTAAAAGTTTCAAAAAATTATGATTTTTTTTATAGATGTAGACTATGTTATATTCTACCAACGTGTACAGTTTCAACTACAATTGTGTTGTATTTTGGGCTGCGCAAAAATGACCAAATTTGGCATTTGAAAGTAGTGGAACAATGTTGAAATTTTAACTCTCCAAAATCTGTCATATTTTTTTATTTTTATGTATCACAGAATATTAACTACTCCCTCCGTTCCAAATTAATTGACTTGGTTTTGTCCAAATATGGATGTATCTATACTTGTTTAATGTCTAGATACATCCATGTGTAACAAAATGTGTGTCAATTAAATCCGAACGGAGGGAGTACTTTGAATTGAGATTTTGCATGCTGGTTGAATGTATCAGTGTCTACATTCAGAATTTTTTTAAGATTTTTTAAATTGTAATAAAATATGATTTCCATTTTTTTGATAAAGATCTTCATATAGCCCAGCCTCCGTTTGCACCAAAAGACCGAACATCTTGTTACTCCCTCCGTTTACATTTAGTATGCGTTCTGGGCAAAGAACAGATACCAAGGTAGGCTTGTGAAGAGCTAAATTAGGTCATGCATGGACTAATTTGCCCCTGGTGCATTAAACTCATGCATGCACAGCTGTGCGTTAAAACCATGCATTCATTGGTCACTTTACCTCATCGCCTCGTATCCGCTGCAATCAAAAGCATGCGTGGGCAGCTGCACACGCCAACACGGGGGCATAATAGGGAATCAATAGCCCAACGCAAAGTAAAACGGAAAATATTAGAAAAGCTAGAACGCAAACTAAAAGGGAACGGAGGGAGTATAAAGAAAAAACAAAGTAAAGTATGGAGCAAACCCGTGTCCTATCCCGGGGGCCATGACTCATCCACCCATCCATAAATCGAGAAGGCAGAGCCATTAGTCAATGACGCGGCTGCTCATGATGGTCTCGAATGATGGACACGGTCTCCTCACTCACTCGATTGATGAGCAATTACGTAACGTCCGCACTTGCTTGATTGTGTCGTGTTGTGGCAAGCGGAGGACAGGGAGGCGTGCGGCTCCCCTAGTTTAGTGGCCCTGCCCACATGGGATGTGTCCGGTGCGAAATCTTTATCATTAATTTCCCGACGATCATGATGATTAGGTAGCGCACGCCCGAATCTAACCAAGATCGCCTTGCACCACGCGTCTTTCCACGCAGATAAACCATGCACTAAACTACTCCAGTTATTAACGGCTAGAGTAGCAGTGCGTGGCTTATTATACGGTGGAGTGAAAGTTACTGGAGAATTCCCTGGGTCGTCCATCCGATCCACATCTTGTCGCCGTTCTGATGATGCATGCGTTTTTGGCGTACGTACGGCTGGCGAATTTGCGAGTGGACTTTCGTTGCACAAGAGTAGAGCACCTTCTCTTTTCTTTTCTGCTGGATTCTCTACTCCTTTTTGGGGACTTGTACGTTTTCTTGTTTTTCTGACGAACATATAATGCATATGTTTCCTTGTCAAGAATGAATAAGATCGTCGCCAAAAGGAAAGTAAGATTTTTTTTTTAGAAAAGGGGGAGTCTCGGCCTCTGCATCGATTGATGCATGCGGCATTTATTAATTTTATTCAAAGTTGAGTCTTACAGGGAATTACATCATGGGTCACACAGGGTTGATACATGAATCAACCATCTAAAAAATACGGACAACATGAAGTGACTCATCATCAACATGAAATCTTAAGATCAAAACGTCAGCTGCACCGGTTGTACATATCCGGTGCAACCAACTCCAGCCGGTTGCACCCAAAATCCAGAGTGCCTCGCTTTTCCGTTGACTGTAGGTAGGACCACGTACGGCCCAGTGGGTAGCCAAAGGTATTACCTGCATAAAGGAGAATGATTTTGCATTGTTAAAGATATAGTCATTGCGTATGTTCCAAAGGGCCCAGAGTAAAGCACATACACCCACTCGGATTTGCACTTTCTCTTTTTTATCAACTCCCCGCAACCAGTTGCCAAAAAGATTATTTATGCTAGTAGGGGGATATAAATTGAAGGCCATAAAAACAATACGCCACAACATCTTTGCTAGAGGGCATGAGATAAACAAATGCTGGATGGTCTCATCTTGATCACAGAAACAACATTTCTTAGACCCCTCCCACTTCCGCTTAGCAAGATTATCTTTAGTTAAAACTTCCTTACGCATGAGAAACCACATAAAAATCTTTATTTTAAGTGCACCTTCATTTTCCAAATATGTTTACGGAGGAATCTAGTATGATCACTTAAATAATCTAAATACATTGATCTGACCGTAAACTTTTCTGATACAGTTAAACCCCATTTAAAAGGAAAGTAAGATACAGTATCTTCTTTGGATTCAGCCCTTCGTGTCTCCTTCTCACGTACTACTCGATCGTATTGAGCAAAATATCTGTCCATGGAAGCTGAAGATTCGAGAGAGAGAGAGAGTGAATTGATCATGGACGAAGCCCCGGCAACCTTTCAACAACTCATGAATAGGCTTGATTTGGAGATTCAACGTATTGTGATTGTGGTCTGTCTGAACAAATCAGATCAGTCATCCATGTCCGGGGATCTCACATGCATCATGCATGCCTCAGTTTATAATACAATTTTTTTTTGAAATTTGCTTATATAATACAAATCTATAAGTACAAGACATCTTTGTTCACTTACATGTTTGTACAAGACATGATAAGCTAATTTTAAGCAAAGGTGCAAAACTCCATTGCATCACTAATACTACAAGACACCATATCAAACTGGACATGTGTATAAAAAAACAAGATCTGATACCTAATTACTTTTGTAGCGAGCCTAATTACTATTCCTAGTCTTAGCAACATAACTCCCCACTGGAGCGGTAGCCAGTAGCCCAGTACTCTACTCACACACACGAGACCTCTGGGCCGGCCTGCCCACGAACACGGGCAGCATCGGGACGGGCCCCCACGGCCCGCTGGGCGCGGCACGGTTCTTGTCGACGGCCGGCTTGCCGGAAGGCGCGACGCGCTCGCAGGAAGGGCACATGGTGAGCGTGGTTGGCGGCGGCGGCGCGCGCATGTAGAGGTGCGGCGCCGGCGGGGCGAGCAGCTTGAGTGCGCGCAGCTCCTGCACCTCCCGCTGCAGCCGGCGGTTCTCCTCCGTGAGCGTCTCGCAGCAGCGCTTCAGAGACTCGCAGTCCACCTCTGTCTGCTTCAGCTTCGTCCTCGCCCGCCGGTTCTGGAACCACACCTCCACCTGCCGCGGCCGGAGCCCCAGCTGCCTCGCCAACGCCGCCTTCTGCTTCTGGTTGATCATGCATGCATGGGCAAACAAAATTAAGAACGGTGGAATGCCAAAAATGGACTCTTTTTTGTTTGTTTGCTAATCTTGGTTTTGATTTGATTAGACGAGGATGAGGAAGTGAATGGTACTTACGGGGTTGAGGGTACTATGCTCCTTGAAGCTCTCCTCAAGGACGGCGGACTGGTCCTTGGACAGGCGGAGCTTCTTGCGCGACGCGCCACCGGGGGCGCCGGAGTCGTCCTCGTCGTCGCTGCCCGCGCCGGCACGTTCGAGCTCCCCGCCGCCGCTCCTCCCCGGCGCGCCCCGCTTTCCGCTGAGGCTGGATAACGTGCTGTCGGGCGACGACGCGCCGGGTTCCTCGTCCTCGCTGGCTCCGTAGCTGCCCCTCGCCTCCCCCGCGGCCGGCGCCCGGTTCACGTCGATCCCGCGCAGGAACGGCATCTCGTGGCACGCCAACGCCGCGAGCCTCCGATCATCTGCTTGCGTGCGTTGCTCGCCGGGGGAGCGGGGAAGAAGACACCGGCGCCGTTCCGGCACTTCTGCTGCCCGGTCGGAGGTGCTTCGACGGGAGACGTCGTCCCGGACATGCCGAGACTGAGCCCGAGACCAAGCCCGAGACCGAGTTGGTGGTGGTACTGCTCAGAATCCCTCCCGTTAACCGCCATCTCCATTGATGTTCCTCTCTGCAAAGTAACACTAGCTAGCAACGTACGTACAAGCTGCTCGACCTGAGGGACGATGGTGGATTGTGAGGACTGAGGGGGGAGGGCGTGAGCTTTTAAAGGGTGGGCGGAGTGAGATCAGGGGTTATTATGGAGTGGTGATTGAGATCAAAGGCAAAGGATATTTTAATTACTCAAAAGGTTGAGATCAAAGGCAAAGGAGTAATTTGTGCGGGTGGAATGAAGAAAGCTGGTCAGAGATGGAGCAGTATGATATCGAGCGTTGTCGCGCGTGGCGTCACCCTCGCATCGCCCAAACCATGCGGTGCAATGGCAGCTGTTGCAGGCAAGCCCAATCATCACCACCCGAACTTGCTCCCGGTCCCCCTTCCTCTTTTGCCTTGTCTCCTTTCACCGGATGGTGATACCCCGACCACTCGGCACGGCAGTGTATTGGGGCACTTAATAAAAGCTGTGTATTCATTACTTCATAAGCTCCTGCCCAAATAAAAATAAATCATTTCAAAAAATTCTGGAAAAAAATGACGACCCCATACAAGTGTTCTACATACATGTCAAGTTTCTCCAAAAAAATATTTTTGGAGAGCACTCATCTTGTTTTTTTTTTTTTTTTGCACATAGCACCATATATGTCATTTCCTCACGAAACTTGGCACGTATTTTAAACCATTTATATATATTTGTAACCAAAATTATTCATAATTTTTAAAAGTTTTGCTTTTTTATTTGTGTACTTTTTAAAAGAGAAACCAACTCAAGTTCATCAAACATGAAGTTTATATGCAAAAGATAGAAGGGAAATAGAAGGTTCTCACTAATCAACAGTGTGAATAAACTCTTCCGGTGTTTTTCGCCAAATAAGGTTTTCGAGGAGGGACCTATGGCCCTTCACGTAGTTACCCCACAACGGCGGCAGAAAACTTGTTAGCCCTTCGCGTGGTTACCTGCGTGAAAAGTAAATGGGTTAGGTTGAGACTCCAAGTGCAGAGTGTGTAGTAAGTGGAAGACGTGTTTTCCCCACGAGGGGTGACTCGAGGGTTTAATATCGAACTCTCGGGGAATCAGTAGTGAAGATTTATCTTCCTATCCTTCTTTTGGTTACCTACAAAATAAAATAAATGTTTTGGTCCTCAACCTCACCTAGTGGTTGTCAAGCACAAGGTGTTAGAATGATATCAAGATAATATGCAATGCAAACAAGAAATAAATATGCAATGGTGGTAAATAAATATGCAAGAATGGTGGTAGCAATGATAAATGATATTTTTGGGGTTTTTTATAATGAATGCAAGATGGAAAAGTGTTTTTGTATTTTCGGATTTAATAATGGCAGAAAATGGTAAAGTGGTAAAAGTTGTTGGAAAGGTGTTTCTTATGATTAAAAATGGACCGGGGTTCATGGTTTCACAAATGCACTCTCTCTTTAATATAGTGGTAGACAATGGAACACTAGAGTTGACATATGAGATTGCAACACAACAGTTTAATGACAAGTTATAATTATATGGGCATCATGTCCTAACATAGAAACCTTTTGGTTATTAGTCTCTCTTATACTCCACCAAGATGCGAACTAAATCATAACACCTCAGTAATTAAGATAACTCAGAGTATAGCAATAAGTATCATGACATGAAGTTAAAATAAGAACATGCTAGATCTAGTCATGGAGTAGTGGCAATGGTCACACCCACATCTCCGGTAACATGGTATTTCTTTTTATCCCTAGTGAGGCAACAAAGTAAGGTAAAACACCCAAGTGGATCGCAGAACTTTCTCTCACGTTCACTGCACTAGCCACCCCCCGTTACTCCAACTAATGCACACGTTCCCCCTCACACGCTCTCATAAACATGCTTGATCATAACAAGTAAATAAGACCGGGGTACATAATATGAATCTACTTTCATAACTGAAACAAAACCATTGCAATCTCAAACATATATTAACTCATAAAGAGATCTGCCACAAAGGTATTACATAGATGACCGTAATCATGTTCAGCAGCTCATACGGTACTAATTAGTGAAGCTCGAGAGAGAGAGAGATACATAAGTTACTTCCACAAACCCATAGTCCAGAGGTGGACTACTCCCTCTTCATCATGGAGACAGTGGAAAATTCGTTGGAGAAGATGGAGACCACGCCGGCAGCGCCCCGCCGGAGTTTTCCCCCTCCAATCTGCAACTTCAGGTCTCTATTTCGGTGTTTCTGTGTTTCTGCGGCGCTCCTTCCAGAGAACTTCGGGGGATAATTTTTATAGGCGTTTTTAGGTCAAAACGGAGTCGGTGGAGGAAAGATCGACGACAGCGGAGCCTCGCGGGCCAAAGTGGGGTCCCACGCGACCAGGTACTTGGGCTGTGTGGGCCCACTCATCTGGGCCCTCGGGCCTACTCTTGTTTGCTTCTTTCGCTCCCAGGTCTTGTTCCTTCCAAAAAATGATGCTCGTAAATTTCCTGGTCATTTGGACGTCGTTTGGGTCCCTGAAACATTAAAATATAGAAATAGGGTTTTCTACCTGCGCAGGGTTAATTCCATAAAAAATAGGAAAAATATCAAATATTCCCAAAATCATTATAAAACAGTGATATAACCCTTATATGATGCAAATATGACTGGAATATAAGTAAAAATAATGCAAAGTTCTTGTATGCATTTTACATGCATCAGTCAGCCAGCCAAACTTGCCGGCCACGACAAGGGCGACAAGACCCGTACATTTCTGAAAGGTCTTGTCCCTAACAAAGTGGTAAAAGGTGTACCTTACAGTAGAGAGCACCATAGCGTCCTAGGCACTGACGCTAGCCGCTACAGCCCGGTAGTAGCCTCAGTCCCTATAGCGTTTTATTTTTCTTGATTCAAATGTATCATGATTTATTTTGTACATAGATTTAGTCATATTATTATGTATGTAGTCAAAATTGAAAAGGGGTCTAGTGTGCCTTATATTAGTGAGTGGAGTGAGTAGAACATTATCCATCTAGCGACAAGAAATTCACTTTTGCTCCTAGATGTATCTACTCACTTTGTTGAAAAAACTTATTTCGAAATGTCGAAAAACTCTGGGGATCTCCACATTTTACGCGAGAACATAAATTTTCGTGAGAACTTATGTTTTTTATGACCTGTGTAAAATAGACAAAAGATGTCTCGCAAAAAGTCTTATTTTGGTGTGGCGCGCCGACCCGACTGTTATACAGTGATGCTGTGTGTCATCGGTTAAGCGATACAACCGGAGGTTACGGGTTTACCAATCCCCGGCCAAAACCTTTGGCAGGCGTTGCTCGGAATGGATCATCGGCAACGCAACTCCCCGATTGATGCCTTAACACAGGCACAACCCTCAACGTATAATAGAGAGATCAAGACTTGTGGAACAACTGGCACATCACAGACTCTACGACACAAATCATATAGTTCAACTCTTATAATAGAGAAAGATAGCAAATGACAACCAGAGGTCACAGACCCAACAGTACAACAAGCGGAAGCAAATTACGTTGTTCTAAACAACAAGATCCAAATATGGCCTAAGAGGCCTACAGATAAACATCCAGCGCCAGCTGATCCGGAATGTCCCAAGCTGCCACCTGGGAACCCCAGACTACTCGTCGACGTCCACAAAGAACCCACCTTCGAGGTCGGTGAAGTCCTCCTCTGAAACAAAACAAACGACGTTGAGTTCGACGAACTCGCAAGATTATATATAGAGCTTTAGCTCGATGAGGCGTTCAAAGTTGTAGGGCTGTTTTGCATAAAGCTAGTTTTATTAGAAAAGACATCACTCCATGGCATCGACTAATCAGAATATTTTTAAAGAGGTAAGAAGTAAACTCTTTTCATCTGATCATCTTCAACAACAACCACCATCAATCACTTCACCTGTCTACAAAGGCACCTCCCCGAATCACCCTCGAGGAAGTCAACCTTGCATTATTGGTAGTACCTTTAGTACTCAGGTTTTAATCATTCCATTCAAGTTATGCTATGGTCCTTGAATCCGGCACCAAGTCGTCCTTAACCGTGGACACGGCTTTTCAAAAAGATTTACCCTGCAGGGGTGTACAATGTTTACCACGCGTACCGTCCGGCCCATTCACTACGCATTAGCTCTCTTCCATGGAAAGCCGGCTGGGTGGGAGCGGTGTCGACTTCTCCCTCGTTAAGGACTTTCCAGGATCATCAGTGGCGGTAGGACTGCCAGGATCACAGCACCCCGCCCCACGGCCACTCATTTTCCTAACACCACCATCCTCATCCCAGTTCATACCACCATCATCACGCACGCGCAAATGGAAGCCCGAACTAGAGGACCCTGGCTAGCCCCGCCCGAGTTATTTAGTCTATGAGGGTTCCTGCAATTGCATAGGCCTCACACATGGGTGCACACTCGGTCTTGGCTCGAAGGGGAGAACTCGCACTTAGGCGGCGAGAACGAGACAACCCACCACATTCCATGTGGCCTCTTATCCCCGCCTTTAATCATGTTATTATATGTCACCACAAATTTCCACCATCATCCGAACATTCCACAACAGTTCCAACAATAACATATCCACCGGACGACTAAACATTTCACTAAGCATGTCTAAGCATAAACATAGCGGTTATAATTAACTCAGGCCAACACAACAATCCTATGGATATTAGGAGGGAAATAGGTAATGGCATCGGAAAACATAATGCATCTAATAGGATACTCTAATCCAACCAAATTGACATTTGGAATCGCATGCAATATTATAGTGGAGAAAATATCTGCGGAAAACATAGGAGGAGACATGCTCAGAGGGGGGATTACGCTTGCCTTGTTCAACGGGCTGGTAATACGGGTCGTCAGGGTATTGTGGAGAAACCCCGACTGCTTGATCTATCGATGCATAAGAACACCGGAAAGAACACAATCAAATATCACTCAAGCAAACCAAATGCAATGCTCATACACATGATGTCATGACAAGTTTGATGCACTGAAATTATTATACCCAATGTATCAATTTAAATGGGGTGCAAAAATAATTGAATTGACAAGGGAGAAGAACGTCCCATATTTGGTTTTAATGCTTTCCTGTGCTATGAATTCATGTAAACATGCATGTAAATGATGCTATTGATTGGGTATTGGTTTGCTGAACATTTATAGCCATTCAACATCATTTTTGGAATTCTTTTGAATTAATCATGAATTTCCAAAGTGGCATTTCAGTACTGCCATTTTTATTATTTTCAATATACAGAGGGTTTAAATTGGTCAATTATGTCCAAATAAAATATGGATGTGTAGAGGGTGTCAAGACAAATTTTTAGACACCTTATTTGCTCAATTTGGAATTACAGAGCTTAAGTTATGAATTTTCAAAGTTTGCTCTTTATTCTGCAATTTCTGTAATTAATTTCAGGAGGCAAATTATTTTATGTTAACATGTGTCAAGAATGACATAAACATTTATAACATACTTTTCTGAACATGTGGAAATTTGAATCATCCAAATTGGAGCAATTTTCAATTTGTTATGGATTTTAGAATTAAAGATTTGAGCTGCAATTCTGTTTTCTTCCTTTTTCTTTAAAACAGAGAACACTGCCGGAACGTTTTTCACCGAGTGGCTGGCTAGCCACAGCCACTGACTGGTGGGCCAGCGGCCACGCTGGCAGCCACGCGAGCAAGCGCGGGCCCAGCGGCCGGTTTGACTGTGCACGGCGTCGCGGACGCGCGCGACGGTGATCGCCGGCGGTGTCGAGCATGGACCCGGCGAGCTACGGCACGAGGGGATGCTCTACGAGCTGCTACGGACTCGCACGGGCACGGTGAGCAAAACTACGGCGGCGCCGCTACCTATTGGTCACCGGAGCGATGGAATCATCCGCGACTTGCGGCGGCCGGCAGCGGTTCAACGGCGAAGCGACGAACGACGGCGAGAGAGTGAGGGAAAAGATGTCCCCGAGGACGGCATGCTCACCCTAGAAGCGTGGGAACCACCGGCGTGGACGGAGGAGGTCGAGGTTGGCGGTAATGGAGCGGCAGAGCTTCGGCCGGAGAGGAAGAAGACGTGGACGGCGCGGTCGATTCGCGGCTTCCCTCCTCGATTCCTTGCCCGGAGAAGGAGAAGAGGACGTGGCGGAGCGGATGGTGCTCGTCGATTTGCTCGGGGCGGCCTGGAACGGCGGCGATGCGCGGCGGCGACCACGGCTAGGTCACGGCCATGGCGGGGAAGAACGGGAGAGGGGCAAGGAAAATATCGGGGGAGAGAGAGAGCAACGCCTCGGTGGCCTTCTTATCCTCCTCGCGTGAACAGCGGAGACCAGGGGAGGGCACGGCGGCGAGCTGGCGCGGCGGAGCCATGGCTCGGTCGCTACAGCGTGAAGGAGATGACATTCTTCTGAAACCCCCCTGGCTGCATTTTTCTATTTACAGGGAAGCCCTTATCTGTTTCTTTTATAAATCCAGTAGCATTTCCACCATTTAATTGAGGCACTTAAACAATTTATAAAAATTTAAGAAAAATCATGTAGCCTCCCAATATCATTTAGAAGCACCACAAAAATTGGTTTGGCAAAATAAAAAGTTTTGCCACCTTTTGTTCATAGGGTTTGTTTATGGCATTTTGGTAAAACTAAAATGAATTTACTTTTGAATTTTTGAACCAGTCCAAAGTATTAAATCTTGAACCCTTGGAACTTCCTTGACAAATATGATTGGCATTTGTATTTTGTTTGCCAAGAACAAGCACATTTGAATTACAAGGATTGAATTTGATTTGGTGCCCTTGTTTCCATTTGTTTCAATTTGTTTTTATCACTTGATTTCAACTTGACACTGAAACAATGGATGCCATGATGCATGAATAAGAAGCAAAAGTGAAAATTTGGTTCAAATTTTAAGTACCAAGAGTGGGGCTGTTACAATTCTACCCTCCTTACAGGAATCTCGTCCCGAGATTCTAAGGTTGCGGAAGGAAGTCGGGATACTCCTCACGAAGACTAGACTCCCTTTCCCAGGTTGCTTCATCTTCGGAATGATGAGACCACTGAATTTTGAGGAACTTGGTGGTCTTGTTTCGAGTCTTCCTTTCTGCTTCATCCAGGATACGGACAGGATGCTCGCGGTAAGTGAGGTCTGCCTGGATATCCAGCTCCTCATGATTGACTCCATGGATAGGATCCTTGAAACAACGGCGAAGTTGGGATACATGAAACACATCATGCACATCGGGGAAGTTAGCTGGTAACTCTAATTGATAAGAAAGATCTCCCCGCTTGGCCAGGACAGTGAAAGGGCCAACGTAGCGAGGGGCCAATTTTCCCTTAATTCCGAAGCGGCGAACGCCTCGGAGGGGAGAGACACGGAGGTAAGCTTTATCACCAATTTCATAGTGAACCTCCTGATGATGCTTGTCATAATAACTCTTCTGCCTAGACTGGGCAATCTTCAAATTCTCTCGTATGATTCTAACTTTCTCCTCAGCTTCATTGATAATATCCGGACCAAAGAGTGCCCTCTCTCCGGTCTCGGACCAATTCAGCGGAGTTCGGCATTTTCTTCCATACAGAACCTCGAATGGGGCCATACCCAGACTGGCTTGATAGCTGTTGTTATAGGAGAACTCCGCGAAGGGAAGATACTTCTCCCAATCTTTGCCAAAGGAGATTACACATGCCCTGAGCATGTCTTCCAGAACTTGGTTCACCCTTTCAGTCTGACCGTCAGTTTGAGGGTGGAAAGCGGTGCTAAAGTTGACACGGGTTCCCATGGCTTGTTGGAAACTAGTCCAGAACCTGGAGGTGAACAAACTTCCACGATCAGAGATTATCTTCTTGGGAACGCCGTGGAGTACGACGATCCTAGAAGCATACAGATCTGCCAACTTGGCAGCTGTAATGTCAACACGAACGGGGAGGAAGTGAGCCACTTTTGATAGGCGATCAATGATGACCCAGATGGCATCGTTTCCCTTTGGAGACTTCGGCAGGCCAGTGATGAAGTCCATACCAATTTCATCCCATTTCCACTCAGGGACTGCAATAGGGCGAAGAGTGCCGGGAGGCCTTTGATGTTCAGCCTTTACCCGTCGACAGATGTCGCATTCAGCAACATACTTGGCAATTTCCCGTTTCATCCGAGTCCACCAGAACTGTGGTCGAAGGTCTTGGTACATTTTGGTACTACCGGGATGAATAGAGAGAGGAGATTCATGAGCTTCTTGGAGGATCAACTCCCTCAATTTTCGTTTCTTTGGCACTACCAAGCGGTCACCAAAATAAACAACTCCGGATTCATTGACAGAGAAACATTTGGCCTTCCCGCTAGCAATGTTCTCCTTGATTTTTCGAATACCCTTGTCACGGGTTTGAGCTTCCTTAATCTACAAGAGTAGATTTGATCTCCAGATTTGCTAGATAGCCGGAGGGAACAATTTCTAAGTTCAAACGAGAGAACTCTTCATGGAGGGCAGGTTGGGCATTTTCAATCATCAGATTGTTGCAATAGACTTCCGACTTAGCGCGTCAGCCACGACGTTTGCTTTGCCGGGTTGATAGTTCAGACTCACATTTAGTCCGTGATTAACTCCAACCAACGCCTTTGCCTGAGATTTAAATCCGGCTGGGTGAAGAGGTACTTCAGACTCTTGTGATCCGAGAAGATCTCGCAACGGTTACCAAACAGGTATGGTCTCCATTGCTTCAAAGCATAGACCACAGCGGCAAGTTCTAGATCATGAGTTGGGTAGTTGAGCTCATGCGGCTTCAATTGGCGAGAAGCATAGCCACCACATGGCCATCTTGCATTAGCACAACCCAAGCCTTGAGAGAGGCGTCACAGAAGACGACGAAATCCTTGCTTGTGTCCGGCAGGACAAGCACAGGAGCGGACGTGAGTTTGGCTTTCAGTGTTTGAAGCTCTCTTCAGCTTCGGCCGACCATACGAACTTTTTATCCTTCTTGAGAAGGTCAGTCAGAGCCTTGGCTATCTTGGAGAAACCTTCGATGAATCGGCGGTAGTAACCCGCCAATCCGAGAAAGCTACGATGTCCTTGACTGACATTGGAGTTTTCCAATCCAAATGGACTGAATCTTGTCGGAATGACAGCCACACCATTAGCGGATATCACATGACCAAGGAAGACAATTATCCAACCAAAACTCACACTTGGAGAACTTGGCATAGAGGCGGTGTTCTCGAAGTCGTGTCAGAACCAAACGAAGATGTTCGGCATGCTCTTCATCGGTTTTGGAATAAACGAGGATGTCATCGATGTAAATGACGACAAACTTGTCAAGATAATCCATGAAGACGAGTTCATGAGCCTCATGAAAGTAGCTGGAGCATTGTGAGACCAAAGGACATGACGGTATACTCATATGACCATAGCGAGTAACAAATGCCGTCTTTGGAATATCCTCCTTTCTGATCTTGATCTGATGGTATCCTGACCTCAGATCCATCTTGGAGAATACGGTTGCACCAGCTAACTGATCCAACAGATCATTGATACGAGGAATAGGATACTTGTTCTTGATTGTCACCGCATTCAACGGTCTATAGTCAGAGACTAGACGAGGCACGGTAGAATCTCTCTTCTTGACAAAGAGTACCGGACAACCCCAAGGTGAACTGCTAGGCTGAATGAAATCCTTCGCTAACAGTTGATCAATTTGCTCTTTCAACAGAGCCAACTCTTCCACCGGCATACGGTAGGGCTTCTTGGAAATTGGAGCGGTACCGGGAAGTAGATCTATGACAAACTCCACACTTCGGTCAGGAGGCATGCCAGGCAATTCTTCCGGGAACACATCCGGGAAGTCACACACCACGTGTATGTCCTGGATTTCAGGAGGAGATTCGCCTTCCATAAAGCAAAGGAGGATCTCAGGTGAGTTGGGTGATTGAAGATGGAGGTCTTGAGAGTGCAGACCAATACTCACAATGTCGCCGGAAGAAGTGGTCACGGTGATGGTCTTGGCAGCACAGTCGAGATTAGCCCGGTATTTGGTTAGCCAGTTCATGCCCAGTATGACATCAATGCCATTGGACTTCAGAGCTACCAACGAGAATGGAAAGACGAGTAACCTATGTTAATCTGAACCTCAGGAGTAACACCATCGGTTCGCCATTTAGAGCCAGGGTGGATATCACCAAGGGATGGCTCATCTTCTCGAACGGTATGTTGTGGTCTTTTGCGAAAGCTATAGATATGAATGAATGCGATGCTCCAGAGTCAAACAAAACTGTAGCTGAATTGCCGTTGATTCGTAACTCACCCATAAGAACGCCGGGGTCCTCTTCAGCTTCTTCAGCAGAGACGTGGTTCAGGCGACCACGCACAATAGGTCCAGCCTTGCCAGCTGGAGTGGCAGGGGCTCGTGCAGGTGTCCCCGTGATAGGTGCCTTCTGGGGGCACTCCCTGGAGTAGTGACCAGTCTGGCCACAGCTGAAGCAAGTGTTACCAGGTGGGACAGATAGCTGGGGGCGATACCCACTTCCGCTCGCCCCAGTGTCGAAGTAGTGGGGCGCGGGGTGGTGGCCTGTATCCGCGGCCCTCGGCATGAATGGAGCACGCGGCACAGCGCTATAGGGCACGAAAACCTTGCGCTTCTTGTTCCCAATAGCAGAGGAACTCGGGTGGTCCCCTTGTGCGGCCTCTTGGAAACCTCGAATTCCTTCCTTCCCTGCTCAAGAGTAAGAGCCTGGTTGAACAACTCCTGGTAGTTCTGGAACTTGAAGGGCAGCAACTCATAGCGGAGCCTCGGCGCAAGCCCCTTGCGGAACAACTCTGCTTGTCGGCATCATTGGTCACGTCCCGAGGGGCGTAACGAGAGAGATGGTTGAACTGACACCATAAGTGCGGAGGTCCATCGTCCCTGTTGCAAATCCAGGAACTCCCTCCTCTTCAAATCCATGATCGGCTGGGGAATGTACTCCGCACGGAAGGCAGTGCGGAAATCAGCCCAAGTGAAGACATGGTTGGCAGGGAACAAAGCCACATGGCTTTCCCACCAACAGCCAGCTGCACCAATCAGGAGGTAGGTGGCGAAGTTGACTTGTTCAGCCACTGGGACATGCAGCGCGGAGAACTTGCGCTCCAGAGCACGAAGCCAATCATCAGCTTCCAGTGGCTCCTTAGCATCAGCAAAGGTGGGTGGCTGCGAGCGCAGGAACTCAGTGAGAGTGTTGCAGCCATTCCTCAGTGCATTCTGCTGCACCAACTGCTCAAGCAAGCGCTCATTGCGCCCACGGTTCTCCTCAATGGCCATCAAGACCTCAGCCATCGAGGGTGGTGGCGGCAGATCATCCTCATCATCATCGTGGTTACCGCGACCACCACGGCCTCCACGGCCTCCTCGAGCCATTCTGGAGATTTGACAATGACACGGTTAGTATCTTTCTCCGAATGGTCGAACAATAGCATTAGCGTCTACTCAAGTACACAGACTAGGGACGATAATACATTGTGCACAATTAACAAGGAATCAAAAGATAGAACTTGGGTCAAAGATCAGCATCATGTGCTACTAGCGAGAGTTAAGAAATCACAACTTAACACACTCTAGTTGGCACAATCCGGGACTTATGTTCAAGTCCTTGGGTTAAACCCAAAGAAAGGATCAAAGATTGACTCGGTAGGAAGATAACAGTGTTCAACATCTGATTGTTGGATTACAACGCAGCGGGAGCAACGTGACACATAACACTAAAGGTCGAACCCACCCACGTTTCTAATCATTTTGAAGTAACGATGAGGAGTAAAACTTTAAACTCAAATCGAGGTAAGATTGCTCCGAGATTAGAGGGTAACCAGATAAGGAGTAAAAAGAATCCTAAGATGGTTTTCACAACTCATTTTTAGGTTAAAAATATTTTCACAAACACTAGACTCAACATCGACCAGTAGAAGGGTTTCCTACAGGCAGTACTGCTCTGATACCAACTTGTGGCGCCCCGACCCGACTGTTATACAGTGATGCTGTGTGTCACCGGTTAAGCGATACAACCGGAGGTTACGGGTTTACCAATCCCCGGCCAAAACCTTTGGCAGGCGTTGCTCGGAATGGATCATCGGCAACGCAACACCCCGATTGATGCCTTAACACAGGCACAACCCTCAACATAATAGAGAGATCAAGACTTGTGGAACAACTGGCACATCACAGACTCTACGACACAAATCATATAGTTCAACTCTTATAATAGAGAAAGATAGCAAATACAACCAGAGGTCACAGACCCAACAGTACAACAAGCGGAAGCAAATTAGTTGTTCTAAACAACAAGATCCAAATATGGCCTAAGAGGCCTACAGATAAACATCAGCGCCAGCTGTCCGGATGTCCCAAGCTGCCACCTGGGAACCCCAGACTACTCGTCGACGTCCACAAAGAACCCACCTTCGAGGTCGGTGAAGTCCTCCTCTGAAACAAAACAAACGACGTTGAGTTCGACGAACTCGCAAGATTATATATAGAGCTTTAGCTCGATGAGGCTTTCAAAGTTGTAGGCTGTTTTGCATAAAGCTAGTTTTATTTAGAAAAGACATAACTCCATGGCATCGACTAATCAGAATATTTTAAAGAGGTAAGAAGTAAACTCTTTTCATCTGATCATCTTCAACAACAACCACCATCAATCACTTCACCTGTCTACAAAGGCACCTCCCCGAATCACCCTCGAGGAAGTCAACCTTGCATTCTTGGTAGTACCTTTAGTACTCAGGTTTTAATCATTCCGTTCAAGTTATTCTATGGTCCCTGAATCCGGCACCAAGTCGTCCTTAACCGTGGACACGGCTTTTCGAAAAGATTTACCCTGCAGGGGTGTACAATGTTTACCACGCGTACCGTCCGGCCCATTGCCTACGCATTAGCTCTCTTCCATGGAAAGCCGGCTGGGTGGGAGCGGTGTCGACTTCTCCCTCGTTAAGGACTTTCCAGGATCATCAGTGGCGGTAGGACTGCCAGGATCACAGCACCCCGCCCCACGGCCACTCATTTTCCTAACACCACCATCCTCATCCAGTTCATACCACCATCATCACGCACGCGCAAATGGAAGCCCGAACTAGAGGACCCTGGCTAGCCCCGCCCGAGTTATTTAGTCTATGAGGGTTCCTGCAATTGCATAGGCCTCACATGGGTGCACGCTCGGTCTTGGCTCGAAGGGGAGAACTCGCACTTAGGCGGCGAGAACGAGACAACCCACCACATTCCATGTGGCCTCTCATCCCCGCCTTTAAACATGTTATTATATGTCACCACAAATTTCCACCATCATCCGAACATTCCACCACAGTTCCAACAATAACATATCCACCGGACGACTAAGCATTTCACTAAGCATGGCTAAGCATAAACATAGCGGATATAATTAACTCAGGCCAACACAACAATCCTATGGATATTAGGAGGGAAACAGGTAATGGCATCGGAAAACATAATGCATCTAATAGGATACTCTAATCCAACCAAATTGACATTTGGAATCGCATGCAATATTATAGTGGAGAAAATATCTGCGGAAAACATAGGAGGAGACATGCTCAGAGGGGGGATTACGCTTGCCTTGTTCAACGGGCTGGTAATACGGGTCGTCAGGGTATTGTGGAGAAACCCCGACTGCTTGATCTATCGATGCATAAGAACACCGGAAAGAACACAATCAAATATCACTCAAGCAAACCAAATGCAATGCTCATACACATGATGTCATGACAAGTTTGATGCACTGAAATTATTATACCCAATGTATCAATTTAAATGGGGTGCAAAATAATTGAATTGACAAGGGAGAAGAAGTCCCATATTTGGTTTTAATGCTTTCCTGTGCTATGAATTCATGTAAACATGCATGTAAATGATGCTACTGATTAGGTATTGGTTTGCTGAACATTTATAGCCATTCAACATCATTTTTGGAATTCTTTTGAATTAATATGAATTTCCAAAGTGGCATTTCAGTACTGCCATTTTTAGTATTTTCAACATACAGAGGGTTTAAATTGGTCAATTATGTCCAAATAAAATATGGATGTGTAGAGGGTGTCAAGACAAATTTTTAGACACCTTATTTGCTCAATTTGGAATTACAGAGCTTAAGTTATGAATTTTCAAAGTTTGCTCTTTATTCTGCAATTTCTGTAATTAATTTCAGGAGGCAAATTATTTTATGTTAACATGTGTCAAGAATGACAGAAACATTTAGAACACACTTTTCTGAACATGTGGAAATTTGAATCATCCAAATTGGAGCATTTTTCAATTTGTTATGGATTTTAGAATTAAAGATTTGAGCTGCAATTCTGTTTTCTTCCTTTTTCTTTAAAACAGAGAACACTGCCGGAACGTTTTTCACTGCGTGGCTGGCTAGCCACAGCCACTGACTGGTGGGCCAGCGGCCACGCTGGCAGCCACGCGAGCAAGCGCGGGCCCAGCGGCCGGTTTGACTATGCACGGCGTCGCGGACGCGCGCGACGGTGATCGCCGGCGGTGTCGAGCACGGACCCGGCGAGCTACGGCACGAGGGGATGCTCTACGAGCTGCGATGGACTCGCACGGGCACGGTGAGCAAAACTACGGCAGCGCCGCTACCTATTGGTCGCCGGAGCGACGGAATCATCCGCGACTTGCGGCGGCCGGCGGCGGTTCAACGGCGAAGCGACGAACGACGGCGAGAGAGTGAGGGAAAAGATGTCCCCGAGGACGGCAGGCTCACCCTAGAAGCGTGGGAACCACCGGCGTGGACGGAGGAGGTCGAGGTTGGCGGAAATGGAGCGGCGGAGCTTCGGCCGGAGAGGAAGAAGACGTGGACGGCGCGGTCGATTCGTGGCTTCCCTCCTCGATTCCTTGCCCGGAGAAGGAGAAGAGGACGTGGCGGAGCGGATGGTGCTTGTCGATTTGCTCGGGGCGGCCTGGAACGGCGGCGACCACGGCTAGGTCACGGCCATGGCGGGGAAGAACGGGAGAGGGGCGAGGAAAATATCGGGGGAGAGAGAGAGCAACACCTCGGTGGCCTTCTTATCCTCCTCGCGTGAACAACGGAGACCAGGGGAGGGCACGGCGGCGAGCTGGCGCGGCGGAGCCATGGCTCGGTCGCTACAACGTGAAGGAGATGACATTCTTCTGAAAACCCCCTGGCTGCATTTTTCTATTTACAGAGAAGCCCTTATCTGTTTCTTTTATAAATCCAGTAGCATTTCCACCATTTATTTGAGGCACTTAAACAATTTATAAAAATTTAAGAAAAATCATGTAGCCTCCCAATATCATTTAGAAGCACTACAAAAATTGGTTTGGCAAAATAAAAAGTTTTGCCACCCTTTTGTTCATAGGGTTTGTTTATGGCATTTTAGGTAAAACTAAAATGAATTTACTTTTGAATTTTTGAACCAGTCCAAAGTATTAAATCTTGAACCCTTGGAACTTCCTTGACAAATATTGATTGTCATTTGTATTTGTGTTTGCCAAGAACAAGCACATCTGAATTACAAGGATTGAATTTGATTTGGTGCCCTTGTTTCCATTTGTTTCAATTTGTTTTTATCACTTGATTTCAACTTGACACTGAAACAATGGATGCCATGATGCATGAATAAGAAGCAAAAGTGAAAATTTGGTTCAAATTTTGCAGTACCAAGAGTGGGGCTGTTACATTTGGCACCCAATTTTGTCTTTTTTGGGAGAGACCAAAAAAAGTCTTGATTTTTCGTGAAAAGAATTTGTGAACATATATGATGTGAATATGGTAGCGTGAGCAATTTTAGAAGTTTTTTTAACACTTAAAAAGGGTTAAAATGTATATTATCATCAGGAAGACAAAATGCAGCTCTTGCGACCTAGCGACTTGAACTTTAACTTCGTGTATTGACCCAATCAATCTCATGCCCTAGAACTAATCATTGGTGTGTACTCAATCGATCAGTCAATTTTCTCATGATTTGGAGACCTTGTGCTGGTGGTGGCAGTCCTCTCGTTGGGATGTCTCGACGACTCTAGTATGGCATGCAAGAGTCTCATGCCGAGTTTCGTAAGGCGTCGATTGAGGCGATGCCTACGAGTGTCGTATCCCGCTTGGTGGCGCCGTCGTGGATCTCTTCTCCGTGCCAGGGTTCAGGGTGAAATTAAACCCTAGTCCGACTCTTCGGACCTGGTGGCGACGATGTAATGCGTCGTTACACTCTTGGTGGCACCGTAGTGGAGCCCAGGTTCCGTTGGTTGCAGCTTTGAGGATGCCTTCATCCTGGTGTAAAGTTTCTTAGGCTATGGCATGGGATGTCTTCGTTGGCCTCCTATCTTTTACATGTGACAATGGTTGCACCGTTCTCGGTCCTCGCTATCTCCGCGGCCAGGATCTAGAGGGCATGTGGCTCTCTCTAGCTATGGCTTGGTGTGTCCGGTTCAACGTTGTCTGATGGTTTTCTCAGTCGGCACGGCGTCGTTCCGGCTTAGTAGTCTAGGTTGTCTTTTGCTAGGTGTGGCTTCTCCGATTTTCCTGATTGACTTGGAGTTGGAGTTTTCACTGCCATCTTGTTGGTCGTTTCTTTTTGTCTTGCTTTAACTTTTCGTGATACTGCACTCAGACAGAATCGCTGAAAGCAAGTTTAACTTTTTTTCCAATTTTGACGTGAAACAAAACAAAACGCTGTCGACCGTGTGTGCAGTGCATGTTCCCTTTTCCAAGGATCCAGCAAATATCCAAAGATAGCGTTGGTTGGGACTTGTGGGGAGAGGGGGAGTGCGCGTGGCCCCGGACGTGTCGATCGCGCATGCACCCGGCTGAGATGAGGTAGGTACGTACTACATGCAACCCCGGCGGGGCCCGAGGAGCAATGGGCGGGCAAGTAGAAAGGTTTCCGGGCAGGCAGGCTGCGCTCGCTCTCCTCGTCGTGCTGTCCCACCGGGTGTGCCCCCCACGCCCGACCTCGCCTTCGTCTTCTCCCTTCGATCACTGTGCTACGTCTACGTAACGTCGTTGCTTGGCATGATCATCGTCCCAATCATGGCCATGATGACATGATTGGGTGCCACCGCCACGCACGCACGTCCCACGTGCCCGACGAGTACAGGACGGAGCTCACGTGGAGCGGTGCGGGAAACGGGGAGGGAAACCGGGGCGGGGTCTCACGTGGTGAAGCGGCTTGTCCGGCGTAGTAGCTAGGATTCGCCGACGCGGACGGGCAACTCGCGCCTCATGCTAGCCCCGACCCACAATCATTCACATTCTCCTCAACGATCCATGCTTCTTCTTTTCTCCTTACTAGATGACCCGTTACGCGACTGCGCAACTGCCGGATGCAACTACCACATTGTTGACACATGTTTTATTTGTTGGTGAAAAGTAATTAATTTTATTTGTATTCATTTAACTTATACCATATAGAAACCCATACTATGTATGAAGCATGTACCTAAACTGAAAGAATTGTTTCATTTCCATGTCTCAATTGATAGTTTCAGAAACAGTGGAAATTTGAATGTTACACTTGCACTATGTAAATAAGCAGGTATGTGTCGACAAAGTTTAGACATAGGCAGGTATCAAATTCAAAAAATCAAATACAAAAAGGAACAGAGCAGTAGCATATGTACATGCAAGCACAAGAAACAAATTTTAGCATCTAATTAGATCAGAGAAATAAAGCACATAGAATAAGCTGACCCGAAAAACGGGTTTTCCTCCTTTACCCGGGCTTGGAACCGGCTACCAACTACTCTCTCCATTCCTGAATGTAAGGCGTATAATTTTTTTCACGAATATTAAGACATGTGAATTTTGCCTACTGTAGACTCATTTTACTTTGTTTTTTTTTTTTTTTTGAAGAGAGGAGTCCCTAAAAATCACAAATTGAAAACAATCCTTTAAATCTCTCCGTTATGGATTGAAACTCATTTTTTAATGTGTAAAATTATCCATAAATCACAATACACCCTATATTTTGGAATTTTCCTCAAAAAATTATACACCTTACATTACGGAACGGAGGGAGTAATACAGATGGTAGGCGGAGTTACCCACTAAAAAAAACCAAGAAATAAGAATGGAAAAAGTAAAATCCGAGATGCACACAAAGTAGTGAAAAAATCATGACTAAGGATGAGATCCTTAAGAAATTGCAGTACTTAAGTAGACAGAAGCTGAATAATTTATTACTCAAATTGCAGTACTTAAGTAGACTATTAACCAAATTAAAACAAACTTGACTGAAAATTGAGAGTAAAGTAAGACATGTATGACCCGATAAAAAAGATACAAATAACGAACATAGAGGATGCCAAAGAAAATGTCATCGAACTCACACAACAATTCTCGATGACGCAACTGCCGGAAGTATTGTCATACGCTATTGAATAAAAAGGACTCTAAAATATAATTTATTCTTAAAATCAGCCCTTGCAGAATAAAAAGGGAGATTGTCGTAGTTACATATTGACACAACTCGAGCAATAATATAATGAGTAATATTTAGATATGGCATTTGTGATTTAAAAAATATGGCAATCAATACTGAGAAGGATTACACATCAAGCAGAAAAGTTCATAACACGAGCTATAACAATCCTGACTCAGAATTAAATGCCAACATCTGATTGGGACATTCCAAAACTACAGTACTACACAAACTCACATTATTTTCAAATCTCTCTTATCACCTTTATACATATATATTCTTTTGGTACATCCCCAAAGCGCGTTCCAGATAGCAAACAATGGTGTAATTTCAGGAACCATAACAGCAACTTGTGCAATTGATAAACCCCTGGGAGAGATCCAACAGCAGCCAATCGATAAGTTTATCTTGTTATAGTGCAGACGCATGGTAATATATGTCAGTATCGGGGTTCAGCCCTGATTTATTTTCTTAGTATCTTGACAACATAGAAAAGCCATTTCATCAAGAAGTTACACTAAGATACAACAATCAGTATAATGTCCATATTGTTTTTATAAAATGTCGGGCAGTCAGAATACAATATATAGAAAATGCGCTGAATTAGTGAAGAAAAAACCAAAAACTACAGGAAAATTCCTGATCACAACATTTGCTTCAAAGGTAGCTAAATTCAGATAGAGAACCATTGACCTTCCGTCAGCTTAATATCAAAAGACTGAGAGAGTAACCGACTGCATCGTAGCCTTTCTGAGTTCAAGCAGAAGTCTTGTCTTGTGCAGAATTGTATGACACATATGTTAAAGGAATCTTGTCTAGCCTTTTTTTCTGTTGAATTCTCATGAATCATGATCAGACACCAGCACACTTGTCCATGGCTTTCTAAAAAGACAACGATCTGCACGTGCCTTAGTTCATGCTCCCTCCAATATTCTGCACACTTGGGCGTGGTTGAGAGAGCTGCAACAAGAGCAGCACACCTTCAGTTTTCAGACCATGTTGCTAGCAACTCTGTCCAACTCATATATGGAATTGCCATCTAGGATAGAGAAGTGCAAAATCATTCAAACGATTACGGTTCATAATAAAATCTCCTTTTGTTTCTTTACTTGAATATCTTTTGCAGTAACTGGCTGTATTTTCTAGATTATAGTTACAACATATTGAAAATTACATGAAACCTCCATCAAAGCAGGAGTTTTATTCACACCCAGGAACCAGTTGATAGAGTATTCTTACATCAGATTTCTTGCCAACTCCTAGTTTATTCACTCACTCAGTGTTCTAGTCTGCTATTGGAGATCTGCGTAGTAATCACACAAAATTAGTTAGGTCATAAAAAACTGCTGGGTCCTATTAATAATTTCAGAACTTCTAGACAATAATCAAGAAACTATTGTTACCGAAAACAAAGAGTTGCCATTTACCAACTTCAAGTACATCAACCAAGCCTATAAAATTGTGCTACAAATGAAACTTTACATGCAGACATAGAGAGAATATCGGTTGGCAATGCTTAAGTTAAAATTGCAAGTAAATATGGCAGAAAACGTTTACATGGTCTACAACTTAATATTATTATCAAAAGACCTGAATTTGAGCAAAAACAGAACCTAGTAGCTCAATCTGAATCGAAGGGAGTTTTTGTTTGTCCAAAACAAAGAACCACCTCCAGTGCTTCTGGTTTGCTGAAGAAGTAAATAGGCATCACTAACCGAAAAACTGCAAGAGTCAGGTGCCATCTTACTCAACGAGGACATATCCTCATCTGATTAGAGCATATCGTGTAGAAGGCGGATCATGTGATTTACTGAAAAGGAGGTGACACTCGGCATGCCCGGTGGCAGGGGTTCGAAAATCCAAACAAAGCTCGATATGCTTGCGCTGGACCTAGAAGCATAGAACAACGCACATCATAATCTGCCTCTAAACAAATGTTGTTCCTTTTACAAAAAAGACACATCGTCTTAATATATTATTTCTCTTGCGCAAACTGCAGATTAACAATGCTCATTATTTCTCTATGTGCAAACTGCAGACTAACAGTCCCATGAAAGGAACAACCACAAACATCGACAATACATAGTGGACGATAGGTAAAATACCTTGGCTGAGGACTAATTCACATGCTGCCGGTGCCATACATGTTACATAACTGTCATGGCCAAATAAATCAGCATTGATTGTATGCACTTATAAAGCCACCTGCATACCAAAAAAATCTTGATATTAGCAGAAGCTAATCAGTGTTATTGAATGGTAGTATGGCATAAAAGCAATATTGATGAAACTTATGCAGTAAAAAAGCTGGTACCATTCAATAAATGGTCCAGAGATATAATTGGTAATTCAAAAGGAGAAATCAAGAATCTTGATGCTTCTAATAAAACTCATAATTAGTTGGTACCTTCTAGTGTATCCAAGTACTGCATCCTACTTCCATTTAACATTTGAATAGCAGATGACCCTGCAAGCACTGAGCTACAAAGGGCAGCTCAAAAACAGGTTGAGCTGAATAACAAAAAAAACAGCACAACGACCGTATTTGTTTTCATAGGCTCTCTTTATTTCGCTACCCATTATTTGATTGAAATTAAGCCAATTTCAGGCAGGTAATTGATGGTCATTTTCCGTTCGATATGGCACATTGTATCCAAAGAAACTGTTATACTATGGAAACTGGGTAATAGAAAGCTGAAGACTGAATCTTCTCAACATTGCATTGTGCCTGCAATGGCACAACCTGACAGAGTTAATTTTCTGGAAGATGAAATACTTCAAAAGCGAAGCACACATGAAAAATATAAAACGGTGATACTTCAATAGAAGGAACAGTGTATCGAGCATATTAAGAACTTAGAATAGCTTTCCACAAAAAGCAAAGAAAAACAAAAATTAGAAGAGCTAATAAAACTGAAAGGCTTGCAAGCATGTAGTAAATGCATGGGCATATTTTTTTTACTTCTGTACTATATATACTCATGTCAGTGAATAGTTTTTAAAACTATAGAAAAATATTCAGAAAAATAGGCACCAAGTTATATAATATGGCAGACTGGCAAAAGACCAAGGATGTACTATCTGTAACTCGTCATAGCAGCGCCAAAAAATATACATCATAACATCGATAAGCAGATATGCTATAAACCACATAATTTAACCTAATAAACTGAATCTGTATGGATAAACACGCAGAGAATTTTCCAGCAAAAAGTTTAATATCAGCCTAATTTTATTTTGTATAAGAACCATGAGACTTTAGGGAACCAGAACACATAGTACTGTTTCTTTGTTAAAGGTGCTACAACAGGAAAGACCTAACGCTGGACCAAATCATGTCATATAAAAGCATCCCTTTCTCTAATTTTCCATTTCCACTATAAATGATGATACATACCTTATGGTCCTTATCTAGAATCCTTTTTAGTTTGGTTCGTCCACACTATACCATAACAAGTTAAGGAGATCCAAACTACACTACTCTTATTTCCCAAACTGCACTACTCTTATTTCCTCGAAGTAAGAAACTACCCTCAGCTGCACCGCTGCTTGACTCTCTGCTCCAAATAATAAGGAAACAGGGCAAAATTAATTAACTACCATGCTGCAATCGAACATAAACTCAAAACCAGAATCAACAAGGTGTCAAGAGCAAGCTCACCAGGGTACAACACGATGAAACAAATGCCTACTAATCAAATCTTATTGAAGGGAGATGCTTGTTGACCTGGGAGTTTACAAATACAATAAGATTAGCTCACCTTGGCACTGGACTGGCATGGAGATAAACTAAATACAAAAATTGCAGTATCAACAGTCAAACTAAATCCTTCACATGCTTTAGAGTAATATTCGAATTCATGTCAAAACTAAATCCTTCATATGCTTTAGAGTAATGGTCAAACTAAATCCTCCAACACAGCAGTTTTAGAGTAATGGTCAAATTCATGTCAAAGCTGCAAAAAAAATCAACTACCTCCAAATCACCTTCCTCTTCTCCTTGCTCAAATTCATGTCAAAGCTGCAAAAAACAGCGATAAAAGTTTCAGCTGAAATAGCGATAAAAGTCCTACAAGTAAAATCAAGAGAGGAACAACTCTTCTCCTGTACATGGGCATAACTCAAACAGAAGAACAAAACACAAATTTCAAACAACAAGCAAATATGATCCCAGACCAAACCTAAAATTCAAAATGCTGCAGCTTTACTGGTTGAAAACTAAAATTATAAGCAGTGGAGTAAATCAATTAAACGACACAATAATAGATAAGTGCACTGAAGCTGGAGTGGATGGTTGAATAGAAAAATTTGCCATCAAAGAGCAACACGAAAATAGATGGTTCATGCTCTCCTTTTTCTCATGCAAAGAAAATTGAAATCTAGAAAAGTAATGGCATTGAGAGCATACCCCTGTGAAGCTCCCATTGGAACAATTAAACAATCAGCTGCAAAATTGTACATTCTTAGCACCTGCTTCCTGCAAGCAATTCATCAACCACTCCATGAGCATAATAACTAAAGGTATAATTCAATCACCGTATAGAAATAACCAAACACTGGATTCCTAGTCATAAAAATCGTGCATACATCTAGAACAAAATTCACAGAGATTAACAAGAGTACATATGGAGTTGAGAGACCTAGACATCAAAACGAAATACAACAGGAGGGAGATGGAAAAGAGTGGTGTGGAGGATGAGAATACCTGCAGCAAAGCATCGATACAGAGCACCCCAAAAGAAGCAACACTGAGCAATGAGACAAAAGCCTACTTTAAGCGAGGACATTATTCATGGTGAGACATGTACATAAGAAAGCAGGTGTTTTCAGCAATAGCAGCAGCCTATGCCACTGCCTTCCCAAGGGATTTGTCCCTGAAATAATACATAAATCTTCTGAACACATTTAATCAATAGGTAGAGAAAGTAAGCATAGATAGTTTGGTCGAGCTTCAAGATAAGAAACCAAACATTTGGATATCTTCCGAAAGAGGTGGCTCCGATGACATCTGCAAGTAAGAAACAAAAATGGCAACCAGGAAAATGATTATATCCACACGCTAGGTACAAAATAGGAAGTACACAACCAATTAGCTAAAATACCAAGCAATAAGTACCTAATTACAATCCAAGCAAATATCTTTCATACAAAAAAGAAGGATTTTGTGAGCACATATATCTTAAGAATACAACTCTAAATTTTAATCGTTTTAGACAATATATCATCACAAATAACCTGTCAAATTATAGCTTTCCATTGACCTCTTATAGTTTTACAAAACAAAATACCGCAACATCATCAATATTAGGAAAATCCTAGATGCCCTTTGGATGAGCAAAATGCAGCCAAGAAATTACACTCATACCAATACTTTCGGCTAACTATTCAATATTTGCTAGCTGCAGATGCAGTCGACTGCAACTCAGCATAGAACACCTACCATTAGCAGATTTTTCCAGATGCAGTAACCAGTAGAGTCCTAAATCAAGATAATGTGCCTTCCTTCCTTAAGTCCACATGCACTGAAAAGCAACATAAGATTTTCTCAGAAACAGAACTAACTGAAGTTGAATAAATAGCAGAATCTCCACGACCAAGAGCTATTTACCCATCAACGATATGTATGCACTTAAATCAAATAACTCTTCTCCACCATAAAAGATAAAACTAAACTAAATAAATTATCTAACCCGACAGATATTCATCCATTACCGCAGGTCGAACTCTAGAGGGTGAACTGGCCATGCCTCTCAACCAATAGGAAATATAACACATGTAAGGTATCGATTCTCTATGGACACTCCTATTTCTTGGAATCATTTTTCTTGTAAGTGTATACTTTACGTATGGAAACCCACACACTATACTGATTCCTGATCAAAAGTACTACACGCTTGCTGAGGCAAAATTTCTTTTCTTTTGAGGAAACTGAGGCAAAATCTCTGAATCGAAGACACTTTGAACAAATGTTGAAAAATTACTTGTGCGCGCACAAAATTGGCAGCACCTAGCTCGGCACAGATATCCAAACTAACCTGTGCAAATGAAAAATACACAAATCCCACTTAAAAATCATCAAATGCAATCCTTAGAAGAGATGCATCAACCAATACTGTAACAGGACACATTATTTCACCAAACAGGAAAGTTCTCCTAGACGATAAGATATCAGAACCAGAAGAATATCAAACAAATTTAGAATGAACCACAATGCGTGTTACAACATCAATTAGTCCATTTTTATCGAAGCCTTCTTTTTATAACTAATTGATCACAAAAGCATGAAGAGAAGGGGATAAACCTATACACAAATTGATGGGAAAACCTTTATTTATGAAGCACTTGCATCACACAAACATAAATCAATTTCTGAACTCCTATATTCAAATGGACAATATAGGAGAGCATCCAAGTAAGAAGAACATAATTCTGAACCTGTAAATGGAGACGAAGATGAGAGCTAGAGAGACACAGTGAGAGTGTTGGCACCTCTTTGTCAGACCCAGTGACCATGGATGGAGCGGCACGTGCAGTAATAACACGGCATGGTCAAATACTCAAATATGAAACAGACGCAAAACATGACCAAATCAACGGATGAAACTGAGAAGCCAATCGATTTGAAGCTCACCTCGACCATTATCGAATCTTGCAGCGTCCAGCTTGGGGTTCCTCTCTGCAACAAAGCAAAACTGATAATCAGCCTGTAGTCAAACCCGTTCCTTTTTCTTTTTCTTTGGCAAGTACAAAACACGTATAGTAACAGACATTCTTAATTGAACCATGCTAATTGAAGAACTTAATAACCTCATTTTAGTAAGGTAAACAAAAGAGAAGACAAACATTATGCAGATTATTTCTTGAAGCCTCTTTTTATTAAGCTAACAACACCAAGCAGAAAAATTAAACAACTATATATCATGTGCCAATCCCACCAAGCAGGAAAATTAAACAACTTTATATCATGAAGAGAGATCGAACAACAATCTCTTCCGGCTAGAAACCTCCAGCACAACTTGGAGATCCAGTGTAGGCTGGCTTCCGCAGTCATGGCCACTAAGGCCTTGGGTCGACACCGATGCTTTACTCCTAGAAACAAAATGAGCCATCAATCGGTATCCCACTGAAATTAAAAGGGGTCCTGAAGATTGTAAACACACAGGAACTTTCTCATGTACAGCACATAGCTACACAAAATGAAAACCCAATTTTCTATCTTCTGTTGCTATTTACAAATCTACCTGCAAAGCAGACCATCAAACACTCCATAAGAAAAAATGCATATATCCTGGGCACCCAAAATCAACTGTGAAACAAAAACAAGGAAGCATATCATGAGGGGGTGTCGGCGAAGAGAGAGGTAGGAAGGATGAATACCTTGACGGTGTGAAATCCCACGCTGCCGAGGTAAGAAAGACACCACTGCCATCAGCGGTGTAACTCTTCTGTGCACCCAAATTTAACTGTGAAACAAAACTTAAATCAGTAAGGAAGAAAAATGTGCTGAACGGGAGAGGTGGTCAACAGAAGAGACGAGGGATGAGACAGCCTACGCTGTGGCGGAGGAGGCCAGTCGAGGGAGGCCTAGACGGCCGCAGGACTCAGCCCTACAAAGGATTCCTTGGCTGTGGCTGCAGAGGGCGAGCAGGCAACACGCATATGCAAGGGGGTCGGCTCTTAGGAGGAGGTGACTCGGGGAGACCGGCGGCGGCGAGCGCGACAAGCGCCTCTGCATGAATAAGAGGACGAGGACAGCGGTGGCCTGCTCATCGACCGGGGCGGCGGCTGACGCGGACCCAGCTCGCTCTTGGCACGGCGACGCCCGCTAAGAGTCGTGGCCATGGCCGGCCCAAGTCCTCCAGATGCGAGGCACACGGCGGCGCCTGCGCTCCCTCCTGGCACCCTGCCGCACACGGGCGCTGAATCCGGAGGCCGAGCCGGTGAGACTGCTCCTCCCTCGTCGCCCTTGCTCGAGGACGCGCACCACTCCGCCGCTGCGTTCGAGGTCGAGGTTAGAGCATAGGGGGCCACCGCCAACGGCTGTTGCTCAGCCAAGCCGCGCCGCCGACGAGGCACAAGCGGCCCACCCGGCGTCGTGCTACCTCCGGGGAGAAATCTTCTCGTGGTGGCCAAGCGAGAGGAGATGGGATTGGGGGAGGAGGAGAGGAAGCGGGAGCGAGGATTGGGGAGTAGAGGAGGCGCGGGGATTGGGGGAGTGAAGCAGGGAAGGGGACTGCAGGTAGGGAAGGGAGAGAAGGAGAGGCCTCTGCGTAAGGGCCACACGCAAGGGCGGAGTGACCCACGAATGAGAGACGGCCACGCCGCCGAAAGGCCCACAGTCAGCGACCGGGCGGGTAAGTTCCAAAACGCGTACAACGTCTCTCACGACCGGACGCGAAGGAAACTGAACCACGGACGCAGCGCTATTGGCCACGAAAGTCTCCGCAGTGGCCACACAGCTGACGAGCGGACAGTAAAACGGCTCTTCGCGGTGCGGAACAGACAAGGCCTACAAGGCGCTCTCGCGGCGCACGCGCGCGGACGGCCCGCTGATCTCCCAGACCCAGAGAAAACTGGCCCCAGCTGTCATGGCCTGTGCCCCTCAGTCGAATAGTAGCAAAAAAACTAACCGCATCCACCGGCCAGAGGTAAACCACGCAGGCTTTTTACCCTGTTCAAAGCCAATCGAACGAAGCACATTCATCAGGAGGGGCAAGTAGGGGGAAACGGCGGGTAGACTACGGGCCTTTATAGAAGAGATGCTTCAAACACTAGCGTAAAAAGGGCTATTAGTCCCGGTTTTAGAGGGCTCTAGTCCCGGTTTGCAACCGGGACTAGCAAATCGGGACTAAAGGCCCCCCACCTCTAGTCCCGGTAGGCCACGAACCGGGGCTAGAGTCCCTCCCATGTGGCAACGGCGGAGCCCGTGGGGCTGGAAACCTTTAGTCCCGGTTCGTAACACGAAACAACACTAAATGTATGTGCATTTTTTTCGATTAATTTAGGGTTTAGGAGGGGTTTAGGGTTTCGGATGGTTTTCATTGTTCGGGGATCACGTCGATGTGCCAAAAACATGTTTTCATATAAAGTATTTAATTACATGAAGATCACGTTGATACATATATATATCACATACAAAGTAGTACATGAAGATCTTGTTTCGTATAAATTATTTAGTTAAATGGAGATTACTATTACATGGAGGCATACTATATTTTGACATAGTGGTACTCTCCGGTTTCATGTATGACCTCCGCAAGGAGAAATCCCGCCAATTCCTCCGCAGTTGCTTTTAGGCGGTCCTCTGGTAGAAGCGCGTCCCGCTTCCTTGCAACCTTTCAAAGAATGAGATCAAAATGAATACATGAGTTGTATGTATATATATCAAATCATAATAAAACAATTATGAATGAAACTCAGCACAACTGATGGTAACAAAATAAAGTTGTGAATAATGTTTACGTACTTCTTGATTTCTTTGGTTATTGAATCTCTCGTTGATCTTAATGTGAATGTACTCGCAGACGTAGAATCCACATAAATTAGTCCCCTGTGGCTGTAAATGGCAAGACTGTACAAGAATAGAATTCAATCAAATAATAATCAAGCATGATAAATGGTATTGAAATTAGAATGAATTAAAGAGATGCGCGGACCTACTACTTACTTGGATCAAACACCATCTCAGCTTCGGTTGCCCATCACCGGGTTTTTCGTTGATGAACGATTGCCAAACGCTGTCCGACAAAGAAAATGAACAAATGAGTTATTAATTACGTGATATCAGGAAATGAACGAAAGAGGCGATAAGAATTGAAATTACTCTTGGAGCATATCAAATCAGCTCTTGTATTCTTTAGGAGATCTCCTTAATGAGTCAAGGACTTCAACGACTCCAATGTGAATTTTAATGACGATAAGAATAAAGTGGAACTTGCGCACATTATATACGCAGTCATTCATAACTCATCAGTTAAACTTAACATCGGGTGAGCAAAATAGAATGTGTACAAGACAGTAACACTTACTAGAAGTTGTAAGGAAAAATTATTTCTTTTTTTCACGTTGTCGCTTAAAAAACTTTAGCAAAAGGTCCTTTGTGTCCTTGGTATAAAGGGGATCTTCTATGGTGACTTGATGAAATTTATCCGGGTCAATGAACCCAATGTCCATGATTTCTTCCCTTTTGCATTCGAGAATCTTCATTCTGCATAATAGCGTACAAAAGATTATAGTGAGGATAATTACAGACAATGAACGAGCTGAGTTAAAGACTTAAATTAATGAAAAAATCACTTACAAACAATACAAACTGATGATAGATTTGTCGAGGCCGTCTTGATTATATAACTGAAAAAGTTCGGTAAACTCAACGGACACAGCGTATTCTTGGAAGTAGTGCTCTTCCTTAACTCCCGCCATGATATTGATTCTCCCTTTCTTTGCGGCTTGCAAGTATCATTTATGCAGTTGACGCATTTTTGTTGTTAGGGACTTGACCTGCTCTTTTATGACCAAAGACTTCCCGGCAACATATTTACATGCTAACTGATCAGAGATGGCGTAACCACTGTCGCATATGCATTGTTGAGCAACACTAAGACCAGTATTGTCGTTCTGTACGGCCTTGTCGTCAAACACCTTGAGCGGGGACCGATTGTACATCTTGTTCTCCGAGCTGGGGAACTTTTTTCCCGCTTTTCCGCTGCTCCATCTTATTGCTATATGCACTACAAGAAATATGCTAACTTGTGGCCCTCGATATTGGTCACAGAAATGGTCATGAACTATCATTTATGACCTTTTTGTGACGAAAAACGATTGGTCAAAAGATGAGCGTCACAAATGGTAGTACGTGACCTTTTTTTGGGATTGGTCACAGACGGTTGTGACCAAAACTAAAGGTCACAGATTTTATGACCAACTGTTTTGGTCACTACCAATCTGGGCAGTCCACGTCAGGGGTTGGGTGGGTCCCAGGGCGTGTGGTGGGACCCACATGTCATGTATGATGGTGCGGGTCCCACATGTCGGGGGTTAACGTGTGTCCCACATGTCAGATCTAGGTTGAGGGTGGGTCCCACGTGTCAAGTATGATGGATGCGGGTCCCACATGTCAGCGATTGGGGCGGGTCCCTCATGTCAGGTAGGGGTTGGGGTTGGGTCCCACATATCAATGCTGGGTGGGAGCTGGGCCCACCGGTCAGGTTTGTGAGCTGACAATGGGTCCTACATGTCATATTGACACGTAAGCGAAATGCATCCATCTTGATCTTTTGTTTATCGACAATGGGTCCAATAGCATAATGATACCAAGCCTCTTTATGAATGACATATTTTCTAATCTTTCTAATCTTCAAGCGCATTGCATCCATCTTGATCTTGTGTTTATCGACGACGTTGGCAAGATCGAATTCCAATTTTATTTTCTCTTCTAGGCATTGGATACGAAGATCTTCACTTCTTTTCAATTTTGTTTTCAAATCATTGTTTTCTTTTTCAAATAAATTTAGCATCTCAACAAAAGGGTCGGTTGGAATTTCCGGTTCAACTACCTCCTAGATAAAAAAATCTATGTCAAGTTGGTCTTCATAAATTTTCATAAACATGAAATGAAATAAATAGTTATAAAAATATACCAGATCCGAATCATAGACCGGACGAGGGCCGACGCGGACGGATATCAAAACCATGGCACTATACATATAAAAAATATAAAAAATATATACAAATATAACTATGCATCTAAATCATACAAGTAATATTTGTTTAAATAAAACATCAAAACAAGAGGCTCATCTAGGTGGTGCCGGTGACGGGACGACGCGGGCGATCGACGGCGGTGAGGACGGGGACATGATGGCACTAAATCCGCAAATCATACTTTAATTTGAGCTCAAATTGCATATAGAACAAATGAACTTCCTGACTTAGTCATTTCATCAAACACCTAGCTAGCACTAGAAAAATAAAATGAGCTAAACTAACAATGAAATGAGCTAAAGTAGCAAC
This sequence comes from Poa pratensis, assembly GCA_947311845.1. NCBI lineage: Eukaryota > Viridiplantae > Streptophyta > Magnoliopsida > Poales > Poaceae > Poa > Poa pratensis. The sequence goes on along the minus strand of CAMZMU010000059.1, from coordinate 17,299,007 downwards.
ACCGAAAGAAAGGATGAAGTTGCTAACCCTTGGATAGTTGGGGCGCCGCCAATCTTGATAAATGGTGGGAAAAAATGGGTACGAACTCGAACTCGGGAGAGGAAATAGAGGAGAAAATGGTGACGAATTCGAGCTCAAAAATGGACATGGCCGGCTCGGGGGTGGAAGATGATATAGGGAAACTTTAGTCATCTTTAGTACCGGTTCGTGATACGAACCGGGACTAAAGTACGAACCGGGACTGGAGCTGGCCACATAACTAGCCATTGAAATCGGGACTATTGCCACATTAGTCCCGGTTCCAGTTGTGGCCAAGACGAAAGGGCCGAACCGATGGCCCGTTTTCCACTATTGACTCCCTTTCCTCCTCCACGCCACGGCTTTTTATCGCAAGCACTCTTTTGGAATCCATCCGCCTGCCATGACGTACGTACGTTTAACCCGGGTGAATTCCTCCTACGGCGACGGGCGGCAGGCCAATTATTGGTTTCGCTCGCCATGAGGGAGTGGCATGATCATGATTCGGAAGTCGTGCCGATTCCACGAAACCGTCATCCTCTGGAATTATTGCCCAAACCATACTTAATAATTGCGCCAGCATGCATGATGGATCACCGGATCTCACGTACGCATGCATGTCTGTCGGAGAATGACTCCCACGAAACAGGGGCAGTCACACTCGCGAAGAGAGTTCGTGTAAGGGGCTGAACACGACGTCAATCAACCCTCATCCGGCGCGGCGACGCTGCTCGTCGTGCCTGAGGAGGGACATCACGGCAGAGAGAGACACGGCGCGTACCCAGGTTCACGGCCCTCTTGTGGAGGTAAAACCGCTACGTCCTGCCTGTCTGTATTGCTGCTTGTAGAGGTTACAGTACAGCGTGCTTGCCGAGGGCACAGTTGTGGCAATGGCGTGTACAAGGGGAGGGAAACTACTGTCTTCTTCTCCCTTGCGCGCAAGTAGCTAGACTAGGAGTAAAATGTGTTCGATCCCCTCTTAGGGTGGTGCACCAGCTCCTTTTATAGGCGCCCCGGGCCTCCTCCCTGTCCTTGTGCAGCGGAGGGGCTACCACATGGCGACAACGGTCGGGAGCACGGTGCACCGCTGCTTGGGCGTCCATGAGCGCGGTCCATGGGCACAAAAGCTGAGGCCGCAGCAGAGAGGCCGCCGTCCATCCAGGACGGCCAGCTGCTGCCGCAGAGGAGCGGGGGAGTCCCCACGGTGACGTCGCGTTTGGCGCGTAGCGCCGGCCTGCTCCCTTATCACCAAAGAGGAAAGCTTGGTGGTCTGCGCCGTTGCCCCTGCTTTGTTGACTCCTTTATCACCAAAGTGGGACTGTAGCTCCGTCGTCACCCTGCGCAGAGGCGCGGTCACTCTGCGGCCGCTGCGGAAGCCATGTGCGCTCCGCAGAGCTTGCTTTACAGTGAAGGAACCCTCGCGTGGGCGGGAACGCCCTGTGGAGGATTCTGCGTTGACTTCCCTTCAGGGAAAGCTTCCTTGGAGAGGGGCAGCGGAGTAGAGGCTCCACAGGCCTAGCTGCCTCCTCAGGCCTCCGCGAGGCGATTCTGCCCCGCGGGCTCCCCAGGCTTGCAGACCTGGTCCTTAGCGAGATTCACTCGCCGAGTGTTGAGGGTTATAGAGGCCTGGCCCAGTACACCCTGGTTCTTACTGGGCTGACAGTAGCCCCCGGGCCCATGACGGGCACGACGCGGTCCAGGGGGCGCAGGCGAAGCGTCATGGGCCCAAAGTGTCCGGCCGGCCCGAGACACGTGGCGAGCGGTTGGTGCGTCTCGGCTTCTCCGGAGGAGGTGGGCGTCGTGGCGGGACCCACGACGCCTCGGAAACCGCCCTGAGGTGATATAAAGGCTGCCGCGGCTGTTCGGGCAGCAGTTCCGCCGCATTTACGCCCTTTCCTTCTTGCATACACCTCCGGTGCTCCACTGCTCCGGCGATTTCCGTTCTTCTCCGAGCTTTTCCGCCGCCCTTCCTTCGCGAGCCATGGGCCCCAAGAAGGGCAAGGCGGTGATGGTGGAGGCCTCCGCTGAAGCGCAGCGGGAGGAGGAGCTTGCGCCGGCTCTCATCGGCACTCGCGTCTCCACAGCGGAGGCGCTGGATAGGCTGAAGGTCCTCGTCGCCGGGAGGAATAATGAGCATGGCGCCAGCGGCGTCAAGGCGGCGCGCTTCGGCAAGCTGGCGGCGGGGTGGTATCCCATTTTCGTCCACACGCTGTTCGCCGGCTTGGTGCCGCCGTTCTCTCCCTTCCTTGCGGAGGTGCTGGCTTTCTATCAGATCCAGCTCCTGCACCTCCACCCGAACTCCATCCTGATTCTCGCCATCTTCGCCTATCTCTGCGAGGCGTATCTGGGAGTGATGCCTTCCGTGGCCTTCTTCCGGAGCTTCTACGCGCTCCGCAACACGGCGCCGGCGAGCGGTCTGGGTGCGTGTCTTCCGCATCGCAGACGGGATGGGCGCCGTCTACATCCCCATGTCGTGGGATGGCGACAAGGCCGTTACGAGGGTGACGAAGAAGGTGGAGGACTTCCGCCAGAAGTGGGTCTCGTCGACGCCAAGGAGCGGAATGCCTTCTTCGATGAGCCTGAGGCGCCGCCGCTGAAGAACTCAAATTGGTCCAGCGAGAAGTTCCAGCACCAGAAGATTGCCCACTTGGTCTCGCGCATGAAGCTCGTCCGCGAGGCTGGCCTCACGGGGCAGATGGTCGCTGAGGACTTCGTGAGGCGGCGCATCGCTCCCCTCCAGGCGCACACGAAGCCGGTGTGGATGTACTCCGGCCCGGCAGATCCAATGCGCTTGCACCTCAGCGCCCACGCGCCAGACGACGTCGCCTCCATCTTAGGCACGCTCTTCATCGCCCCGGAGATCCCTGTTCCGGGCACTGAGCACCTGAGGCCCCTCCACCAGCTCACTCCAAAGAAGCGCCTCGCAGTTCTGGAGATGATGCCGACGTTCACGCCAGAGGGCTTGGAGGGAGAAGAGGCGAAGGGGGCTGCGGCGCCTGTGGTGGAGGAAGACTTGTTTGGCGAGTCCTCTGCTGCTTCAGACGCCGAAGCTGACGCCGCCACAGGAGGAGTCAACCCCTCGTCAGGGGAGGCGAGCTCTTCAAAGCAGGCGGCCCCTGAGGAGGAGATCCTGGAGATATCGTCCGATGTGGACGATTTTGTGGTGGCCCCGTCACGACGGGCCACAGAAGAAGAAGACGAAGACGGAGACGATAGCGGCCCGGAGGCCGCGGCAAAGCGGTGCGAGCCCCGCACCAAGGCCATCCACGACAGGGCCGCCAGAAGCCTGGAGAGCACTCCTCTTAAGAGGAAAGCTGAGGCGGCCCCTGAGGAGCCCAGCGCTGGAGCCTCATCAGGCCTGCGGCGCTCTGCCAACAAGGTGTGGGTGGACACCCGCGCCAAGCCATCTGGGTGAGTACTGTTTCTTCTTGACTCGTTCTTGCTTATCGAGAGTTCTTGCCTTTCTCGAGGATCTCACTGTCTTGATTATCAGGGGTCTGGTTCATGCGAAGCGCCGCCGACTCCGCAAGGCTGCGGACGTGCGGCGCGCGCTACGCCCGTTGTTGAGGGGCCTACAGCGCCCCTTGGAGAAGAGACTGAGGAGCCCGTGGTGACAGTCACCACGGGCCCGGCTGTTGACGAGGCCATGAGGCCTGTGGGGGAGACGCCCCTTGAAGAAGCAACTGCCTCGCCACCTCCTGCCGAGAGTCAGATTGAGGAGGCGGTGAAGGCTCCGTCGCCGCCGCGCCCTGATGCTCCACTGGAGCCCCCAGAGACACCCGCCGTGGAGACGGCGGGGACCAGCACACAGGCGCCGGGAGGCGCCGACGCGAGATGGAGGAGGGAACTCCTCCGCCGCCCCCTCCAAATTCCGAGCCTGAGGGGGAGGCCACTTCTTCTGAGGCCGCAGCAGGCGAGGCTGCGGTTGAGCCACTGGTGGCTAGGCCTCCCTCGCCAGCCCCCGAGGCCCACGAGGAGGTCGTCGTGGAGAACAACGACGCACAAGACGGTGGGGGCCCGCTCCTGGGCCCCGTGTTGACCCTGGTCCAAGCACTGTGCTTTCAGCACCAGAGGCTGGCGCTGGGGTGGAGGACGCTGCGCCACGTGAGGGCTCTTGGGCCTTGGTCTTGAGCGACCGGAGCCGGAGCAGCGCGTGCCGCCAAGCTGCCCTCCGTTTGGTGAGGGGCACCCTAGACGGGCTAGAACCCAACTTGCCCTTGAGGAGGCGGAGCTTGGCAGGAGGTACGACGCCCTTGCTGCTGACTGGGCCCGCTTCTTCGAAGTCAGGCGGCGGAGTGGCCCTGACGACCAAGCCTTCAGGCGCAGCGCGACGAGGCGACGCGGCAGGCCCAGGAGATCCGCGAGAACGCGGAGCGCGAGGCGCAAGGGCCTTGGCGCCGGTCCAGGCGGAACGCAAGGCGGCTGCAGAGGATCGGGAGGCGGCTGTGGCGGAGCGCCAGGCTGCAGCCTCCGACCGAGCGGCTATCGAGACCTCCCTCGCCGACCAGCGCAAGGAGCTGGCCAGCCGCGAGGAGAAGATAATTCTGAAGCTGAGGTGGTGAGGAAGTCTCTGGAGCAGCATCGTCTGTCGCTGGAGGCTCGCGAGCAGGCCATGACGACACGCGAAGCTGAGGTGCTCAAGCGTGAGGAGAAACTGGAGCAGGCGGAAACAGACATGAACAGAGAACGTGAGGCCTTGGAGTCCCGCGAGAGCAGCTTGGCTGAGGCCATGGGCAAGCACGACAAGGAGGTGGAGCGGCACCGGGAGCTTGTGGAGAAGGCCAACCAAAGCTTGCCGAGAAGAAAAAGGAGGCGGAGGCGGAGGCCCTCACCAAGCAAAAAGAGTACCGCACTGCTGTCACACAGGCCGTCTCCCGGGAGTATGCTGGGAAGTTCAAGAAGCAGGAGGACGGCTTCCAGAAAAAGCGCAGAGAGCTCGGCAAGCGCATTCGCCAGCTGGAGGAGTGGAACGCCAACTTGAAATCCTCGCTGAAGCGCGCCAAGGACGCTAATCTCCGCACGGAACAGGCCCTCGAGCGCTCGGAGCAGGACCTCACAGCCCTGATGGCAGACATGCAGGAGCTGAATGCGCAGGTGGCCCCTGTTGTGGAGAGGGTCGAGGAGGCTGAGCAGAGCGCGGTGGCGGCACGGGTCTTGACGCAGCAGCGGGAGCGTATGTTCCGATCTTTGGTGACGCGCGGGAACGCTCTTGCTGCGAAGCTGGGGGTGGATGCTCCTGCCGTCCCCGTCCACGGGAACGCCGACGTCGCCACGTATCTGACCTACTTCGACCAGCTCTTCTCCGTCCTTGAGGGCCCTGTGGCGGAACTCGACGATGTTGTCGACGAGGAGTGCCGCAAGCTCCTGCTGGTGGCGGTCGAGCGCGTCTTCGTCAACCTCAAGCGCCTATATCCATGCTTCGACTTCGAGTCCGTGACCGAGCCCATGGGGATGCTCAGATCGAGACGCGCCTCTTCAACTCGCTGCGGGAGGAGATCAACGACTATGTCAACCGCTTCAAGAGGGTCGCTGAAGAGCCGGCCTCTGGCGAGGAGGAAGACGTCGAGGAGGAAGGCGCGGAGGAAGATGACGCTGAGGAGGATGAGGCCGCCAAGACTTCTGCTTAAGCTGCTCCTGCCACAAGTCGCGCCTGAGGCGCAAGTTATCTTTGTTTAAAGACTTTGTTTCATTTGTGATGGTCTGTAAAACACTTTATTGTGCTGCAATGTGTGTGTGCCCCTCGACGGGCATTTTATCCCTATTCCATGCCTTTTTCGCTTTACGTCGTCAGGACCCGTCTCTTAGCGCTATGACTCCGCCACTACGGTATGCCAGAGCAATGACTCAGCAAGGCCGGGGGGTGTTTAAGGCTTAGAGAGGTAAGAGCTCTCGAGTCGCGATGCTCGAGGGCTCCCCTTTGACGCTCAAGCAGTCCATGAAATGCGAAGGAGAAAATACCCGCCCGAGGGACGGAAGTTGCTCGTGAGAGGAAAAACACAACGCCTGAGGTGTAAGCGCAGGACTTAGCTTAGCGAGGTTCTGGCCTCGTGGAGGGCGTTGATTTCCCTGAAGGTGTGCTTCCCTCTTTGGGTCTGGAGCGTGACTCCACGAGCCTTGGGGGGACTCTTGTTCCCTGTGTAGGTTAGAGGCGGAACCAAAGCAAAACATGGTAGAGAAACTCATGCGCGCTTATAGGTTTCCTCATGGGTGCCTCGCGAGGAGAGTAAGTACCAAAGGTCCTTAGGTGAGGTGGCAGGTTTGGGAGCAAGCCCCTGGGCCAGAGCTCTTTGGTGAGGTAACAGGCGTGAGAGCGTGCTCACGTGTTAGAGCTCGGATCCTTTTGGATTTTGCGGTGCTGCTGGGATGCTCCCGAGGCACAGTCACCGTACTCAGCCCCCGCTCGCGAGGTGCGCAAGGGGAAAGATATGAGCGCGAATGAAAACACAGAGTAATGAGAACTAAAACTCACCCCCAAAATATTACATAGCGGCGCCGCAGCGCAATGTTTCACTAGGAAACGAATTGGTTCGTTACACTTGGGCTTGCCAAGATAAAGTTTCCATGTCGAGGCATGGGGACCACATTCAGTGGCTGAGACTCTTCACGGCCTGCGGCGGCACGTTACAGGAAGAGCTCAGAGGGACTGGCCCTCAGAGAGAGAAGCTTTTGTGAAGCTTGGAGGTGAAGCTGTGCGCTTTCCTCTAGAGACAAAAAATGCCTGGTGTGATAGAGATCACGGGTAGAACTTGCGTAGATGCGCGATGTTCCAAGGGTTCTTGACCGGGATGCCGTCCTCCGTCTCGAGGCGCACCGCACCAGGTCTGGCGACATGCGCGACCCTGTAGGGGCCTTCCCACATGGGCGAGAGCTTGTGGAGACCTTCCCTGGAGAGGATCCTCCTGAGGACAAGGTCGCCTGTCTCGAGAGTGCGCGGACGTATGTGGCGGCTGTGGTAGCGTCGCAGGTCTTGCTGGTACTTTGCCGCTCTGAGGGCGGCTCGGCGGCGCAACCCGTCGAGGAACAGCAGGTCGTCGTTGTGGAGGTCTTCTTGATTGTCCTCATTGAAGGCAAGGACCCTTGCGGACCCGTGCTTGATCTCTGTGGGGAGGACTGCTTCGGCTCCATACACCAGGGCGAATGGCGTCTCACCAGTGGGCTTTGTAGGGTTCGTGCGGATGGACCAGAGCACGGAGGGGAGCTCATCGATCCAGCCCTTGCCATAGCCCTTGAGGCGGTTGAAACTTCTCGTCTTGAGGCCCTTGAGGACCTCAGCATTTGCTCGCTCGGCTTGACCATTGCTCTGTGGGTGAGCTACCGAGGCGAAACAGAGCTTGGTGCCGAGGCTCTCGCAGTAAGCCCTGAAGATGCCGCTGGTGAACTGTGAGCCATTGTCGGTGATGATGCGGTTTGGCACACCAAAGCGGCAGACCAGGCCTCTGATGAACTTCACGGCTGCCCTGGCTGGGATGGTGCGCACCGCTTCAACCTCTGCCCATTTGGTGAACTTGTCAACAGCCACGAAGAGGAAGCGGTAGCCCCCTTGCGATCTCGGGAAGGGTCCCAAGATGTCCAGCCCCCAGACCGCGAACGGCCAGGAGAGCGGGATGGTCTGGAGTCCCAGTGCAGGCTGATGGACTTGCTTGGCGTGGAACTGGCATGCATCGCAAGACTGAACGATGGTGACGGCATCTTGAAGCACTTGAGGCCAGTAGAAACCGCTCCTGAAGACCTTGCCAGCGAGGGTGCGCGCGCAGGAATGGTGGCCGCACTCTCCACTGTGTATGTCCCTGAGGAGCATGCGTCCTTCCTCAGGAGGCACACACTTGAGGGCAATGCCATTTGGGCGCTTGCGGTATAGGTCTCCCTCAAGGATGTAATAGGATTTCGCTTGTCGAGCGACTCGTTCTGCCTCTGCGTCTTCCTCGGGAAGGACTCCTTTTAGCAAGTAGTCCTTGAGCTCGTCAACCCAGCCTGTTTCTTGGTGCACCATGGTTAGCATCAGACGCTCCCCTGAGGATGGGCCACAGTTGGGTGCGCCACCTGTGGGAGGTGGTGGGAGTACTTCGTCTGTGCTTGTAGCTGGTGCTTGCAGCGGCTGCTTTATGGACGCCTTGGAGAGCCTCTCTTCAAAGACACCTGCGGGCTGGGCCTCCCTTCGCGATGCGCGCTTGGCGATGTCATCTGCTTCCTGGTTCTCCTTGCGCGGGATGTGCATGAGCTCCATGCCCCTGAAGTGCTTCTCGAGCTTGCGGACCTCTTCAAGGTAGGCAGCCATATGGCTGTCTTTAGGGGTGTAGCTCTTGTTGGAGAAGTTGACCAGGAGCTGGGAGTCGCCTTTGATGAGTAGGTGCTTGACACCGAGGGCAATGGCAGCTCTGAGCCCGGCGAGGAGGCCTTCATATTCAGCGATGTTGTTGGAGATCTTGTCCATCGTGAAACACAACTGGATGGCATAGTGGAGCTTGTCGCCTTTAGGTGAGGTCAGGACAACGCCAGCGCCTCCGTTGCGGCAGGAGAAAGCTCCATCGAAGTGCATGGTCCAGTGGCTTGGCATTGTATCTCCAGGCGGTAGTTTCTGCTTCAGGAGGCTCTTCAGGAGTTGGGTCTGTCCATTCGGCGACAAAATCTGCCAGTGCTCTTCCTTTGATGACCCTTGTGGTGTCAAAACGCAAGTTGAAAGGCTGCAGCTCGATGTTCCACCCTGCTACGCGATCAGTGGCGTTGGGGTTGCGCAGGATTTGCTCCAGAGGGAATGATGTGACCACCGTGACAGGGTGGCCCTGGAAGTAGTGGCGCAGCTTTCTGGAGGCGATGAGCAGGGCGAGAAGGAGCTTCTGCTGCGTAGGGTACCGCTCGCGAGCATCTCTTAGCACAGTACTGACATAGTAGACTGGATGCTCGACAAGGGTTGTGGAGGGTGACGCGGCGTTGGCTCCCTCGAGGGACTCCTCAGGCCCTTTGGCGAGGTTTCCTTGTGGAGGAGTCTCAGCAGGGGTGCCTGTAGTAGGCTCGACAGCTGGCTGTGGGTCTGGCTCTGGGCCTGGAGGGACTTTTTCCTTGTCGGGAGGCTCTGGACTTGGAGTGGCAGCACTTTTCTTGGGGAGGACTGGCTCTTCTCTTTCGACCACCAGGACGGCGCTTGCGGTTTGTGGAGTGGCTGCAAGGTACAGCTTTAGATGCTCGCCCGTCCTGGGGGCTACCATAACTGGTGCGCTAGCCAAGTACTTCTTCAAGTCCTCAAATGCCTTGTCTGCCTCTGGAGTCCACTTGAAGGTGCCGGACTTCTTCATGATCTTGAAAAATGGCAGGGCCCTCTCGCCAAACTTGGAGATGAAGCGGCCCAAGCTGGCCATGCACCCAGCTAGGCGCTGCATGTCCTTGAGGCGGCGAGGTGGCTGCATTTCTTCTATGGCCTTGATCTTGTCAGGGTTTGCTTCTATGCCGCGATGGGACACGAGGAACCCGAGGAGTTTGCCTGAAGGTACCCCGAAGACGCACTTGGCGGGGTTTAGCTTGATGTTCACCTTGCGCAGGCTGGCGAAGGTCTCCTCGAGGTCCTTCAAGAGAGTGTCTCCCTCGCGAGACTTGACTACGATGTCGTCAACATATGCCTCTGCATTTCTTCCCATCTGAGCCCCCAGGGCGATCCTCATGAGCCTCTGGAAGGTGGCGCCGGCGTTCTTCAACCCGAAGGGCATGCAAGTGTAGCAATACACGCCACAGGGGGTGAGGAACGCTGTTTTCTCCTCGTCCTCTTTAGCCATTTTGATCTGGTGGTAGCCTGAGAAGGCGTCCAGAAAACAGAGGAGATCACAGCCGGCTGTGGAGTCCACGATCTGATCAATCCTTGGCATGGGGTATGGGTCCTTGGGGCAGGCTTTATTTACATCAGTGTAATCGATGCAGAGCCGGCCTCCCCCATTGGGTTTTGGGACAACCACGCCATTAGAGACCCAGGTGGGGTGGGCAACTTCTCGAATAATGTCTGCTGCTTTTAGCTTTTCTACTTCTTTGATGATGAAGGCTTGCTTCTCAGGGGCTTGTTTCCGTGCTTCTGCTTGACGGGGCGTGCGTTTGGACACACAGCTAAGTGGTGCTCGATCACCTCCCTTGGTACGCCGGACATTTCTGACGGAGTCCATGCGAACATGTCAGAATTTGCCCGAAGGAAGGCGACGAGCGCGCTTTCCTATTTGGGAGGCAAGCCAGCGCCTATGGTGACGCTAGCCCCCGAGCCCTCAGCCCCCGAATCGCTGGTGCTCAGCGACACCTTCTTTGTAGCGGCCTGCTCCTGAGAGAACAGCTGCTTCTTCTTCTTGGGCCTCGCGAGGGGCTCCAGGTCTTCGTCAGCAGGGAACGCCATGGCAGCGGCTTTGTAGGCGAGCTCGACAGCGCGTGTAGCGTCCTGTACGTGACCATGGATGGTGATGGTGCCGCCGCTGCCAGGGATCTTGACCATGTTGTAGGCGTGATGCGTGACGGCCATGAACTTCGCGAGGGCGGGGTAGCCGAGGATGGCGTTGTAGGGCAGGCCAATGTGCGCGACGTCGAAGTCGATGAGCTCGGTGCGATAGTTTTGCTGCGTGCCAAAGGTGACTGCAAGCCTCACTTGCCCCAGAGGCGAGATTGAGCCGCTGGTGACCCCTGTGAAGGGCCTGGAGGGCATAAGCCACTCGTAGGGCACTTGAAGCGTCTCAAAGGTCTCGACAGAGATGACGTTCAGGCCTGCACCCCCATCAATGAGCGTTTTGCCGACGGCGATATTGTTGATGGTGGGGGTGCACACCAGCGGGAGGGTGCCTACAGTCTTGGTCGACTTGGGGTGGTCCTTGGCGTCGAAGGCGATGGTGTACTGAGACCACTTGAGGGGACGCGATGTCTCCACCCCAGGCAGCGCTGCGTTGAGCTCACGGGCGAACTGCTTGAACTGATTGTTGGACTTGGGCGCCTGAGCCCCGCCGAGGATGCACGCCATGGCGCCTCTAGGGGCCTGGTAGCCCCCAGGCTCCTCGTCAGGGAGGTTGTTGTTCTTCTCAGCGGCGTTGGCCTGAGTCCCTTGAGGCTTCTGGTAGCCACCTTTGCGTCCGCCCTTGCGGTAGTTACGGCCTCTGCCGCGACCACCGCTGCCTTCTTCCTGCTCGCGCTTCTTGCTCAGCTGCTTGAGGTCGTAGCAGTTCTCTGTCGCGTGGCCGCGCCTGTTGTGGTAGATGCAGAAGGGACGGTTGTCATCTTCTTCTCGCCATCCTCTGCAGAGTCCTCTCGAGCGTGCTTAGCGCCGGGCTCAGCAGCCAGCACAGCAGTAGGCTTGCGCTTGGTCTCGTCACGCTTCTTGTGGGCCTTGGATCCCTCTGGGGGTCGTCTGCAGAGGCCACCTTGGTGAAGAGGAGACCCTCTTCAGCCTTGGCACACTTGTCTGCGATGTCGAAGAGCTTCACGACAGAGGAGAGGGTATCGTGAATGCCGAGCTTCTCAAGCATCCTGCGGTTGGTGACGCCCTCTCTGAAGGCAGCAATGACGTGCGAGTCAGGGATGTTGGGGATTTTGTTGCGGACTTGGCTGAAGCGCTGGATGTACTTGCGGAGAGTCTCGCCAGACTTCTGGCGTACGGCGCGCAGGTCGTTGTAGGTGAGGGCGCGCTCGTACGTGCCCTTGAAGTTCGCGACGAACTGCTTGCAGAGGTCCTCCCAGGAGTCGATGGAGTCCTCAGGGAGGTTCAGGAGCCACGACAGGGCAGAGTCCCTGAGGGCGTGCGAGAACCAGTTCGCCATGACCTTGTCGTCTCCTCCCGCAGCTTGGATGGAGGTGGTGTAGAGCTGCAGGAACTCGATGGGGTTGTTCGTGCCATCGTAGCCCTTGGGGAGGTCTGGCCTGAACTTCTGCGGCCAGACGACGCGGCGCAGGTTGCGGGTGAAGGCCGTGCAGCCTGTGGCGTACGTGGCCACGCCGCCCTGGAGAGCTCTGCGGTTTTGGCGCCCGGCCTGGCCAATTTCCTCGACGATGCGCTTCTGGAGGTCCCGCTGGCGCTCCATCTCCACCCGCGCGTCCGGCGGCGTCCGCTGCACGATTTGACAATCATGCGGCGAGGACGCGTGAGAGGCGGCTTTGTTTGCCGCAGCCGGAGGTGGTCCTGGCGGAGGCGGAGGCGCTCCATGCGCGGCGGTGCCTGCGCGCCCGGAGTTGTGGTGCACCAGGGAGCGCGAAGGTGCTGGAACCGCGCGCGGCGCAGCCGCGATGTCGACGAGGTGCTGGAGACGGCCAAGCCAGTTGTCGTGCGCCTCGGCGGTGGGGCGGTAGCGGAAGAGCTCTGCTGCCATGAGCAGCGCAGTGTTTGGGCTGGGCGCCGGGCGTCCAAGCGTGGACGCGCTTTGGCGCCGAGATGGATGCGAGGACTCAGCGTCCTCGCTGTGCTCGTGGTCGACGTCTTCGTCGTAGCGGTCGTCCTCATCCTCGGGGTGCTCCACGCGTGGCTCCGCAGTAGTGCGCCCCGAAGCGCGGTTGGTGCGCGGACGGCCGCGTGGCCTGGTGGCGTGGACGACGGGCTCGGTCTCAGCTCTGCCTGACGCGCGCCGGTTGGCGCGAGCAGCGCGAGTGTCCGCCATGGCGCAGAGGTCGATGGAGGTTGAATGCGCGCCTCAGCCCCCTACCTGGCGCGCCAATTGTCGGAGAATGACTCCCACGAAACAGGGGCAGTCACACTCGCGAAGAGAGTTCGTGTAAGGGGCTGAACACGACGTCAATCAACCCTCATCCGGCGCGGCGACGCTGCTCGTCGTGCCTGAGGAGGGACATCACGGCAGAGAGAGACACGGCGCGTACCCAGGTTCACGGCCCTCTTGTGGAGGTAAAACCGCTACGTCCTGCCTGTCTGTATTGCTGCTTGTAGAGGTTACAGTACAGCGTGCTTGCCGAGGGCACAGTTGTGGCAATGGCGTGTACAAGGGGAGGGAAACTACTGTCTTCTTCTCCCTTGCGCGCAAGTAGCTAGACTAGGAGTAAAATGTGTTCGATCCCCTCTTAGGGTGGTGCACCAGCTCCTTTTATAGGCGCCCCGGGCCTCCTCCCTGTCCTTGTGCAGCGGAGGGGCTACCACATGGCGACAACGGTCGGGAGCACGGTGCACCGCTGCTTGGGCGTCCATGAGCGCGGTCCATGGGCACAAAAGCTGAGGCCGCAGCAGAGAGGCCGCCGTCCATCCAGGACGGCCAGCTGCTGCCGCAGAGGAGCGGGGGAGTCCCCACGGTGACGTCGCGTTTGGCGCGTAGCGCCGGCCTGCTCCCTTATCACCAAAGAGGAAAGCTTGGTGGTCTGCGCCGTTGCCCCTGCTTTGTTGACTCCTTTATCACCAAAGTGGGACTGTAGCTCCGTCGTCACCCTGCGCAGAGGCGCGGTCACTCTGCGGCCGCTGCGGAAGCCATGTGCGCTCCGCAGAGCTTGCTTTACAGTGAAGGAACCCTCGCGTGGGCGGGAACGCCCTGTGGAGGATTCTGCGTTGACTTCCCCTCAGGGAAAGCTTCCTTGGAGAGGGGGCAGCGGAGTAGAGGCTCCACAGGCCTAGCTGCCTCCTCAGGCCTCCGCGAGGCGATTCTGCCCCGCGGGCTCCCCAGGCTTGCAGACCTGGTCCTTAGCGAGATTCACTCGCCGAGTGTTGAGGGTTATAGAGGCCTGGCCCAGTACACCCTGGTTCTTACTGGGTTGACAATGTCGGGGATAATGCGTGCAGACTGAGCCCACGTACGTACCGGATGCTGATGGAATCAGTTCACTTGGGTGATTGGCCGGACACCGACGATAACTTGGCGATATATTTATGCCCGTGAATGGAGACTGGCTGGTTACTTAAGATAAGTCATCGGACACGTACGCTGCCACAGTAGCTCCAAGTGCAAGTTGGTAATCAGCGTACTACCACGGAGTACTCCTACTAGTACGTACTGTAGCGTCCTAGTACCACCGCGATGGATCAACGGAGATTTAATAATAAGCCGATCATTGGTCGTGCATGCGCCCTGGAGTCCTGCGGCTGCCGCCGCGTCTGGGATGAGCGCAGCCATGCAGATGCCATGTTTGGGAGCCACGTATGCATGCCATGACCGGCCGTCGAGTACGAATCTGAATGATAGACCAATCAGCAGCAGCAACCAACTGATCGATCGATCCGGAAAAGTCTTTGCTCTGACCGTAGGCCGTAGAAAGCATGCTTAACTTGGTCACGACGGCATGCAGGACCTTCGGCGCTACCACGTGTGAGCAGGACAACGACGACGCTGCATGTGCATCATCGTGCGGTGCTGAGCTGTTAACCTACTACGTAGCGTCTTATCGTCGTATCATGCATGCTCGAATGCTAGCAGCCCTTGAACCTGTTGTCAAACCCGAGGAATACTGCTACGTACGTACTAGCGTGCATGAATACACTGGTCATGTCACGTTGTTTCAAGACTACTTCGCCTATGATGCAACACATGAGACGAAAGAATTTCGACGGTGCTTTAGAATGAACCAGGATCTCTTTATGGGATTGTGATGGGCGCGGGAGTATGGTGACTACATCAAGTGCAAGAAAGACTACGCACCGGGCTGGTCAGTTTCTCTTGTATTCAGAAATGCACCGCCGCCTTAAAATGTCTTGCATATGGAACTTCTGCAGATACAGTGCATGGCTGAGTCTATATGCATCAAAAACATGTATCGGTTTTGCAGAGCGGTGGTTGCAGTGTTTGGCCCCAGGTTGATCATGAAGTGCCAGAAGAGTTTGCCAATTTCCTCGTCACATGAACGCCAAAATCTCCGAGAGGAAAAAACTCACGTGCAACTGCAAAATGATCTAACTGCGTATCTGTGAGCAGAAAAGGACAAGCAGCCGCCGCTAATTGAATGTGCAATTTAACTTAATTTGAATTATTTTATGATTTTTTATCATGAAACAATTTTATGTGTTTAAAACTATGCAATATAATTTTATTCTAAATAATTTAGATATAATTGTTTTCTTGTTACGAACATATGCATACGTTTCCTTGTCAAGAATGAATAAGATCGTTGCCAAGAGGGGAAGTAAGATATCCTCTTTGGATTCAGCCCTCTGCTCCGTGTCTCGTTCTGGCGTAAAATCTGACTGCCTTGCCTTGGTAAGCTACAAGTCTACAAGACAGATAATAGTCGGGGGCAACTTGGGTAGGATCTACTATTAGATAGGATCTATGAGATCAAATTTTTTAATAGACAAAACATGTTCAAATATTCTAAAAAAAATTGACAACACAGATCTATGTTATATTTGCAACGCCAAAAAGTTTCTTCCTCAAATTCGAGCTGTGCTTAGAGAGACAAAAAAATAGAAACTTCGTTGTGAACCGTGTCAAAGACTATTCACCCAAAACGAACACTATTCGCAGTGTAATTTGGCCTTTTTTTTCTCTAAATGTTGATCGAATTTTGAGCTGAAATTTCTTAGAGTTGTAGAAACAACCCATAGGCGTGCTGTACATTTTTTTAAACATTTTCGAACTATGGTTTTGTGACTTGATCTTATGATCTCAGCTAAAGGAGAGATCCTATATAAATCTTCCCGATAATAGTCCCTGATACAGTCCAACAGATTTGTGGTTTGTCTGAACAAATCAGATGACTCATCCATGTCGGGGGATCATCAGATGCATACCTCTATCAGTTACAAGTCTACAAGACATCTTTGTTCACTTGCATCTTTGTACAAGACATGATGAGCTAATTTTAAGCAAAGGTGCAAAAATCCATTGCGTCACTTATACAAGACACCATATCAAACTACACATGTATAGACAAAATAAAACAATATTTGATACCTAATTACTTTTACTTTTGTAGCGAGCCTAGTTACTATTCTAGTCTTAGCAACATAACTCTCCACTGGAGCGGTAGCCAAACAGTAGCCCGGTACTCTACTCACACACACGAGACCTCTGGGCCGGCCTGCCCACGAACACGGGCAGCATTGGGACGGGGCCCCACGGCCCGCTGGGCGCGGGGCGGGTCCTCAGGGCGCCACGGTTCTCGTCGACGGCCGGCTTGCCGGAGGGCGCGACGCGCTCGCAGGAAGGGCACATGGTGAGCGTGGTTGGCGGCGTCGGCGCGCGCATGTAGAGGTGCGGCGGCGGCGGGGCGAGCAGCTTGAGTGCGCGCAGCTCCTGCACCTCCCGCTGCAGCCGGCTGTTCTCGTCCGTGAGCGTCTCGCAGCAGCGCTTCAGAGACTCGCAGTCCACCTCCGTTTGCTTCAGCTTCGTCCTCGCCCGCCGATTCTGGAACCACACCTCCACCTGCCGCGGACGCAGCCCCAGCTGCCTCGCCAGCGCCGCCTTCTGCTTCTGGTCGATCATGCATGGGCAAACAAATTAAGAACGGTCGAATACAAAAAAAAAATGGACTCTTTTTTGTTTGTTTGCTAATCTTGGTCGATTTGATTGGACGATGATGAGGATGTCGTGGTACTTACGGGGTTGAGGGTGCTGTGCTCCTTGAAACTCTCCTCAAGGACGGCGGACTGGTCCTTGGACAGGCGGAGCTTCTTGCGCGACGCGCCACCGGCGGCGCCGGAGTCGTCCTCGTCGTCGCTGCCGGCGCCGGCACGTTCCAGCTCTCCGCCGCCGCTCCTCGCCGGCGCGCCCCGCTTGCCGCTGAGGCTGGACAGCGTGCTGTCGGGCGACGACGCGCCGGGCTCCTCGTCCTCGCTGGCGCCGCAGCTTCTTCCCTCGCCTCCCCCGCGGCCGGCGCCCGGTTCACGTCGATCCCGCGTAGGAACGGCATCTGGTGGCACGCCAACGCCCCGAGCCTCCGATCATCTGCATGCGTGCGTTGCTCGCCGGGGGAAGCGGGGAAGAAGTGACCGGCGCCGTTCCAGCACTGCTGCTGCGTCGGTGCACGCTGGGGTGCCGCCGCCTCGACGGCAGACGTCGTCCCGGACATGCCGAGACTGAGTCCGAGACCGAGCCCGAGCCCGAGCCCGAGCCCGAGGTGGTGGTACTGCTCGGAATCCCTCCTGTTAACCGTCATCTCCATTGATGTCCCAGCTCTAACACTAGCAACGTACGTTCAAGCTGCTCTGAGACACGATGGTGGATTGTGAGGGCGGAGGGTGGAGGTCGTGAGCTTTTAAAGGGAGGGCGGAGTGAGATCAGGGGTGATTATGGAGTGGTGATTGAGATCAAAGCAAAAGGATATTTTAATTAATTTGTGCGGGTGGAATGAAGAAAGCTGGTCAGAGATGGAGCAGTATGATATCGAGCGTTGTCGCGTGTGGCGTCACCCTCGCATCGCCCAACCATGCGGTGCAATGGGGGAAAAGAGACTGCCCACCCGAACTTGCTCCCGGTCCCCCTTCCTCTTTTGCCTTGTCTCCCTTCCCCGATGGTGATACCCGGACCTGTCGGCACGGCAGTGGATTTGGGCACTTTGTAAAAACTGTGTATTCATTACTTCATAAGCTCCTGCTCCAATAAAAATAAAAGTAAATCATTTCAAAAAAATCTAAAAAAAACAAATGACAACCCCATAAAAGTGTTCTACATACATGTCAAGTTTCGTTAAGAAATGACATTTCTAGTGCTTTGTGCCCAAAAAAAAACTCAATGACCAAAATGGGATTTAAAAATATTTTTGGAGAGCACTCATCTTGTTTTTTATTGCACATAACACCATAGATGTCATTTCATTAGGAAACTTGGCACGTATTTTAAACCATTCGTATATATCGTCACCAAAATTATTCAGAATTTTTTGAAAATTCTTTTTTATTTGTGTAATTTTTTAAATAGAAACCAACTCAAGTTCATGAAAAATGAATTTTGTATGCAAAAGATAGAATGGAAATAGAAGGTTCTCACTAATCAACAACGGGAATAAACTCTTCATGTGTTTTTCGCCAAATAATTTTTTGAGGAGGGACCTATGGGAACGACAGTCCTGCATCGATGTTACTAGTTACTTACCGGATGGGGTTATGGACTGCCAATACTCTTCAACGGCAAAACTCTTCCGACTGGCTAACAAGCTAGGCAACACCACGAGGATTAGGTATCCGACTAATTCGAGAAAAGGTCAACCGAAAGTCAAAGTGCTTGCTCGGCTATTAGTCTAGCGGGCCAGCCAGCCAAACTTGCCAGCCACGCCAATGGTGACAAGACCCGTACATTTCTGAAAGGTTTTGTCCCTAACAAAGTGGTAAAAGTTATACCTTAAAGTAGAGAGCACCGTAGCTTCCTAGGCACTAACGCCAGCCGCTACAGTCTGGTAGTAGCCATGGTCCCTATAGCGATTAAGGCACAATGGACCCATCATTTTAATTTTCTTGGTTCAAATGTATCATGATTTATTTTGTACATAGATTCACTCATATTATTGTGTATGTAGAATTGAAAAGGGGTCTAGTGTGCCTTATATTAGTGAACGGAGTGAGTAGAACATTATCCATCTAGCGGCAAGAAATTCACTTTTGCTCCTAGATGTATCTACTCCCTTTGTTAAAAAAAATTTAATTCAAAATGTCGAAAAACTCTGTGGATCTCCACATTTTACGCGAGAACGTAAATTTTCATGAGAACTTATATTTTTTTATGACCTGAGTAAAATAGATAAAAGATGTCTCGCCAAAAGTCTTATTTTGGCACCCAATTTTGTCATTTTTGGGAGAGACCAAAAAAAGTCTTGATTTTTCGTGAAAAGACTTTGTGAACATATATGATGTGAATATGTATGCGCGAACAATTTTAGAAAAAAATTAACTCTTCAAAATGGGTTAAAATGTATATTATCATCAGGAAGACAAAATGCTGCTCTCGTGACCTAGCAACCTGAACTTTAACTTCGTGTATTGACCCAATCAATCTCATGTCCTAGAACTAATCATCGGTGTGTACTCGATCGATCGGTCAATTTTCTCATGATTTGGAGACCTCGCGCTGCCTCGACTTGGAGTTGGAGTTGGAGTTTGCACGCAGCAGGAAACGACGACCAGTTTCGTGATAAATACTGCACTCAGACAGAATCGCTGACTTTGGTGAAAGCAAGTTGAACCTTTTTCCAATTCTGACGTGAAACAAAGCGCCGTCGACCGTGCATATACTGTATGTTCCTTTTCCAAGGATCCAGCAAATATCCAAGATAGCGTTGGTTGGGACTTGGGGTGGTGCTGGATGCATGTCCGCATGCGTCGGATGGATTCCGGAGACGTGACTATAGGGATATCTCGTCGTGCTAGCTGTCCCGCACGGTGTCCCCCCACGCCCGACCAGCACCGGCACCACGCCCTCATCTTTTCCTTTGAGTGGCATCATCATCATCATCGTCCCAATCATGTCTGGCCATGATGACATGATTGGGTGCCACCGCCACGCACGCACGTCCCACGTGCCCGACGAGTACACAGGAGCCGAGGCGGGAAACCGGGGCGGAAGCGGCTTGTCCGGCGTACTCCAGCTAGGAGTCGCTCCATGCCACGGCTTTTTATTTCTCTCTTGTGTGAATCCCTACCATGACCCGTCTGTGTGTGAATTCTACGAGACCGATCAGGCCAACGCTACGGCGCCATACTATTTGCGCCATCGAAACTGCTCGATCTGCGTAGGATGTTTTATGTACGATCCGCGTCCGACGATCCGTCGGTGGGAATTGATGCCCGCATGCTAGTACGTTACCCTAGCTAGTAGTACTACGTAGTAGTACCATCCAAGTACGTAGCTGAATTCTCAATGTAACTTGCTTCTGAGCTGAATGAATTAGGCACTCGGTGCCTGCCCTTGTTCTAAAAAAAAAAAAAGTACGTAGCTAAGTAGGATGAGCGCAGCCATGCATAGGCCAAGTTTGGGAGCCACGGGTGCATGCCATGCCATGACCGGCCGTCGAGTCTGAATGATAGACCAATCAGCAACGAACTGATCGGGAAGAAAAGTCTTCGCTCTGACCGTATGTAGGCCGTAGCATGCATGGTTAACTTGGTCGCGATCGAAGACTTTCATCAGATACGTACGTACCACGTGTCACGTGCATGCATGTAGGACGACGCTTCATGTGTGCGGTGCTGAGCTGTTAGCCGCTACGAGCGTCTTATCGTCGTACAGTATCATGCAATGGCCCGGCGGCCGAGGCCGTGTGTGCAATCATATATGCCAACCGCGTGTGAACGGGGCAACCTTGGCCAGTTCTTGATCAAAAGCCCTTGAACCTCTTGTCAAACTCGAGGAATTAATACTGCTATGCGTACGTAGCGTGCATGAATACGCTGATCGGTTTAAAGTGTATACTAGTACTACTACATATAGTCAACGATCGGTGGTCATGGATATCTTCGAAACTTAATGCTACTCCCTCCGTTCCAAATTAATTGATTTCCATTTGAAAGTCAATTAATTTGGAAAACTTAATGCTACTCCCTCCGTTCCAAATTAATTGACTTCCATTTGAAAGTCAATTAATTTGGAACGGAGGGAGTAGTAATTAACGGCAGCATATGCATGCATGCATGCTTCGGCTATATTCTACTATATATAAGGCGACCAATCAGCGGCGCCACCGCTACGGGGCAGCCCGCGTCGAGGCGCCTCCAGCGCGCCCAGCGGCGCGTCCAGGCTCGCTCTGGATGGCCGCCGGCGAGCTCAACGCCGTCGCCGCGGATCTGGCGGCGCCCCGCTGACGTCACAACGACGTTAGCGTGGGTCCCAGCTGTCAGCGACATTTACCTTTCCCTCTGAAAAAAAACAAAAAAATGATTAATATTGCAAATTTAATATCTTAGGATGTACTCATCAGAAAAATATGAAAAATATATGAAAATGACCACACAAAAATGCTAATTACTTACAGTATAATGCAAACATTTTTTGAAGATTTTAATACTGTAAATATTTCAAAACACATTCGAAGATTTTAGTACCGCGCATATTTAAAAAAAATCAAATTCATTTCGCATGATCTTCAGATCTATCCACCAACAATATTTGAAAACAGATATCATAATGACAAAATATATGAATATTACAAATTCGTGAATATTAAAAAAAACCTAATACACACCCTCTTCAGGGCAAAATCTAAAACATGAAAGAATCTCTATAAATGGCCTCACAAAAATAAATGCTCATAATTTATGCCATATGAGCTAATTTCAAATTTGCATACTTTAAATTTGTACACATCTTTTATATCTGCTCATTTTACAACCGCAAACGAACTTCAAATCTGAAAAACCGCCTCAACTTGAACAGATTTTAAAAGAAAATTTCTTTTAATCCCACTAAGTTTAAGACCTACATAATTTTAAAATGTGCACGCTACCAATTTTGAATTCACAGGCGCGACGAAGACCACGCTTAGTCCCCTAGTACAAACATAACATATTGCACAGCAACTCGTGATTTACTATCGACGATTGATTGCCCGCGTATACAGTCCGGTGCTTGTACGACGATCAAGCACGATGCCACGATACACGTATGCCCTCTTGAAATTTGTACCATATACTCCCTCTGTTTTTTAATACGGAGTATAAGATGTTTTAGGTGTTGTACATGTTGTCTAGATACATACTAAAGTGAGTGAATATGCACACTAATACATACTCCCTCCGTTCCAAATTAATTGACTTCTATTTGTCCAAATGTGGATGTATCTATACTTGTAACATGTCTAGATACATCCATATGTGAGCAAATGGAAGTCAATTAATTTGGAACGGAGGGAGTATCTACATACATTTGTTTACAAGTGTATGTGGACAAATGTTAAAACATCTTATATTAAAAAATAGAGTGAGTACGTACGTAGCTAGGTTGACGCGATCGAGTGACCAGTGTCCACCACGTACGTACGTTTCTCACCCAGCAGCTAGACGGACCAGGGTCTTCCGTGCAACACACGTATCGATCAATCAGCACAAGTCCTGGACGTACGTGGCATTTTACGTGCTGATCGAGAAGAAACACATGGACTCGACGCAGCAATCAAGGGATCGTAGTGTTCC
This sequence comes from Poa pratensis, assembly GCA_947311845.1. Taxonomy (NCBI): domain Eukaryota; kingdom Viridiplantae; phylum Streptophyta; class Magnoliopsida; order Poales; family Poaceae; genus Poa; species Poa pratensis. The sequence continues at coordinate 17,277,001 of CAMZMU010000059.1, read as the reverse complement.
CTTGAACACCTACTCCACTACGTAGTTTAATCTGTACGTAGTTCTGTACGTACGTACGGGGTATCATGTGAGATGATAAGATGATTAGAACGTACTACGTGGCTGCCTCAGCCTGTAAGCGTGTACCAGGTCTTCCTCCAGTTTGTCAGTATCACCCACTAAATCAGGGACTGACCGGTCAAGTCTAATCAATCATTGCTGCGGTTGCTCTTTCCAGAACTATCGGTGTGCATCCTTAAAGGCCCCGGTATCCAAACACAGGTTTCCTGCCCGTTCAGGCGATTCCATTGCGCAGAATCGTTGTAGGTCCACTACGGACCCAACCCCTGAAGCAGGAGGCCCGCCCAGTAGGTCGCCAGATTTTGAAAAACATCTGGTTTCTTCTGTTTTCCCTCATGCTAGTTCAGGACAAAAACATCAGTTTCTTCTGTTAATTTTGAAAAACTATGAAATATAAAAGGTTTCAAATTTTTAAAAAGCGCACCAGATTCGAAAAACAAATTATTAATTTTAAAGTGTTCATGAATTTGTGAAAATTGTTCCTGAATTTGAGACAAATGTTCATAAATTTCAACAAAGTTCATGAATTAAAAAAGTCATAATTTCAAAAAATCATAAATTTAAATAATCATGAATTTTTTCATAATTTCATAAAAAATATGTTCATGAATTTGAAAAATATTCATGGATTTGAAAAATGTTCATAATTAAAAAATGAATAGAAAAATAAAGAAATAAAATCCCAACAGAAAATAGAAAAAACCGGATCAGAAAATTCTAAAAACTTTCCAAAACCGAAAGTGAACCAGGAAATCAGAGAGCCTACTGGGCCGGCCCGCGTATAAGAAACTAGCACTGGAGGGGTGGGCGTTGCGTGTGCAACAGTGCAACGAGCATCAGACTAGCCACAATGGGGGTATCATTGGTGGTATCATGTTGGCAAAAAGATGATGTGACACTGCAATTAATGATGAGAGAGGTGATAGTGGTATCATAGGTAGATGCCGCAACATAACGGATTCCAATGCAAGATGAGTTTACAACCTAATAAATGCAGTATTTTATGATACCACACATATGTTACTACCCATTCTAGAGGTAGTAACATAGACTAGTATCATGTGCATGATACTAGTATATGAGACTACCCATAGTGAGAGTAACATAGCTAGTAACATAAGTGCCACATAGGCAAAAATGATGATGTGGCATGCAATTAAAAAGAGAGAGACAAATAGAGTAACTAGCTATGTTACCATAACATCACATATAACAAGGCAACATGATTCTATAACCTAATTAATAAAGCTTTGCATGACACCACAAATATGTTACTACCCACTATGGAGGTAGTAACGTAATCTCGTAAAACGTGTATGTTACTAGTATTTGTTACTCCCACTATGACTAATCTGATACTCCCCATTGGGACTAGTCTCAATAGTATTCACCTTGACAAACGTCGCACAGTTGGGCAGTGAATTACATGGTCAATTAATGCTTTCAGCTGGTTCATTGCTTTTATTTCCTTGCGCGGGATGTGAGATGCATGAGTTGAAGGTGTTCGGTCGGTTGGACCAAGGGAAAAACAAACAAATGGAGAAAAATGAATAAAAAAGAAGCAAATCTCTAACAAATAAAAATAGGAAAAAACAAGCAACCGCTACCTCTGATTAATAATAAGTATCGCAGTTTTGAACTAACCAGTTTAAAACCGTCGACATTATTTTGAATTGCAGGAAGTAGAAAAGCAAGCGTGTCTGGTTCCCACCCACCACCGGGAATAGCTGGGCCTTGGGCCGGCCTTCGTTGGTACCGCTGTAATCACTTCTAGCCCGATGTGATATTCCGGGCTGCATTGAATCGAGCTCATTTAGCATGTGCATGTAGGAGGTGTTTTTTTAGAGAGTACGCAAATTGCGTACCTTATTTTTAAAGAAGAAAGCAAAGTAATTTACAAGACAGTCGTCCAAGCCGAAGCAAAGGGGACAGGAACACCACTCCACTCACACGCTAGGCCTACTCTCTCACAACTGTCGGGACTCCAACTCCAACTCCATTGATTCCTTGTCTCAGACTTCCAACGCAGCTGAGTTCATCAAGTGTGTTCGCAGCGACCCGCTCAACTGACAATTGGTTTCTCGTGTTGTTGAAGAACCACACGTTTCTGTTCTTCCACAACGCATGACACCCTAGGCACACCAGCGCATCAAACCTCTTCCTGTCCTTGTCCCTGAACTTCACTCTCTCGCGCATCCACCATCCTTGGAGCGTACACTCCGGAGACGGCGCAGTGAAATGGCCTCCAAATGCATCGCTGCATCTATGCCACATCTCTCTAGCGAACACACATTGTATGAGGATGTGCTCCGCCGTGTCCTCCTCTTGAAGGCATACAAAGCACGCTGAGGTTTGTGCTTGCAAACCGTGTCTCATGCGTCTATCCGAAGTCCAGATCCTGTGTTGCGCCGCTAACCACATGAACAGCTTGCTCTTTGGTGTTGCCCCGTTTCTCCATATGGGTTTTGCTAAGGTGAACCTTTCCCACCCTTGCACCAGCATGCCGTAGGTGGAACTGGCCGAGTACTTGCCTGACCGAGTCCATGGCCAATGGAAGTTGTCTCGTTCCATCAGAGTTCTCGTCACACTGCTGACCTCGGCCCAAAGCATAATGCATTCCGAGCTCCTCTATAGGCCATAGTTCCCGGGATGTCTGCAAGCCAGCCGTTCTCTGTCATCCCTTGAGCCACCGTCCTGGAGTTCCTAATCCTTGCCGAGACCGTGTTGGTGATTCCTGGGGCAATCTCTCCGGCGGTTTTACCGTTCATCCAGCGATCAGACCAGAACACCTCCCGGGCTGCCGAGTCTTTCAGCATCGGTAATCCATGCCAAGGGCGTTCATCCTCCACTCGCCGTAGCCACTCCCAACAGGTTCTGAGGGCTAGGCCTTGGAGCCGAAGATCCCTGACGCCGAGACCTCCATACTCATGCGGTCTGCAAATGCGGTCCCACGCCACAAGACATTGTCCGCCATTAGCCCTGTCTTTGGCCGCCCAAAAGAATCCGCGGAAACATTTCTCTAACTCCTCAAACACCCACACCGGCGCATCCACGACGAGCAGATGATGGATTGGGCACACCGACATGACCGCCTTAACCAACGTGAGCCTTCCTTGTTTGACAATCAAACCTCTCTGCCACGCCGGTGCGATCTTGGTTGCTGCATCCACCATGGGCTGCCACTGGTTCTTGGTCAGCGGCCTCAATGCAAGTTGTAACCCCAGATAGCGAATTGGGAAGTCGACCACTGGACAGCGAAGCGTGTCGGTTACCAATTCTTTCTCCGGATTTCCTACTCTGATCAAAGTGGCTGAGGTTTTGTGAAAATTGACTTGCAGACCTGACACTCTCCCAAAGATCGTTAAGATCTCTCTAATGGCTATCAGATCTTGTACTTCCGGTTTCAAAAACAGCACCACATCATCCGCATATATGGAAGCTCTCTGAATCGGCGTGGAGTTCCCAATTGGTTGCAGGAGTTGATATTCTGTCGCCCGCAGAATCAGCAGCGTGATCGTCTCCATTGCAAGCACGAAAAGTTGCGGCGAAAGTGGATCGCCCTGTCGCAGATCTCTAGCTTGCACAATTCGTTCACCTGGTACCCCGTTTACCACCACTCTGGTGCTGGCAGTGCGCATGCAAATCACTAGCCAGCGCAAGAACTCTTCCGGCAACTCCATTTTTCTAAGCACCTCGAAGAGGAAAGCCCATGACATGGTGTCAAAAGCTCGTGAGATGTCAAGTTTCAGCAAGAGACCGGCCTCCATGCGCTTGTTGATTTTCCTTGCTAACTGACGGACTAACATGAAATTGTCATGTAGCATTCTCCTTTTGATGAAAGCTGACTGGTTCACGCTGACCAGCTTCTCCAATTTAGGTCTGAGGCGATTTGACAGAACTTTCGTGAACAATTTCGCAAAACTATGGACAAGGCTTATGGGCTGAAAGTTCCCTACTTCCTCGGCCCCGGGCTTCTTTGGTATGAGCGTGATGATGGCTCGGTTCAGTCGTCCAAAATTGCGTCCATCTCCTACGTACAGCTTGTACACTGCGGCCATTAGCTCGTCCTTGATTACGGATGGCAATGGGTACCCGATACCCGCAAACCCAACGGGTACCCGCCTCAAATGGGGAGGGTTTGGGCTAGAAAAATCCCCATGGGTATGCTTAGTAGGAAAATGTCATACCCATCGGGTATGCGGGTGCGGGTATGGGGATGCCAAACCCATACCCGCGAACCCGTGTACCCGACTAGAACGTAATGACCCCACATGTCATTGCCTACTAAGCCACTAACACCCCTAGCCCACAAGCCCACTAACGCACCTAGCCCACTAAGAGACCTAGCCCACTAAAGACACTAACGTACAGGCCACGGGGCGGGTACGGGGCGGGTCCCGCGTACCCGCCGGGTCGCGGGTATGGTTGAGATCTCGACCCGCCGGCGGGTATGGGGCGGGTGGCGGGTACGGGTGGAGGAGCCGGGTACGGGTATGGGTATGCCAAACCTGGCCCCGAACCCGGCGGGTGCCATCTGTATCCTTGATGATGGGCCAGGCTCTGTGATAAAAGGCACCAACAAATCCATCCGGGCCTGGAGCCCTGTCAGGTGGCAGCTCCTTGATCACGCTCCAGATCTCCTCTTCTGTGAAAATTGCGCTTAAATCCGACAGGTCTTCGGTCATCAATCCCAATTCCTCCAAATTCAGTGCGACCTCTCTGTTTTGGATGTTTCTAGCGGATTGTTGTATGTTTCATAGAACACCTCCTCCTTTCTCTGCTGGTTCGTTATCGGCTCCCCATTGTGTCTGATTGCCGGGATAATTTTTTTACTCTCCTTCCATTGGCGACAGCGTGGAATAGCCGTGTGTTGGCATCTCCCTCCTTCAGCCATCGCATCCGGGAGTGCTGCCTCGCCATGGTCCGCTCGAGAGAGGAGAGCGCTAAAACCGTATGCTTCAGCGTTCTTCTGAGCCACCATTCTTCCGGAGAAAGGGTCCTACGATCTTGCGCTTGATCGAACTTGTGGATCAGTATGTTAGCCATCGCTATCTGCAACTTAAGATTGCCCACCTTCCGGTCTCCCCATGAGCGCAAATGTGCAGCTAGGCTGCGGAAACAAGCATCCAGACGCACGAATGGATCAGAGATGCCCGGATCGCAGCGCCAGCCCTCCTTCACCGCCTCCTCAAAACCCTCCAACCTGAGCCAAAACAGCTCAAATTTGAATCTTTGCTTCGGTCTATTTGTCGCGCTCATCGACAGATGGAGGGGTGCATGGTCTGAAACTGATGACGACAGAGCTTGAAGAAGCGCTTCGGGGTAAAGCAGTTCCCAGTCAATGGATACCAGAGCGCGATCAATTCTCGTCATCGTGGGAGTGCTTCGCTGGTTGCTCCAGGTAAAGATGCGACCATGCATGTACACCTCATTGAGCTCCATGTTGCTGACAAATTCGCGAAATCTGTTCATGTTCGTGCGATCTAGATTACCATTGCCCTTGTCAGCCGCTCTCAGGATCATGTTGAAATCCCCTATCACCAACCACGGCCCCGGGCAAAGGCTACGGCGTTCCGCTAGCTCAGCAAGGATATGGAATAGCTTCTCTCTACAAAAAAAAAAAAAAAACAAGAGGATATGGCATGGTTTGTCTAAGTATACGTCGTTGTCAGTGTTTCTTATAGATGATTGCCATTGCGACATGATTGCAAGATATGCCAGTGTCTTGTAATAGACCCTTAATTTATTCAGCTTCATCAGCATAACCATACGCATGTATAGTAACACTCGCTAGATGTGATCCATTGTCATCTCTCTATTTGTCTACAAACCCACGCTACATACTGACTGAAGACAAAAGTCGTAACGATCATGCTTGATTCATGGTTCAAATACTTGAGGTATGTATTTGTTCCTACTACCAAAATAAACAACAGTAATGTTAGGAGAAAAGTTGTTGTCAACCGACGTGCTCTGCTCATTTTTTCCCCAGCTACCATCTCCAGTGCTGCAATTTTCAGTCTCTACGCACTCTATTTATCCGGCTATCATCGTTCGTGGGTTGGCTTAATTAGGATCACAACTCAGCAAAGGTAAACCAACGTGCATGCCGACTAGGTTTTGCTTTCTTCCAAAGCTATCCTGCTCGCGCGACAGCACGAAAGATATTTTAAGTAGTTCTGAGCAGATAAGATATCTTCGGTTTGTTTTGATAACTAAGATAAGCTGTCCTCTCTGCTTCCTGTCTGAAGTATAATTTCATAATGCCCCCGGTTTTGAAAGTGAATAAATCTCGGTGAGTGCTCGTTAGGGATGTAAACGGATCGGATCAGATTTTGCCTCTACTATATCCTTTACCACATTTTTTACTCAGATTCATGTCGGATCGGATAATGAACGGTTGCGGATTCGGTGACAAATATATATGATCACGGATTCGGAACGGAAATGGAGTGGATTCGGGGTGGAAATAAAATCAATCGGATCGGTAGACGCAATGCACAACATCAACCCACGAAACCAAAAATAATCCTTCAACAACTTAATCACAGAACAAAGTTGTATTTCATAGACCGTACAATGAACATGTAAGTGTGTTGTTCAACGGATGAACTCCATAACTCACTAACTATAAATTGTGCTCTATTAGTTTAGACCTTTCGGTAGAAAATCAGATTATTTGGATTATAACCACCGGATAATCCTAATTATTTTTCGGATAATCCATATTTGGATGCTATTTTACATACCATATTCTATACCGTATACGAGTGTTTAGTTCGTAATCAGATATCCTTATCCTTCGGATTCTTTGAACCAGATATGGATTCTTTAAAACGGATTCGGCGGCGGATTCGGTGTAAAAATTATCCTATCCGTTTACACCCCTAGCGCTCGTACTTCCGGTTGTAATCCTCTTTGACTAATGTCAGAGTTCAGATCGCCTGTAATCATATGAACGTTTCCTCTGGAAAAAACAAAGTACTTTCCCTAACCAGCTCGGTTCACGTGGTTAATGAAACATACTCCCTCCATACTGGTATCCAGGGCTCAATTTTTGAATATCTTGAACCAAGGCAAAACGTGATTGGCCCTGATTTCTCTCCCCCTTTCCGTTTTTTCTGTAGAAACCTGCATTAATTAAGGAACTAATTGCAGGAATAACAGAAAAGAGAAAATTGTGCCGCTTTATCTCAGCATGCATTGGTAGAATAGGAAAGACTGAATTAATTCGGGAGGGAGAGAGAAAACTGAGAAACCGAGGCCCAAATAACACACATTTAATGAAATTTGTGCCTTGGAGTGGATAGGTTACGGGATTAATCAGATTTGGGATTGCGCCCTGGATACCAGGACAAAGGGAGTATGGGATTAATCTGCTGGCTTAGTGTGTGACTTGATTTCTGGTTCACAACAATCTACCTTTTTCTTGCAAGAAATATTTTCTTTATTTCCCATCATTTTTTTTGCGAAACACGGTACAACGCAAGCGCTTATATACACGCGCACACACTCACCCCTATGAACGCACGCTCGCACACCCTACCCTATGAGCACCTCGTTGTCGACGGGAACGTCGCCTCCCACTGAAGAATATTCCGCCTTAAATGAGAAACACCAGCGTCAAACCTAGGGTTTGAACTCTGGTGGGCTGGGGGTACAACCACCCACCTAACCATCTTGCCACAGGCAAGTTCTCTTATTTCCCATCATTTTGACCCTGACGGAAACGATGGTGTGAAGGGTATGTGGCAAGGTGGACGAAAAGGTGAAACTGGTTAGAGCCTAGGGATAGGGTGCCACCAGAGCGAGGGTTTGGGTCAACACCATCGGCTTTTCCTTAGACCTGCCATGTGGAATTTTTTCTTAGTTGAAGAAAGAGAATAAAGAAGATGTTATTTATATTCTAAGAGATGACCTTTTAAGAATTAAGAGAAATCTATTTTTTCCCTTGTAAGAGCATCTCCAAGCGGAGGCCCCAAACCCGCCCTATACGTCCGGGCGGACGGTCCGGGCGGGATTTGGGCCAAAAAAACGCCACCCAACCGCGGCCCCCATAACGGCCCTCAGGTCGCTGACAAGTTGGGCCCGCGTGTCGGATGAAGGCTGACCGTCGGAGAACACTGACCGGCGGTGTCCACGCGTCGCCGGCGTGATAAAATCGGAGCCCCCGAGAAAACCCTAACCGCATTCCCCATTCCTCCTCATCTCCAATCCGCAATGTCGAGCGGCTCCGAGGACAGCAGCTTCTGGGATGAGCCGGCGGACGCGGAGAGCAAGGCGCCGCCGGCGGCGGTCGAGCAACGCGCGGAGGAGGAGGACCCCGACGATGACCTCGCTTACCGCGTCGCTGTCCTCTGGTCGCTAGAGGAAAAGGGGCACTCGAGCACGCCGGCGCGTGGATCGGGAGCAGGAGCGGCCAGTGGCCAATGCTGCCGCTGGTCGGCTCCGGCGCGTAGATCGGCGGCGCCGCCAAGCGTCAGCCGCAGGTCAGCTCCGGCGTCTGCGGCCGCGCCGCGTCGTCGTCTCCCTCCGATCCAAGCCCCTCCTGGATGGAGGATCCTTCCCGATGGGGAGGGGTGGAGGCTTCTGCCGGTGCCGCCGCCGCGGGCGCCGGGGACGGTGGGCAAAGTGTTCCGCCAGGCGAAGCGGGCGGGCCAGTCGCTGAGCATAGCGGCTGCCGTCGCCGGGGCTGACGCAGACCTCCCCCTCGATTTGGTGGCGCAGTCCTTCACCTCCGTCGAGACCGACGCCCGCCGCCGCCGCCGCAAGGACCAAGAAGCGCTGGAGGCGGCCATCGCGCTGTCGCAGGCGGAGGCAGAGAAGAAGAAGGCGGCGGCCAATGCGCGCCGCCACGCGGAGGAGCAGGCCCGCGCCGTGCGGATCCTCGCCGGCCAAGTCGACGAGGAAGACGAAGATCCGTACTTCGCCTTCCGCAAGCGGTCCAAGGGCGGCGGCTCCGGCAAGGGCAAATCTCCGATGTGAGATTTGCCCATCTCTAATTTACTTTTGTAAGTATGTTTGTCAATCCGGCGACCTGCTGTCGGATGAACTATGTATCAACGTTCTATATATCTACGTTGATCAACTCTCCCTCCGACGTTGCATGGGTTTGTATGGATTTGGGGGTTTCTTTTTGAGGGGAATGGCTGGAGCGGCACGTTTTTGGGGGTCGTCCGGTCGTGTCCGCGGATGTGTCCACGGACAGTTTGGGGGCCAAATTTGACCATTGTGGTTGGAGATGCTCTAAATATGTCTTTCTCCTTTAGTGATACAATTTGCACTAAAACTTAATTAATTAATACTTCTTCCGTACGGTCTTATAAGACCTTGATGTTTGAGTCCCACTTTAAACATGAATTTAGCGGACAAAGGATAGAGTATATGCCATATAAAGTAAAGCATTGGATTCATATTTGAAAAAGTTTCCAACTATGCAATATTTGTCACAAAATTTACTATAGAACTATGGTGTAATCACCTTCATGAGCAGTTGCGTGATTCGGCTACAACAAAAAAATCAACCGCATCAACATATGGTTGCGACAACCTTAGGAAGAAAGACGTTTAAAAATCTGCTACTACACCAAGTGACACAACACCTTTCTAAAACTTCTCCTGCATCATCCTTCAAATTTCCCTTTTAATTGATTCGATGACAAGGGGGAAGAAATGATGAGAAGCTTCGATGTTTTGGAAACTACTTCGGTGTTCTATTCAATTCTTGTATAGGTTGTAAGCTTAACTTAAAATGTTTGTGATGTTTCTTGGTGCATTATGTCTAAACATGCCGTCAATTTCTATATGTTTGGTTTTTATGCATCACATTCATTGTATGGCTATTAATCAACTTTATTCTACACAATGCACTCCCACAGATTTCAAGATATAGCTGGAGGTCTTGACAATCCCAATCATGTGCACTTGCATTCAAATGAGTCGAAAGTGGCACGGAGCATGAACAATTCTTAGGTGATAGGTTTAATCACCCTAGAAGTTAAACCATCTACAAGAGATGAAAGTGGCACGGAGCCACCAAGTTGAGAATTTATAGGAGAAGAACCCTCAAAAGAAGCAAGAGCGCGAAGACGCGAACCTAAGGCGAGAAGCCTCAAGAAAAGAAGAAGAAGCGCGAAGACGATGAGTTGAGGCGAGAAACCTCGAGAAATGAAGATGTCGTGGAGATGCCAAAGTTGAATATTCTTCAAATGACGAAGAAGCGTGAAGACGCAAAGTTGAGGTTGTGCCTCAAGAGATGAAGAAGTGTGGAGACGCTGAAGCGTGAAGACGGGAAGTTGAGAAGACGGGAGGTTGCGAAGACGGGAGGTTGCGTCCCAGCCGTGAGAATATCTCCTTGTTGTCGGGCCCGGGGATGTCGAACATTTTATGGGTCCGGACACAATTAAATCTGCGGGCCCTTTATAGCTTCCGATGGAGATGATTTTAGCTGCTGTGATTTGATCCAAAAATTGTCTTTTCTCTTCCGAAAATGCTTTTTGCTTCGTTTTCGTTTGGAGGTGGAACAAATGATATGTTCCGGATATCCAAAAAAAACAAGGACAAAACCATTAATGAGCTAGCTTGCTCGCGGCCTCGCGCTTTCGACGAACAGGAACAGGAGATCCGACGATCCAACGGCGAAAACGAAAGGAAACTACCGCAAGCAACCGCGTCCACGCGTGAGCGAGAGTGTGAAGCAAGACTTCCGGCCATGACCCGCCTCGCCGCTCGCCGCTCCTGCCCACCCACGTAGTATGCCCGCGCGAATATCCGCCACGTGGACGGTCACACGCACGCGCGGAGCAGAGCTCTCCCGACCACCTCCACCAATCACCACTCCACAGTCAATCCCCTCCCTCCTCTCATCACCACACTTCGCTTCCTCTTCCAGCCCACCTCTCCCCTCCGCTCATCTCATCTCCATCTCCTCCGGCGTACGCGGCCAGCTACGTTCCAGCTCCCACGCCGGCGAGAGCGCTGGCGACCTCGGGGATGACGCGGCGGTGCTCGCACTGCAGCCACAACGGGCACAACTCGCGGACGTGCCCCAACCGCGGGGTCAAGATCTTCGGGGTGCGCCTCACCGATGGATCCATCCGCAAGAGCGCCAGCATGGGAAACCTCTCCCTGCTCGCCGGATCCACCGGCGGCGCCTCCCCCGCCGACGTCGCCCATGACGCCGCCGCGGAGGGCTACGCCTCCGACGACTTCGTGCAGGGCTCGTCCTCCGCCAACCGTGAGCGCAAGAAAGGTGAGCGAGCTACTCATCTCTCTCTCTCTCTGTCATCACTGCCTATCTAATAAAGCTATTAATTTTCTTAGCTGACACGAAACCTCACATAGTAAGTAGATCATCTCAGTCTCAGCTCCCCCAAAAAATCATGTTCGTGTATACGGGGCTTCCGTGTGTAGCTTTCGATTCAGATGGTTACTATCAGCTTCAAAAGATCCAACGTTCAATTGTAATTTGTACTACTACTACTACTATGGAGTATGGACTTTGATAACACACTTGACCCGATACGTAACCAACTCCTTGCATTAATTGCCACAAGGATGACGTATAGACTGTGGAGGCCGTTTGATTGGATCATGACTCGGTGATGCCGTTTTTAGGAGCTCAGCTCTGGATTCGTGTAGGTAGAAAGGGTTGTGAATTGTCTTGAGCAACGACGATAGCTGATTCACTAGAAATTTGGCTTTGTTCAGTGCCTCCAAAAGCGTGTACAGAGCCACATAAGCGCTGAGCTAACCAAGTAGGTGTAGCTGGTCACCTTTGGAAGATGCAATCTAAGCGTTTCTGGTCACCTGTATGGCTGCAATTAATGAGTACTGGTGGTGCACAAAGCTTGACTCTCTTCATTGATTTTTATTGCTGATAGTTTCCTCTCATAATTCACAAGTAGATGATGACCAGTGATTTTTATCCTCGTATGTTTAATTTCGGTTATTATAGATTGGGGTTCAAATTTTCAAGTCAAGTAACATTTGGAAATTCTTCAAAGCAAAACATATTACTTTGGTTGCCCACCATTAGAAATAACACACTACAGGCGTTAATGACATAATCGTTGCCATTTGGTCGTTTATTGTCTCTGACTGAGCTAGAATTTGGTGTGCAGTTTGGTAATGTTATCTTCTTGACCTGTTATGTAAAAGAACAAATTGTTACATGCCCTTTTCTGTGTGGCGAAGACCTTTTTTTAGTTTCCTTTATCTTGGATTCTGATCAGAGATCGTCAATTCGTAAGGCCACATTTTCCTTCACCCACTTAGGGCTCCTTTGATTCGTAGGATAGGAAAAGTGTAGGAATAGGAAATCCATAGGATTGGAATGGCATGTCCAATGGAATCCTATGGGAAGAGAAAGTTTCTTTGAGATTGGGTGAAGGAAATTTTCCATGAGGTCTAACCTCATGTTATTTTCCTATGAAGTTTGCACTACAAGATTCCTATGGGATGTGATCCTATGAATCAAACGGCTACCGAAGGAAAAATTCCTATAGGATTCCAATCCTACCAAATCCTTTGAAAATCCTATGAATCAAATGAGCCCTTAGTATTTTCATGTGGTGATGGTAATCTCCTTGTACTCTTTCATATTTACATTTAAGCACATAAGCTTTTCTGTACTCTACTCTGATGTGGTTGCTAAATCATCTCTCTGTTCTCCAGCTTCTTGTAGCTTCATGTTCTTGCAGAGGTGTTTCTTCGTGTAGTTTTCAGTGTGTGATGATACATTTCTTGCATTGTTTCAATCAATACAATAATAATGTGCTGATTTTTCCCATACATATATATTTTTTAAATTAGCTTTATATCAGTATCTGTTCACCAGCCACATGTAGCTTTGGTTGTGTCTCCCTCCCTGCATTGGCTGCATGTGGTGTTTTATGTGCGATGTTCCTGATTAAGACGTTGGCTTTGTGCAGGGGTTCCTTGGACTGAAGAAGAGCACCGGAGGTTTTTGCTTGGGTTGCAAAAGCTTGGAAAAGGTGATTGGCGAGGAATCTCTCGTAATTTTGTGGTCTCAAGAACACCTACTCAAGTAGCAAGTCATGCTCAGAAATATTTTATACGCCAAGCCAATATGAGCAGAAGGAAAAGAAGGTCTAGCCTTTTTGACTTGGTGCCTGATGAGGTATATTCTTGATCTTATTATTGATTACTACACTTGTATGGCATAAGTTATCCTGATTCTGTTTTTGTAGTATGTCAAGAGGATTGCTCATTTCTTTGGTGGTAGTTTCAATATTGCTTCCTTAGTACCTTATGCTAGAACTTGCATGAACAGTTGTGGACACACTATTTCATCTCGTATTTCATTAGGAAGATATTCCATTGCACTTGGACACTTGGTATATAATTCAGAACTGAATGGATCTTATGTGTTTTACAGTCTGACCTGCCACCCCTTCCTGGGAATCAAGAACTTGAGGCCCAAATATTAAATCAACCACCACTACCTCCACCCAGGGAGGAGGAGGAAGTTGAATCGATGGAGTCAGATACTTCTGCCATTGCAGAGAGTTCTTCGGCTTCTGCCATCATGCCAGAGAATATGCAGTCGAGCTATCCGGTGCTAGTTCCAGCATATTTCTCACCGTACTTGCAATTCTCAGTTCCTTTCTGGCAAAATCTGAATGATGGAGATGATTTTGGACAAGGAACACATGAGATTGTCAAGCCTGTTCCGGTTCATTCAAAGAGCCCGATCAATGTTGATGAACTTGTTGGCATGTCGAAGCTAAGCATAGGGGATTCTAAGCAAGATACAGTATCTACTTCTCTTTCCCTCAAAATGGTAGGAGGTCAAAGCAGACAATCAGCTTTCCAGGCAAATCTCCCAACGAGGGCTCAGGCGTGAGCCCCCTCAGCACACAAACTGCATTTTGATGAGATCCTGGCAAAATAAGCTTTGCCTCTTCTTTTTTCTTTTTAAGATTAACCGTGCTCTGTAGTCTGTACCAATGTGCCGCGTGTTGTAAGTTATGTTATGTACAAATGCATCTGTTGTTTGTATGGCGGACATGATATATGCCACTGCATGTTAACAGAACCATTAATGTTAGTGCTGATCTCCGTGGTTGTATCGTAAACTCTTATATATGAAAAAAATACTAGCAAGTTTGAATTTTGAAGGGAACTCTGTTCATTCTGGTCTATACAATATTCATTGCTGAATGGGATGCTGATGAATCACCGTCTTCAGTTTTTGTCAGGATATTGGAAATGTGGAGCTGGCTATGAAGTCGCTCTCTCAGGTCTTTTTTGTTGTGCAGGGTTCTCAGGATTTTCTTTATGGTTGCAAGAAGCCACGCTATATAATTTATCAATGACTACTGCATGATATGCTCTTATTTGGTGGCACATGTGTCCATATGTTTTATGTATTTGTTGGCAAGTACAAACTGATTATTGGATTCCCCTTGTGGACATGCTATATTGGGATGTTCCCTAGGACTGGACCTTTCAACCCTGATCCTGGATTTGCACACACTTCCATTATGCACCAAGTGTTGGGTGTGTGTGGTTGGTGACAGTAGGGGCTAGTGGCAAGTCCCTTTCAGACTGAGATATTTCCAAACTGTTGGGTTATGTTTGAATCCATTATTGGCCAGCCAAAGGACCTGTGGCTTCTACTTCATACATCTTTAGCAAAAGTCATTATGCACTGCCTTTCAGATACGATTTACTTATCTTTCCTCTAAATGAAAGTGACTTCATATCAGTAACGTCAGCATTTGAAATGGGCATATGTACGAACTGGCAATAGCAACTGCAGGGCTCTCAGGTAACACAGATAGATGCAATTACATTTACAAACTCATCTGCTAACTAAATTTCCCATACTATGTTTTCCTTGCAGGTTTCGTCAAGTACATTCCAATTCAGAAAGCGCTAGGAGCTCGGCAAGGCTATTTTCCCTCCTCGCTGCTCTTTTCCTCACCTTCCTTGTCCTCTACCTCCCCGACAATCATCTTCCAGAACCAATGACCCCTCCAGACCTGCTCCATCTGCTCCATGGGAAGCTTCTTTGTCTCTGGCAGGAACATGTAAATTAGCAGCGTCATCACACAAATCCATGCGGCGAAAACGAAGAACGTCCCCGACTTGATGTGGCAGAGGACAGAGAGGAATGTCTGACCGATTACAAATGTCATCAAGAAGACCACAGCAACCACAATGCTCTGCCCTGCTGATCTGATCTCCAGTGGGCAGATCTCAGTAGGGACCAGGAATGTGAGAGGTCCCCATGACCATGCAAAGCCCGCAACAAACACACACATGGTGATCAAAACAAGGTAAGCATAATCCTTATCCATCAGCCCATAGTCCTTGAACTTTGCAGCTAGGATGGCACCAACAGCGAGCTGCGACAGGATCATCTGTATGCCACCTACAAGAAAGAGCTTCCTGCGCCCGAACCTGTCGACCACCATCATCGCTACGATGTTAGCAAACGTTGCGCAGAGACGTGTGACCACTGAGGATAGGAGTGACGCGTTCTCTTTGAGGCCGATCGTCCGGAACATTACCGGGGCATAGAAGTTCATCACATTGATCCCGGTGAGCTGGTTGAAGAAAGGAATCAGTAGCACCATGGTAAGCTGTGGCCTGTATTTTCTCTCGAATATGTTTCTGAATGGATATCTGGTTGCCCTTGAGAGGTTGCTAGCAGAGACCAAGTCATCTAGCTCATTCTGCACCGCGGTGGTTCCACGCAGCTTCTGAAGCAGGGCTCTCGCTTTGTTGGTGTCGCCGTCAGGCTGGATTATGAAGCTCGGCGTTTCAGGGAGGAAGATTGCGCCGATGGTCAGGAACGCAGCAGGGACTGCAGCCATGGATAGGGATATCCTCCAGCCCCACCCTGCTGTGATTTTCACCACACAGTAGTTAAGGATGTTTGCAATGAGATGCCGATGCTGATGCTGAGCTCGAACCCATTGTTGATCGCACCGCGGTACTGTGGTGGCGCCATTTCTGACAGGTACAATGGGATCGACTGAAAATTTTAATTTCACAATAAGGTATTGAGTTCAGTTCACAATGTCATTGTGGAAAAAGGAAAAATAATATTCAGAAACATCACATGCACTTGACACAAGATGAACAAATGACTTATCAGGCAATAAGTCAATCCAATGGTTCTCTTGGAGACAGACATTTAATTTGTCACTTACCACAAGAGGAACACATGACTTATATGAAAAATTTCACTTTGCTTGTGATTATGTATGCCGTAACACACACTGACTGAAAAGAATTATTGGCTTGAATTTATTTTTTTGAACTGTATTGGCTTGAATTTCTGCAGCGGGTGTTACCTGGTTAGTGAATCCCAGGCCTATCCCCAGCAGGATCCGGTTGAGGAGCAGCATGGGTATGTTAACGGCTGCGCCACCGAACACCGAGCCAGCGATGAAGACGGTGGCTCCAATCAGCATGGACGCTCGACGTCCGAACCTCCTCGTCACGGACGACGCAATCAGCGTGGCGACGAGGCCAGCTATGTAGAGTGACGAGGTGAAGACTGTGAGGAGCTCGCTGTCGAACTGGCAGTAGTGGCTGACCTTGCTGTCCTGCTTGTGGCGGTACACCTCCGGGAAGAATCTCTTCAGAAATGAGTCCATTGGGTGCTCCGACCCCTCGCCAGGTGGACTTCAATTGGGACGCCATTGACCCAAGCATCGGGGACCTGGACGATCTTGGCCTCCCTTTCTCCGTGGAGGAAATTAGGGGGGCCATTTTCGACCTCCCGGCGGACAAGGCTCCTGGACCGGACGGCTTCACCTCTAACTTCTTCCGCGCTTGCTGGCCCGTCGTCAAGGAAGACCTCATGAAGGTGATCGACGCTTTCTCTGAGCTCTCGATCAACAACTTTCAGGTCATCAACAGCGCCAACATTGCTCTTCTGCCGAAGAAGGAGGGGGCCGACTGTATTAAGGATTATCGGCCTATCAGCCTCATCCACATCGTCCCCAAGATTATAGCTAAGGCAATGGCCTCAAGGTTGCGCCCCAAGATGAACGACATCGTTTCACCCTGCCAGAGCGCATTCATCAAGAATAGAAGCATCCACGACAATTTCATGTATGTCAGGAATGTGGCTCGCCGCCTCCATCAAAAGCACACGCCAGCCCTACTGATAAAGCTCGACATTGCCAAGGCCTTTGACACCGTTCGTTGGGACTACTTACTGGACCTCTTGCAACGCATGGGCTTCCCTCCGCGGTGGCGGGCCTGGCTTTCACTACTATTCTCTACATCCACATCTCGGGTTCTCCTGAATGGCGCCCCTGGCAAAGAGATTATTCACGGTCGTGGCCTAAGACAGGGAGATCCGCTATCCCCGCTGCTTTTCGACATCGCTATCGACACGCTCCCCAAAATCCTTGAGCTGGCAACCGAGCAAGGGCTGCTTCAGCCGCTGCCGGGCAACTTCATAAAATCACGTATCTCCTTATACGCTGACGACGCGATCATCTTTCTGAAGCCAGAGGTGCAGGATCTCAATAACCTCACGACTGTGCTCCAAAATTTCGGTTTGGTCACGGGCCTCATGACGAACATTGAGAAAAGTTTCGTGGCCCCAATCCGCTGCGAGGAGGTTGACCTCACTGCCACGCTGCTTAACTTCCAGGCTGCACAATGTCAGTTCCCCATCACGTATCTCGGCCTCCCCCTCTCTTTGGGTCGGCTGAGAAGGGTCGACCTGCAACCTTACATCGACAAAGTGGCGTCAAGATTAAACCCCTACAAGACCAAATTCCTCAATAGAGCCGGTTGCGATGCTATAGTCAAATCGGTCCTCACTGCCCTTCCTATGTTCCTCCTAACCGCGATCAAGGCCGACAAAGCTACTATGAAGGCTTTTGACAGACTTCGCCGAGCAATGCTCTGGGCGGCGAGCGACACTGTCACTGGGGGGAAATGCAAAGTGAGTTGGGCTAAGGTTTGTCGGCCAAAAAAGATGGGAGGCTTAGGGATTCTTGACCTGGAGAAATTCGCTAGGGCCCTTCGGCTACGCTGGTTGTGGTTTGAGTGGACGGCTCCGGATAAGCCATGGGTGGGGCTTGAAACACCAAATGACGACACTGACCGGGAACTCTTTAATGCCGCCACGAATGTGACCATTGGGGATGGGGTTACTGCGAGCTTTTGGTCCTCTTCCTGGCTCAACGGGACTTCTCCTAGAGCTCTCGCACCCAAGATTTTCGTGGCGTCAAAGAAGAAGAAGCGCTGCGTTCAAGACGCCCTTGCCAACCTCAACTGGGTGGCAGACATCGCTATCCAAGACTTCACTCTTGAGCACATCACGCAGTTTGTCAACCTTTGGGGCCTTATCCAGGACATCGCTCTTAATCCTGCCACCGCTGACACCATCACTTGGACGCTCACGTCGGACGGGAAATACTCGACGGGGTCCGCTTATAAAGCCCAATTCATCGGATCCAACTCCTGCTCCTTCAACAACCTGGTTTGGAAGACTTGGGCTCCCCCCAAATGCAGATTCTTTGCCTGGCTCGTGGTGCAGAACAGACTCTGGACGTCCGACCGTCTCGCCAAGAGGGGTTGGCCTCACACCCCCCTGTGCCAGCTATGCAGATGTCAGATTGAAATAGCAAGACACATCCTTTTTGAGTGCAGATATTCCAGACGAATCTGGCAGGCGGCTGCCTCCTGGCTCTCTTGCCCGTCTTTGGTTCAGGACTTAGGATCAGGACGCCCAACTGTTCTTGATTATTGGCAAGCGGCCACCAAGTCACCCACGGCGCATCCGAAGGGTCTTAAGTCAGCTGTTACGTTGATCACTTGGGAAATTTGGAAGGAAAGAAACGCTCGTGTTTTCAACAACACCTTCTCGATGCTATCGACTCTCTTTCAGAAGATCAAAGATGAGAGCAAGGACTGGATTCTGGCCGGAGATAAGCCTCTCGCCGAGATTGTTGCTTAGGGGATGACGATCTTTCTTTTCGAGAGACTGGACGGTGTGGGGTGACTGTTTTAGTACCTTACCTTACTTTACTTTCATGCATTTTATGTTTGGCTTAGGCCGTGCTGTGTTTGTTTCTCCTATATCAATATAAGGCAAAGCTTTTGCCCCGTTTCAAAAAAAAAAAAAAAAGAGTCCATTGAGGTGACACCGCCTAGAAATTATTAGTAGGAGTCATGAGTTCTCATAATGGAAGTTGTTCTATAAGAAGTTCTAGTAACGAAAAAGGAAATTTCCCAGTCTCTGCACATTTGGCTCCTACTGTATGTACCATTCAGTTAGCCTCCTTGCTATGACGGAGGCGATACTGGCGGATAAAGGTCAGAGATGGGTAACTGAATGAGCATCTGGAAGATACTATTAATATAATATCATCTCAAGTATCACTTGCACTGCAGCTCTCTGATTATTTGTTGCTCTCTCAGATCTATTGTCTTCATTGGACATAACAAAAAGCTCAACTTGATCCAGTATGCAGGCAAGTGAGTTAAGATGTTCCTTTTTTATCTTCGATGGAAGAGGTAAGCTATTTCTGATTCAGTAGCGAAGTCCTAAATGGGCAATAATTAGTAACATTAGTTTTATTCATTACATTTTGTTAGTTATAGTAATATACTATTTCCCTCATCACATTTTGCAGGTCCTCCAAAAGTTACTGATCTGAAGAAGATTAAGACTTTGTGTCATAAATGACAAAAAAAGGGATTGGTAGATGCTCAACGCAATCTTAAGAAGAAAGGAACAGGGAATAAGTAGGTCATGCCAATGTTCATTCATAACGCTGCATAACTACATGCAGTTCAGGAAGAATTTTCTGTTTGCCATATTTAAGATAAAAAAGCCAGGCTCCAAAATGTTGTCAAATGTTTTTTTCTGGTGACAATGATTAATTGCCTCTTAGATACATGAGGAAGTGGTTTTTTTAAGTCCCTCAAATACTTACAGCTCTATATTGTATCGCAGGCTCACTCTTCATGAATTAATTATGACAAGTAGGGAAAGAGCTATTTCAAAATAAAAATGATGTACAACTTTGCCAAAAAATCACTAGCAAATGTACATCATATATACCTTCATTTTGAAGGCCATTTCTTTCTCTTTTGTGTGCGAGATATTTTTTTTTTGAGTTTTTTGTGTGCGAGAATATCCTACGTAGTCACTCCGTCCATAACTCTTGTCGCGGTTTTAGTTCAAAAGACAAGAATTATGGAACGGAGGACTAATTGTTACCAAACGGGTACATTGAACTGATGCAAGGTGGGTGAAATGATGCATTTCTCGCGATCCCTGCCTATAAAAATAATTCATGCATGGTGGGTGAAATGATGCACTTCTCGGGATCCTAACCTATAAAAAGGATCTTGGGACTCAGGGTCTCTGCATTTCTTACTTACATTCCAGCACTCGGTTTCTTGCTTCAGCTCCCAGCACTTCAGCAGCTAGCTGGGTTTGGTTAAATGTGAACGGGTTAGCGTTCGCGTTCCTGTGGTAAAGCACTGGGAGCGATATGGGCTGGATGCTAGACCGCAGGCTGTATACATAGGAATGAGAGGTGTCAGGATGACTTTACTCGGCGCAGAGAGAATCGATGTTGCAGACGTCTCCTTTAAGCCGTGGTGTTTCACGTTGTACTTGTCAAACCAGCGGGGGGATCCTGTCTATCCTCCAAGGTCAACCAAGTTCCAGTTCGTACAAGCGAGTTGGGTTGCACGGCTTGGTTCGGGGACGCGATGGTGCGAAGGCCCGCGGTGGTAGTTCATTTTTTCTACTGTCATGGAGTACCCGCGCTGGGCACCGGGAAAGGGTTGGGTGTAGGCCATTTCAGTCACACGAGAGGCGCAACGCAGAGTAAGATATCGCTCCACCATCTTTGAACTGATGGCCTAGATCACTTTCATGCTAGATTATATGGCCAAAAGTATCCTGAGCGCAGAGAGGATTTGTTGTGGGCAGGAAGCCCCGCATCAAGTTGTAAGGGATTAAATCAGACTCTTAATGGAAAATCATAAAAATAATGTAAATTCCAAAGGATCAGGGCATTTATGAATTACTACCTCCTTCCTGACAATATTCATATCTCACATGTGTTTTTTTTTGTATGATTGGCTCCTCTCTTGTAAATTCCCTCCACCGGTCTAGTAGTTGGTGTTCCATGATGTTAGTTTTTCGATTAATGAATAAAACATGTATACTTCATCTCAAAGACATGAAACTGAAATTTATATGGAAAGCAAAATTTCTGATACCAGATTGCATGTATTTTACTTATTTAGCAGTTTCAGAGGCCGACTACTTAATGTGAATTGCTGAAGCTTTTGCAACACTAGTTGGTATGTACGTGCAACACACGTGTCCCAGGATTTTTCCCGATTATATTTTGTTTATTTTTCTTTTTGGCATCATCATATCATCATGCATCATGCCATTGCATATTTGTCTGATAAAATTATTTTTCCTAATTGACAAAATAAAATAAAAAATAAAGATTAGGCTGAAAGGACAAACAAAGGTTAAGGTTGTGCAGGTCCATCGTCCAGCGATTGGGGGGGGGGGGGGGGGGGGATTTATGTCACACCGCCGTCTTGGACCACCCTCGCAGTGGAGAATGCTGAGCACGAAAAGGTGATATGCACGTGCAACACACGTCTATATAATTGGTCACAAACACTCCACGACGACCCTTAGAAAATAAACAGAAAGAACTTTGGTATCAATAATAGAAAATTATTAAAAGTATATTTTCAAATCAGTTTGTTAACTCCAGAGAAACAAAATTATCAATATAGATTGTAGATCATTTCTGCAGTTTGAAAATGCGTGCCTCAGTCGGTATTAATCTGTACTAATTCAGTTACATATATCAAAGATTCGGAAGCCTATTAATATTAAGAACAATCATTAATGAATATGGACGTTGACCCTCACGAAAACCATATCAGAAGATTTTGTGCTTCATACGCCATATTGTTTTCCCTTCCGAGGAGTATCATTATTGCTAGATATGGACAACATTTAATTATGCTATTCAGATAACATTGATTCAACCTAAAGACGATTTTGGGTGCACTGAATAGTACGAATTACTCACGGTAGTGAAAAGATCAACCAAATATGCGCAATGGAACAAGATCGAAGTAGAGTGGTCTTCCAGCATGCTTTTCTGCTAGTGCCCATTGCTTTTGTCAGCTTGAGGTCACAGGAAGCCGATTCAAGCATTTTCTGCAGTAATGGAGCACTCAAAAATTGCTGTGACGACATGTAGCGGTTGATGTGAGGACTTGGTTATGTTTCATCTCCAATCCATGAGAACCACCAAGACTAAAATAGGAAAGATATTAAATCAGCATGTAAATAAAATTGTATAGGCATGACACTAAAACTAATTAGCATCTAAACACTTACCTCAACTGATATTTTTTTATGAATCAATAATATTGGTAAACAGACAAGGACAAAATGTAGGCCCTTGATCAAAACATCTGGGATTTAAATTTGCTTCTCAAATTATCTAAACATTAAATTAGAATGTAACAGTTTCTCAAATTGCAATGGAGAATCAGTGCAGTATATGAGAATTGCGTGGTAGAAAGGAAACGAAGAAGTGCGACCCAATATCACCGAGGACAAGTACGTACTGTACATGATCTAGGACTTAAAACGCAGGTTAAGGCCATGACCAAGAAACGTAGGCATCATAGGCTCCACATATTTCTTTCTCAAAACCATAGGCGAACGAAAATGTCATGTGTACCTGGTTCAATATACCACGTGACGTTCGTCGCACAGCCTCAAGAGCGAGCAGCTGCGCACTCGTAGGGCCACAGGATGAGTGAGATGCCGCGGCGTGGGGCACGACTGTGTAGCACACCAGCAGTAGCGGACACCCGACCTCCGCTTCATGCGTTGGCTGTCGGTCGCCGACATCGTCGGGAGGACGGGCCGCAGCTCCACGCTAGCCGTAGGTCACCGGCGTCGTCAGGAGAACGTGCCTCAACTCTGAGCTGGCCCTGGTCGCCGCCGTTTGGAGGACGGGACGCCGCTCCGCGCGCTGGCCGTGGGTCGACGGGGGATCGGCCGTGTTGAGCATGATCGCTCCGTGCTGCCGTAGTTCACCGCCATCGTTCGGAGAACGGTCCTCAGCTTTGAGCTGGCCCTGGGTCGTCGTCGTCGGGAGGACGGGACGCCACTCCGCGCGCTGGCCATGGGTCGCCGCCGTCGTCGGAGGACCGCCGTGTTGAGCAAGATCCGCAGCGCCGCCGCCTCACTCACCTCCACGCCGTGGGGTTGCACACGTGCGACATGTACCGAGGCACCTCCCGTTCTCCTTGCACGCTATCCTGTTGCCGCTCGTGGGCGTTGTCGCCGCCGACTCGCGCCTCGGCCGCCGCGCGAACGCACGGTCCGGGACCGTGCTGCTCTGTACGACTGTACGTCATGTACTGAGGCACCTCTCGTTCTCCTTGCACGTTATGCTGCTGCCGCTCATGGGTGTTGTCGTCGTAGACTCGCGCCTCAGCCACCGGCGCGAACGCGGACCGTGCTGTTCCTGCCGCTCGTGGTTGCGGTCGCCCCCGGCTCGCGCTTGGGCCGCTTACGCGAACGCATGGTTCAGGACCGTGGCGCTGCTGCCGCTCGTGGGTGCGGTCGCCGCCGACTCTCGCCTCGGCCGGGACCGGGCGATCGTGCTCGCGGGCGTGCTCTATCTGCTTTGGGGAAACGCAAATTGGAAGCGACGCGAATGACCATGGCCCACAGGGGTGGCGATGGATCGGGGCTCGAGGGGAATGGGCTGGGTGGGGATGAACCGAAACGATTGTTTCTTTTTAGTTGTGGCAATGCGTGTAATTAACATGAAGTTGAAAAGGTGTGTTGAGTTGTCAAACATTGGAACGATCTGGGCCGTTGATCGGATATTGAACGGCTGAAATTTAATGTATCCCAACATGTTTGCTCTTTTAATAGTAGTATAGATGTATCACGGCTACTAACTGTGATATATGGTGCCGTGTTGGGCAGATAAATACTTCAGCTCTATATTGTATCACAGATTCAGTCTTCATGAATCATATACGATAAATAGGAAATGAGCTATTGACAAAAACAAATTATGTGGCATTTTTTCGAACTTAACTAGCAAATGTAACCTGATAATTTACATCCCTTATTTTGTACTCTTTTAGTCATGGAGAAATGCAAACCACAAGTTTCTATTTTCTCTACACCTAATGAGTTATTTTTGAAGTTCCCCTACTCTTTTTGTGAGATGATAATATACCACGACTTTGATATGTCTGGTTGGTATGTTGTTAGAGAATTCTTGTAAAATTGTAAGAGAATGTCGACAAGATTTTTCCCGTTTTAAAGATTCTTTTATCTGTCGTGTTGTTTTTGCTCTTGGCCCTTGCTCTTAACACATAGCTTATATTTGTAAAATAAGTTCTGGAAGTCCGAACTAGGGCTGCTTTATTTAACAGTTGCATGGTCTACATAAGAAAGAGTACTATTTTAACATGTCTGTCAGTTAGAGCTATCTTATTTCTTTTGTACGAGAGGTGATCCTGGTTATTACTGCCAAACAGATAGTAAATTAACGCATGGTAGGTGAAATCAGTCAGATTAAATGATACATTTCTCGTGATCCCTACCTACAAAAGGGATCTCACTCAGGGTCTGTATTTCTTACTCGCGTGCACAAAAGAGGATAAGATAGATGTTTCATTTCAGCTCTTAGGAGTTAGGACTTTAGCAGCTAGCTTGGTTTGGTCAAGCAGCTAGCTATTGAAAATTACAAACATGATCCGCCTGGTTAACGTTAGCGTTCAGGTGGGAAAACAAGGAGTGATATGGGCTGGATGCTAGAGCACAGGTGTGTGCGTAGAATTGAGAGGTATCGGGATGACTAGGCTCCGTGTGAGTTTTCATATTAGGATGAATCGAGGTTCCAAACGGGTCTTTGCAGGCGTGGTGTTTCACGGTGCACTTGTCAAAATCGCTCTTAGATCAACCAAGTTTCATTTCTTACAAGAGTTGGGTTGCAGGTCTGGGTTTGGGAGGGTGATTATGCGCGTGCCTGCCGTGGAAGGCTGTTCACGAACCAGCGTCGCTTCCGGCGAGGCATTGCTACCTCAGATTCTTGCCATTTTGTTTTCTGCCAGAAACCACCGAGTATATGCTTTTACGCTGATCCTCTCTTCAGCTGTTCTTGCAGGGTATATCTTCGGTGTACTGGGGCGTGTTCTCTTGCTACGGTGTTCACGATCTTTGGGACGAGTCTTTCCTCTGCGGGGCAAGATCGTCGGTTATTATTTACACTCCTTTGAATGTTTGGAAGAGACAAAATGCAATGGTTTTCAGAGGACACAATGAACCAAATTCTACAGTTTTTAGAAGATGTGCTGATGATCTACTCCTCTGGACAAACCGGTGCAACATCTTGTTGTTGAGGATTATTAAATCAAATTGGTAATAGACAATCATAAAAAATAAATTCAAAATATTAGGACATTTATGATAGTACTTTGTTTCCAGGCAATATCTTATATGTCACATGTGGTTTCTTTGTTTGATTGGCTCATCTAGTGTAAAATTTCCTAGCTTGGTGGTACGGTGTTCCATCATGAAAGTTTTTTCTCCAACTATACTGCATCTCAAATACACGGAAATGAAATCTGTCAGGACAGTTCAATTTCTGATTCCAGGCTGCATATATTTTTAAACTACACGTGATATGCTTCCAGCTACGAAAACATATTTAGCAGTTTCAGAGGCTAACTAATTAATGTGGATTGCTAATCATTTCTTTTATCAACATGTATCGCATCTACTAGGTGATACGATGCATTGCTCGGCAGATACAGAGGAAGGGCGTCTGTGAAAAATTATTGCGCACTGAACATAAAAAAAGAAGTTCTAGTAGCTGCCCTGAAGCCATGAATGCCCAAGAAGTAAATGGCACGTCGTGGCATGCAAGCAGAAGACAGCGTTTTTGTTTCTACAAGGGAAATTGGAAGGAAAAGAGAGCCGGAGAAAGCTTGTGCTGAAATTAATCCCTTTCAGCAGCTTCTGAAAGTTGCTGTATTTTCCTACTTCTCAATTCAAGATTTCAAGTGCACATACAGGGTATGCTGGTGGAGTAGAAGATGACCGAACCGGAGATGCCGTGGTCGTAGCCGAAGAGGATCCCGCCGCTGCCAGCGACGACGCAGGTCAGCACCACGAACGGCGTCACCCGGCCGCTGTACTCCCCGCCGCCGCCCGGCACCTCCTCCACGATCGCCATCACTCCCTTCCCTTCCTCTCCTGATCCAAGGGCTGTGTCGTCTTCTGGAGAGAGAGAGAGAGGAAGCAATTTACTGGGGGATGGATGCTGAGGTGCGCGCACTCCGGCGGAAACTGCCGCACGACGCCGGCGAGGTTGACACCTTTGACTACTCTGGTCCCACTCGTCGGTGGGCTTTTCTTGTTGTTGCGTCTAAATTTGACACGAACAATCCAACTCGAACTCAACCCAACCGGGCTCTACCTGGCCCATCTGAGCCCATGGATTCTACAGTTGCGTACCTCCTCCCTGCTCCGCTCCCTCCTCTTGTCCGTCTCGCGCTCTGCCTCCAGCAGTGGCGGCGGGGTCAACAGGTGTGGGCGATCGGCGGAGCTGGATGGTGTGTACGCGCTGCACAGAAGGTTCAGCAACCAGATGGGCGAGCTGCGGAACACCACAATGCTCTGCACCATAGCAAGTTGTGGCGATCATGCTTAGATTGATCTGTCTAGCCAACTCGATGCACACACGCAGGCGGCCGCAACCGTACGCTTCAACGCTGTGTAGCGGCCGGACTTGACTGCCTGGACACGCACGACGGGGTTCGTGCCAACGGCAACCGAGAAGAAGATGACGCCGAAGCACTTATTTTTTCTCTCTCCAATTCCCAATCCCTGGCCGAATTACCTGCTCACCCAGGGAATAGATCTGAGGGAGTTCACCTTCTAAATTCCCCTTCCCCTTCCCACGTCAATTCCCAAACCCATAAACCAATCAACGGAGTTTAATTCTCATATCTCTAGAACTCCCAATCCCCATCTCCAACTCCCCCCAACCAAACACGCTGTGAGCAAGTCATCCATCCCATTCTAAACTGAGGTGGTTCTGCCCAGTTTTTGGAGCAGACTTCACGCTGGATTATGAAGCAGGGACTACGGCCATGGATAGAGATATCCTCCGGCACCACCCTGCTGTGATTTTCACCACACCGTAGTCCTAAACGGGCAACGATATTGTAACATTAGTTTGTTCATTACATTTTATTATTTACTAAATTTTATTTGTTATATTAATTTAGCATTTCCCTCATCAAATTTTGCAGGTCTCCTCCAAAGTTTACTGAGCTAAAGATTAAGACTTTGTGTCACACATGAAAGAAGAAGGGATTGGTAGATGTTCAATGCAATCTTAAGAAGAAAGGAACATGGAAGAAGTAGGTCATGCCACTGTTCATTCATAATGGTGCATATAGTTCAGGAAGAAGTTTATGTTTGCCATATTTAAGATAAAACAGCCAGGTTACAAGATGTTGTCTCTTAGATACAGGGGAAGTGCCTTTTTTTTGTACTTCCCTCAAATACTTTCGGTTTCCACTAGTGCTATTTTGGCAATTCATATATACCTTCATTTAAAAGGCCTTTTTTGTGTGTAGAATATCATAGTTGTTACCAAACGGGTATACTAGTGAATTAATGCCAGCTGGTGGGTGAAATGATGCACTTCTTGCATCCCTTCCTCTAAAAACAACTAATGCATGGTGGGTGACATGATGCACTTCTCACGACCCCTACCTATAAAAAGGTTCTTGGACTCTGGGTCTCTGGATTTCTTACTCGCATGCACTAGAAATGAGAAAATAGGATGTTTCATTTCAGCTCTCAGCACTTCGGCAGATGGCTGGGTTTGGTCAAGCAGCTACTAAAAATTACAAACGTGAACCGGTTTAGCGTTCGTGTTCCGGTGGTAAACCACAAAGAGTGATATGGGCTGGACGCTAGAGCACATGCTGCGTACGTAGGAATGGGAGGTGTCGGGATGACTTGGCTCGCGACGATTCGTCTTCTTAGAGAGAATCTATGTCTCAGACGTCTCCTTTAAGCCATGGTACTTCACGGTGCACTTGTCAAATCCGTGAGGTGATCCGGTCATCCCTCCAATACCAACCAAGTGTCAGTTCGTACAAGAGAGGTGGGTTGCTGGAGTTGTTTGTGAACTTAAATTAGGACTCATGTTGGGCTCTGATCTGTGAAAGCCACTAAACTGCTGCTGTGAGGGCTGAATGGGATATAAGGAGGATGAGCTGAAGGAAATTGGCATGTTGCTAATTTTTTCTTGACCTCTTTGTGTATGCCATCTGCCTCTTAAAGGCCTTCATTTTTGAACTCTAACAGACTAGTAGATGCCAAGACTATAGTTGAAATATATATTAAGAGTTAGTTTCAGAAAAAGGCAATGGTGCTGAAATTATTTAACTTGCTCTAAGCAGCCAGACAATTCCAATTATTCCAGTCTTTATCTATGTCAACCTCTTTAGTCCAATCCAATATAGCCTACATGTTAAGGAAGACTTGAAGAATCCATTTACTTCATATTGTTGCAGCATTAATTCATTACCACTTACCAGTGCATCTACATGTTCTATACTGTAGAAACTAGCATTAGTTCTGACTACAAAAATTAAAATTTGTTACTATTAATAGGGAATATTTTCAAAGTCGGGCAAAAGGTCAGCGGAGTGTTGAAGGAGGTTTTGTTAGCTATGTTGTTGGTAACGAAGAACAAGTTTGTACCATCAAGAGGTTGAGCTCAGCTTGTCAACTGGCGCATGCGTAGGGGTTTCTTGCCGCTTTGTCAATATACTCAAAGACGGTGTTTAGTTTTTGTAACTAAATAAAAATGCTAGGAAAATGAGGTTCATAACATGTTATCACTCTCTTCCAATTTTTGTGCTGCTGCAATCTTATTTTCTATGTTGCAAGGCATGGATTAATTGATCTTCTAACTCATTTTAAGCTGGAGGAAATCACGAGACATACATATCAAGTTATTATCGTTCTCCTTATTTTGTTTGATTTTGAATTAACTTTATTTTCTGCATCGCTGGTGATTTTTTTCTAGGGTATGAACCTTCTCTTTCCATTAATAGTATGACTTTATAACATTTCTATTTGATGTTTCTTATAAATACTTTCTTTCTTCCTGTTGCTGGTACAGTTTCCACACCAAATTGCTACAACTGATTGACTATAGGGGGTTTTCAACTTGATGTTAAGATCTATGCATTTAAAATCCTCCTTAAAGTGAAATATTGTTGTTCTGAACATTCTGATTTAAACTTCTCTTTCTATCTGATTAGAGAAATACCAAATGCAGTTGTTGTGTCTGTGATTCTGAGTTATCAAAGCTTTCTTTGGACGTTGAAAGATTTTTCACATTATTCTTCATAGATATTTTTTTTGTTATTGCAAATATGAAGAAACTTTGTATATTTTGGGCATGATCTATATCTAACCCAACCACATCTTAATTTTTTGCGTCTTATCTTTGGTCTAATATCCTATCCCTTCTCTCTTATAACTGTACCTTTTTATTTCCTTTTTTGAGTACTTTTGATGGTTTGGAGTTTATCCTATGAGTGCCTTCGCAACACAGTGTTCAAATTTGTTTCTAACGTTTCCATCATTTTCCTTGCAGCGGCCTTCTCGAATGAATCTCGGTGTACTCTTTGTTCTAGCACCTAGACAATTATAGGGCAACAATTCAAGGATAAGACTCCTACATGGTTTGAGGCTCGTGGTGCTCAATCTCAGAGATCCTTACTGCAACCAATTGATGCTATGTAAATAAACAAGTGTTTTTTGTTTGAAGTTAACATGCCTTCTTGAAAATCCCTCCACAAGTCTGACGCACCCTGTTTCTAGCTTACATCTGGCGGAGATGCTGAACCATTGATATTTTGTTTCTGTTAAATGGTAAATTTGGATGCACGATTTCCCCCTCCTAAAAGTCTCAAACTGAATTTGAGAACACTTACTTATTTAGTAGGAAATATGTGTGTCTTAGCATATAATTTGTAATATAGCTAGGTAGTGCGATTCTTTACTTAGCATTTTCTGGATGTTCATGATTAGTTATAATTTATTGCTATATAGCCTGCCCTAGATTTCGTCGCGTTGTTCTTTGTTGATTACATTTAAAACTAATGAAAAGTTTTTCAGAAGTATGTTGCATCTTCTTTTAAGATCTGGCCGTATGCTTTTTACTACAATCTGGAGATTAGCTTTGTGTGGAGCTTTCTGGTAGCATATTGTTATTTCCTAGAAACATGAGGAAACCTCTTTTAACTCATGTGCCCTTTTGGTTGTAGTCCAAAAAATATGGAGGGTATTTAGAGCCATAAAGACTTGAAGTAGATGCAACAAGGGAAACAGTAAATACTAGCTGAAGATAATGATCACAACAACCTTAGACTGCATTCGAAAAAGAAAAACCTTAGACTGAACATTGAAGTGCTAATGCACAATTTATTGGCTGGAGTTAATTTTATAAATCCTGAGAGGCAGTGGAAACGGATCGGATAGTGCCCTTCCCACATCCGTTTTCATATTATTTTTAAACGAATACAAATACAAATACAAATGTTGTCGGATACGAATGCGGATCGGATGTTACTCGAATACGAATATGGATCGGATGTTTTCTCAATTCGCAACGGATACGAATACAATGAAATATGAGTCAAGTATACAATGGTACGGTGATAAATATAGCTATATAATACACAATATATAGTTTAAATGTCAAGCACATAAAAAATATTTGGCTACTTTCTTACTCTTTTAGTTTTTTTAATTGACATATCAGGTTATAATTACAAAGATTACGAGAGGTGTTTCTCTAGTCATAGTGGTAGTTGCGCATGCCTCCGACGCCGTAGGATATGCTTTTTTTTTTTTTTTTGAAATTTCGTAGGATATGCTTTGAGATCCGAGCTTCCGGGGAGGGCACCGCGCGAGCTCGTTGACCGCTTCACGTGAAGGTCTGTTAATCCACTGTCGTGTGTGGGGCCGCGTTTTTGTATGCTTCTTTGACTTTCGAACGATCACAGCTGATCACCTACACCTTGTGCGCTCCATTGGGTTATTAAAAAATCAATTTCGTTAGTGGTTTATTGCTTTGGCGGAGCATTGTTTGTCCAACATGATCTTTGTGGACCCATGCACCAAGCATGGTTTTGTCAGACTCAGCTTTTCTTTCTACTACCGTCAGTACCTCCAACTCTCGATGGCGGGTCCCAATTTTCGAATTCAAACACACTGACTGCCACGTGAAGTCTGATGTGACACTAACAAAGTATGCATGCGGAGATGAGAGGAAGTGGTTCCAATAAGCTCGTTTGACTACAGGGATAGGTGCGAAGTGGTGTGTAGCTACCACTATGAGTAGCGGCGTTCATCTGGTTACCAAAATTGTCTAACATAATTTTTCGGATATACCCATATTTGTTTCAGAATTCAATACCATATTTTTTTTGTATTTGTACAAAATGAATCCGGATATTTATCACTTCCATTTCTATTTTGTTCGGATTCGAATATTACCACTTTCATTTTCAATTTGTCGAATACGAATATCGAATAATTCAGATTATCCGCTACCAGTTCCCACCCTACATGCCACTCTGCACTGAGTCTACACAACATCTTGCAATTATTTCTTTCATGTATGTTGTCAAAACAAAATAATTTCTCGCTTTCAGTGTGTTCATTATTTAGGTGATTATGAAGCCAAGACACCTTAGCGACCATGCAGCTATTGTGGATTGACTAGCGACAAATGGCTCTCAATGTATGAGAAGCTGGATCCTGATACTTCGGCCGATCACCGCGCTGGTCCACCACTAGTTTTATGCAGCAACAACAGTCATGTACAGGGTCGCAAACAAAGTTTTCGATTCGCTTCATAGCATGTACTGATGATGACTCCAACGGGCCGACGCATCGAGTCCGCGCGCGTCCGTCCCTGTCCGCGCGAGCCAAAAACACGGCCCAACGGGGCGACGCAAACGGAGCGCGGTCCGTTTTTCTGTCCGCCGCGACGCATTCCTGGCCCAAATTTGGGCCACGGATGCGTCGGACGCGCGGCGGAGCGCAATTGTGTCCTCCTCTGGTCCGCACTTCGGCCTCGGCCTCTCCCAAAACCCCAGTCCACCTCAGTCCACACTCCAACCCTAGCCATGGCCGGTGCAGCCGCCGCCACCGCCGCTGGACCTGCCGCCGCCGGCCCCGCCGCTGGATGTGCGCCCAAAGTTGCAAAGAAACCAAAGAAGGAACTCACCGACGAGCAGAGGGCCGTAGAGACCCTGAAGCGGGGCGACCGGAGGAGGAGGTTGAAGCAGGAAAAGCTCAACGCCGCCCAGAAGGCCGCCGCCGTGCCGGAGGACGAATCTGACCTCGTGTCCAGGGCCGCGACCGCTGCCCTCCTCCTGATTGGAATTACCCCGACGGCGGCCGCGGTCGGTGTGGCGACTGCGGCGTCCAGCTCCAACGCCTCGGCGGCCCGACCGCAAAGGACGAGATCTTCCGCGACGGCACCATCGCCACCGTACGGGTACCTTCCGGGAACCATGCCGCCGCGGTTTTCCCCTACCTTAGGCGAATCCGCGCCCAGCCCAGTCGAGGTACCTCCGCTTGATCTGAACACGCCTACTACACCATTGGTCGGACACTCACCGGCGGCGCAGACTGCGGCCGCGCGTGCAGCTGCCCCGGCAGTGGTCGCCCCGGCGCGTAACCTGTTCGGCGAAATGCCCAGGCCGTCGCCGGGTGACCCCGGGTACTTCGAGGAGGTCCATGATGAAGGGAACGACGTCCTCCAGGACATGATCAGGGACAACAACGAGTACGCCGAGGACGATTACGATGCCGGCGACGATGAAGTTCCGCCGACCAACCCCGATGTGATCAACATCGACAATGAGCCGGTTTTCGAAGAAGAGCTCGAGACCCAAGCCCGGGCCATGAAGAGAAAGATGAGCCAAAGGGGCGCCTCATTCACGGCCGAGGAAGACGTGCTCATTTGCGAGTCCTGGATCGAGGTTGGAACCAACCAAATTCTCGGGGCGGAGCAAAGAGGGACGGCATATTGGGGCCGGTTCGCCAAGCGCTACAATGAATGTAGAATCCTACCGCCCCACAACATTCAGACGCAGCGGACGGAGGTATCTATCTCCAAGAGGTGGCTCCACATATCCGCGGAGACGAGCAAGTTTTGCGGCTCCGTTGAAAATGTTCAAGCCCGGCCAGCAAGTTGCTTCGGAGTGAATGAACATGTGATTTTTGTGGCTCCTCTTCCCTTCTTTGGTTGCAAGCTTTGGAAACCTTGTACAATTTGTATGCCCAGGTGTTGCAAACATTGGAAATTATTTTGGTTACTATAAATTTGTATGCCCAGGTGTTGCAAGCTTTGGAAACCTTCAAGAGGCAATACAAGAAGGCCTTCACCTTGACCCATTGCTACCGGGCACTCAAGGACCAGCAGAAATGGAAGGCCCTCTACGCCTCCCTCAAAAATGGTGGACAACCCCTTGATAAGGGAGAGGACACAACGGAAAAGGAAGGGAGGCCAAGGGGGAAGAACAACTCGAAGGCCGAGTTGAAACGAGATGCAACAACCCTTGCATTGCAAGAGACATTGAACGGGTTCTTAACCCAAAAGGACAAGGCTGCCGACAAGAAGGAGGAGAGGAGAGAAAAGGAATGCCAAGAGAAAGAGACGGCTTCCAAGCTCTTCTTCGAATTGCAGAAGAAGAGAGTCGACATAGAAGAATAAAACGCCCGGACAAGAGCAAGAGAAGCCGATGCAAGAGCCAAGGAGGCCGAGGCTAGGGCCATGGAGGCCGAGGCAAAAGCAAAGGACATTGAGCTCGCCCTACGCCAAGAGGAGGCCAGGATCATGGACATGGATCTCTCGGCCTTCACCCCTACGAAGAAGGCCTACTATCTCAAGAAGCAAAGGTACTACATGGACCGAGATTGATCAAATCTTGGTCGTTTTATTTATGTTGCATGCCGGTGTTGAACTATGGCCGATATGGCCGGAAAAACATGGCCGATGGCCGGAATTTGTAATATTTTGGGCATGTATGCAGACATGGCCCTATGAGGCCAGGATTATGTTTTATTTTATATTCATATGCTTGCTATTTGTTGTATTGTGATCACAATGGCCGAAAATGATCAAAAACCCTGGCCGGACGGATTCGATGCGTCGGCCCCGTTGGGCGTACTGGCCGGAAAGGGACAGACCTGGGCCGGACACGCGTCCTTTTGCCGACGCAAACGGACCAAACGCGGACCAAACGCGCGTCCGTTTGCGTCGCCCCGTTGGAGACATCCTGATGCACATGTTTCCTCTTATTTTTATATCAGCCTTGCTTTCAGTAGGTGCTAATGTTCTTCTTTTGTTAGTCTGTCAACCATGTGCTGCATCAGCACTTAACATAACCTGCTCTATATAGTTTTCTTAATGGAGTTTGTATAGTGGATGTTTTCTTGAGAGGAGATTTCGTGCTCCCGAGCAACAGTGATCCTGCTGTTTAAAAAAAAAATAAAAAAAATTACTAGTTATAAAAATCTGAAAAAAAATCCGGATGTAGCCAATGATATATTGCACAAACTTGCAAAATATAAACTTCAAATACTTTGTATTTTAGGCTATACAAAAAAGACAGAAGTGTGGATCTGAATATGTATATGTTCAAATCTCCAGATTTATCAGATTTGTCATTTTTGTGTGACACAAAAGACAATGAATGAATTTGAAGTTGATATTTCGCAAGTTTGTGGGATACATCATTGTCTACATCCGGAATTTTTTCAGATTTTTTTGAACTTGTAAATATTTTTATATTTTTTAAAACATCAGGATCACAGGTACTCAGGAGCAAAATACACTTTCCGATGTTTTCTTTCCCATGTTCAATTGTAAATTGGCATAGTATAATCAGATGCACATGAATCTTAAGCTGTAAAATCCGAGTTACAAAACGCAAGAGCACATAATAGCGGCCCATGCATTCTAAATTAGGGCGCATAGCGCCGGCAAGGACACGCCCCAAACCTCTAGTCAATATCGAGCAGGTTCCATAGATGCAGTTATTTAGAGAGCACCTGAATTGGTAGGTTGGGTTTGATGAGACAAATCCAAGTCCTGTCGTGCCACGTAGACCGACAGGTGGGCCCAATCGGTTAGAAAACGGGTTAAACATGCTAAACGGCCGAATCAGTGCTATGCGTCACGACCTAGCCCCAATGTTGGTAGTCATGTGACATTTTCTCCAATAATGGTAGTTATCCAACAAGTCAGCCTCAAATGTAGTAGTCTTTTGTCATTTTCTCTAATTGGTGGGTTGGGTTTGATGAGACAAATCCAAGTCGTGTCGTGTAAGGCAAGGCATCTCTGACGGATAAATGTCTTCGCTTGGAGTGTTTAAAAAGACAGGGAAACGATCGCAAAAGGGCACACGCTCTAGCCAATGACTTCCAAATAGATGTGGCGCGACCATTGTTCACCCGAATGGTGGTCGAGGCCGGAACAAGGCATGATGATCCAAATGAAAGAGGAAGGCCAATCCAAGTCTTGGAGGGCTCTAAACTCTGCTGCCACAACCATCGAACTTCAGCTCTATATTGTATCGGAGGTTCACTCTTCATAAATTATTTACGGCAAGTAGGAAATGAGTTATTTACAAAAAAAAAATGATGTACAACTTTGTTTCCCTCGCGAATGTACAACATATATACCTTCATTTTGAGGGCCATTTTTTATTTTCTTTCTTTTTGTTAGAGATACTAATCGTTACCAAGCGGGTATAGTGAATTTTTTTTTAGATAAAGAGTGTTTATTAATATCGAGAAGATACAACATGCACCCAGTCTCTGCAACAACGCAATAACCAAAGTTACTACGGTTGCACACAGCCAAAAGACAATAAGAAGAAGAAATAAAAAAAGAAAAGTCCCGCTACAGAGTTACAGTCCTTGCAGCAGCCGCACCACCACCACCAAAACAACACCTGATGTCCAATTCTTCAAAAGCAACGCCTTCAAGAAGAACCGTGCCAGGCACAACCAATTAATGCCAGACCTTGGGTTTTCACCCTGAAGATAATCTTCGCTCTCAAAACAATGTCTCCAACAAGACCACTGTCATGCACAACCAATTAAGGCCACACCTTGGATTTTCACCCTGAAAGGTAGGACTTTGGACTTCACGTATGTTGTCGCCCCCACTTACATGCCGCTGCTCCAAGTCATGAAACACCAAACCAATTCCTCATCGCCAGAAAGATTCGAACCACCATTGCCAGTCCTCAGATCTCGCCTTCCATGTCATTCTCCGCCAGCACCATGGAACGAGAAAGCGTGCTCCATGATATTAACAGCCAGCAGAGCTTCAAAGCGCTCCCTCTGAAACCAAACGGTCAGATAAAACATGGGTGCGTCCGACCGAATACCACCCGATCCAGCAATCTCCAGGCATGAAACGCCCAATGGAGTTCGCCGGCGGAGCCTTCCGGAACACGACCGTCCAGCCAGATCGATGGAACAGACATCCAGCAAATCTTCATCTTGTCGTGAGAAGAATCCTAGGACTGCCTCCTTTATTCAAGCAAAGGCCAAGCAAGTAGCCCCCACGCCACCGCCAGCACCCTGTTGGATCAACCGGATCCAACCCCTCCAGCGGAAAGGAGGAAGACGGTCGACACAGGGGCGATCTCCACCGGATCCAGCTGACCCGCGCTGTGAGGCCTGGATGTGGAGAAGGAAGGCACCCAGATCAAGATCTTGGGATTCCCCTCCCGCCCCACGACCCACGCCCCAACCTGCAGACCACGCTGCCGGAGTTGATCTCCTCCACCACCCCGGCCAGGGGCGCCGCCCTGGCCGCGCTCGAAGTCCGGCGGCGAGCACCTCCCCAGCAGCCTCGGCACCATCCCCCGAGCAACCACCCCCCAGGCCTCCAAAACGGCGGCTGGGCCCGCCGCCGCCGCGGCGAGGGCCGGCGGCAGCGGCGGCGTGAGAGGCCAGGGAGGGGAGGGTGCCTGTGACGCGACGGGGGAGCCCTGGCGGCGCCCTGGGGGGCGGCGCGAGGTATAGTGAATTAATGCATGGTGGGTGAAATGATTCATCTCTCCCAATCCCTGACTATAAAAATATTCAATACATGGTGGGTGAGATGATCCACTTTTCGCGATCCCTACCTATAAAAAGGGTATCTGCATATCTTACTTGCGTGGACGGGAAAGGAGAAATAAGATGTTTCATTTCAACTCTCAGCACTTCAGCGGCTAGCTACAATGTGAACCGGTTAGCGTTTGCGGTCTGGTGGAGTAAAGCAGGGACTGCAGCCATAGAAAGCGATACCCTCCAGCCCCATCCTCCTGTGATTTTCACCCCACAATAGTTCAGGATGTTTGCAATAAGAATGTCGATGCTTATGCTGAACTCGAACCCGTTGTTGATTGCACCACGGTACTGCGGTGGTGCCATTTCTGACAGGTACAATGGGATCGACTGAAAAGTTAAATTTCGCAGTAAGGTACTTTGTACACGTCACAGTGTCCTTTTGGACAAACAACGACTCAAAAAGATTATCGGCTTGAATATCTGCAGCGTTGTTACCTGGTTAGTGTTCCCTCTTCCCAGCAGGATCCGGTTGAGGAGCAGCATGGGCCACCGAACACCGAGCCAGCGATGAAGACGCTCGGCTGCCGAACCTCCTCGTCACGGACGACACGACCAGTGTGGCAACGAGTCCGGGAATTTAGAGTGACAAGGTGAAGACAGTGAGGAGCTCACTATCGAACTGGCAGTAGTGGCTTATCTTGCTGTCCTGCTTGTGGCGGGACACCTCGGGAAGAATCTTCAGAAATGAATCCATTGAGGAGACACCACCTATAAATTATTAGGAGCCATGAGTTATCATAATGGAAATTGTGCTAAAAGACAATTTAGTAACAAAAAGGAAAGTCTCTCAGTCTCTGCATATTTTGCTCCTACTGCAATCTAAATTAAGTGACGATCGTGGATAAAGGCGAGAGATGCGTAACCCAATGAGCATCTGGCCGATACTACTTTTCTTTTCCGAAAAGGGAGCTCAACCCCTAGTCTCTGCATCGAAACAATGCACACGGCTTTTTATTGCATAGTTTATTGTACACGGCCGATACTACTAATAAGAAGTACAATATAATCTCAAGTATTGCTTGTGTTGCAGCTCTTTGATGATTTTTTGCTCTCGCAGATCTATTGTCTTCATTGGTCCAGTAGGCAAGTGAGCTAAGATATTTCTTTTTTTCTTTCAATGCAAGAGGTTAGCTATTTCTGATCCAGTAGCAAAGTCCTAAATGGGCAACGATATTGTAACATTAGTTTTATTCATTACATTTTATTAGTCATAGTAATATACTATTTCCCTCATCACATTTTGCAGGGTCTCCTACAAAGTTTACTGATCTGAAGAAGATTAACACTTTGTGTCACACATGAAAAAGGGATTGGTACGTCCCCCAAATACTTCAGCTCTATATTGTCTCGCAGGTTCACTCTTCATGAATTATTTACGACAACTAGGAAATGAGCTATTTACAAAATAAAAATGATGTACAACTTTGCTGAACTTTACTATCAAATGTACAACATATATACCGTCATCGTGAAGGCCATCTATATTTTTCTTCTTTTTATCTTTTGTGTGGGAGATAGTATACTAGTTGTTACCAATCGGGGAGTGACTTAATGCACAGTGGGTGAAATGATGCACTTATCGCGATCCCTGCATACAAAAATAACTGGTGCATGCTGGGTGACATGATGCACTTCTCTCGATCCCTACCTATAAAAAGGATCTTGGGACTCATGGTTTCTGCATTTCTTACTTGCCTGCACCGGAAATGAGAAAATAGGATGTTTTTAGCTCTCAGCACTTCAGCATCTAGCTGGGTTTAGTTAAGCAGAGCTGGGTTTAGTCAAGCAGAGCTACTGAAAATTACGAATGTAAGCCGGTTAGTCTTCATGTTCAGTTGGTAAAGCACAGTGACTCGAGGAGTGACCTGGGCTAGATGCTAGACCGCATGCTCCGCACGTAGGAACGAGAGGCGTCAGGATGACTTTACTCTCCAAGAAACTTTGACCTAGAGAGAATCGATGTTCCAAACGTCTCCTTTAAACCGTGGTGTTTCACGTTGTACTTGTCAAACCCGCCGGGCGATCCCGTCGGCCCTCCAAGACAAACCAAGTTCCACGTCATACAATAGATCTGGGTAGCTAAGTTGCAGGGCTGGATTCGGGTCGGAGGCGCGATCTGGGTGTTCCATGATGATAGTATTTTTCAACTAACGAATAAAACATGTATACTGCATGTAAATTACATGAAGCGGAATTTTGCATGGAAAGCAAAACTGCCGATTCCAGATTGCATGTATTTTAAAACTACTAGCAAAATGACTGCCCGTGCGTTGCAATGGGCCGATGAAATACTTTAATAATTTATTTTTTACACCGAGTAAATTGGTTATTTTGTTCTCCTAAATAAGCGTGGTTAAAAGTTCTTAAATATGCATGATTTTTTAAACCGATAGACAGATTACATTTTTCTGAACATTTTGATACATTGAAAATATTTTTCTGAATTACAGATCAAAGTTATATATTATACAATTTTGGAAATTTTTCCGAAATATCTGGGAATGTTTAAAATTCAGACAGCGGGACCCGCATGTAAGGGTTTTAGTAATTACCGAAAATATTTATCGAAATGAATAAAGTCCTGACGGCTGGGCCCACGGTGACGTCACTTGCTGACGTCAGCGTTGGCGGACGCGCCCGCTCTGCCGAGCTTGTGCTCGAGCAGCGACGCACGCGCGCGGCCCTGGGACCGCACGGATCCGCTGGAGGGCGTCGCGGGGAGGAGATTGGTGGCGGATTTGGACCATATGGTCGCCGGAGCTGCCGGCGGCGACCAAATCGCGGCGGCGGACGGCGGGCACAGCGACCAGAGGAAACAAAGCACTGGGAGGACGGGGAGATAGTCCTACGGGACTGGCGGCTCACCAGGAAGACGAAGGATAGGCCGGGGAGGCCGGAGGAGCTCGGGAGAGATAGAATGGACCGCGGCGGCGTTTGGCCGGAGTTGGGGAAGACGCGCACGTTGGCGACGATTTCGGACGTCCCGGCACGCGCAACTCGCGTAGAAGGTAGAGGGAAACACGGCGGAGCCCGTGGTCTTCTCCGATTCGTCGGGTAAGGAGTGGAGTGGCGGCGCGACGCGACGGCGCGACGACGTTCTCGGGCATAGAGAAAAGGCATTTTTGCAAACAGGTCCCTGGGATTTCCGAGAATTGCAAATAAGTCCCTCCATCGTACAAACGGCAAAGACTCCTTTGCGATGTGGACTGTGGGTTAATTTCCATGTTTGTCGGGGGGGTTTCTGCAAAAATGCCGACGTACCAAACGAAGGAAACCGGGGAAGCGATGCTCCCTTTATTATTAGGTACAGATACGCTTTCAGCTAAGTAAACAGACCCAGTAGTTTCAGACAGGGACGGAGCCAGCAGGGGGCTAGCTGGGGCCATGGCCCCTTCCATGATGAAAAAAATTGTGATACCCTCCATGTATTATGTGTACTTAATCTTCAAATTAGTCCAAATTAATTCATTTGGCCCCCCTCAAGTTGCATAATGTCTACTTGGCCCCCTTGTACAAAATTCCTAGCTCCGTCCCTGGTTTCAGAGGCTAACTAATTAATGTGGATCGCTGAAGCTTTTCTTAATGTTGACATGTATCGCAGCTAGTAATGGTGATATGGTGCAGTGCTCGGCAGATACAGAGGAAGGGCGTTCGGTGACAAAATCACTGCGCACTGAACCTATAAAAAGTTCTGATAAGCCATGAATGCACAACAAGTAAATCACACCTATTGGCATGCAAGCAGAAGAAAGTTTTGTTTTGGGGTTTGGAAATTGTAAGAGAGGGAGAGCAGATCTTAGAAAACCTGTGCTCAAATTAATTCCTGCCAAGTGCAACTTGAAAGTTGATGTAATCTTTTTTTTGCGAAAAGGATCCTGACATTAAAAGAAACACCGAACCCATCTTAACAAAATCGAAAATTATAACGAGATCATTGACATGCCCTTCGTCTTCAACCTCCAGACCGTGTCGCCGGCGCGCTGCCGGTGCTGACGATCTGGGGAGCGTCGCCGCCGAGATGGGGCTAAACCCGGGAAGACATTATTGTAAGAAGCGCCGCCGCCACCCCCGTCCCAGCAAATCTGGACACTAAAACCAGGGCCGAGATCCACCGGTATGTTGGTGGAGTAGAAGATGAATGAACCGGAGATGCTGAGGTCGTAGCTGAAGAGGATGCCTCCGCTGCCGGCGACGACGCAGGAAAGCATCACGAACGGGGTCACCCGGCTGCTGTAGCCCCCTCCGCCGGCCGGCACCTCCTCAATGAACGCCCCTATCGCTATCACTCCCTTCCTCTCCTACTCCAAGGTGGTGTCGTCTACTGCGGAGAGAGAGGCAGCTATTTATTAGGGAATGGATGCTGACGTCCCTGCAGCCCGGCGGAAACTGCCGCACGACGCCGGCGAGGTTGACACCTTTGACTACTCTGGTCCCACTCGTCGGTGTTTTTTTTGTTTTGCGAAATGTTGGTGGGGCTTTTATTGTAGTTGCTTCTGAACTTGACACGAACAAGCCAAACCGAGCTCAACCCAATCGTGTTCTACCTGGCCCATCTGAGCCCATGGATTCTATAGTTCTAACTCATTAGCTGGGCCAGGGAGTTGCTTACCAGGCAGTTACACTTGGTACCTTCTCTCAAAAAAAAAGTTACACTTGGATACCGGATGCAACTGTGAGATCCGATCTGCCAGTCGCCGCCGGCGAGATGGACCTGCCGGCAAGCCGCAGCCGGTGCCGGAGGCGGAGCGCCCGGTCGAACGTGCCCCTCCTCGTGGCCATCCTGCTGCTCCTCCTTCCGGCATCCCTCCTGCTCTCCTCCGCCTACTCCTCCCTGTTCCGCTCCCTCCTCCCCTTCTCCGCCTCTCCCTCTGCCTCCAGCAATGGCGGCGGCGTCCAGAGGTGTGGGCGGCGCTCGGCTTTTGGAGCAGGTTTCTCGCCTTGTCGGTGTCCCCATCACGCTGGATTATGAAGCTTGGCGTCTCGGGGAGGAAGATTGCACCGATGGTCAGGAACATAGCAGGGACTGCGGCTATGGATAGAGATATCATCCAGGCCCACCCCGCTGTGATTTTCACCGCACAGTAGTTAAGGATGTTTGCAATGAGAATGCTGATGATGATGCTGAGCTCGAACCCGTTGTTGATCGCACCGCGGTACTGCGGTGGCGCCATTTCTGACAGGAATGGGATCGACTGCAATTTTTGTATTTCACAGTAAGGTATTGAGTGCAGCTCACAATGTCACTTTGGAAAAAGGAAAAAATATTCAGAAACATCACATGGACTTGCCACTAGATGAACACACGACATATCAGGCAATCAGTCAATCTAGTGATTCTTTGGGAGACAGATCTTTAATTTGTCACTTCCCACAAGATGAAGAAATGACATATGTGACAAGATTTCGCTTTGCTACTGATTAGTTACGCCGTAGCACACACTGACACAAAAGATTATTGGCTTGAATTTCAGCAGCGGGTGTTGCCTGGTTAGTGAACCCCAGGCCTCTCCCCAGCAGCATCCGGTTGAGGAGCGGCTGCGCCACCGAACACCGAGCCAGCAATGAAGACGGTGCCGCTGACCAGCATGGATGCTCGGCGGCTGAACCTCCTCGTCACGGACGACACGATCAGCGTGGCGATGACTGCCGATGTAGAGTGACGAGGTGAAGACAGTGAGGAACTCGCTGTCGAACTATCAGTAATGGCTGATCTTGTTGATCTTGCTGTCCTGTTTGTGGCGGTACACCTCCGGGAAGAATCTCTTCAGAAATGAATCCATTGAGTGACACCACATATAAATTAATACTATTATGAGTCGTGAGTTCTCGTAATGGAAGTTGTTCTAAAAGACAATCTAGTAACGAAAATGAAATTCTCCCAGTCTCTGCATATTTGGCTCCTACTGCAATCTAGAGTGACGACTGTGGACAAAGCCAGAGATGGGCAACCGAATGAGCATCTTTCCGATACTACTAATAAAATATAATCTCAAGTATCGCTTGCATTGCAGCTCTCTCATGATTTTTCGCTCTAGCAGATCTATTGTCCTCATTGGTCCAGTAGGCAAGTGAGTTAAGATATTTCTGTTTTTTTCGATGGAAGAGGTAAGCTATTTCTGATCCAGTAGCAAAGTCCTCAATGGGCAACGATATTGTAACATTAGTTTTATTCATTACATTTTATGTGATATAGTAATAATACTATTTCCCT
The DNA here is from genome assembly GCA_947311845.1 of Poa pratensis. Classification (NCBI taxonomy): domain Eukaryota; kingdom Viridiplantae; phylum Streptophyta; class Magnoliopsida; order Poales; family Poaceae; genus Poa; species Poa pratensis. Next base: position 17,233,445 of record CAMZMU010000059.1, on the reverse strand, counting down.
CATCACATTTTGCAGGTCTCCTCTAAAGTTTACTGATCTGAAGAAGATTAAGACTTTGTGTCACACATGAAAAAAAAGGGATTGGTACGTCCCTTAAATACTTCAGCTCTCTATTGTATCACAGGTTCACTCTTCATGAATTATTTATGACAAGTAGAAAATGATCTATTTACAAAGTAAAAATGATGTACAACTTTGCCGAACTTTACTAGCAAATGTACAACATATATACCGTCATTTTGAAGGCCATTTATTCTCTTCTTCTTTTTATCTTTTGTGTGGGAGATAGTATACTACTCCCTCTGTATCAAAATATAAGATGTTTTAGACATTTCAACATGGACCACATACGGATTGAAATGAGTGAATCTATAGACTAATACATGTTTAGGTACATCCGTATCAGGAAAATGCTCAATATGTAAAACATCTTATTTTTGATATGGATGGAGTAGTTGTTACCAATCGGGTATAGTGAACTAATGCACGGTTGGTGAAATGATGCACTTATCGCGATCCATGCCTACAAATAACTAATGCATGATGGGTGGCATTATGCACTTCTCCCGATCCCTACCTATAAAAAGGATCTTGGGACTCAGGGTCTCTGCATTTTTTACATGCGTGCACCGGAAATGAGAAAATAGGATGTTTCGTTTCAGCTCTCAGCACTTCAGCAGCTAGCTTGGTTTGGTCAAGCAGAGATACGTGTTGGGCCATGTCCCTCCACATGGAGGTGTGTTGGCAGCCCAACATCAGCCTAGAAAGTCCAACACGTTTCAACCGTTGATCGAGGTTCGCATCCAACGGCTGAGCTGCCTCCAAGTGAGGTAAGAGAAGAAGAAAGCCAAGGCAATCTTGGTGGCGTGAGTAGCAAGTAGAAAAGAGCAACCAGGACGTTGCTGCTGCTTGTGTGCTGCATCGAGTGAGTAAGAGAACACACAAGAACACCACAACCCAGTGAGAAGAGAGGAAGAAGAAGGAGAGGCGATTTCTGTCAGGATTTGGTGAATCTGACCGGTCTGCCTTCAAGCCGGTGATTGGAGGGTCAAACGTGCTTGGATCGACTCCATACTTGGTGAGCTCGTTCCTTACTTTGAGTACTTCGATCTGGATAGCTGGTTTGAGGTTTGGGTCAAAGGAGCATCAGATTTGAGATAGGTTTTGTCAGTTCGGACTGCTGCAGTTTCAGCACGAAGCAGGTTTGGTAAAAGAACAGTTTGGGCAGGCAAACGGTATCCGATTGAGCTCATCTTTGGTGGGCATGTTGGGGACACATATGTCTGTTTGTCTACTGAGTTTGGTGCTGATTGGATCGGCGGTTTAAGAGCAGTTTGCTGATTACCGAAGGGGACAGAATCTGTGATACTCTGCTTTGTGATATCTTGCCTCTTGTGGTTGTTGTTGTTATTGTTGCCGGTGGGCAACGTGCTGGTGTGTGTTGTAATCTCCAGATGTTCTGGTGAAGCCTGTGTGGACCGGTTGGTCCGCACCCGTGGTTTTTCCTCCTCACGTTGAGGTTTTCCACGTAAATCCTTGTGTCACCTGTGTGTGCGATTGTGTCTATATTTCCGCTGCATATTGCACGTGGGAGTTGTGTATCTTCTCCCTCACCTTTGCCCCCTCAACAGAGTGGTATCAGAGCTGAGGTTCAGTTTGTACTCAAGTTTCAGAGCAAGGTTTGTTTTGGGCTTAGTGCAGTTTGCTTGTGTTGAAAGATGGAAGTGAATACCAACAGAATGATATCATTGAATGGTACAAATTATCAAGCTTGGAAGAGTAAGATGAAGGATTTACTGTATGTAAAAGAATACTGGAGGCCGGTGTTCTCCACAGAGATGCCCGAGGACATGAAGGAAGATCTGTGGGAGGTACTTCATCTCCAAGCTTGTGGGTTCATTCGACAATGGGTCGATGACAATGTTTTGAACCATATCATTGATGAGACACATGCACGCACCTTATGGCAGAAATTGGAGGAGCTGTATGCTCACAAAGAAGGTACCAACAAGATGTTCTTGATCAAGAAATTGATGCGGTTAAGGTACAAAGAAGGAACTCCAATTGCAGATCATGTGAATGAATTTCAGGGCATTATTAATCAGCTATCTTCAATGGGAATCACATTTGAAGATGAAGTGAGAGCCTTGCTGCTACTTGGCTCATTACCGGACACGTGGGAGACCTTTAAGGTCACCGTTTGCAATTCAGCACCTAATGGAGTTGTCACTTGGAACCTTGTGAAGACCAAGGTACTAAATGAAGAGTCCAGAAAAATTGCAGACAAGGATAGCTCTTCTTCACACTCCGAAGTGTTGGTGACTCAGTCACGGGGGAGAAGCAAGAGTAGAGGTCCGAGTAAAGGGGCTGAAAGAAGTAGAAGCAAATCAAAAGGCAAAGGAAAGTATGCTGATTTTGTGTGCCATCACTGCCATGAGAAGGGCCATATCAAGTGGCATTGTGACGAATGGAAAAAGGATAAAAAGAAAAAGAAGAAGCAAGTTCAGAAACAGCAAGACTGTGACAGTGATAGTGAGGGCTGGATTACTGTTGTTGAGGAGATCATGTCTCTCATGCATAAGGAACATGATGGTAGTTTTGGTTCTACTACTGAGGAGAAGATCACTGTTGTTTCTGATGAGACCATCAACCTTGCAGATGGTGATCAGATGACTTGGATTCCGGACAGCGGTGCTACCATACATGCTACATCTCGTAGAGAACTCTTCACAAACTATACAGCTGGTGATTTTGGTGTTGTGAAGATGGGAAACAATGATAGAGCAAAAATCATTGGAAGAGGAGATGTGCACTTGGAGACTGAAAATGGTACGACACTTGTCCTCAAGTCGGTGAGGCATGTTGAGGCACTCCGTCTCAACATAATCTCAGTTGGTTTGCTTGATAAAGATGGGTACTTGAGCAGATTTCGAGATGCACAGTACAAGCTCACTAAAGGAAACCTGATTGTTGCTAGAGGTAACATGGTTTCAATTTTGTATCATGTTCATGCTAAGCTTTCTGCTGCTTGTGTAAATGCATTGCAGAAAGAAGACACATGTGCTTTATGGCACAAGAGACTTGGGCACATGAGTGAGAAGGGGATGACAGTGCTAGTGAAGAAAAATTTGTTGAAAGGTGTGAAAGGTGTTCACATCAAGAAATGTTCAGATTGCCTAGCGGGGAAGCAACACAGAGTTGCATTCAAGAGTCAACCTCCTCACAAGAAGCCCGAGGTGTTGGACTTGGTACATTCCGATGTTTGTAAAATGTTGGTGAGGTCAATGGGTGGAGCAAAGTACTTTGTCACATTTATTGATGACTTTTCCAGGAAGGTTTGGGTCTATGTTTTGAGGACCAAAGATCAAGTACTAAGTGTATTCAAGCAATTCCAAGTCTCAGTTGAGAGAGAAACTGAGAAAAAGATCAAGTGCATTCGCACTGATAATGGGGGAGAGTATATTGGCCCATTTGATGCCTATTGCAAGGAGCAGGGAATTAGGCACCAATTTACTCCTCTGAAGACACCACAGCTGAATGGTCTTGTTGAGAGGATGAACATGACAATTGTTGAGAGAGTTAGATGCTTGCTATCAAGTGCAAAGCTGCCTAAAAAATATTGGGGTGAGGCTTTGTCGACTGCAGTTTATCTTATTAATCTCTCACCAAGTTATCCACTGCAGGGAGATGTTCCTAACAGGGTCTATTACGACAAGGAAGTCTCATATGAACAACTGAAGGTTTTTGGGTGCAAGGCCTTTGTTCATATCCCTCAAGATGAGAGGTCAAAGCTTGATTCAAAGACACGACAATGCATATTTCTTGGCTATGGAGGTGATCAGTTCGGCTATAAGTTGTTTGATCCAATAGCAAGAAAGGTTGTGAGAAGCCATGATGTTGTGTTTGTTGAAGACCAAACAATTGAGGATATTGGGAAGACAAAGGTGCAGGTTCCGGAGCAAGTTCCGGTACATGTTTCTCCTCAAAACCAGCAGCAAGACAGATCTGATTCTGACCCAGAACCTGCTGATTCAGCTGAGCAAGAAGCTGAAAATGAAGATGCAGAAGATGTGCAAGATGATGATGATGCACATGGTGGTGCAGGTGATGAAGAAGCTCCCGAGCAGCATGAGTATGATGCTGAAAACGATGATCATGATCAAGAAGCACCAGCACCAGATAGTCCACCAGCAGCTCCACTCACACGGTCCACTAGAAACCGTGTTCCCTCCACCAGGTACCCATCAGACCAATATGTGGTGTTATTGTCAGATGGTTCAGAACCTGAGTGTTTTTCAGATGCAATGAAAGATGAGAAGAAGGAGTGGAAGAAGGCTATGCAAGAAGAAATGGATTCCTTGCATACCAATCATACTTATGAGCTGACGAAGTTACCCAAGGGTAAGAAAGTTCTAAAGAACAAGTGGGTCTACAGAATCAAGCAAGAAGAGCACACGACACATCCAAGGTACAATGCCAGGCTAGTTGTAAAAGGATTTAGCCAGAGAAAAGGTATTGACTTTGATGAAATATTTTCTCCGGTGGTGAAGATGACATCTATTAGAATGATCCTTGGCTTGGCAGCAAGTCTCAACTTGGAGGTTGAGCAAATGGATGTGAAGACAGCTTTCCTACATGGAGAGTTGGAGGAAGAAATCTACATGGAGCAGCCTTAGGGGTTTCTTGTTAAAGGCAAAGAAGACTATGTGTGCAAGTTGAAGAAAAGTCTCTATGGCCTGAAACAAGCATCAAGACAGTGGTACATGAAGTTTGAATCTGTCATGGGGGAGCAAGGCTACAAGAGGTGTAGCTCAGACCATTGTGTATTTATATAGAGGTTCTCAGGTGATGATTTTATCATGTTGTTGCTCTATGTTGACGATATCTTGATTGTTGGCAAGAATGTCTCAAGAATTGCTAGACTAAAGAAAGAGTTGAGCAAAAGTTTTGCCATGAAAGACTTGGGTCCAGCAAAGTGTATTCTTGGCATGAGAATTGAGAGAGACAGAAAATCCAACAAGTTGTACTTGTCTCAAGAGAAGTATATTGAGAAAGTACTTCGCAAGTTCAAGATGGACAAGGCAAAAAGTGTGAGCTGTCCATTAGCATCTCACTTCAAGTTGAGCAAGAAGCAATGTCCCTCCGATGAGAAGATGGAAAAGGAAATGCAGAATATTCCTTATGCTTCAGCGGTTGGCAGTTTGATGTATGCTATGGTGTGCACACGGCCTGACATTGCTGAAGCGGTTAGTACTGTGAGCAGATTTATGTCTAATCCAGGAAAACCACATTGGGAAGCCGTGAAGTGAATTTTGAGGTATCTCCGGGGCACCACAAATATGAAGATTTGTTTTGGTGCTAATGAGGCCAAGCTGATTACATTCTCAGATTCAGACATGGCTGGAGATGTTGATACAAGAAAGTCTACTTCAGATTATTTGGTTACCCATTCAGGGGGAGCAGTGGCATGGCAAAGCAGGTTGCAAAAATGTGTGGCATTGTCCTCAACTGAAGCTGAGTATATTGCTGTAACAGAGGCGAGCAAAGAGCTATTGTGGCTGAAACGATTGGCTAGAGAGCTTGGTTTTGAACAAGACAAGTATGTGATGTTTTGTGATAACCAGAGTGCCATTCACCTAAGTAATAATGCAAGTTTTCATTCGAGGTCGAAGCATATTGAGGTATGCTATCATTGGATTCGGGATGTGCTGAATTCCAAGAAAATGCAAATTGAGACGCCAGTGTAGATCGAGTGGATTTTTCCTCTGTTTTTTTTGAAATTTCCAGATCCAGTTCATGGATTTTTCAAATTTTCTGTCATTTTTTTGCTTACTAACATCCATCTGGGCAAGGGAGGAGGCACAACCCTCCCTCTCTGCTGCCGGATTTGGGCAGGGAGACCTCTGCCGGAGAACTCGGCTTCAGCCGGTGGCGTCCCGCCATGCTTTCCTTGGAGAAGCGGAAGGCGGCCAGATGGGGACGACGCCCCGCCACTCCTTTCTAATTCCTGACATTTCTGCCTTTTTTTGGCGAATTTGTGTTGAATCCATTTTTAATCTTATTGAAACTATGTTGGATTTTTGGTATTCTTTCAAGATCCCGTGGAAAATTTAGAAGTTCATCATAGATTCTTCATTGCAGATCTATGTAGAATGTTAAAACTAGGAAACTAGCTCGAAACGCGTCACACGAACACGTCCTCGTGTACCCGCGGTGCCGGGGGAGATACTCCGCAACTCGCCCCGCGGGAGGCCAGCTTCCAGCGCGATACGCAAGACAGTAAGCCGGCGCTTTTGACACCAGACGCCCCAGCCCCTCGGGAAGCCCCGTCTGAGGAAGCCGGCGATGATTGGTTGAACTAAGCCGGACTTGGCCTCTCTTAGCTCGGTTTTCGATACCCGGCAAAATCTAGATGAAGTCGTCGAACAACGGAAGTATGAACAAGGGTTTGAGGAGATAAAAGTAGGTTGTATTGATAGGTTGTCGATTGTTTGCTTAATTTCAATCGGCCGTCACCTCTCACATATATATGAGGCGGCTGGACTTCCCGTACAAGTATTGGACTTCTACAAGGCTTACAAATCATAGTCTAAGTCGAATCCATCTCTAAAATAGGCAACTTTTGACCGACAACGTTGCCTTCAAACTTGCTGGCTACTTCGGAAAGTTGCCTTTTGCCTTCCGTATTGGCTTCAAACTTGCCTTCTTCCTTATAGATGAGATATCTTGATCGGCTTCGTATTAGACCCGGATTTCAGAATCTGTCCGGCTTCTTTTAGAAAGTTGCCTCCCATTTTCCAGCCTTGATCTTGGAAAGTTGTCTTCTCTTTTTTCCGCCTTGATCTTGACCTTGAAAGTTGTCTTCTATTTTTCTGCCTTGATCGGTGGACAGTTGACTTGCCGGCTTGTATTGACAAAGTTGGCTTCTTTTATGCCGTCTTGTCTTGACAATGTTGACTTCTTTTCTGCCGCCTTGTCTTGACAACGTTGACTTCTTTTTGCCACCTTGTTTTGACAAAGTTGGCTTTGCCACCTTGTTTTGAAGTTGGCTTCTTTTCAGCCACCTTTATTGCTTTCCTTTGACTTAGCTCGCTATGTCTTCAGGCAACTTTGCACTCCCGAATCCAGCTTCCGCCTTGTTCCGTTGCCGGATTATTGGCGGCCTTCTTCCGGCCGTCTTTTCCTGGAAAGTTTCCCAGATCACCATTTTAGCCTTCTTTGTTGCCTTCTTTAAGCCGCCAAATCTCCTTGAACCTGAAACTGGCAATCTGCCAAAAACGGGTGCTAACACATGCCCCCCTGTTTTCTAGTAGAGCTTGCGTACTAGAAAATATTCAATGTAGAAGTTTTTGTCTAAGGGCGATGCTTAAGCTCATCGGCCATATGCTAAGGGCGATATATGTATATCGGCCATACGTGCAACTCATGCAGTTTGCCACACGCTCGGGTGGAATTTCTTCAAGTATTTCCCATTGATAGCTCGAGGCAACATGCTGCCTTCCAATGTCTCCACCAGATAAGAGTTGCCGGGTACTATTCTCGCGACTCGCAGCGGCCCTTCCCAGTTTGGGGACCATTTGCCAAATTTCCGGCTTCTGGAGCCAACTGGCAATATAACTTTCCAGACCAAGTCGCCAATTTGAAAGTCTTTTAGCCGGACCTTCTTATTGTAAGTTTTTGCCACCCGCAACTTTTCCTTCTCAATTTCTCTCAAGGCAATAACACGCTTGTCGGCTACTTCATCAACATTGTCCATCATCAAGCTGCAGTAGTCTTCAGCCGACAAGTCATCTTGCTTAGCAACCTCAAGGCAGCCAGATTCACTTCTACTGGCAAAACGGCTTCTTGTCCATACACCAACTCAAAAGGAGTTGCCTTGTTGCTCCATGCCTTGAGATCCTGTGAGCCCACAATGCTTCGGACAGTACTCGTGCCACCTCCTTGGATGATCCTGTACCTTCTTCTTGATCAATTTGACCAAGATTTTATTGCTTGACTCGGCTTGTCCGTTGGCTTGTGCATAGTAGGGAGATGAACTGAGCATCTTGATTCCAAGTGATTCGGCAAATTGCTTCACCTCCTTAGCCATGAAGGAAGTACCTTGATCTGTGGTAAGAGTCTGCGGAATGCCGAATCGATGGATGATATGTTCTGTAATAAACTGGATCACCTCCTTGTGGGTCATGTTTCTGAGAGGTACTGCTTCAGACCACTTGGTGAAATAATCAGTAGCCACCAATACGAACCGATGCCCCTTGGATGAAGGCGGATGGATCATGCCGACAAAGTCAAGCGCCCAACCCCGGAAAGGCCACGGTTTTATAATTGGATTAAGAGGTGAAGCTGGCACCAACTGAATATCTCCAAACTTCTGGCAGGTTTCACATCCCCTGTAATATCTGAAGCAGTCATTGATCATTGTCGGCCAATAAAAACCTGCTCGCCTGAGCATCCACTTCATCTTGTGGGCCGACTGATGTGTTCCACATAAACCATCATGTACCTCTCCCATGGCAACTCTAGCTTCGTCTTCATTCAAGCACTTTAGAAGAAGACCATCGGCAGTTCGGCGATATAAGGCGGCATCCACCAATGTATACTTGAGAGCTAGGCGCCGAACTGCTCTGTCTGTTTTTCGACTTGGATCTTGTAAATAGTCAATATAAGGTTGTCTCCAGTCGTCCGCCAAGTTGTCACTTGACTCCTCCTTAGCCGGCTCCAACAAGCCGGCTTCCTGTTTGGCTTTCTCCTTAGCCGGCTCCAACAAGCCGGCTTCCTGACTGGCTTCCTCCAAGTTGGCAACATGAGTTGTTGGCTGTTCCTTGATAAAGAATAAACCACGACTGACGTGATAGCCAGATGCCTGTTGTGCCAACTCATTCGCAAGCCAATTGTCTTGCCTAGGAACATGAGATATGTGGAAATAATCCAACGTTGAAATCATATCCAGGCATCTATCAAGATAAATGTTGAGAGACCCGCTGTTGCATTGACAAATCTTGGCCACTTGCTGGACAATAAGCAACGAATCTCCATATGCCTCGACATGAGTTACCCCTGCGTCAACAATATTTCTAGCCCGAATAGAAGTGCTTCGTATTCGGCTTCATTGTTAGTGCATAAATAGTCAAGACGACAAGAGGCTTCAAAAACAGTACCGTGTGGTGAGATGTACACAATGCCAACTCCTTGTCCGCTGCTGCAGACTGAGCCGTCAAAATAAAGCTTCCACGGTACAGCCGACACAATATTTAAGCCGGCTTCTTCCTCCAGGTCAATCCGATGTTCAACAATAAAGTCAGCTACAATTTGGCCTTTCATAGATTTTAGTGGTTCATAAGCCAAATCATATTCAATCAACCCGTACGCCCACTTGCCGATTCGTCCACTAGAATCGGCCTTTGTATCATGTGTTTGAGAACATCGGTCTGACCAAAGACTTTGCATTCACTGGACAGCAGATAATGGCGCAATTTGGTGCAGGCAAAGTAAAGAGACAAACACAACCTTTCTACAAAGCTGTACCTTGACTCGGCATCCAGCAAACGTCTACTCAGATATGTGATGACGTACTCTTGTCCTTCGGCTTCCTGAGTTAAGGCAGCTCCGATCACTTTGTCCTCAGCAGCAATATAAAGCCGGAAAGGTTGACCATGAGCCGGCTTCCTGAGAACTGGAGGAGTAGACAGGCAAGTTTTTATCTTGTCAAACGCCTCTTGCTGCTTTGCCCCCCAGGTGAATTCATCATCGTTCTTGAGCCGAAGGATCTGTGTAAATGCATCAACTTTTCCAGACAAGTTAGCAATGAATCTTCTCAAATAGTTTACCTTGCCCAGAAACTTCTGCATGTCATTTTTGCAACCCGGCGCCTGTATCTTCTGGATGGCTTCAATCTTTGCCGGATCAACTTCTATGCCATGTTCATGTATGATGAAACCAAGGAATCTCCCAGCCGACACGCCAAAGGCACACTTCAAAGGATTCATCTTGAGCCCGTACTTCCTCATTCTTTCAAACGCCAGCCGCAAGTCGGCCAAGTGATTTGACTCGCCGTCCGACTTAACCACCACGTCGTCAATATATACCTCCAGTACGACTCCCAGAAGATCATGGAATATCAGGTTCATCGCTCTTTGATAGGTGGCTCCGGCATTCTTCAATCCAAAAGTCATCACGGTCCATTCGAACAAGCCAACAAAGCCTGGGCAGCGAAACGCCGTCTTAGCCGAATCTTCTTCGGCCATAAATATTTGGTTGTAACCTGCGTTGCCATCCAAGAAGCTGATAACTTTGTGACCTGAGGCTTCGTTGATAAGCATGTCGGCTATTGGCATAGGGTACTCATCCTTTGGCGTGGCTCGATTCAAATCCCTGAAATCAATACACGCCCTATCTTGTCGGATCCTTTCTTTTCGACCGGCACAATGTTGGATAACCATTCGGCATACTTACAGGGCCGAATAAAGTTGGCTTTCAAAAGCCTGCCAATTTCCGCCTTTATCCGATCATAGATCAGTGGATTAAATTTGCGAGCCGGCTGCTTGTATGGTCTGAAGCCGGCTTTGATAGGCAACCGATGTTCGACCAACTCTCGGCTTAACCCAGGCATCTCGTGGTATTCCCATGCAAAGCAATCCACGTACTCTTGACTAGCGCGATTAATTCAGACTTATAATCGGCCGCCAACTTTTGCTTTACAAATGTCGGTCTAGGGACAGTGCCATCCCCAATGTCAACTTCTTCCAGCAAGTCAGCCGATGTAAAGCCTTGTCCCAACTTATCCATGTCGTCTGGTTCTTCAATTGCTTCGTACATATCGTTCCTTTCGGCCGATACTTGTCCAGACGCTTCTGCAGCCACTCATCATTTTGATCCATCTACTTGAGCGGCAGCCGATTGCACCAATCGGCTTTAGAGATACTGGCACGAATCCGTCCCTGGTAGCACTTAGGAAGTCGAACCGGATAAATCACGCCCAGAAAGGCATGTGACATTAGAATGTTGCCAGTCAACAATCGACTCGGCTAACGCAATGCATGCCGATTCGTCAGCATGGACAACTTCAACTTCGTCGTCAACCCATTGCACGAGTTGCTGGTGCATAGTAGACGGAACACACTGGTTAGCATGAAGCCAATCCCGTCCTAGCAGCACATTGTAGTTTCCCTGCACCTCAGCAACAAAGAAGGCGGTAGCCAAAGTCTTGCTTCCTACTGTGAGCTCCAAGCTGATAACGCCTTTGGCTTCTACTCCTTCTCCTCCTTCGAACCCATTTAACACCATGTTTGTCTTCATCAGGTCGCCATCATCTAGTTGTAGCTTCTTGAAGACAGAATATGGCATCAAGTTTACCACAGCGCCGCCATCCACCATCATCCTGGTGACCGGCTTGCCATCAATGTGTCCTCTGACGTACAGAGGCTTGAGGTGTTTCACCGGCTTGTCAGGTTTTTCGAAGACAACATTTTTGGGTCCAAAGTTGATTTGCGCAACCTCGCCTTCTTTGACAGCACGGAACTCAGCCGGCAAGTAATACACCATGTTGATGTCCACCCGTCGAGCGGCGATTCTTCATAATCTAGCAGATCTTCATCTGTCAAATTGCCTGACTCATCCATTGCGACTCTGACATTGCTGGTTCTTCTTCTGCCTTTTCTCCATTGCGAGGTCTTCGACTTGCCGGCTTCTCTGTGGCCGGATCTTGATTGCCAGCTCCTTTGCCAAACTTGCCATCGCCAAGTCTGCTGCTTCGACTTCGTCAGCCCATGAAGAATAGGTGATAGCCGGCGTAGCTGCCGGCTCTATTTCACTATCGACAGCAGGACTCATGGTAGTTGGTGCGGAAGCCGCCATAAGGACTGGCCTAGGAATCCACTTTTGCGCCGGCAACATTGGTCGCTCAGCATTGAATTTGACGTCCCTGATTGACTCTCAGCTCTTCTTCTGCCTTCTCCCGGTTCCTTGCCTTTGCAGTTTCCGCTTTTGTGTCTTTGTTATACCTGGCGGGCACCACTTTGGCTGAGTATATTTTGGATCCCGGGGTTGAGCTTTCATGGCTTGACTGGAGCTAGCTTCATGATCATTGGTTGCTGGCTTTGGCGCGATAGCAAGTATCGGCTCACTGTTTGCCGGCTCTGTAATCGGGTCCTTCAATTTTAGCACATGAGTTCCAACAACCAATAAGTTGTCTGAGACTAATCCGCCTTCTGGCTCCGCCTTTTTAGCACCTTGCGCCTTGATCCGCCAATATGACGTCTCCGGGATACACAAGCCGGCTTTGCATAGATGGCCGGATTGCCCTGCGTTTGACCTCGTCAGCCGGCCTCTGGTGCCGGCTATTTTCCTCCGTGGATGGTGACCTTGGTCGTTTCCCATACTGCCACTGGTGCGACCTGACCCGGCCTGGCGCACGTACTTGTTCAGCAGCATGTCAAAAGTTGGCTTTGTCTTCCTTGGTCTATATTCAACCTGGTTTGTCTTCCATCTGCCAACTTCTGGGCTCTTGGGCTTGATAAATCTAGGCGGCGACTTGTCTGACCGTGGTCTTGCCCCCCGAGTGTAGGGTTGTTGATGGTAATCTTGATGACTTCGCCTCCATCGGGTTGCCGGCTCACTATAACTTGTCTTCCTGCCGCCTTGCTGCTGGCCACCTTCCTGGGTTCACCAACAACAACATTATTTATTAGCGGCTTCGGCTGCCTCTGGCCGAAGTAGAACTTTCTTTCCCTCCAGATCTAGCACGTTTACTGGAAACGGCTGTGTCAATTGCCATGCCGGCAAAGCTCAATCGTCCGTCGTTGAGGGCCGATTGGATCTGTTTACGAAAGACATTGCAATCATTAGTAGCATGAGAGAAAGAATTGTGATACTTGCAATAAGCCCGCCGCCTTAATTCATCAGGCGATGGTATAACATGATTTATCCTTATCACTTTATCCTTCAACAAGGCATCAAATATTCTATCACACTTGCCTACGTCAAAGCTGCATTTTATTTCGTCATCCCGATTTTTACGAATCGGCTTTAGATCATCACACATGTATGGTTTGGCCTTGCTGGGCCAAACAAACTCAGCGGAATAAACATCGGCTTCATCACCGGAGTCGGCATCGTTGTCAACAATATTAAGCCGGCTCCTGCTCATCCGATGCGAGTCTTTTGACTCATTGACCCGGCTCTCTTGAGCCAACGCTCTCTCCTGGACTTGGCCAACAGACAAGAATTCATGTCCTTCTAACCTCTCTTTCAGGTAGGACCTTAACCATTGAAAACCAAGTCAGCCATGTCTCTTTCAGTTATTGCCAAACTATAACATCGGTTTCTGGTATTTCTAAATCTCTTGACGTAATCGGATACCGATTCATCTGCTTCTGCTAACCGATGTAAGGTGGACAACTTGAGTTCTATTTCGCCGGCAAAGAAGTGTTCATGGAATTTTGCTCTAATGAAACCAAGTATGTATAGAATTAGGAGCTAAAGCCGAAAACCAAGAAAACGCAATGCCGGTTAAAGACAATGAGAACAGGCGAACTTTAATGTGATCATGTTAGCTTCGCCTAATTGAGCCAAGTACTGACTAATATTCCCATGTTGACTTATTATCTACACCATTAAATTTGGTAAATTCAGGACTCTATAACCAGGTGGATAAGGTTGCAGATCAAATAATCGGGGTAGGCTTAGTGTAAGTCTATGTTTTGGCATAACCCCAGTTTGTCATAAGCTATTTGGTCCAATTTCTCCTGAACTCGGCTAAAATCGTCCATAATGGCCGATTGAGCCGGCACAGGAGAAGAGTTGGCAGTAGGGCCAGCTTGCACCCAAGTTGCCGAATTTTGATTCGGCATTGACTCATGACCCAGAGTCCGTTGACCCGGCTGGCTTGCCGGATTAGGCATACTCTGGATAGGAGTTGGACATGGCAGCGTAGGCACAAGTTGGTTTTCCCTGCTTTGACCGATCGGCTGTTTGTCCGATGGCTGATCATGGAGCGTGTTTTTCTTAGCCTTTTCATGTTCTAGCATAAGATCGTAAACATTGGCAGTACCTTGCGAAACATGAAATTGAATTTCGGCTATTTGTTCAGAGGAAAAAAGGCTATTGCTTACAGCGGGTTTGTCAACGTTGACGTCCAGGGGCACGAACTCCGGCTCCTTGATCGGCGAGATGACTCCTTGCCGATCTACCTTGAAGCTGGCTAAGTACAGCTCCTGGTCTTCTTGGTCCCGCTTGGCTCGCAGCGCCTCGAACTCCTCGTCTCTTTTCTTCTTCCACGCCTCCAGACCTTGGCGTTGTTCTTCTGACAACTTCTCGAGAGTTGGCTTGATGATGTTGTCAGCGTTGATGCCGGCAGCGTCGGTCTTGGAATTGGTCATTGCTGTCCAATTTTCAGATCGAATCGTCCCCAGCGGAGTCGCCAAAAAGTGTGTTGCGCTCGAAACGCGTCACACGAACACGTCCTCGTGTACCCGCGGTGCCGGGGGAGATACTCCGCAACTCGCCCCGCGGGAGGCCTGCTTCCAGCGCGATACGCAAGACAGCAAGCCGGCGCTTTTGACACCAGACGCCCCAGCCCCTCGGGAAGCCCCGTCTGAGGAAGCCGGCGACGATTGGCTGAACTAAGCCGGACTTGGCCGCTCTTAGCTCGGTTTTCGATACCCGGCGAAATCTAGATGAAGTCGCCGAACAACGGAAGCATGAACAAGGGTTTGAGGAGATAAAAGTAGGTTGTATTGATAGGTTGTCGATTGTTTGCTTAATTTCAATCGGCCGTCACCTCTCACATATATATGAGGCGGCTGGACTTCCCGTACAAGTATGGACTTCTACAAGGCTTACAAATCATAGTCTAAGTCGAATCCATCTCTAAAATAGGCAACTTTTGGCAGGCAACGTTGGCTTCAAACTTGCTGGCTACTTCGGAAAGTTGCCTTTTGCCTTCCGTATTGGCTTCAAACTTGCCTTCTTCCTTAGAGACGAGATATCTTGATCGGCTTCGTATTAGACCCGGATTTCAGAATCTGTCCGGCTTCTTTTAGAAAGTTGTCTCCCATTTTCCAGCCTTGATTTTGGAAAGTTGTCTTCTCTTTTTTCCACCTTGATCTTGACCTTGAAAGTTATCTTCTATTTTTCTGCCTTGATCGGTGGACAGTTGACTTGCCGGCTTGTATTGACAAAGTTGGCTTCTTTTATGCCGCCTTGTCTTGACAATGTTGACTTCTTTTCTGCCGCCTTGTCTTGACGAAGTTGGCTTCTTTTCAGCCACCTTTATTGCTTTCCTTTGACTTAGCTCGCTACGTCTTCGGGCAACTTTGCACTCCCGAATCCAGCTTCCGCCTTGTTCCCGTTGCCGGATTATTGGCGGCCTTCTTCCGGCCGTCTTTTCCTGGAAAGTTTCCCAGATCACCATTTTAGCCTTCTTTGCTGCCTTCTTTAAGCCGCCAAGTCTTCCTTGAACCTGAAACTGGCAATCTGCCAAAAACGGGTGCTAACACACAAATAGTGCCGGGGGGGGGGGGGGGGGGGAGTTACATGAGAGAAATCCGCTCTCCAAAGCAGAGTCGTATCTTTGTTTGATTGGCTCATCTATTGTAAATTTCCTAGCTTGGTCCCAATCACATTTATTACTGACAGGGGATTGTGCGTGTGCCTGCGGTGGCAGCTGTTTTCCCCCACTTCCCCACATGCATTGCTCGCGAAATTCCTTGTTTACGAGCGAGCGAGCGCTCGCGCGGTCGCGACGCCTCCTCCTCCCCTTCCCTTGACCCCTTTCTCTTCTTTCCTCCACCCTTCCACACCACCGAGACGGCGTCGGCGACGCTACCGCGACCGGTAGGGAGCCGCGCTGGAGAAGACACCGTCGAGAATGGAGCGAGGCTACAACCGAGCACTGAACTTATCAATGGGGGTAGGGGCGCGTCGCTGGAACCAGAGATGAAGGGGTGCTGGGGGCTTAGAGTTATGGTCAGGGACGGCGGCGGACCGGTGGAGGTGGCGATTTGAGAGGGTTGGGCGGCGAGGTGGCCGCGGGTGGGGGTGGCAGGCGGTTCGCCGGCTGTGGATGCGGGGTGGAGACGATCTTCTTCCTCCCAACGTCCTTATCCTTTTGTTGCCATAATCCACGTGAGCACTCACGTGCGTGTAAGTTAGCTCGCCCCATTGCTCGGCAGATACAGAGGAAGGGCGCTCTGTGAAATAATTATTGCGCGCTGAACATAAGAAAAATTAATAATAAAAAGAAAACATCCCGGTCTGTGCTCTGAAGTCATGAATGCACAAGAAGAAAATGGCACGTTGTGGCATGCAAGCAGAAGAAACCTTTTTTGGTTTCCAACAGGAGAGAGCTTGTGATCAAATTAATTCCTTTCAAGTGCAGCTTCTGAAAGTTGCTGTATTTTCCTACTTCTCAATTCAAGTGCAGCTATTTATTGGGATGGATGTTGTCTTTTTTTTATTTGAGTGGATGGGATGTTGTCGTGCGTGCACTCCGGCGGAAACTACCGCACGACGCCGATGAGGTTGACACCTTTGACTACTCTGGTCCCACTCATCGGTGGGCTTCCTTGTATTTTTTTTAGTGGAAGGTGGGCTTTCCTTGTAATTGCGTCTGGACTTGACACGAACAAGCCGACTCGAACTCGACCCAATTGGGTTCTACTTTTGGCCCATCCGAGCCCATGGATTCTATAGTGTCAACTCATTAGCTGGGCCAGGGAGTTGCTTACCAGGCAGTTACACTTGGTACCGGATGCAACTGTAAGATCCGATCTGCCGGTCGCCGCCGGCGAGATGGACCTGCCGGCGAGCCGCAGCCGGTGGCGGAGGCGGAGCGCCCGAACCAACGTGCCCCTCCTCGTGGCCATCCTGCTGCTCCTCCTTCCGGCATCCTTCCTGCTCTCGTCCGCCTACTCCTCCCTGCTCCGCTCCCTACTCCCCTTCTCCGCCTCTCCCTCTGCCTCCAGCAGTGGCGGCGGCGTTCAGAGGTGTGGGCGCTCGGCGGAGCTGGATGGGGAGAAGTTCCTGTGGTACGCGCCGCACAGCGGGTTCAGCAACCAGGTGGGCGAGCTGCGGAACGCCGCGGTGGCGGCGGCGCTGCTCAACCGCACCCTCGTCGTGCCCCCCGTGCTCGACCACCACGCCGTCGCCCTCGGGAGCTGCCCCAAGTTCAGGGTATCCGACCCCGCCGACCTCCGCGCCGCCGTCTGGGACCACGCCCTGCAGCTCCTCCGGGAGCGGAGGTAAAGCTCGCACCGCACCTTCTCTGCGATACTTTTCGCCGGTTGGTTCAGTACGAAAATTGATTGAATTCAAGAATGAAGACACGTCCCGCTTGTGGGCGATACTTAAGTGACCAGGGGGGGTTATCGGAGATTATCCCCTAGGCAATATTTGTGATTTGGAATCACACTGATATAGAGATGTCATTTGGTTGTTACACACTTAGAGATGTCATTAGGTTGTTACACACTTACGCTCGTGGCTCGCAGAGTGCTCACTTTACTAGTTAGCGCAATGGTGATATAATTTCTGGTTCTCCACATTGTTCGTTATAGGTTTCCATGTTCCTATGAATTGGAATAATGTCATGCGTATCTAGTATTGATTCTGACTGTTTATGTTTCAGGTATGTTTCGATGGGTGACATAGTTGATCTATCCCCAGTGAAGACTTTGGTTAGGACGATTGATTTTAGGGTGTTTGTTTCATTATGGTGTGGTGTAGATATGCGGAAAACTTGCTTTTCTGGGTTGTGCTGCTCTGTTTCTGGCGGTGGATCATTGCCTAGTGACTACGACAAATGCCGATCTTTGCTGTCTGGTTTAGAAGGCAGTGGAAGTAGTGGTTGTGTGTATCCTGTTCAGGATGACTGTAGAACGACCGTATGGACATACCAAGAGAATAATGATGGAGCACTGGATTCATTTCAACCAGATGAAGAGTTAAAAAGGAAGAAAAAGATTTCATACGTTAGGAAGCGCAGAGATATATACAAGGGTTTAGGGCCTGGTTCTAAGGCTGAGGATGCTACCTTGTTGGCATTTGGGACACTTTTCTCAGGACCATACAAGGGATCAGAGTCTTATTTTGATATCCATGAATCACCAAAGGACCGTAGAATACAGACTGTACTTGAGAAAATTGAGTTCCTTCCTTTTACTCCAGAGATCATGGCTGCAGGGAAGGAGTTTGCCAAGAGCAAGATTAAGGAGCCTTTTCTTTGTGCACAACTAAGATTGTTAGATGGCCAATTTAAGAACCACTGGAAATCTACATTTTCTGCCCTTAAGGAGAAATTGAAAGCTCTTGATTTGGAGATGGAGAGAAACAAGTCTCATGGTCCTATTCACATTTTCATCATGACTGATCTTCCACCAGCAAACTGGACGGAAACCTATCTTGCAGATATTGCAGAAGATGAGAGATATGAACTGTACACCTTGAATGAAAATGATGTTCTGCAAACTGCAGAGAAGCTTATGGCTGCTGAACATGGAATAAGGTCTGGATTCCTTCCAAAGGTTGCAGAAAGCTTGAACAAGGATTGTGATACAGTTCAACTGCCGGAAATTTTGTTATATGTCGAAGAATCTGTTTGTGGCTGTGCATCTCTAGGATTCGTTGGGACCGCTGGATCAACCATAGCAGGAAGCATAGAAACAATGAGGACGAACAATGTCTGCAAATTGTAGAAGAAGTACATCCTTTGAGCAAGCTGCCAGGGAGCTAACTGGTGCTACGTACTTAACAAGTTTAACATCAGTGGGGGCTGTTGCACTACAGAGAGCTGAATCTTTGCACTACGAGTTTAACACCAGTTTCTTCCTCAGGTTCTACCGACTCTACAGTGTTGAGCATCTACTGCGGTATAGTTTGCTTCAAAATCACTCTTTTTTCCTTTTTTTTAGTTGTATAGATAGATAGGGTTCATTTTTGTGGCTGTGCCTAGATTATGTTTTCTTTCATCCTCCAGTTTTGTCACGGCGGGTGAGGACAGTGGTATCTTGTGTAGAGAACTGTTGGAATGAAGCAGATTTTAGGCTCTCTTCTTGCTACTGATGCATGTTAGTCATGCATGTCCTTGTGTAGAGAACTGTTGGAATGAAGCATAGAAACAAGGACTGTTTCTTCAGCCATGCATGTCCTTGTTTTTGAAGTTTCCTTGACTGAAATGAGATCTATATAAAAAAAAGGACATTAAAGAAAGCTAACTGGGTCTGTACATCTAATTGTATATTTGTCAGAACTTATAATGAAATAAGCTCTAGTACTCCAAGAAGCTTGGCTTAGCTAGTAATGGGTCATTTGCTAGTGAGTTACTCCTATCAAAAGAAACTTCTACCCCTTTGATGATGCGTCATTTACATCAAATCACAACACTTTTTTTTGTTGAAATAGTCTATTTAATTCTTTTTTCCCTATGATTTTCAACTTGTCCTAGGCTGCCGATCTTTCCCAATCATCAAGTATACTACGACACATAATAATTATATGACAACATGTGTGTATAACATATCTAGGATCGTACTTATATTTATTAATACATAAGCTACATAAGTATGATGACAAGATCAGATGCTCGCCTTATGACGTGATCAAACCACTATTGCGACCTGGTTCCCTTCTCCACTCCTCCCTTCCACATGACTCATCCTGCACGGTCGAACCCCTGGCTAAATTGTACTTCTTGCGCCGTGGCCATCTGATCCTCATCCTCTCATCTACACCCTCCCCCAAAAACCCCAAAGTGAGGAACAATGGGAAAATGTGTGCAGCATGCAACAATCCCTGAAAACTCAAAGTTACACTATGTGTTGTCGCATGTTGCACGTGGCAAAGTTGTACTATGCAACATGCAACAATCCTTGAAAACTCTAAGTTGCACTATGTGTTGTCTCATGTTGCATGTGGCCAACTGATACATCGAAGTACAACCAACCGCAACAAAGTTTTATATTAAAAAAACCCAAAATTGGCCTCACTGCCCTTCTTCCAAGATTTTGAATAAACCTAATGGGTCATTGGTGTCCACTTCTATAGTAAGGCGATGGAGGAAGAAGCCCTCACCATTGCCCACTAGGGACACACTCCTCTTTGTTGTTGTTGATGATGGAATCATAGTGCTAATCGGAAATGGATGCTTGCCAGAGATAATGAGATCATTGGTGCTTTACATTCATGAGGCGCCACAGAGGGATATGTGTTTCTTTGGGGAAGCAATCAATCAAAGATAGCAAATATTGAAGCTAGCGAAAAAATATCTAGTGGGTTTCCTTGATGATTGGGAAAACACACATGTTGTCATACGATTTTTCCTTTCTTGGGTTGCCTCAACAATATGATTTTTTGTTAAATGTAGGATCACATAATGATTGAAGATGCAACATTTCCTAGTTAAGGGAAGGGCATTCTATAAACTTATTACATCATCTAGTTAATTTCCCCTTGAAAGGTTGCCTAAGGCGGTCTTGTTGTGGTTGCCAGCTAGCTGACCCACTTGGGGCTCGTGAGCATTCCTAGGTTATAAGTAGTGATCTTTTCACCTCGAATGCTCCGTCGTCGACGCTATATGAAGCAAGTTTCCCGCTCCTTCTATATCTTCCTCTAGTCTTCCCTAGCAAGCCTACTTTTCTCTTTGGCCTTCCTTTGATGAACCCCTCCCTACCGACTCGGTTATTTCACCGGCGATGAGGAGGAGGAGGAGGAGGAGGAGGAGGGGGGGGGGGGGGGGGGGGGGGGGGTCATAGGGCCCGACATACCTTGACACCTACACACACATAATAGATCATATACTTCTTTCCCTTCGGTTTAGCAATGTGGAAGTTGCCTGTATGAGATTTCTGCCCTCGTGTATTCTTTTCTTCCGGTGACGGCAATTGTGTCCTCCATCTCTACTACCAGTCGGCAATACCAACGGAGACTTCATCTCCCCACCTTCCCCTCATCCACTCGCAAAGAAAAGAAATTCCCCAAATCTAATCGCACCCAGAAGAGGGTAGACATTAGTTCAAGAAAATCTTGTTCATAATCTACAGCAAGCTTCGATAGTAGGAATCTCTCTCGAGAATAGGTTGAATCGGCGTATCCAGAAGTTTCCATAGCCAAAGGAGTCTAAACCAGGGAAGCATATGCCCAATTGTCCAAGGTGAGTTCGCCTTCTTGCCGCTCTAGAGCGGCACGACCTAGATCCACTCCAGTTAAGCGCTCGTATCGAAGAGAAAGATCTAGGTACCATGATGTAATTCCTAACTTCTTAGGGCCTCTTGAAAACTTCTTGTCCTATATTTTTTGACGTGGCCTTTTGTCCTACATTGAACTTCTCCATTGGCATTTTGGTAACGGAAAGCTTATCCCCAATTTTGGCCATACGTTTTACCTTTACGAAAAAGCATCCATGCACATAGTAAAACAACATCCACACTGAATCGTCATAAGAAAAAGCCAGTGAACACAGGAGGTTTCATCTTGCTCTGTTGAGCTGGATGCACATATGCGAGGAACCCCTGCGGCATGCATGACGTACGTTCCTTGCATGCGAGCTCCTTTCCACGTCTTTATGCACCTAATCCGCAAGTATTTCCAAAACAGCAGCAGAACTGAAAGCTACACACATAAACAAAGTTACCAAATCTACACATCACTCCTCAGCCGGTCGGCGAGTGAGAGGCGATGGGTTTTCCATGTGAGTTGTGATCGATCTGCCGTGTGTACTTACGATGAGCCTTGCCCGCGCGTGCGTGCTCTCCCTTGTGCACCCTGGCTTGTCTTGTAGCCGCGCGCCGCAACAAACCTCCGTGGACGCACTCAGGCATGCTCCCCCTCGCGCGCGGCGTGCCAGAGGCCGGAGCCGGCTGGCCTTTTTGTACCCCGCCCACGCCGTGCCATCGCCATTGCCATCCGGAGCGAGAGCGAGCTAAGAGAGGGTTCGATCGAGGTAGCTAGGTACGGTAGCCATGGCGGGAGCCCTCGAGCTGGCGCTGTTCCACGGGCCGGAGCGCAGCCTGTTCCACCGGCTGGTGCGGGACCTGGCGCAGGACGCGGAGAGCATGAGGTGGGTGATGGCGCTCTGGCTCTGGTTCGAGTCCGCGGGGCACCACGGCTTCATCCGCCGCCTCTCCGCGCTGCCGGGCCCCGTCGTGCTGTGCTTCGTCGAGGAGGCGCTCGCCTGCCTCGCCCGCCTCGCTGACCGGAAGCTCGCCGGCGCCGGCGATCTCCTGCCATGCACGAACGCGCTCCTGGCCGAGCCCATCGACGATGTGGGATACTTCGAGGCGAACCGCGACGAGGTCATGCCCGGCGTCAGGTCCCTGTACAAGAACGTCTGCCGCGTCGTCTTCGACGACAGCTGCCTCGCGGCCGACGCCCTGTTCCTGCCGAGGTCCGCGACCAGCAGAAACCGTTCCGTGCCGCGCGCCGTCGGCACGCCCGTGGTGGCCGCGTTCGCCGGCTCCGCCCCAGGGGTCCGCCAGACGGCGGCGACGCCGTTCTCCCGGCTGAACGCGATGGCAGCGCCGTGGTCTCCGGTCCGAGAGCAGCCGATCATCAGCCAACTGCCGGAGGAGTTCCGCTCGCTCTTCATCACCTTCTCCCGAGGCTACCCCATCAGCAAGGAGGACATCGAGGAGTTCTTCAACGCGTAAGCTAGCTAGCTCGCGACTATCTTCATCAGCTGGTTTCTCTCTGCATTCAATGTCGTGTACCTGTCGGATCATATGTATTTGCGTGCGTGGATGGATGGATGCAGGGTGCACGGGCCGTGCGTGGACGCGGTGATGGTGGAGAGGGCATCGCCGGGGCAGCTGCCGGTGTACGGGAGGGTGGTGCTGCGGAGCCCGGCCATGATCCCGGTGCTGCTCGACGGCCAGCAGACGGCCAAGTACATAATCAAGGGCCGGCACCTCTGGGCCAGGGTTTACGTTCCCAGCGCCAGGCACCCGGCCCTCTACGCTTGAATGCTTCATCCATGCATTCCACATACAGGCAGCTAGCTACCCTAAAGAGATCAAAGCTGCATGGTGCTGGAGCTCGACGATGCCTGCCATGGCGGCAGTGCCGTTACTCGGTTAAGTAATTAGCTACCTACTTATCGAACGATACAGAGAGTTGAGACGATGTGTGTCCAGAACTTGCACTTTTGCTTGTCTGAACTATGGAATAATATGTACCTTCGCTTCCGTTTCATATGCTTCTCCTCTTAATTATGCATGTACGCAGGTGTTCCTACTAGAGAAAATGCATGCTGCTTCTTGTTTTTTTATGAGAAGCTGCCCAGGTCTTGGTTTCATATAGAGCAAATTAACTATTTCCTGTCCCTGCCGGAATTGAACTATGTACTGTGAAATTTCCATTTCCAGCGAGATTCCTGCGTTCCAAAGATGCGCCAGGTATTCAACGGGCCAGTCTCTAGCCTCTACTTATGGCGGCACAGAGGATGTTTCCAGTTACAGAACAGTGCAAGCTCCCAATATGGAAATACCCAATCCATTTCTACATCGATGTCTTTCAGGGCAGTATGCCTCACAAGATCATTATACACCAATTGTGGAAACACTATGCCGGCTACGAAAAATGGACACAGATGATCCCAAACCATGTACCAAGTTATTGCTCCGCTTCCTCCCGTGTAATCCACTGCATCTAGCGCCGTCTCAATAGAGTTTTTGCTCAGTCTGCTTAGAGTTTCGATGACGCAGCAAAGCTCTCTTCAGAATGGGCATGTTTGTCAGGTAGCCAGGGAGTTAGCGCATTGACCAGCCTCTTGATGTCATCCGAGGAATGAGAAGCGCTCAGAGTTATTCGCAGCCTGCCAATAAACTCATGACAGTTAATATTGGTCGGAAGTAAAGAACATTGTGCATGCTACCAAAATTGTTTTCAATTGTGCTAACATACTATACACCCTGAGTCCTGCAGTCCTAGTCCAGTAATTTGGTCTATGTAGTTGCACGTTTTAGATTCATGGAGTTCATGACAGGACACACACACACGATTGCAAATCTCTAACCTGTAACAATTGTGCATGCCTTTTTTTTGCGAGGAAACAATTGTGCATGCTAGAATATATATTTTTAATTGTTATGATGTACTGTACACCATGAGTCCTACAGTCCTAGTCCAATTAATAGGTCTTGGTCTGTGATCACAAGACTGGACAGCAAAAAAAAAAAAACCACGCGTGCTAACCTGCATGAGTTGGGCGGTACTGTGGGTGGTCGAATTGGTGTAACATGAAATCCAGATCTTAGCATATGCCTGCAGTTTCAAAATGGAACAATTATGAATTTAAAATAACCGAGACTACCACTAAACAAAAATTGAAAGAAGAGAGGACCTGCCAGCACTAAGTGCCGCTTCTTCACTTCCAACCACTATCGATATAATGGGACTAGTTATATCAAGATTTGTCAGAGAGGCAAAATACTGCACGTGCTTCCAGACCAATGATCTCCGCCATTGTTCCTTCCTTGAGACATGGAGGGCCGCTGGAATTAGAAAACATCACGAATATTAAGCCATTATGATAGTTCCTTGTAGAGAAAATGCAAGTTCCTGATGATGTAAATTTTAAGCTAGCAGGAGTGTTCTATTAAGTTATCATTCTTACTACCATTAGGATAGCACCAGAACAACACTTTAAGCATCACCTAATAAAGAAAAAATACTTATAGAAATACATCTTGGCTCAATATTTTATTAAAAGCAACAAAAAAAAGACAGATTCCTTATTAGAGAGGGTCTGCCACAAAGGTGGTAAGTTGTGAATATTACCATGAACAGCAGCAACTACTGGCACTGGTAAAGCAGTTGAAAATATGAATGAACGACCTCGCGACTGAATTAAGCTCTTCCATCGAGTGCTAATCAATAGATTGCAAATTATTAGTTATAAACCCATAAACTATCAAGAATATCATATCCACCAAAGTGCAGGGAAGCCATGCACTGTTGAGTGCTGATACATAGTGTTGCATATGTGCATAACAAGTATCCGCAGCTCATTGAATTTATAAGCATAAGGCACTGCGGTGCAGTGTAACACCCCAAAATTTGGATCCCGAATTTAGTGGTGTTTTCCCACACCCGAAAAACTTTTCCCTCGTATCTCAAAATTTATTTTGCCCTCAGGTGCTAGATGATGCCCTCGTGTTCTTTTTCTCTCAAATAACTTCAGAGAACCTCCGGTGATTTCTTTGCCACTTTGAAAATCCCCGCTAAGATTTTTCCAAAAACCCCAAAGACCAAATGTTGGGATCCTTAAAATCCTAATATTCCATCTACCTTGTGAACCATATTTTTCCTAGCTTGGAAAACTCCACCAAATATTCCAAGATCACCTTATCCAATTATTATCCTCCACATGCAAAATATTGCATATTTACCAAATGCAATATTCTCAAAACCCTCGATAAATATTTAGTGCTTGTCTTGACCAAGGGATTATTTTCCTAGCTTGAACCACTCCTACACTCTCAAAATAAAATAAGAGATGATCATCATGCCATTTTCTCCACCCACACAAAAATGGGCATGGTCATTTGAATCACTTATCCACCACTTCCATCCTACACCCCAAGGACCATAAATATCTTCATGTTTGGATAAGAGCCATGAGAATTCATCACATGGGATAATATCAAACCAGCCTTATCCTCCTCATCATTCTTTTATCAAATAAAACTCCTCCACCTAGATGTTGGTGGGACATAAGTACCTTGCCATCAATTTATACCCACATTTTTGGAATGATGCAAGTGTTCCCTTGTGCATTATTTCTGCATGGAGGGTGATAGACCATCACCTTCTCCTCTGATACACCCATGTGATCTTTAGCCATCCACTTAAAAACTAAAACCCCAAGACCGAAGCCCTAATGGCGATAATCATGTCACCTGCCACTCCGGGAATTTTCTTTTCAAGAACCCTAGCCAAGTTGCACCATTTGACCCCAAAGTCCAGAAACCATCTCCCCACATACAAACCTAACCACTGGAATTTTTCTGGATTTTATTTAAATTGAAAAGTTCAGTGAGACATTTCGTCAAACACCTTGAGAGCAAGGTGGAGGTTAAGTTGCTTTGCTTTGTTAAGCATGCTTAGGAGCTTGGTCGGTGCCTAACCCAGCTCCATCGTGTTCCACGTGCTGCACTATGCGGCCAGCTCACCGTTCTCATCCTCCCCTCTCCTCTGTAGCCATGAAACGTAAGCCATGACCTCAAGAACGCCATTAATGGCCGAGCTACCAAGCACCAACCTCCTCCTCTCTCCCGGCTATAAGAAGCCCCCTGCGGCCTCCATTGCACTCACGGCCCTCACTCCTTCCTCCCCAGACCCTCTCACTCGAGTTCCTCGAAGGAACGAGCTCGCAGGAGCTCTACAAAGCTCCATGGCCGAAACCCTAGAGCTCGGGTTCGAGGAGAACCACGACCATCCGGCCGTAGGAAACAGCTCCGCTGAGTGCGGTGTGTCCCCCTGGTCCCATTACCACCCTCACCTTTGTCCCTAGCCCACCCCAGCGCTGCCGCCGTCCGCCACCCGAAGCTCCGCCATGGCCGTGAGGCCGGAGCTCACGGGCGACGCACCCCGTGCTCCCCACGCCCCTAGCCGCCTCCCACGGCCGCGGTACACCGCCTGCGGACCGTACCCGCCGCCGGCCTCCCTCCCGGCGAGCCCCATGGCCGTCCCCGGCCGGCTCCAGTACGTGGAGCAGGAAGAAGACGACGTACAGAGACATGGATCGATCGATCCTGTGTTCTGTTGCTTTTTGTTTTCCACTGAATCGTTTTTCTGGCCCAG
This sequence comes from Poa pratensis, assembly GCA_947311845.1. Lineage (NCBI taxonomy): Eukaryota > Viridiplantae > Streptophyta > Magnoliopsida > Poales > Poaceae > Poa > Poa pratensis. Next base: position 17,206,655 of record CAMZMU010000059.1, on the reverse strand, counting down.
TGGACCAGCAGCAGCCGAGCAGCCCACCAGTGGCCCAGTGTGAGATCCTGGCTCAGGGCTTAACAGGATTGATAGAATACTCATATCAACAAGTTGCAACTTCTTTTCTGGAAGCTCATCTGAAAGGAACTCCGAGGTTAAGCGTGCTTGGCCCGGAGCACTCCAAGGATGGGTGACCGACCGGGAACTGGTTCCCGGGTGCGCACGAGTGAGGACAAAGTGCGCAGAAAAGACTAGTGTTGATCTGTGGGGCCAGTCTGGAGATCCTAGAGAGCTGCCAGGGGTGACAGGCCTGGCCCGGGGGTGGCCGGGGTGTTACAATTTGGTATCAGAGCCGACCCTCGCGGCAACACGGGCGTGTGCGGGTCAGGGGCGCGGACATGTGGAGCATGTGCCGGCACTGGGCGCACAGACGTGTACCAAGAGGGGAAGTTCCTGGACTGGGGCTGACCGACGAGGGCGTCGGTCTTCTAAGGAGGGAAGGATGTGAGATCCTGGCTCAGGGCTTAACAGGATTGATAGAATACTCATATCAACAAGTTGCAACTTCTTTTCCGGAAGCTCATCTGGAAGGAACTCCGAGGTTAAGCGTGCTTGGCCCGGAGCACTCCAAGGATGGGTGACCGACCGGGAACTGATTCCCGGGTGCGCACGAGTGAGGACAAAGTGCGCAGAACAGACTAGTGTTGATCTGTGGGGCCAGTCTGGAGATCCTAGAGAGCTGCCAGGGGTGACAGGCCCGGCTCGGGGGTGGCCGGGGTGTTACACCCAGCCAAGCGCGGTGGCGCGCAGCGCAGTGGCGCAGTATCGGCCCATTAGCGGCCCGTCCGTTTTTTTTCGCGGATCCTTTTTCTTTTCCCTGCTGGACCAATTTTCAAACGGCCACAACTTTTGAACCGTAAGTCCGTTTTCAGTGATTCAAATTTCTAAATCTTCGTCTCGACGAGCTCTTTCCAGTGGTACTGATTTCATCTCATTCCAAAATACTTCTATGTGGTGCCCTTTTTGTACGTGCAATCCGGAGTCCGTGGAACGAGGCTATCGCTGCCCTACGCCGCGGAACCAACCCGACCCTTCCCAGCCCAGCGGACCCCCGTCTTCGAAGGCAAGCTAACCCCTTGCTGTGATCAGTCCCGCAATGTTTGTTTGTTTGCTTAAATATCGTGCCGGGTGTTTTGTCTGTCTACCGTATATTGTTATATCTGTCTGCTATTATTATTGCATGTCTGTTTAGTGTCTGTATTCTATGTGAGCCCTGTATTGTTGTATGTTCATCATGTTGCATGTTAAATTATTGCACTCCCTTATATTGCTTATCTGTGCAACGCTCCCATTCCCGAGACAATGGCCGGGTCTCCCGCCTCAAAGGAGTGGGGGAAATTATTACAACTGTGCGTCTCGCTTGCGGGACTTTGTTTGGTTTTCTTCCTCTTCGCCGAGGTGAGGAGCGGACGAATGTCGTCTTATGATCCTCGGGGTTGGGGGCATTCGCCAAAAGAGTTAGTTGCCTTGTCCCACCGTCAAATATGGTTGGCATAGACCATCCGGACTGCGACGCATGGGAGCTGCCTTTCTAGTTCTTTTTGCCGAGATTGCTGACACCACGTCAGGATAACCCTCGAGTGGAATGGATGCTCTCTTTCTTATGAGTGCTTTTCGGTTATTCTTTTACGGTGACACCGGCCGGGTTGCCCGCCACCGTCATCCGTTTGAATTATTATGCTATTATTCTGTGAACACTAACCCCCGAGTGACACCGGCCGGGTTGCCCGCCACAGTCACCCGGGTATTATTATTCTTATTATTGTTATGTTGATATCTATACATGCAGGTGATATGTTTATTCTGTGTTGTTCCTGTCATGTTGCTAATGCATTGTTGTTGTTGATTTATGTTATTGATATCGTGGTTACTAGGCTGGACTAATCCTCTGTTTTGGGACTTGTTGTGTTAAAACTTGATTAAATACAACACCCCCTCCAAACAACGATAAGGTCTGTTCATAGTGCCACTAATCTGAACCCTTGCATGCGATATCACCGTTGTCTCATGGGAGGACCGTGACCTAGTAGGTTGTTAAGCCCCTTTTGTGCCATCCATTGGGCGCAGTCGTTCGGTTGCGCTGTCCGAGGGGAGTGGTCGACAGGCACGGGTTCGACTGTGATAGGGAGTCCGGAGCTAGGCATACCTGGTAGCGCCAGGGGATGTGCCGGATTTACTTGCCCGTTGTGCCATGCGCATAGGGTGGTGCGGGAGAGTGTCTTAGCAAGTGGACCGTCACGAGAGTGTATTTTACTTAGTACGGCCTTGGGCGTGAAGAACCTGAGGTGCCGGCTGAGTGGGGTGCATTCTGATAGGTGGTAAAGCAAACTCTCGAGAGCTTCAACCTAGCCAGCTAGCCTTGTTCCTGGGATATGGAACAACAGTTCAGTGTTAGTCACACTGTGTGTCCTCGTCGTGTCCGGAGGTTAAACTTAAGTATTGTTTGAAATAAAGATGAACAACCTGATTTCACTAAATGAACAAATAAGTTGATGCAGGGAATGTTACGTGTAAAGTGTTGGGATGGCGGTGTGATGCGTTGGAAGCCTATAGTTAGGCCAGAGCCAACATCAACCGTGCATGCCCCGGGAGATAGCCAGAGTTGGCTGGACTGATAGCCAGAGTTGGCTAGAGGCTTGGAAGCCTGTTTGTGTTGACAGGTGTAGTTATAAGATTTGGTACCAAGTGGTACACCCGTCTACTCGTCACAGGTAAGCTCGTTGTGTGCTTGCCGGTGCACGATCCAACCCCACTTGGCTTGGACTCTGTACTGGTAATACCCCCATTGTTTGCTTATGCCATGTTTTGCTTGTGATGCCATGTTACTTTTATGTCATGTACCTAGAGTAGACTCTTGCCATGTGTAGAATTTACTTCGAATGTATATCTTGCTGCATGATTGTTGGATTAATTGTAGTAAGTGGCAATACTTGCTGAGTGCATAATTAATGTACTCACGGGCCTTGTGATTGTGGCCAGATAATGGCGAGGAACCATCTTCTACCTTAGCAAGGATTTGGAACCAGAGCGTGCTAGGATCAGTAGCCCAGCCAGATGCCTGTGGAGTGGAGCCGCTCCAAGCCGTTGCCATAGCCGTCTTCCGCTGCCAGTTAAACTCTGTCCTGAGCCATGCTTGGCTTGATATTTTGTCATGCCTTGATGGCCTTGTAAACCATTTGTAGCACTTCTTGTGCCTGATTGTGTAATGATTTCCACTATGTTGCACTGTCGCGACGTGCGGCCAGATATCTTGGGCTGGCGCACGGGACGACCGCCTCTCTGGTAATATGTGCCAGGGAGGGGTGTCACAGAGGTGGTATCAGAGCACCAGGCTGGCTGTAGACTACCCTAGCATGGAAACCCCGCCTTACTTTTGCCCGACAGTGAGCCGATGGATTTAACCCATCTCCGCCTAACGGGCATGGCTGGTGTCGGTCCACAGTAAGGTGCAGTAGGACTTGTCCCATTCCCTGAGAGAGGCTCGCCGGTTTCTTCCAAGGAAGGAGCCGACACAACCCACCTTATATGAGACCCCAGTCCTAGCTGCCGTTTATCCCCACCCTCGCCTGCTATCCTTGGCAACCCAGCCCTCTTGAAGCAGGATCCCGCAAAGGAATCCCGCGTTCTTATCTCATCCTACACCCATAGCCAAAATAATCCGATGGCGAACCCCAGGGTCATCCTGGAAACCACTGCAGAGGATCACGGCGGATTTCCACTGATGCTTTTGGAGGTCGTCTGTGATCTTCTTGGCAGGCCTGCTCGCCCCGATATGTGGTGTACGAGAACTCACTCTCGCCTGCCGGGAGTGAATTTCAAGCAGACGTACATGTCGGCTCGAGCCCGTTGGGCACAAGTCAGTCCTACGTGATCAAAGGAAGGAGCATGCCCACTCTTCCTCAAGCCATCCAGGTAGCAGCCTGGGAAGGTCTCGTCCGCCTGCGGTACTCGGAACCGGCAATGGCGGAAAGTCGAGCTTTCCACCTTCTCCCAGCCAGACCCCATGATGGTGCGGAGGCTATCCCAACTCCCACTAGAAGGGAAGTCGACCCTGCCGTAATTACCCTGGTCAACTATGGAGCGGCAATGACAAAGTTTTGCCAATCCCTGAGGGATGAATTCTTCACCACAAGGCGCAACCTTGGTCGTGCTCGCATGCAACTGAGGCGAGCAAGGAACCTACCCAACCTCAACCTTGAGCCAGCTCAGAGTACAGGACTCCCGTTCCCAGGTGATTTGCCGGGATCCAGTCTTGATGCCTCTGGGACGCAAGCACTAGCCCCAGCCCAGCAGTACCTCCACGCAGGAGGAATAATCCTCGAAGGCGTGCCTGCAATCCCCCACCCCGCGGGAGATGGAGATGTGGACACCACTCTTCGTCTCGGCCACACTCCACCGGCTACCGGAGGCCGTCAAGCGGAGTAGAACCCGTGTTTAGTTAGCCTGAGTAGCGCTTGTATGTGTTAGGAGAAAATCGGCGAGGTTGTTTGTTTGTCTTGTGTTGGCTTGTAATGCAAGTTTGTTGTCTGTTTTTCTAGTTGATGTCGAATCAGCTCGTAATAAAACTTGGTGTTTTGATTTCCTTGTTAACCACTTGGTTGACGGGTGACGGAATATCATGTCCTTTTCTTCAGTTGAAAAGTTTTAAAGAAATGACAGATCACCTAAAAACAAGAATGGTATGTGTGAACCCAGACGCATATACCTGCTTGTAAAATTAATACAAACTTTGAATGGGACTATTTCGAGTAAGGAAAGTATTTTTGCGTGTGTTGCACAAGTTAGCCATTAAGTGGGAGTATTTCATACCGTACCCCACGGTACCCGGCTTGCTTATTACTGACTTGTGTGTAGGTTGGGAAAATCACCTGCTTGTTGCTATACATGGTTCATCACTCGGATGTTTTGTGTGTCGCATACAAGTGGAGAAAATTCTGCTATGTTATTTTAATGATTGTTTGATTGTGCTGGCTTATTCGGTATGGTTGAAATGATTATGCCATACCACTGCAAACATATTTTCTTCTAAAAAGAAACCCTGTTATTTTTCAAAACCTGTGTATACATGAAAATGAATATACAGCTTTTCTAAAATAAAACCGTAAACTGTTGTGTTCCCAAACTTGAGTTAATTATTTGCCCTAGATAAATCTTTGGTTGTTGATTGATTGAGTGAGCCCCTGCCATGCCATCTTTTAAATGCATTGAGTGTGGTAGAAATACCATACTTTTAAAAATATCGGATTTTAATAAAACCTTGTTGAGTGGCGATCCTTTCGTAGGTCAAACCATAGAATTTTGTAGAAAAAGTTTTTAATTGGGGTATAAATGGATCGTTCAAGATTTATCTTGTATAACTCCCCGAATCTCGGGACGAGATTCTTGTTAAGGGGGGAAGGTCTGTAACACCCCAAAATTTGGATCCCGAATTTAGTGGTGTTTTCCCACACCCGAAAAACTTTTCCCTCGTATCTCAAAATTTATTTTGCCCTCAGGTGCTAGATGATGCCCTCGTGTTCTTTTTCTCTCAAATAACTTCAGAGAACCTCCGGTGATTTCTTTGCCACTTTGAAAATCCCCGCTAAGATTTTTCCAAAAACCCCAAAGACCAAATGTTGGGATCCTTAAAATCCTAATATTCCATCTACCTTGTGAACCATATTTTTCCTAGCTTGGAAAACTCCACCAAATATTCCAAGATCACCTTATCCAATTATTATCCTCCACATGCAAAATATTGCATATTTACCAAATGCAATATTCTCAAAACCCTCGATAAATATTTTAGTGCTTGTCTTGACCAAGGGATTATTTTCCTAGCTTGAACCACTCCTACACTCTCAAAATAAAATAGGAGATGATCATCATGCCATTTTCTCCACCCACACAAAAATGGGCATGGTCATTTGAATCACTTATCCACCACTTCCATCCTACACCCCAAGGACCATAAATATCTTCATGTTTGGATAAGAGCCATGAGAATTCATCACATGGGATAATATCAAACCAGCCTTATCCTCCTCATCATTCTTTTATCAAATAAAACTCCTCCACCTAGATGTTGGTGGGACATAAGTACCTTGCCATCAATTTATACCCACATTTTTGGAATGATGCAAGTGTTCCCTTGTGCATTATTTCTGCATGGAGGGTGATAGACCATCACCTTCTCCTCTGATACACCCATGTGATCTTTAGCCATCCACTTAAAAACTAAAACCCCAAGACCGAAGCCCTAATGGCGATAATCATGTCACCTGCCACTCCGGGAATTTTCTTTTCAAGAACCCTAGCCAAGTTGCACCATTTGACCCCAAAGTCCAGAAACCATCTCCCCACATACAAACCTAACCACTGGAATTTTTCTGGATTTTATTTAAATTGAAAAGTTCAGTGAGACATTTCGTCAAACACCTTGAGAGCAAGGTGGAGGTTAAGTTGCTTTGCTTTGTTAAGCATGCTTAGGAGCTTGGTCGGTGCCTAACCCAGCTCCATCGTGTTCCACGTGCTGCACTATGCGGCCAGCTCACCGTTCTCATCCTCCCCTCTCCTCTGTAGCCATGAAACGTAAGCCATGACCTCAAGAACGCCATTAATGGCCGAGCTACCAAGCACCAACCTCCTCCTCTCTCCCGGCTATAAGAAGCCCCCTGCGGCCTCCATTGCACTCACGGCCCTCACTCCTTCCTCCCCAGACCCTCTCACTCGAGTTCCTCGAAGGAACGAGCTCGCAGGAGCTCTACAAAGCTCCATGGCCGAAACCCTAGAGCTCGGGTTCGAGGAGAACCACGACCATCCGGCCGTAGGAAACAGCTCCGCTGAGTGCGGTGTGTCCCCCTGGTCCCATTACCACCCTCACCTCTGTCCCTAGCCCACCCCAGCGCTGCCGCCGTCCGCCACCCGAAGCTCCGCCATGGCCGTGAGGCCGGAGCTCACGGGCGACGCACCCCGTGCTCCCCACGCCCCTAGCCGCCTCCCACGGCCGCGGTACACCGCCTGCGGACCGTACCCGCCGCCGGCCTCCCTCCCGGCGAGCCCCATGGCCGTCCCCGGCCGGCTCCAGTACGTGGAGCAGGAAGAAGACGACGTACAGAGACATGGATCGATCGATCCTGTGTTCTGTTGCTTTTTTTTCCACTGAATCGTTTTTCTGGCCCAGTGGACCAGCAGCAGCCGAGCAGCCCACCAGTGGCCCAGCCAAGCGCGGTGGCGCGCAGCGCAGTGGCGCAGTATCGGCCCATTAGCGGCCCGTCCGTTTTTTTCGCGGATCCTTTTTCTTTTCCCTGCTGGACCAATTTTCAAACGGCCACAACTTTTGAACCGTAAGTCCGTTTTCAGTGATTCAAATTTCTAAATCTTCGTCTCGACGAGCTCTTTCCAGTGGTACTGATTTCATCTCATTCCAAAATACTTCTATGTGGTGCCCTTTTTGTACGTGCAATCCGGAGTCCGTGGAACGAGGCTATCGCTGCCCTACGCCGCGGAACCAACCCGACCCTTCCCAGCCCAGCGGACCCCCGTCTTCGAAGGCAAGCTAACCCCTTGCTGTGATCAGTCCCGCAATGTTTGTTTGTTTGCTTAAATATCGTGCCGGGTGTTTTGTCTGTCTACCGTATATTGTTATATATGTCTGCTATTATTGCATGTCTGTTTAGTGTCTGTATTCTATGTGAGCCCTGTATTGTTGTATGTTCATCATGTTGCATGTTAAATTATTGCACTCCCTTATATTGCTTATCTGTGCAACGCTCCCATTCCCGAGACAATGGCCGGGTCTCCCGCCTCAAAGGAGTGGGGGAAATTATTACAACTGTGCGTCTCGCTTGCGGGACTTTGTTTGGTTTTCTTCCTCTTCGCCGAGGTGAGGAGCGGACGAATGTCGTCTTATGATCCTCGGGGTTGGGGGCATTCGCCAAAAGAGTTAGTTGCCTTGTCCCACCGTCAAATATGGTTGGCATAGACCATCCGGACTGCGACGCATGGGAGCTGCCTTTCTAGTTCTTTTTGCCGAGATTGCTGACACCACGTCAGGATAACCCTCGAGTGGAATGGATGCTCTCTTTCTTATGAGTGCTTTTCGGTTATTCTTTTACGGTGACACCGGCCGGGTTGCCCGCCACCGTCATCCGTTTGAATTATTATGCTATTATTCTGTGAACACTAACCCCCGAGTGACACCGGCCGGGTTGCCCGCCACAGTCACCCGGGTATTATTATTCTTATTATTGTTATGTTGATATCTATACATGCAGGTGATATGTTTATTCTGTGTTGTTCCTGTCATGTTGCTAATGCATTGTTGTTGTTGATTTATGTTATTGATATCGTGGTTACTAGGCTGGACTAATCCTCTGTTTTGGGACTTGTTGTGTTAAAACTTGATTAAATACAACACCCCCTCCAAACAACGATAAGGTCTGTTCATAGTGCCACTAATCTGAACCCTTGCATGCGATATCACCGTTGTCTCATGGGAGGACCGTGACCTAGTAGGTTGTTAAGCCCCTTTTGTGCCATCCATTGGGCGCAGTCGTTCGGTTGCGCTGTCCGAGGGGAGTGGTCGACAGGCACGGGTTCGACTGTGATAGGGAGTCCGGAGCTAGGCATACCTGGTAGCGCCAGGGGATGTGCCGGATTTACTTGCCCGTTGTGCCATGCGCATAGGGTGGTGCGGGAGAGTGTCTTAGCAAGTGGACCGTCACGAGAGTGTATTTTACTTAGTACGGCCTTGGGCGTGAAGAACCTGAGGTGCCGGCTGAGTGGGGTGCATTCTGATAGGTGGTAAAGCAAACTCTCGAGAGCTTCAACCTAGCCAGCTAGCCTTGTTCCTGGGATATGGAACAACAGTTCAGTGTTAGTCACACTGTGTGTCCTCGTCGTGTCCGGAGGTTAAACTTAAGTATTGTTTGAAATAAAGATGAACAACCTGATTTCACTAAATGAACAAATAAGTTGATGCAGGGAATGTTACGTGTAAAGTGTTGGGATGGCGGTGTGATGCGTTGGAAGCCTATAGTTAGGCCAGAGCCAACATCAACCGTGCATGCCCCGGGAGATAGCCAGAGTTGGCTGGACTGATAGCCAGAGTTGGCTAGAGGCTTGGAAGCCTGTTTGTGTTGACAGGTGTAGTTATAAGATTTGGTACCAAGTGGTACACCCGTCTACTCGTCACAGGTAAGCTCGTTGTGTGCTTGCCGGTGCACGATCCAACCCCACTTGGCTTGGACTCTGTACTGGTAATACCCCCATTGTTTGCTTATGCCATGTTTTGCTTGTGATGCCATGTTACTTTTATGTCATGTACCTAGAGTAGACTCTTGCCATGTGTAGAATTTTACTTCGAATGTATATCTTGCTGCATGATTGTTGGATTAATTGTAGTAAGTGGCAATACTTGCTGAGTGCATAATTAATGTACTCACGGGCCTTGTGATTGTGGCCAGATAATGGCGAGGAACCATCTTCTACCTTAGCAAGGATTTGGAACCAGAGCGTGCTAGGATCAGTAGCCCAGCCAGATGCCTGTGGAGTGGAGCCGCTCCAAGCCGTTGCCATAGCCGTCTTCCGCTGCCAGTTAAACTCTGTCCTGAGCCATGCTTGGCTTGATATTTTGTCATGCCTTGATGGCCTTGTAAACCATTTGTAGCACTTCTTGTGCCTGATTGTGTAATGATTTCCACTATGTTGCACTGTCGCGACGTGCGGCCAGATATCTTGGGCTGGCGCACGGGACGACCGCCTCTCTGGTAATATGTGCCAGGGAGGGGTGTCACAGAGGTGGTATCAGAGCACCAGGCTGGCTGTAGACTACCCTAGCATGGAAACCCCGCCTTACTTTTGCCCGACAGTGAGCCGATGGATTTAACCCATCTCCGCCTAACGGGCATGGCTGGTGTCGGTCCACAGTAAGGTGCAGTAGGACTTGTCCCATTCCCTGAGAGAGGCTCGCCGGTTTCTTCCAAGGGAAGGAGCCGACACAACCCACCTTATATGAGACCCCAGTCCTAGCTGCCGTTTATCCCCACCCTCGCCTGCTATCCTTGGCAACCCAGCCCTCTTGAAGCAGGATCCCGCAAAGGAATCCCGCGTTCTTATCTCATCCTACACCCATAGCCAAAATAATCCGATGGCGAACCCCAGGGTCATCCTGGAAACCACTGCAGAGGATCACGGCGGATTTCCACTGATGCTTTTGGAGGTCGTCTGTGATCTTCTTGGCAGGCCTGCTCGCCCCCGATATGTGGTGTACGAGAACTCACTCTCGCCTGCCGGGAGTGAATTTCAAGCAGACGTACATGTCGGCTCGAGCCCGTTGGGCACAAGTCAGTCCTACGTGATCAAAGGAAGGAGCATGCCCACTCTTCCTCAAGCCATCCAGGTAGCAGCCTGGGAAGGTCTCGTCCGCCTGCGGTACTCGGAACCGGCAATGGCGGAAAGTCGAGCTTTCCACCTTCTCCCAGCCAGACCCCATGATGGTGCGGAGGCTATCCCAATTCCCACTAGAAGGGAAGTCGACCCTGCCGTAATTACCCTGGTCAACTATGGAGCGGCAATGACAAAGTTTTGCCAATCCCTGAGGGATGAATTCTTCACCACAAGGCGCAACCTTGGTCGTGCTCGCATGCAACTGAGGCGAGCAAGGAACCTACCCAACCTCAACCTTGAGCCAGCTCAGAGTACAGGACTCCCGTTCCCAGGTGATTTGCCGGGATCCAGTCTTGATGCCTCTGGGACGCAAGCACTAGCCCCAGCCCAGCAGTACCTCCACGCAGGAGGAATAATCCTCGAAGGCGTGCCTGCAATCCCCCACCCCGCGGGAGATGGAGATGTGGACACCACTCTTCGTCTCGGCCACACTCCACCGGCTACCGGAGGCCGTCAAGCGGAGTAGAACCCGTGTTTAGTTAGCCTGAGTAGCGCTTGTATGTGTTAGGAGAAAATCGGCGAGGTTGTTTGTTTGTCTTGTGTTGGCTTGTAATGCAAGTTTGTTGTCTGTTTTTCTAGTTGATGTCGAATCAGCTCGTAATAAAACTTGGTGTTTTGATTTCCTTGTTAACCACTTGGTTGACGGGTGACGGAATATCATGTCCTTTTCTTCAGTTGAAAAGTTTTAAAGAAATGACAGATCACCTAAAAACAAGAATGGTATGTGTGAACCCAGACGCATATACCTGCTTGTAAAATTAATACAAACTTTGAATGGGACTATTTCGAGTAAGGAAAGTATTTTTGCGTGTGTTGCACAAGTTAGCCATTAAGTGGGAGTATTTCATACCGTACCCCACGGTACCCGGCTTGCTTATTACTGACTTGTGTGTAGGTTGGGAAAATCACCTGCTTGTTGCTATACATGGTTCATCACTCGGATGTTTTGTGTGTCGCATACAAGTGGAGAAAATTCTGCTATGTTATTTTAATGATTGTTTGATTGTGCTGGCTTATTCGGTATGGTTGAAATGATTATGCCATACCACTGCAAACATATTTTCTTCTAAAAAGAAACCCTGTTATTTTTCAAAACCTGTGTATACATGAAAATGAATATACAGCTTTTCTAAAATAAAACCGTAAACTGTTGTGTTCCCAAACTTGAGTTAATTATTTGCCCTAGATAAATCTTTGGTTGTTGATTGATTGAGTGAGCCCCTGCCATGCCATCTTTTAAATGCATTGAGTGTGGTAGAAATACCATACTTTTAAAAATATCGGATTTTAATAAAACCTTGTTGAGTGGCGATCCTTTCGTAGGTCAAACCATAGAATTTTGTAGAAAAAGTTTTTAATTGGGGTATAAATGGATCGTTCAAGATTTATCTTGTATAACTCCCCGAATCTCGGGACGAGATTCTTGTTAAGGGGGGAAGGTCTGTAACACCCCAAAATTTGGATCCCGAATTTAGTGGTGTTTTCCCACACCCGAAAAACTTTTCCCTCGTATCTCAAAATTTATTTTGCCCTCAGGTGCTAGATGATGCCCTCGTGTTCTTTTTCTCTCAAATAACTTCAGAGAACCTCCGGTGATTTCTTTGCCACTTTGAAAATCCCCGCTAAGATTTTTCCAAAAACCCAAAGACCAAATGTTGGGATCCTTAAAATCCTAATATTCCATCTACCTTGTGAACCATATTTTTCCTAGCTTGGAAAACTCCACCAAATATTCCAAGATCACCTTATCCAATTATTATCCTCCACATGCAAAATATTGCATATTTACCAAATGCAATATTCTCAAAACCCTCGATAAATATTTTAGTGCTTGTCTTGACCAAGGGATTATTTTCCTAGCTTGAACCACTCCTACACTCTCAAAATAAAATAGGAGATGATCATCATGCCATTTTCTCCACCCACACAAAAATGGGCATGGTCATTTGAATCACTTATCCACCACTTCCATCCTACACCCCAAGGACCATAAATATCTTCATGTTTGGATAAGAGCCATGAGAATTCATCACATGGGATAATATCAAACCAGCCTTATCCTCCTCATCATTCTTTTATCAAATAAAACTCCTCCACCTAGATGTTGGTGGGACATAAGTACCTTGCCATCAATTTATACCCACATTTTTGGAATGATGCAAGTGTTCCCTTGTGCATTATTTCTGCATGGAGGGTGATAGACCATCACCTTCTCCTCTGATACACCCATGTGATCTTTAGCCATCCACTTAAAAACTAAAACCCCAAGACCGAAGCCCTAATGGCGATAATCATGTCACCTGCCACTCCGGGAATTTTCTTTTCAAGAACCCTAGCCAAGTTGCACCATTTGACCCCAAAGTCCAGAAACCATCTCCCCACATACAAACCTAACCACTGGAATTTTTCTGGATTTTATTTAAATTGAAAAGTTCAGTGAGACATTTCGTCAAACACCTTGAGAGCAAGGTGGAGGTTAAGTTGCTTTGCTTTGTTAAGCATGCTTAGGAGCTTGGTCGGTGCCTAACCCAGCTCCATCGTGTTCCACGTGCTGCACTATGCGGCCAGCTCACCGTTCTCATCCTCCCCTCTCCTCTGTAGCCATGAAACGTAAGCCATGACCTCAAGAACGCCATTAATGGCCGAGCTACCAAGCACCAACCTCCTCCTCTCTCCCGGCTATAAGAAGCCCCCTGCGGCCTCCATTGCACTCACGGCCCTCACTCCTTCCTCCCCAGACCCTCTCACTCGAGTTCCTCGAAGGAACGAGCTCGCAGGAGCTCTACAAAGCTCCATGGCCGAAACCCTAGAGCTCGGGTTCGAGGAGAACCACGACCATCCGGCCGTAGGAAACAGCTCCGCTGAGTGCGGTGTGTCCCCCTGGTCCCATTACCACCCTCACCTCTGTCCCTAGCCCACCCCAGCGCTGCCGCCGTCCGCCACCCGAAGCTCCGCCATGGCCGTGAGGCCGGAGCTCACGGGCGACGCACCCCGTGCTCCCCACGCCCCTAGCCGCCTCCCACGGCCGCGGTACACCGCCTGCGGACCGTACCCGCCGCCGGCCTCCCTCCCGGCGAGCCCCATGGCCGTCCCCGGCCGGCTCCAGTACGTGGAGCAGGAAGAAGACGACGTACAGAGACATGGATCGATCGATCCTGTGTTCTGTTGCTTTTTTTTCCACTGAATCGTTTTTCTGGCCCAGTGGACCAGCAGCAGCGAGCAGCCCACCAGTGGCCCAGCCAAGCGCGGTGGCGCGCAGCGCAGTGGCGCAGTATCGGCCCATTAGCGGCCCGTCCGTTTTTTTCGCGGATCCTTTTTCTTTTCCCTGCTGGACCAATTTTCAAACGGCCACAACTTTTGAACCGTAAGTCCGTTTTCAGTGATTCAAATTTCTAAATCTTCGTCTCGACGAGCTCTTTCCAGTGGTACTGATTTCATCTCATTCCAAAATACTTCTATGTGGTGCCCTTTTTGTACGTGCAATCCGGAGTCCGTGGAACGAGGCTATCGCTGCCCTACGCCGCGGAACCAACCCGACCCTTCCCAGCCCAGCGGACCCCCGTCTTCGAAGGCAAGCTAACCCCTTGCTGTGATCAGTCCCGCAATGTTTGTTTGTTTGCTTAAATATCGTGCCGGGTGTTTTGTCTGTCTACCGTATATTGTTATATATGTCTGCTATTATTGCATGTCTGTTTAGTGTCTGTATTCTATGTGAGCCCTGTATTGTTGTATGTTCATCATGTTGCATGTTAAATTATTGCACTCCCTTATATTGCTTATCTGTGCAACGCTCCCATTCCCGAGACAATGGCCGGGTCTCCCGCCTCAAAGGAGTGGGGGAAATTATTACAACTGTGCGTCTCGCTTGCGGGACTTTGTTTGGTTTTCTTCCTCTTCGCCGAGGTGAGGAGCGGACGAATGTCGTCTTATGATCCTCGGGGTTGGGGGCATTCGCCAAAAGAGTTAGTTGCCTTGTCCCACCGTCAAATATGGTTGGCATAGACCATCCGGACTGCGACGCATGGGAGCTTCCTTTCTAGTTCTTTTTGCCGAGATTGCTGACACCACGTCAGGATAACCCTCGAGTGGAATGGATGCTCTCTTTCTTATGAGTGCTTTTCGGTTATTCTTTTACGGTGACACCGGCCGGGTTGCCCGCCACCGTCATCCGTTTGAATTATTATGCTATTATTCTGTGAACACTAACCCCCGAGTGACACCGGCCGGGTTGCCCGCCACAGTCACCCGGGTATTATTATTCTTATTATTGTTATGTTGATATCTATACATGCAGGTGATATGTTTATTCTGTGTTGTTCCTGTCATGTTGCTAATGCATTGTTGTTGTTGATTTATGTTATTGATATCGTGGTTACTAGGCTGGACTAATCCTCTGTTTTGGGACTTGTTGTGTTAAAACTTGATTAAATACAACACCCCCTCCAAACAACGATAAGGTCTGTTCATAGTGCCACTAATCTGAACCCTTGCATGCGATATCACCGTTGTCTCATGGGAGGACCGTGACCTAGTAGGTTGTTAAGCCCCTTTTGTGCCATCCATTGGGCGCAGTCGTTCGGTTGCGCTGTCCGAGGGGAGTGGTCGACAGGCACGGGTTCGACTGTGATAGGGAGTCCGGAGCTAGGCATACCTGGTAGCGCCAGGGGATGTGCCGGATTTACTTGCCCGTTGTGCCATGCGCATAGGGTGGTGCGGGAGAGTGTCTTAGCAAGTGGACCGTCACGAGAGTGTATTTTACTTAGTACGGCCTTGGGCGTGAAGAACCTGAGGTGCCGGCTGAGTGGGGTGCATTCTGATAGGTGGTAAAGCAAACTCTCGAGAGCTTCAACCTAGCCAGCTAGCCTTGTTCCTGGGATATGGAACAACAGTTCAGTGTTAGTCACACTGTGTGTCCTCGTCGTGTCCGGAGGTTAAACTTAAGTATTGTTTGAAATAAAGATGAACAACCTGATTTCACTAAATGAACAAATAAGTTGATGCAGGGAATGTTACGTGTAAAGTGTTGGGATGGCGGTGTGATGCGTTGGAAGCCTATAGTTAGGCCAGAGCCAACATCAACCGTGCATGCCCCGGGAGATAGCCAGAGTTGGCTGGACTGATAGCCAGAGTTGGCTAGAGGCTTGGAAGCCTGTTTGTGTTGACAGGTGTAGTTATAAGATTTGGTACCAAGTGGTACACCCGTCTACTCGTCACAGGTAAGCTCGTTGTGTGATTGCCGGTGCACGATCCAACCCCACCTGGCTTGGACTCTGTACTGGTGATACCCCCATTGTTTGCTTATGCCATGTTTTGCTTGTGATGCCATGTTACTTTTATGTCATGTACCTAGAGTAGACTCTTGCCATGTGTAGAATTTTACTTCGAATGTATATCTTGCTGCATGATTGTTGGATTAATTGTAGTAAGTGGCAATACTTGCTGAGTGCATAATTAATGTACTCACGGGCCTTGTGATTGTGGCCAGATAATGGCGAGGAACCATCTTCTACCTTAGCAAGGATTTGGAACCAGAGCGTGCTAGGATCAGTAGCCCAGCCAGATGCCTGTGGAGTGGAGCCGCTCCAAGCCGTTGCCATAGCCGTCTTCCGCTGCCAGTTAAACTCTGTCCTGAGCCATGCTTGGCTTGATATTTTGTCATGCCTTGATGGCCTTGTAAACCATTTGTAGCACTTCTTGTGCCTGATTGTGTAATGATTTCCACTATGTTGCACTGTCGCGACGTGCGGCCAGATATCTTGGGCTGGCGCACGGGACGACCGCCTCTCTGGTAATATGTGCCAGGGAGGGGTGTCACATGCAGATTTTCCATAACTAACTTGGATGGCATGACCCGTAACGTTCAAAATTATATTATGTGGCCTCCTTTTTTTCCCACTAAAATCGGTAGTTCAATGGCAAAGTCATCAGACTGGCGTACTGAAGTGTACGCAATCATGAATTCGCAAATTGCATGTAGACGATAGCCTGTTCTAAGTGTATGTTTCCACATTCGTTATTGGATTTGATGTACATATTGCTCTGTGCATATATGTGAATACGAATTGCATCAGATGTTTCATGCATTCCTTTGGAAGACCTACATATTCATTTCCAGAGTTTAATATGGACTATTAGCAGCCGTTTCCTTGGCAGATATACTAAAGAAAGAGTAGATTACCTGCATGCCACAAACCCACCCTGGCAGCCAGCAGCCTTGCTTAAGGTGCCCACACTTATGTCAATTTCATTCTCACATTCAAACAGCTCGGGTGCGCCACCACCATTATCACCACAAACAAGTGTTCCATGTGCCTTGACAAGGAAAATTGCAACAAAATCGATTACTAACAAATTGTGCGGAGATAAATTTGAGGGCAGATAAAATTACTAACATCATCGATGACCAATAGAAATCCATACTTCCTGCGTAATTCCACAAGTTCAGGTAATGGAGCAAAATCACCATCCATGCTGAACAAGCTGCATTGTACCGATGAAAAGAGCTACTGAATTTGGTTCTCTGACATTAGCTAGGCATACACAAGCATGCACTACTACTTAATACCTGACACAAAGATAAATACTTCATGTCCGATGAAATTTATTTTGAGAAGAACTTGCCTATCTGTGACAACAACTTTCTTTTCTATTGAGCAACTGGACCTGCACGGATAATCATATTGTATTTTTAGCTAACTAGGTTAATGGTTTTACATATGACATATTATGACTGGGAAGTGAAATACATACAGGAGGAAATCAAGATGGGACATGTCACAGTGCTTGTAGACAAACACTACAGCTTCCTGCTGTCGCTCAACAAGGCGAATCCCATCAATGATCGAAGCATGGTTCAAAGCATCTGAAAAGATAACAATCCTCTCATCGTTTGTGGGTTTTTGCCCTACTGCCAAAAGGGAGCTGATACTTCCCAGAGCAGTCATCACAGCCATATTGGCAGAAAATCCGGTTGGGCAGAGAAGGCAATCCTGTACAAATATCTACACGGTAAGGATGCAAAACCTGTAAAATTCTGGCAACATGAAGTGAAAATACTACGGCACTACACCTCCTTTTTCTTTAACTCTGCCAGTGATTCCTCCACCAATTTGTGATACGTAGTATAGCCGCATATCAACGCGGAGCCTCTCGGGCCCATGCCATACTCTTGAGCTGCCTAGCAAACCCACCGATCGTCAGCTCAATCAGAAACTCATCAATTCAGAGCACTCGATAGACCTAACGATCGCTGCCAGTGCAGAAGTTGCAGACCTTTGATGCAGCCTCACGGATTGCTGGATGCGAGCTGAGTCCCATGTAGTCATTGCCAGAGAAGAGAATCAGCTTCTCACCCAGCTCCTCTTCTTGGACAACAGCCTCGCTACCTAAACCAAACGCGCCCATGAAACAAGCCATGTAGTGAGCACTACCAGTAGTAAATGTTTAAAGTGTAATGTAACTGGAGACAATAGGCACAAACAAACTTTTCTGAGCTTCTTTTTCTGCAAACCATATCCTAACAACTAACAAGGACACATTCACACAGCGAAGGGAGGAAGCAACACACAGAACGAGTTAAGCAGAATCTGGCTAGGGTATTACTGGAAGGAAGAAGGAACGCAGAAAGAAAGAGCGAGATATTGACGCTGCAGCGGACCTTCGGCAAGCCACTGGTGGAGGGTGGCGCGGTCGAGGCGGATCTCGACGCCGGCGCGGTCCCACGGGCCGGGGCCTGGGAAGGTCTCCGGCAGCGCGGGCGGCGGCGCGAGCGAAATGGGGCGCGTGGCGCGCAGGAGGCTCTTGGACGCCAGCCCAGCGAGCGCGGCGTCCACGAGCGCGTCCCATTGCGCCATTCCGTCGAACAGGCGGCCGCCGCTGGCTCGCCGGTGGGGCGGAGATGACCAGGAGTCCAGGAGTGGATCCTGAGGAGGGTCACGTGACAGCGCGGTCGGCCCACTAAGACGGCCCAACTAATGGTTTCGACTGTAAAACGAAAAGAACTCCTTTGCTCGGACAAAAAACTATAAAATTTCTTCTCAAAGGCAGTCAAGCCGCCTCCAGCACTCTGACTCTCCGGCGACTCGAGCGCTCCTCTCGCAGGCAGACGGTGGTTCGGCGCGGCGGTTGCTCGCTTTGAGGTGCGCCTCCCGATTCCTCTCCTTCTTCACTTCCGATCTCAGATACGAAGCAAGTCCCCCCGTTTAATTGCACGCTTGTTTGGTAGAGTACTAGTTTTTTTTTATGCTTTATTTCTCTCCTGCAATTTGTCACACAAGTATGGCGGATCCGTCGATGATGCTTGCGCGTAGTTTTAGCAGCGTGCGACCCCGCTGTCCGATGTGTTGGTGGTAATGCTTGTTCGTGCCTAATTTTGTGATGCCATGCTGTTCCCCTCGCCTCGTCCAGTCGTCGTCGCGCATAGTATGATGGTTATAGGGCCTCTTTATTTTGAGCACGATCGAGGCGAAATTGTTTATGCCATGCTTATCTTGATATGATTTGCGGTATTTTTTTGGGATTATCAACCTGTTTTTGCGATTGTAGTTCAGAACAAGAACTGTTATTTTCTGAAATCTGCAAGTTGTATGGAAATTTTTACAGCACTCTGTGTAAAGACGGACCGGTGTGGCGCTTATTATTATTTGTGCATATGAGTTTGTATATGCGACTCCGTGTGCTTTTCAAAGTTCGTTGGGAAGTTTATACATTGCTTGTTGTTCAGACTTCGTCTGTCGTTGCTATCCACCAATATAATACTAGCTGGTTCACGAGAAAATCATGTTCAAGGATTTTTCATGTTTAATTTTCATTTTGATTGGTTTCACATTCATTACTCTTTCTGCTCCAGTTGTTATTTTCTTGTTGCCTTGCTTTACTGTGGAGATATAGTATATCTGTGATATAGTTTTGCCCATTGCCAAATGACACAACCTATTGCCAAATCGCCATCCATAACCGGTGAGCAGACATGTCCTGAGCTACGTCTCCAAATAGCATGCACCAAGTAGCAAAATAATCCAGCCAGTAGCCATATGAATAACCTGCAAAAAAAAACAGAAAAAAATCTGTTTGATAGAAACAATGTCATTCTTGGAAAGGTAAATTGACCATCATAAAAACATAAACCTCTATGCAACAGGTTATCAAAAATGCATAGTGTGCTACCCTTCTGATTTCCTTTATCTTCAAGGTGATCTTTCATATGAATTTCTCACGGACTGGAGAATGGTTCTCACTTCTCAGTTCTCACCAATAGCATAGTACATCGATTTTACCAAAATTTGGCCTGATAAGCTAACCTCTAACGGAGGACATCCATTTCCTGGTTTAAGTGGACGCCCATGTTGTCCAACCAGGTCATTCCATTCTCCTAACTTTTGCTCGCAATAAGTGCCTGCCTGAAAGAAATGTTTATCGGATGTCATGCTGTACGTCGTTCATTTATGTTTTACTATGTAGGTTGTACATGCTCTGCGTTTACATAACGCTTGTTCTGAATTTAGGTGTTAAATTATATCCAGAAGCTTACCATTTGACATCTGTTTCTTGTTGATCGATCAGGAAAATGTCATCAAATCCTGATGCAGGCAAGAGTCGTGCCCGCAGAGACCTTTTGCTCAAGATCCAATCAGATGTTCAGAAGTGTTGGGAGGAGAGCAAAGTTTTTGAGGCTGATCCTGGCAGTAAACTTCCAGAGCCTGGTGAAAAATTCTTCGGCACTTTCCCATACCCATACATGAATGGCTTACTGCATTTGGGCCATGCCTTCTCATTGTCCAAGCTTGAGTTTGGTTCTGCATACCACAGACTCCGTGGCTCAAATGTCCTTATGCCATTTGCTTTCCACTGTACTGGGATGCCAATCAAGGCTTCAGCAGATAAGCTTGCCAGGGAGATTCAACAGTATGGAAACCCTCCGGTGTTTCCTAAAGCAGAGGATGTTTCAAGTGCTGAAGTGGCAGATGATAGCGAAACTGAGCAGGCAGCTGCTGTTTCCCCAGAAAAATATAAGAGCAAGAAATCTAAGGCTGCTGCAAAGACTGGAATGCAGAAGTTCCAGTGGGAGATCATGAGGAGCTTTAACCTGTCAGATGAAGAGATTGCCAAATTTCAAGATCCTTATCACTGGTTGATCTACTTCCCTCCGTTGGCAAAGGAAGTTCTTAAGGTTTTTGGCCTAGGTTGTGACTGGAGGCGTTCATTCATAACCACGGACATGAATCCTTTCTATGATGCTTTTGTTCGATGGCAGATGAGAAAGCTGAAGGAAATGGGCAAAGTTGTTAAGGATATGAGGTATACGATCTACTCCCCATTGGATGGCCAACCTTGTGCTGATCATGACAGGGCAACGGGTGAAGGTGTGCTGCCACAAGAATATGTGCTGATTAAAATGGAGGTGATTCCACCTTTTCCTCCCAAGTTGAAGGTCTTGGAAGGAAAAAATGTTTACTTGGCAGCAGCTACACTGAGGCCAGAGACGATGTATGGTCAAACAAATTGCTGGGTACTGCCTGATGGAAAGTACGGGGCCTTTGAGGTCAGTGACACTGATGTCTTCATTCTGACACCAAGGTCTGCTCTTAATCTTGCCTATCAGAACCTATCCAGGGTTCCAGAAAAGACGACATGTTTAGCTGAGCTTGCTGGCAGCGATCTGATTGGTTTGCCATTAAAATCTCCTCTTTCCTTCAATGAAATTATATATGCCCTTCCCATGCTCACTATCCTGACAGATAAAGGTACTGGCATTGTGACTAGTGTTCCAAGTGACTCCCCAGATGATTTCATGGCACTGCAAGCTTTAGTCACGAAGTCGGCACTGAGAGCGAAGTTTGGAGTGAAAGATGAGTGGGTTCTTCCGTTTAACATTATACCGATAATCAGCATTCCTGGTCTTGGAGATAAGTCAGCTGAGAAGGTGTGTATTGATCTGAAGATTCAGAGCCAAAATGACAAGAAAAAACTTGCTGAAGCAAAAAAGATAACATATCTTAAAGGATTTACAGATGGAGTGATGATTGTAGGGGAGTACAGTGGCAGAAAGGTTGAAGAAGCAAAGCCACTGATTAAGAACAAGCTATTGGAAGAAGGCTCTGCTGTTTTGTATAGGGAGCCTCAGAAGAAAGTTATGTCCAGATCTGGCGATGAGTGTATCGTTGCTCTCACAGATCAGTGGTACATAACTTATGGTGAGACTGAATGGAAGAAGAAGGCAACCAGATGTTTGAAGAACATGAATACATTTTCAGCTGAAACTCGTAATGAATTTGAATACACATTGGACTGGCTGGACCGGTGGGCATGTTCACGTTCTTTTGGCCTAGGTACTCGCATTCCATGGGATGATCAGTTCCTTGTAGAATCTCTTTCTGATTCAACCCTGTACATGGCCTATTACACAATTGCACATCTGCTACAAAATGGTGACATGTATGGAAAAGAAATATCTTCTGTTAGGCCAGAGCAAATGACGGATGAGGTATGGGATTATGTTTTCTGTGATGGTCCAGCGCCCAAAAGTGATATCCCTCCTGCCCTGTTGAGCAAAATGAAGCTAGAATTTGAGTACTGGTACCCCTTGGATATCCGGGTATCTGGTAAGGAGCTTATCCGGAACCATCTGGCATTCAGCATTTATAATCACACATCACTTTTTCCAGAGCATCATTGGCCTCGTGGCTTCCGCTGCAATGGACATCTTATGCTTAACTCCGAGAAGATGTCCAAGTCCACAGGGAATTTCCAAACCCTTGCAGAGGCCATTGAAGAGTATTCTTCAGACGCCACAAGGTTTGCCCTAGCTGATGCTGGCGATGGTATGGACGATGCAAATTTTGTCACTGAAACTGTAAAATCTGCCATCTTAAGGCTTACAAAAGAAATTGCGTGGATGGAAGATGTTGTAGCTTCTGCTCAATCTTCTCTGAGAGCTGGTCCTCCCTCTACCTATGCTGATCATGTGCTCGCCAATGAGATCAACATTGCTGTGAAAGAAACCGAGAAGAGCTACAATGCCTTCATGTTTAGAGATGCCCTGAAGTCTGGGTTTTATGACCTGCAATTGGCTAGAGATGAATACAGGCTCTCTTGTGGAGCAGCAGGCATGAATCGTGATTTATTGGGTCGGTTTATGGAAGTCCAGACTAGGCTTATCACCCCGATATGTCCACACTATGCTGAGCATGTGTGGCAGAATATCTTACGGAAAGAAGGTTTTGCAATAAAGGCTGGCTGGCCAATCGCAGGCACCCCCAATCCTACTCTAAGAATTGCAAACAAGTATTTACAGGACTCTATAGTTTTGATGAGGAAGTTGCTCCAGAAGCAAGGATCTGGCTCCAAGAAACCCAAGAAGGGGGCTGCGCCACCTCCATCAGCGGAGGACAAGCTCACCGTTGGTCTGATCTATGTCAACGAGCATTATGATGGATGGAAAGAGCAATGCTTGAGGGTGCTTAAATCAAAGTATGACAGCCAAACAAGCTCGTTTACCCCTGATGAGGATATTACCGCCGCATTAAACAATTCCTTCATCGGTCATGAAGCAAACTTCAAACAAATCCAGAAGCTCTGCATGCCTTTCATCAAGTTCAAGAAAGATGAAGCAAGAACCATTGGTCCCCAGGCTTTGAACTTGACGCTTCCCTTTGGTGAGATGGACGTACTGGAGGAGAACCTGGAGCTGATCAAGAGGCAGCTGGGCCTGGAGCATGCAGAGGTCCTGTCGGCATTGGATGGAGCTGCGGTTGCCATGGCTGGACGGCATGTTTCTGTGCTAAACAAGAACCCGCCTTCCCCTGGGGAGCCGGTTGCATATTCATGACCATGCAGGAATTTGGAGCCCCAAACTAGGCTCAGCTTAAACATAGTGGTGCATATCACAGGACTCGATAACCTTTTCTGTTTCTTAGGTTTATGTATGTGATCTAAATGCTGTGTCATCTCATGTTAATATTACGTGGAAAAAGGTTGATGTGTGAGAAGGCTTCCGTGTTTAATGGTCTTGTACAGGTCAGCTAATCCTGTGTCGCAAGTTAGCAACAGAAGTTTATATAAGTTTACCTTTCTTTTCCAATAAAAGGGTTCCTCTCGAATTCAATTCCGTGTTTTGTGCAGCTTAGCACATCTGTGTCTTGCTCCGTGTTTAATGCACCGTGTTCTTTCATGTCAATATAATCACCTCTTTAAATAAACAGATTGGTACTACCGTACTACTGCTCCTCCCAACACGCATGGTACCATCATGTTGTTTGGTGTCGGAGCTGGATCTATCTGTTGCCATAAACTCGTGGTACTTCTTTGTTATGGCACCAATCAATAATCATATATACTTGCCACAGTAAGCAGAGCACTGCGCACAGGAGAATGACTGGATGAGTAAACTGAGGAGAGGAACAAGTGTTAAAATCATAGGAACAACTAGTCTAGAACCTCTACGGTAGATACTTTAGGATTCAATGATCTTCGGGATTGAGAGAGAACCGAGAGATGGAGAGGGAGAGGGTTAACCTTGTCCTTGGCTCGAAGAGCCCGAGCTGGTGCCGTCAATGGTGGACGGTGACGGCGGCGGTGGTGAGAGGGCAGTGGCGGCGGTGGAAACTTCCCGTGGGCACTGCGCAATGACCTAGATCGGGTCGGTGTTGTCGGTGGGGTTGTGGCAGCGATCAACCTCGTGAGTAGTGCCCCGGCCCCCACCTCTGTTTATATAGCGCAGGCCACGGGGGCCCACCAACCACGAGAGGGTTGGACGCCCCCGATCAGGGCGCGAGTCAAAGGGCCCGTCGAGCCGTTGGGCTCGATCGGATAGAGATCAATCTAACATTCTTCCCCTTGATCTCAACTTTTCTTTTAACTTTTTACTTTACTCGTTTCATCACGGATCAGTACATAGAGCATGTTTCATCGTCGCAGCTCAATTGCCGATAGAATCAGACAGCCACTATATACTTTTCTGTTTTGAAACAAAACCTGTTACTTTTGGGCCTCTTAATCCAGGAATCATAGGCTTTCCATTAAACCCATGCCGGCTACGTGTTCCATGAACACGCTGGGTGGTAAGCCTTTCGTAAGCGGATCCGCAAGCATATTCTTTGTCTTTATATGCTCGAGACTTATAGTTTGATCCTGGATTTTATCTTTCACAACATAATACTTTATTTCTATTGGCTTTGTAGCATTACTCGACTTGTTGTTGTGAGCATAGAATACTGCGGGCTCGTTGTCACAGTACATCTTTAGTGGTCTGCTAATGCAGTCTACCACTTTCAAGTCGGGTATAAATTTCTTTAGCCATAGCGCCTGCCCCGTGGCCTCATAACATGCTATAAATTCTGCATACATCGTAGATGATGCAACTATTGACTGTTTGGAGCTTCTCCACGAAATAGCCCTCCTGCGAGAGTGAACACATATCCTGTCGTGGACTTTCTATCATCTTTGTCTCCCGCAAAATCTGCATCTGAATACCCTCTTATTTCTAGGGAATCAGATCTTTTATATGTTAGCATGAGGCCTTTTGTGCCTTGCACATAACGCAAAGCTTTCTTTGCCATTTTCCAGTGCTCTGGCCTGGATTCTCTTGATATCTACCGAGTACCCCGGTGATAAATGCTAAGTCAGGGCGAGTGCACACTTGTGCATACTGTAAGCTTCCAACAGCCGAAGCATATGGTATTCCTTTCATTTGATCGATCTCGTACTGGTTCTTGGGACATTGGAATTTCCCAAACTTGTCGCCCTTGACTATAGGAGCAGGTGTGGCACTGCACTTATGCATATTATACTTTTTAAGAACTTTTTCAAAATATGCCTTCTGCGATAGTCCTAACACTCCATTCTTTCTATCTCGGTGAATTTCTATGCCCAAAACATATGAAGCTTCACCAAGATCTTTCATATCAAAATTTGAGGACAAGAACTTCTTTGTTTCTAGTAGTAGACTGACATCACTGCTAGCAAGCAAGATATCATCCACATACAGAATTAGGAAAATATATTTCCCACTTTTAAACTTTGCATAAATGCAGTTGTCCTCAACATTCTCTTTAAATCCAAATCTTTTAATTGTTTCATTAAACTTTAGATACCACTGTCTAGAGGCTTGCTTTAATCCATAAATGGATTTCTTTAGACGGCATCCCATATGTTCCTTCCCCTCCATGAAAAAACCCTTGGGTTGTTTCATGTAAACATTTTCTTCTAAATCTCCATTTAGAAATGCCGTCTTTACATCCATGCAACTCTAAATCAAAATGTGCAACTAATGCCATTATGATTCTGAAGGAATCCTTACATGAGACCGGAGAAAAAGTCTCATTGTAATCTACCCCTTCTCTTTGCGTAAAGCCTTTTGCCACAAGTCTTGCTTTATACTTTTCTATATTCCCATTGGAGTCATACTTAGTTTTGTAGACCCATTTGCAGCCTACTGTTTTGGCTCCTTTAGGAATTTCCTCTAAGTCCCAAACATCGTTGGAACTCATCGATTTCATTTCGTCTTCCATTGCCTCCACCCACTTCGATGAGTGAGGGCTTCTCATGGCTTCTTCATATGAAGTGGGATCACCTTCCATATGATCTATTTCTATGTTATAAACATAATCAGTAGAAATAGCTGACCTTTTAGCTCTTTTAGACCTTCTAAGGGTCTCATTTTCTAAAAGTGGCTGCTGCACCTCCCTTTCATGTCAACAACGGGTTCAGTCGGCTCCTGACGGACAGGTTCCGGATCTTCACCCACAGTTGTCACGGGTGGAGTTACAACAGGTGCTTGCACCACAATCTCAGGGATTGTCGGTGCAGCTACAACAGGTAGTGCGAAAAATGGCTCCTGAATCATCGGAAAAGGTGCACACACCCTCTTCTCCTCAAGATCAATTTTCCGAGCTACCATGCTCCCCCTCATCATTTCGTCCTCTAAGAAGACTGCATGTCTCGTTTCTACAAACTTTGTGTATCTGTCTGGGCAGTAGAAACGATAACCTTTTGATCTATCAGGATAGCCAATGAAGTGGCAAGTTACTGTTTTGGGGTCTAACTTTGCAATATTTGGATTAAATACTTTTGCCTCAGCTGGGCTCCCCCAGACCCTCAAGTGGCGCAGAGAGGGAACTCTCCCTGTCCACAACTCGTACGGTGTTTTGGGCACCGACTTGCTTGGTACTCTGTTGAGAATGTGAATGGCGGTTTTAAGCGCCTCCATCCATAATCCCAATGGGAGGGTGGAATAACTCATCATGCTGCGCACCATATCCATAAGAGTACGGTTACGCCTTTCAGCTACTCCATTTTGCTGAGGTTCGCCCGGCATAGAATACTGGGCGACTATTCCATTTTCCTGTAAGAACCTTGCAAAAGGTCCAGGTACTTGACCATATGGAGTGTGCCGACCGTAGTACTCCCCCCCGGTCGGACCTGACTATTTTAATTCTTTTATCATGCTGATTTTCAACTTCTGCTTTGAATATTTTAAATTTATCCAACGCTTCAGATCTTTCTTTAATTGGATAAATATAACCATATCGGGAGTAATCATCTGTGAATGTTATGAACGAGTCATAGCCATCCACACTTTTCACAGAAAACGGTCCACAAATATCAGTGTGAATGATTTCTAGTGTTGCTGTACTTCGGTTTGCACCCTTTTTAATTTGCTTTACATACTTTCCTTTTATGCAATCTATGCATTGTTCGATATCTGAGAACTCTAACGGAGGAAGAATATCATTTTTAACGAGGTTTTCTATTCTTCCCCTCGAAATATGGCCTAATCGACAGTGCCATAACTTCGACGAGTCATGAGTTCGCTTTCTTTTCTTTTGTTCTTTGTTCGACAAGGAAGTTTGCTCACTCACATTACACACAGAATGCACTTTTTCACGTAAGGATAACAAATAAAGCTCATCGTGAAGTAAGCAATACCCACACAAGCATCTTTAAACCATATGGCACACTTGCCATGTCCAAAACAACATTCATAATGTCTTTATCCAAACGTGATACACTTATTAAATTTCTGTGAAGTGAAGGAACAAATAAGACATCTCTAAGCAAAATCGTGAAACCATCAGCCAACTCCAAGGAGATGTCGCCAACAGCTTCAACTTCTGCTTGAACTCCATTCGCGACTTCAATGCATCTTTCGCTTCTTTGCATAGTCCTTGTCGAATGGAATCCCTGTAAAGAATTTGCAACATGAACAGTTGCACCTGAGTCAATCCACCAAGTAGATTTCGAAAACTGTGTATACAGGGATTCATTTACAAAAGAAACTGTGTTTATACCTTTCTTTGCCATTATTGACTTGAGCCAATCTGGGCAATCTTTCTTGAAATGCCCAGTCTTCTTGCAGTGGAGACACTGATCTTTATCCACTGTGAGACTCTGATGATGATACTGTTGGGGACCTTTGCCATATGGCTTGGAGGGGGAACCACCTTGGTTGCTGTTGTTGTAGTTTCTTTTCCTGTTTTCCTTCACGTAGTTCAGGGAACCACCGTGAGAGGACTTGAGCCTTTCCTCCTCTTGCACACACATAGCGATGGTCTTTTCAATCCCATTTATCAGGGGACATGTTGTAGTTGATCACAAAGTTCTCAAACTCTTTAGGCAAAGATGCCATGACAAGGTGGACAAGCAAAGCAGGCTTGAGCTCCAGGTCATCATCCATAGGCTTTAGCTTGGCAGCCATGTTGCTCATCCTCAGGATGTGCTCCCTGATGCCATGTGCACCTCCTTGGTACTTTTCTGTGACCAGCTGTTTGAGCAGCTGGGTAGCATACACCTTTGAAGAGCCAATGAACTGGCTCTTTATCTTTTCCAGGAACTCCCAACGGAGGTGCACTCTGCGATTCAGCTGGCTGTGGAGTGTCCACAACCCTGTCAACCTCGGCACATACAAATGCCAGATCCACTTTCTTCCTCCACTCAGTGTAGCTGTCACCCCTGAGCATTGGAACGTCCTTGAGGCAACTCATCAAATGGTAACCTCCTGAAAACATCACATCGAGGTGAGAACAAAACAACAATTGCATGCAAATAATCCAACGTTGGTCAAAATTAAAACAGACAACTGTTTATGCAATTAAATCTATATCACCGTTGGGCAGAAAATAGAAATAAATGCACCTTTTATACACATAATAAACAAATCATGATCATGTTATTAACAACGTTGGTCATAAAATAACAGGACCATAATCACCTTTAATATTCACTTTATCACATCTTTTAAAATTTAATTATCACTTTGTTGCATTTAAGCAATTTCTTTTAACTATTTGCAGCGGAAATATGAATGAAATTCATAAACTTTAAACTTTGCAGAAATATTTCTGTTACTTTTGAATTCTCTAAACAAAATTTTTGTTGGAATATTTTGAATAGAAAAAAAATGGATGAAATTTGCTCAAAATATGGACAAAAATCATCAAATTGTGTTCTGTAAAATTAAAACAGAGGAAACTGTGCGTGGCCCACGGCCCGCTTACTGCGCGCCGCGCAGCACGTCGCACAGCAGCATCGGCAAAGCAGCCCACGGCCTGCCTGCGGCCCACTCTGCGCGCAACGAGGCGGCCCACAGCCCGCCTGGTGCCCGCGCCGCTCGTGGCCGTCGGATTAGATCCGACAGCTCTCCGCGTGGATAGGGCGGTATATAACCCCCCTCCACCGGTGAGGGGAACCCTAGCCCCATTCTTTCTCTCCTCTGCGCGCGACGGCGCCATGCCAGGAGAAAAGTGAGCTCGTCCCTGGCGGCTCGCCGGCGACTGAGCGACGGCGAGGAGCTGCGCCATCCCCTCGAGCTCTCCTCCCCTTTCATTTTCCACCACCCACGGCCACCTCACAGAGAGAGAACAGAGGAGCCCGCGGCCCCTGCTGCTTCCCTGCGCCGGCGACGATGCGGGATCCCGCCGGCAGGCGTGACGGTGGTCCGACGGTGCTGTTTTTGCCCCCCGAATGGAACTCTTCCTTTCGGCCGTGGCGGAGACGGTGCCCCTCCACTGCCCTGTTCTTCGTCCAGTCCCTCGGCTTGCCGATGCGGACATGGATCGAGAGGAAACGGCGCGGCCCTTGCGGCGGCGCTCTTTGCCGGCGACGCCGGTCTCCTTTTCCCCTCTTTGATTTGGGATTTTTCTTTTTCGATTTTTCTTTTGGGGATGAACTCGGGATGAACTAGGGTTCTTTGATTTATTTGATTTCGTTTCTACCGAAAAATTCTAGCAACTAGAACCGCTCTGATACCAATGTTAAAATCATAGGAACAACTAGTCTAGAACCTCTACGGTAGATACTTTAGGATTCGATGATCTTCGGGATTGAGAGAGAACCGAGAGATGGAGAGGGAGAGGGTTAACCTTGTCCTTGGCTCGAAGAGCCCGAGCTGGTGCCGTCCATGGTGGACGGTGACGGCGGCGGTGGTGAGAGGGCAGTGGCGGCGGTGGAAACTTCCCGTGGGCACTGCGCAATGACCTAGATCGGGTCGGTGTTGTCGGTGGGGTTGTGGCAGCGATCAACCTCGTAAGTAGTGCCCCGGTCTCCACCTCTATTTATATAGCGCAGGCCACGGGGGCCCACCAACCATAAGAGGATTGAACGCCCCCGATCAGGGTGCGAGTCAAAGTGCCCGTCGAGCCGTTGGGCTCGATCGGATAGAGATCAATCTAACAACAAGAGCTCTCAGTCGATCAATCAATGCTAACAGTCTGTCAGCTCCAGCCGAGAACCGATCGACGATGGGGACGGGCGCCGGCCAGTGGCCACGCATGGCGCGAGCCTACTGGAGGTCGTCGCCGTCGTCGCCCTGAGAGGCCGGTGTGATGCCAGCCAGTATTGTGCCGCTGTGGCGTGCAGTAGCGCCGTCCGTTCTCCTGTCACTGTGCCGATGCGCGTCGCGGACACGGGGGCACGCCGCGCACATGGGGGAGCGAGCGGCGGCGAGTTATGCGAGGAAGCGCGGAGCGCGGGCACATGGTCAACCGGCACATGCCAACCCGGTGCGCGGTGCGACTCTGTGCTCTGCACCGCGGCGCACCAGCGCCCCTTCGCCGGGCCTACGGACGATCTCCGGCGATCTCGCACAGGGACTTGTCGCCCGGCCGGCCGGGCTGCACATGTCCGCCGGCGGACACGCGTTGCACACGCAGCCGTGACTTTTCGAGGAAGCGTATTGAAAGGAGAATGATTAACGTGGGAAGAGCAGAAGCAAACATGGGTAACTAGAGCATGCACATGCGTACTCGATCTAGAAGAAGTTAGTAGACTGGCATGACAGATATCCTGGTAAAATACCAACATGCGCTGCAAAAGCAATCTCGATCGATTAATTAATAAACACAGCCGTATATATGCGGGGATCCAATGAAACCCAGCCCAATTATAGGGGCTCACTTGCCACATAATCCAAGGAAAGCGAGCAAACCCGGCGCACATATTCACCTCGCACACCATGTGCTCCGATCCCAATGCCATCCACACACACAGTTGCATGCTGAACACATGCTTCACCATGCCCGCATCTTCCTTTTTCCTGGGAGTTCAGCATGCATGGGTCGCCATTTTCACATCTTCAGTCAGCCTTCAGGTGCAACTGCGTTGTCGATCTCCTTTGGCAGCTAAAGCCAAGGCCAGTGGACAGTGGACGGAGTGGACAGCAACACCAACGTGCGACGCCTCCAAGATAGCCTGGATGATGGGTGAGTTGTAAAACAGGCGAGGTGGTGTGCTTGGGGCTGGGTTGTGTCACCAGCAAGACACCACCAGGCACCAGGGGTGGTGGTGAAAGGAACAGAGCATTCTACATGTCCCTTCTGCTTTTGTTGTTCAAAATCGTTCCTACCAGCTGAGGAATTCGGGGGTCCAAATCGTCAGTAGTAATTAGATTGGATTCAACGGTTCGTGAGGACGTTTTGAATTCGTCTTGCAAGAAGAAGGGAAAATAGATTCTGATTTCGTCTAGAAGAAGAAGGGGGAAATATCTTGATGAGTTAGCACAGACGTGCTAATGCTGTACTGCAGAGCAAATTGCATGGGGCCATCATATCACATTGTGGCGTTGGTACGAAATGGAAATCGGCTGATAATTGCCTTCTCTTCTGTGCCGTGCACATCAACATGGCGTACAAGCATTACACGGGTTTACCTAACGATGCACATCAAAAGATTACGTGATATCATCTCTTTTAGAAAATCATGTTCGCAAAATTATTATTATTCTCAAAAGGAAGGATAACCCTCCTTCTCTCCGGGGAAGAGCCAGCTGAGAAAAGAAATTTTATTTATTTATTTAGGGGAAAGGGTTCCCCGGATTTTTATTAACCAAACCATAAACTACAGAGTGCATCACCAAAACGCAGGAAACAACAACGTTCAGTTTTATATCACGAGTTCAGTACGACAGTGGATTTTGTACATGCACACATGGGTTGTCACTTACAAGGAGCTCCAGAATTGAATCTAACAACAAATACTGAAAATTACAGCTATTGGCTCATATATCCACTTGTTTTGAAAACATGCAAGATTTCTATTTTTTTCATATCCCCGCGGTATTGCTGCAACCCTTATTTCCACCATATTTTTTCTCTTCTTCCCATAGTTTTCAGCTAAACATTAATGCACTAGTCAACATCCGAAAATTGACAATTCATGCCAAAATCACAACTCACCATGTTCCACACATATATAGCCGACGAACAATGGAAGAAGAGATGATTGGTTGATTCATCTTGCCCACAAGCGAGGCATTTTATTCACAATGGACACACATCTATTTTTCAACTCATCCCTAGTTGGAATACCTTTTTTGGTACCAACCAAGTAAAAGCTTTATCACAAAGTGTGATTTTAACTTTCCAAAGGAACTTATTGTTGGAAATATGAGCAATTTTACACATGATTTAATCCATAGAAATAGTGAAGGGACACATCGAGGGAAAGGCGAGGTGAATGGTTACCCCTACATAAGAGGATTAATCGAGGGGATGCCGAGAAGACAACGTCTTATTTATTATCGTTTATTTGTCATTTTTCAGTCGTAGGAAAGTTGTACTAGTAAAAGGGGAGCAAGCTTACAAAATTTGGGTAACAACCTTCTAATCATCTTCCCAAATCGCACCTACACTTTGCTCCACTTCATATACTCCAAATCATATCTTTTGCTTGAATTTTTTTAGCTCCAGGTTCAGACGGTCCGGACATGGGTCCAGCCTGAATACAAACTTCACTTCCTGCGGTGCGAGCGCCTCTGTCTGTGCACCGGACCCTGTCCGGTACATATCCCAGACCCCCAGCAATTTTGGACCAGAGTCTAGAAGGTTCGGAATATTCGGACTATTTCGAAACTGTTGGTTATGTGGGGATTTGCATCCCCCCAAACAACCATTTTCGAGGGCTGGAGAAGGTACCTTGACCATCTCTATTTCCCTCCATTGTTCCAAAGCTTCAAATTTCGATTCCTCCAAATCCGTACATTCAACAATGTATGAGGAAAAATAGAGAGGAACACAAGATCTACACATGGTTTTCCTATCATGATTAAGCTTGGTATTGTTACTCTTGGGTTTGTGGGGACCCTAAATGGTTGGTGTCACCTTGTGAGCTTCCGGTGTGTGGAAGTCATCAACGAGTTTGTAAAGGTGCGAGGATCAGCTCAACATGCCGCTTAGTGGAAGGGCTCTCACTTGGTGAAGAGAGCTCACCAGAAAGAAGGCTAGATCCAAGTCGAGATCGTGTGTACTTTGTTTGCCACAACCTCTCCGGAGGGTCCTCCCCAAGGGCTCGAAATTCGGGATACATTACCGAGTTTTCGTCTCTATCCACCTGCGGTTATTTCGATTCTTACTTTACTTACTTGTTGTGTGTATTGCATCATACATGATTGTTCATCTAGTTATATTTTAGGAACACCTTATTTATCTGCAGTTATCCCT
This sequence comes from Poa pratensis, assembly GCA_947311845.1. Lineage (NCBI taxonomy): Eukaryota > Viridiplantae > Streptophyta > Magnoliopsida > Poales > Poaceae > Poa > Poa pratensis. Next base: position 17,173,257 of record CAMZMU010000059.1, on the reverse strand, counting down.
AAAATCAATGAATTGGAAATTTGTAGTCGCCGATTCACCCCCCCCCCCTAGGCGCCATCTTTGATTATTCAAATACTAGATGAAACATGACTAAGAGCATCTCTAGCAGAGCCCGCAAAACGCCGATCCGCAAAACTGTTTTGCGGGTCGCAGAACACACAGTTTTTAGCTCAAAACGAGACGCGGCGGAACAGAAACCGTAAAACTGAACCTTAAAACAGAATATGCCGCTGAATATTCCATCGTCTTCCTCCTTCATCTTTTCCTCATATTTTTCTCAGATCCGCTAGCACTGCGTAAAGTAGCTAGCCTCAATGAAACCAGCACGGAGAGCTGGATGCGGAGTCGCTAGCTAGACATTGCATCGATCGCCCAGGCGCTCAGCTAGCTAGCTATTTAGATCGATTCATCGGTCAATCGTACCTACAGGCAGCTAGCTATCCTATTGATTAAACACAGGAAGGCAGGCATGTACTCGCTAACACACCTAGCTCACACGAAGTCCCCGCAAGCTGGAGGTCCCTGGCGCGCGCGGACGAAGCGCGCCCTGGTCAGCGCGGAGCTCGGCGACGCGTGAGCAGTGTCCCCAGCGCTCGAGACAAAGCCCTCCGGAGGCCGGCGCACAGAGTCGAGCACGGAGGCCTGGCCCGCGCACGCGCAGGAAGCCCTCGGCGGCGGCCAGCCGTCGGTTTGGCGGCGCTCAGCAGCGGTGGCCGGGGCAGAGCACGGCGTTGGTTTGGTGGCTCTCAGCGGTGGCGGCCGGCGCATGCAGTCTCCCACGGGCCGGCGAGCAGCTGCTGCCCACGGGCGCTCCTGTTTCTGCCGATTCCGGCGAGTTTGCCAGAAAACGGCCGGATTCCGATGAGTTTTACGGCGGAAGCTCACCGGCGGGTGCTGAAATGTCCCTCCCGCCAACGGCTTTCACGATATACAGGGTCCCTTCGGTTTGGCCAGGAAAACCTCGTTTTCACGGTTCCGAGGGTCCAATTCACGGGCCCCTGCAAAATCTTTTACGGGTCGGGTAATTTTGCGGGTTCTGTTCTCCGCCTTTTTGCGGTTTTCAATCCGCACCGGGCAGTTATTATGCGGGTTTGCCCCTTTTGCGGATTCTGCTAGAGATGCTCTAACATAATAAAAATTGAACTAGCTGGTCACGGAATCTAATAGAAATTACACAAACAACAAGTCCGAACAGATTGTTAGAAGTAGTATTTGAATCATGATCTCAAACAGATGAAAGATCACATAGGGTGCTTTGGAAGAAGACCAGTTCACGGCTTCTGCAGCCATGTCACAAATAATGTTTTCAATGTTAGGATAGAAGTCGTCATTGGGAAGTACTTATTGGCGTCTATGTAAAAAAAGAAGGCAGTAGTCGCGCGAGAGCGCTCCCCAAAACCTTATCGCTCCTATCCCGTACAGAATCATAAGAGGCAGGGTTCTGGAGGACTATTGTCTCGTCCTGTGGTGCACGCCGCAAAACATGATGGGGGAAGACTTGAGCGATGGCGCAAAGCTCTAGAACCGGGTGGAAGACGCATGCATTGTGGTTTGTGTCAAAATGATGAGGAGCAACCTCTTAGATATTGGATGTGAACAACAAACATAAGCCGAAGGTGAAAGGACCGAGAGACTCTTGTATTCCTCTCTCACTAGTGTGGGGCAAGACCTTTCGGTTTCGTCTTCCAGTAATGCAAAAACGTTTCGATTTTGGATAGACCATTGATATTCTCAAAATATGTGTCACAAAAAGAAATACAACACATACACATGGCATAGATCCCAACTCGTCTTGGCTCATTTTCGTAACTCCGACATGCGCTCACGAGGCGGGCAGTGGAGGATGAGCGAGTGTGTATGTTTTTATTCTCATGCTCATACAAGTCATAGAGGAGCTAGCTCCCTTCTAAGGAGGTCCAAGTCCTTATAAATTATTGGCAATGTAGGACAAAACTTTAGTCTCACCTCTTGCCATGCATAAATGGGCCACGTAGGCCTCTGGAATTTAAAGGAATTATTCAAACATAAAATGTGCTAGTGCAATGTAGCCAAAATTCCAACAATCGCCCACCGGATTTCAGAGGCATATAACGTTTGCCTATGGTTTCAGAACATTATTTATATACAGTGGAGGCTATTAAGTTAAACTTCCACCTGGAACTCCATGCTTCACTAGTCTGCGACTTAAATAGTAGACTTTTCCTTACACTGCAAGTTTTCTGCGAGCCTGGCTTCACACAAAACCTTGGCCAAAGTTAGGTTGTTGTGGGACTTCCACGCGAGTGGAACTTATACGTCATACGCCAAGGCCTTCATGGATTTACTAGAAAGCACCCAATTGTATAGAGTGCGACGTTTAATAGTCAGACTCATATATGTGTTCTTTGAAAGATATTCTGTGGGATAACATCTCTGCTTAAATAACCCTCTTAAAACACATTAAGATAAATATCAACATGCCATGCATATTGGGAGATTATTGCACCTTCACGGAATGGTATTGTATTAAAGTAAGGATACTCGCTTCCTAGTTGATCATCATTTTGTCTCCCAATTCTATTTCACATGATTTCCGATCACAGAGAGTGTGTTTCCACTATGAACAAATCATATTTAGGTCTATACCCATCTCATTTGATGCATTGTCTATCACATTACTGACAAATCCTTTGTGAAGGAATCAGCCAAAAATTTAGATGTTTGGATATAATTCAACACAATAACTTCAGAGTTTCTCTTTTTTCCCCTCTTCACATGTCTCGATGATTTCGTATTATCCTTAGAACTATTCACTTTCATGATCACAATTGGCCTCCACTTTCACCGAGAGATATCCCCTACTACCTTTGGAGGAAGGTGTCGCCGCCACCACGACGAGATTAGGGGTGTTGAACCCGAGCCGCTCATCCGGAGCGGCGAAGGGTTCTTTTGAGGTTTATCTGAGATGTCTCTTTTTGTACACTTTGGCATCATGTTGTTATGAAAATCTTTTAGGTAATTTCACTAAACCGAAGAATATACATGTCTCAGTTTTTTGGGGAATGACTTCTGGTGTGTTATATATGGATGGGAAGTGACTATTTATCAATCAAACATGAAATTGTTATTTTACAAATGATCATGTTCATAGTGGTACAAGAAAAATCTCTTCATCTTTAGTACTTGTGCAAGGATGAGGCCACTTCCATTAAAGAGTGGTGGAATAAATGTATCGGGAAGAAATAGCAAGGATCAAAGAAGGATTTATCTGTGGCTGCTTATGTAGCGTGGCATCCATGAAAAGAAAGGTGCATGAATTTTTAGACCATCACTGACCCTTGACGTGCTTGTAAACCTGCTCAGAGATGATACGAGCACGGAGCACCTGCTATTGGTCATCATTTTTTATACTTTTGAAATCTCAATGTTTAGACCGAATAGTTCTTAGGGTCGAATTAGAAATAGTTATTTCTCAATAGTCTAAGAAACAGCAAAATATTAGGTGACATTCATTACTCACATTATTATATATGAGAGTGTATTGGTTTTCCCTGTTTAACTGAATATAAAATAGCGTTTGCTTATTCTCAATTGCTTGACTTTTTCATGAACTCAAGGTTATATTACTTGGTCGACAAATAAAACAGGGAAACGAGCATTTCTTTATCCGAATTTTGAGAGCAGCATAATATCAACGCCACCCACAACCACTCAAAAATTAACCGTTGAATCTAAAATGCCAATTAAACGACTTGTATCAGATGATTATTTTATCATGTGGTACCACAAGGCACCGAAAAACAAATGATGAAGAAGAGTGCACCTGAAACAAAACTGTGGGGACAAGAGCAGGGGGTGCCAAGCATATACTGTGGTGTGAGTATAGCACCCTCTCACCGTTTCTTAATTAGCTTTTCTCCAGTAAATCCCGCTTCCTCCTTCATATAACCCCCTCACTGCAGATACAAACACACACACACCACCGCAGTCCAGGGGGAGCGGCCAACCTCAGCTCAGCTCAGCTAGAAGCAAAACCACACTCCTCCTCGTCGTGCACGCAGCCATGGCACCTGCTCGGGAGCTCCAAGAAACCTCCTCCTCATCGTCATCGTCGTATACGACCAGTTCCACGTCCATGTCATGTTCGTCCACCGTCACCGACTCGTCGTCCTATCCCTCCTCGCCCGCGAGAGCCGCCAATGCCGCTGCGGCGCCCGTGCCACGCAAGCGGCAGCTGGACGAGGAAGAGGGAGGGGAGGAGGAGATGGAGACGGATGAGGGGAAGACGACGACGAACAAGAAGAAGAAGCAGAGGAAGCGGAGCAGCGACGGGAAGCACCCGGTGTACTGCGGCGTGCGGATGCGGGCGTGGGGCAAGTGGGTGTCGGAGATCCGTGAGCCACGCAAGAAGTCCCGTATCTGGCTCGGCACGTTCCCCACCGCCGAGATGGCCGCGCGCGCGCACGACGTCGCCGCGCTCGCCATCAAGGGCGCCCGCGCCGCGCACCTCAACTTCCCGGAGCTCGCCGACGTCCTCCCGCGAGCCGCCTCGCCAGCACCCAAGGACGTGCAGGCCGCCGCCGCATTGGCCGCTGCGTTTACAACTTCGCCGTCATCGTCCACGGATCAGTCGGAAGAGGACGGCATCGTCCAAGAAGAGAAGAACGACGCCGGCGCTACTGCACAGCCGGAGTCTTCTGCCACGCCGACGAGCGGCGGCAGCGTGGATGAGGCGGAGGCGGAGCTGCAGCTGTTCGACCTGCCGGACCTGCTCCTCGACATCCGGGACGGCTTCGGGTTCTCCCCCATGTGGGCTCCGCTCCCCGACGTCGAGGAGGTCAATGCGGAGCTCCGGCTCGAGGAGCCACTGCTTTGGGAGTAGCAGATGCTTGCGAAGACTAGACGATCAATATATTACTACTAGGAGTACCTAATTGTAGTTGAAATTCTTCTTTGCTTTTTTTTTCTAGTTTGCCGTTTTATTTTTACTTTCTTGGTTTAATAAGGGAGTAATATACATATATGCAGAAAAAAAATGCAACTACTACATGTTACCTGTGAGTTAAGTAATATTACATAGTGATGTGTGAATTCTAGTGGTTGACCTTGTTAGATTTTAGGTGATGTACTGTATTCGTTATGCTCCGAATACTCTATGTACTGCCGCACTGAGTTTCCCCAGCAAAAAAACATTTTACTATTGTCATGCGATGGTAATTGAGATGTCAAGAAATGAACTGGAGTGACCAAGAAGCTGGAGGCTAAGAGGCCACTGATGCTGACTTCTTCCATAACTTAACCAATGCCACCCTTTCCTTGTTTAGTATCAGCAACTGCTGTCAAATGTATCTCATGTTTCTTTACTACCATCAGCTCCTGCAGTTAACGTGTTAACCCGTGTCTAGCGGAAGACACTGGCTTGGTTAACGTAAACGGGAGAAACCCTCAGAAAAAGGTTTAGAAGACATGAGATTGTTTGGCTGGTGTGGGTCTCCTCCATGATCAAGCAAGCAGTGTAGTGCAGAGCCGGACAAATGAGAGTGGTTTCGTTAACGTAAACCGGAGAAATTAACCCTCAGGAAAAGGTTTCTGAAGATATGAGATCGTTCGGCTGGTGTTGGTCTCCTCCATGATCAAGCAAGCATGCAAGCAGTGCGGACTGCAGAGGCGGACAAAAGATAGCGCTCCTCCTCATGCATGTGCATGGCTCCAGTGCAGCATCTCATCATCTTCTTCTTCCGCTGGCTGGTTGGCTTCCCCTGCTTTTCTTCTCCCTTTTGCCAACTGCTTTGGAAAGCTCCCCCGATCGATCAAGAGGAATGAGATTCTTCTTCTTCTACAGGGAGTCTGGGGTTTATTTTAAGCATGTCCATCATGTCCAGTGCGAAAGCTAATGCTTCCACTTACCAGGCATGTGGTGTGACCCCCCTTGCAGCATGCATATGCAGCATAGGCCCTTTCGCTGCAGGGGAACACTGCCTCTCCAAACAAAGCAACCATGTCATCTCCAAACGTCTCGGCCGCCTTAACTCCATTGCAACTCGCCGTGGCTGTGAGCTACTCTACTAGGCTTGGAAGGCCGGCCATGGTGGAGCGTGACTCGCCGGAGGTTGCATGGAGGCGTCTGCGTCTGCGTCTTATACGTAGTAAGTACATGTGTACAGTGTACAGTCCAGATATGAACGGGAGAGCGACGCTGCTGGTGGCTATTCATGAAAAGAGAAAAAGAAAAGAAGATGCGCCTCGCTGGACGCTGTTGTCGCTCTCGTGTGCCATTTAATTGGCCAGCAACGCCAAACTAACAAGCGGGAGAGAGGCGTCCGAGCTGACGCCAGCGTTACGACTGATGATCAAGAGAGGTCTCACAGGATTCTGCATTGTCAAAAGTACAGTTCCGAGCACCCAAGGGAAATTTTACGGGAGGAGTCTGACGGATCAAGAGAGAAGAAGTCTGAACCTGATCAATCCGCATGCGTCACGAGTCCGAGTTCTGCCGCTGTCAAGAGGTGATCAGAACTAATGAGATCAAACGATGAGTCACGCAAAACAGTTGCTGATCAGTATCGTCGACCTCGTATTACAGCCATGCCTGGTGAGAAAACTCGCACTTGGTCGCGACGAATCCAGCGATCCCGACGATCCGTTGCGCTCAATTCGTTCCGCAGTTTTTTACGTAAGCTCCGTGCCTCCGGGCATGGACCGCACGTAAGCCTGTACTGAACCGTCAAAGTGAGTAGTTCCATCAAAAGAAAAATTACAGCTCAATCGTTCTTTGCTTACATTCATCTTACCATACGCAACATGCTAAGTAGAGAAGGAGACGACCGTACGGGGCATATGGGAACTTTAAGAAAAGTTCGAGAGAATGGCAACAAGACTTACCTTTCAGTCAGACCAACATACTACCTATATGAAAGACCAAGGATTTCACGGCCTCACAGCGATCGTGCACTGTAGCAACACTGTAGAAATCTACAGTACTCTACAGTACGCAGTGGTCCCCACATGTCAGCGTCCCACCGCGCTTCCGAAATTTGCAACCAAATACACGGGCGCCAGAAAATTACACATCCTTCTCAGAAAAAACTCCGAGAGGGACCTACTTGCGATTACGCGAAACTCCGGTGACTTTTTAACAAAACCGTCCAGCGCCCATGCCCCTCCTCCTCCTCGCGCGCGACGCGGAGGTCGCCGCGCCGGCGCCGCCGCACGCCACCGCCGATACGCGCCTCCGACTCCAGATCGATGAACATGACGACCACCGCCGTCCTCGCCTCCACCTCCTGGCCACGCACCGCCTGCCAGGACGCCGAATCCGCGCCGGAATCGCCGTCGGCGCAATCGGTGCCCGTCGCGGCGTCCCCTGCTCGCCGCCGACGCTCCGGTGGTCTACAGGCGGCGGCGCCGCCACCTACGTGCTGCCCGCGCCGAGGCGCATCCGGTGCGGTGCCTCGCGCGTCCCAGGTCGCAGTATCGCGACGGCGGCGACCTCGCCTCCGCCGCCGCAGCTCCGGCCACTGTGACGTCAGCTCCCGTCACAGTGGGCCAGTGATGTCCACACGGGTCGTTGATGGGCCGGCCCAGTTCCTCCGCTGCAGCTTCGGCCCTTTTAGTTTTTTTTTCTTTTCTGCCTTCACTCATTTCTGTTTCCACTTCCTATTTCCCAATATTTCCCTAACTTTTCAAATGGATATCCAAATCAATTGAAAACAAACTAAAAAAAAAGGCCTAAAGATCAAAACATCCACTTCAAATACTTAGACACCTTTTCCGAATTATTTGTAAGGAATACAAAATAACCATCTAAAACACATTGCGATATTTCCAAATTTATTCCAAATCTTAAATTTTAAGCAATATTTCAAATTCACATCTTTCTTTTCAACTCAACTAATAACCACAGTAGATAATACCGGCAATGCCATGGAAAATATACCAAAATGTCCAATCAAAAAAAAAAAACACAAAGCCTAATCATGTCATATAACCACAAATAAAATTTCAAATTGAATTGTACATTTTGTGTTGGTAGATATTTGGGAAAAACTTATAAGAAAAAAACAAACATATTAAATCATTTGATCCAAAATTGAAATTCCAGTCCTCCTAAATTTTAGCATTCTTTCAAATCTAATCAATTTACAAAAGCGTGAACAATTCAAATCGTCATACTTTCCGAATTTCACCAACTTAAAAAATATAAACCTTTCAGAAAGACGCGAACTTTTTAAAAAAATCCAACAAATTTCGCCCATACCAAAACATTCTAGCTGAAAACACGAATTTCAATACTTCACAATTTTAGAAGTTTCCCACAAATAAAGGATCTGAGCATTTAACAAATGTAAACATGATTGAAATATAAACATCTCCCCACTTTAGTTACTCCAAAAAAAAATCAGCTCATAAATTTTGTTTTCAATCCAACAAAAAATTCAAATCCAAGCTCACGTCAAATTTTGTCACCAATGACGTCGCAATGGGCCCCACACGCATTTTCCCCTTTTCTCTGATTTTTCCCCCAAAAAAATAAAAAAATCCTGCAAAACAGTAAATTTAAATTTACATACACCCATCAAAAAAATGTACCAAATTGACCAAAAAAAACCTAAATATTTACGTAAAAGTTCATAATTTTCCTTCTCCCCGATTCCCCCCTAAAAAAATGGTAAAAATCTAAAAAACTAGCAAATTTAAATATGTCGAACAGGAAAATCCTGCAAAACAGTAAATTTGAATTTAAATTATCCTGCAAACTATAAATTTAAATTTAAATACACCCATAAAAAAAGTACCAAAGTGGCCACAAAAAGGAAAAAAACTAAATATTTATGTAAAAAGTTCATAATTTTCCTTCTCCCCGATTTTTCCCCAAAAAAAACATTGTAAAAAGTTATAAAACCAGCAAATATAAATATGCCCAACAGAAACAACACAGAAAAAATATCAAAGTGTCCACCCCAGAAAATATGCTAAAAAAACTGTAAAATCCTGCAAAACAGTAAATTTAAATTTAAATACACCCAACAAAGAACAACAAAAAACATCAAATTTCCACAAAAAAATATATATATGCTACAGATTTGTGTGAAAGTTCATATTTTTTTTCTTCCCCACGAATCTTCTATACAAAATTCAACTCCGAATAATAATTTCCCAATTTGAACATTTCTCCACAACTAAACAACCTTCAAACGTAGGCTCTCTTTGCATTCCAGCAATCCCAATATTTGCGCAATTTTACAATGTGGACATTTCCCAAAATTTATCTCCCCCGCGCGGGCAGAAAAAGACGGCTTCCAAAATCAACAAGTTTTAAGACTGTCCCGCAAAATTTACAACAAAACCGATCAAATTTCAAATTTGGTTATTTAGAACTTTCCAGCGATCTTCCAAGTTTTACCCACATGCTTTCTTTGCATTACGACAAATTTCAGATGCACACGCCATTTTCCAAAATCCAACTATGTCGCTACAATACATCAAACAAATTTGAAAATTTCAAATTTACATCTGCCTTTCAAATCTAGCCATTCTACTAATATGGCAATGATCTAAAACTAAAGAACATTTCAATCTGACTGATTTTCGAATTCTGAACAATTTTCAAACACAGCTCTCTTTACACTCCAGCGACTCTCAGACCTACAAGTTTTTTAAATATCAACGATTTCAAATTTCAATTTAAAGATACTGCCAAAATGCAACCACAATTAAACACTACAATTACTCACTCAAATTATACAAGTCACTACCTATATGAAAGACCAAGGATTTCACGGCCTCACAGCGATCGTGCCACTGTAGCAACACTGTAGAAAATCTACAGTACTCTACAGCACGCAGTGGTCCCCACATGTCAGCGTCCCACCGCGCTTCCGAAATTTGCAACCAAATACACGGGCGCCAGAAAATTACACATCCTTCTCAGAAAAAACTCCGAGAGGGACCTACTTGCGATTACGCGAAACTCCGGTGACTTTTTAACAAAACCGTCCAGCGCCCCTGCCCCTCCTCCTCCTCACGCGCGACGCGGAGGTCGCCGCGCCGGCGCCGCCGCACGCCACCGCCGATACGCGCCTCCGACTCCAGATCGATGAACATGACGACCACCGCCGTCCTCGCCTCCACCTCCTGGCCACGCACCGCCTGCCAGGACGCCGAATCCGCGCCGGAATCGCCGTCGGCGCAATCGGTGCCCGTCGCGGCGTCCCCTGCTCGCCGCCGACGCTCCGGTGGTCTACAGGCGGCGGCGCCGCCACCTACGTGCTGCCCGCGCCGAGGCGCATCCGGTGCGGTGCCTCGCGCGTCCCAGGTCGCAGTATCGCGACGGCGGCGACCTCGCCTCCGCCGCCGCAGCTCCGGCCACTGTGACGTAAGCTCCCGTCACAGTGCGCCAGTGATGTCCACGCGGGTCGTTGATGGGCCGGCCCAGTTCCTCCGCTGCAGCTTCGGCCCTTTTAGTTTTCTTTTCTTTTCTGCCTTCCCTCATTTCTGTTTCCACTTCCTATTTCCCTAAGTTTTCAAATGGATATCCAAATCAATTGAAAACAAACTAAAAAAAAGGCCTAAAGATCAAAACATCCACTTCAAATACTTAGACACCTTTTCCGAATTATTTGTAAGGAATACAAAATAACCATCTAAAACACATTGCGATATTTCCAAATTTATTCCAAATCTTAAATTTTAAGCAATATTTCAAATTCACATCTTTCTTTTCAACTCAACTAATAACCACAGTAGATAATACCGGCAATGCCATGGAAAATATACCAAAATGTCCAATCAAAAAAAAAACACAAAGCCTAATCATGTCATATAACCACAAATAAAATTTCAAATTGAATTGTACATTTTGTGTTGGTAGATATTTGGGAAAAACTTATAAGAAAAAAACAAACATATTAAATCATTTGATCCAAAATTGAAATTCCAGTCCTCCTAAATTTTAGCATTCTTTCAAATCTAATCAATTTACAAAAGCGTGAACAATTCAAATCGTCATACTTTCCGAATTTCACCAACTTAAAAAATATAAACCTTTCAGAAAGACGCGAACTTTTTTAAAAAAATCCAACAAATTTCGCCCATACCAAAACATTCTAGCTGAAAACACGAATTTCAATACTTCACAATTTTAGAAGTTTCCCACAAATAAAGGATCTGAGCATTTAACAAATGTAAACATGATTGAAATATAAACATCTCCCCACTTTAGTTACTCCAAAAAAAAATCAGCTCATAAATTTTGTTTTCAATCCAACAAAAAATTCAAATCCAAGCTCACGTCAAATTTTGTCACCAATGACGTCGCAATGGGCCCCACACGCATTTTCCCCTTTTCTCTGATTTTTCCCCCAAAAAAATAAAAAAATCCTGCAAAACAGTAAATATAAATTTACATACACCCATCAAAAAATGTACCAAATTGACCAAAAAAAAACCTAAATATTTACGTAAAAGTTCATAATTTTTCTTCTCCCCGATTCCCCCCCTAAAAAAATGGTAAAAATCTAAAAAACTAGCAAATATAAATATGTCGAACAGGAAAACCCTGCAAAACAGTAAATTTGAATTTAAATTATCGTGCAAACTATAAATTTAAATTTAAATACACCCATAAAAAAAGTACCAAAGTGGCCACAAAAAGGAAAAAAACTAAATATTTATGTAAAAAGTTCATAATTTTCCTTCTCCCCGATTTTTCCCCAAAAAAAACATTGTAAAAAGTTATAAAACCAGCAAATATAAATATGCCCAACAGAAACAACACAGAAAAAATATCAAAGTGTCCACCCCAGAAAATATGCTAAAAAAACTGTAAAATCCTGCAAAACAGTAAATTTAAATTTAAATACACCCAACAAAGAACAACAAAAAACATCAAATTTCCACAAAAAAATATATATATGCTACAGATTTGTGTGAAAGTTCATATTTTTTTCTTCCCCACGATTCTTCTATACAAAATTCAACTCCGAATAATAATTTCCCAATTTGAACATTTCTCCACAACTAAACAACCTTCAAACATAGGCTCTCTTTGCATTCCAGCAATCCCAATATTTGCGCAATTTTACAATGTGGACATTTCCCAAAATTTATCTCCCCTGCGCGGGCAGAAAAAGACGGCTTCCAAAATCAACAAGTTTTAAGACTGTCCCGCAAAATTTACAACAAAACCGATCAAATTTCAAATTTGGTTATTTAGAACTTTCCAGCGATCTTCCAAGTTTTACCCACATGCTTTCTTTGCATTACGACAAATTTCAGATGCACACGCCATTTTCCAAAATCCAACTATGTCGCTACAATACATCAAACAAATTTGAAAATTTCAAATTTACATCTGCCTTTCAAATCTAGCCATTCTACTAATATGGCAATGATCTAAAACTAAAGAACATTTCAATCTGACTGATTTCCGAATTCTGAACAATTTTCAAACACAGCTCTCTTTACACTCCAGCGACTCTCAGACCTACAAGTTTTTTAAATATCAACGATTTCAAATTTCAATTTAAAGATACTGCCAAAATGCAACCACAATTAAACACTACAATTACTCACTCAAATTATACAAGTCAAACTAACAAATGTACAGCTTGAACCCAACTCATCCCAAATATGTGAATTAACTTATAAAAAAAATTTGTTAACATATACCAACAATATCACAACACACACAAAAAATTGATAACTACCTACGGCATACAATAACAACTCAAATATGAATATTCCAAAACTTCAAAAAAAAACTACCTCATCGTAATTCAACATTTCTCAAAATATCCACAATTTTAAAATGACTATATTCTCAAATTTGCATTTTTAAACCACACGGGTGCGGCGGTGCCGCCGCACCTAATTCATCTAGTGTTGCTAAATGCTAAGCAGGTCCCTGTTACCGCGCTTTGCTCATGGCATGCACTTACCGTCTATAATTCTCAGTTCTTTTCTTCTTTTTTGAACTGAATAATTCTCAGATCTTGGTAGAAAGGAGAAAAAAGAGGTAGTACTGCCATCCGGGTCGTGTTAATTAGGGCACGATCAGTTAGTTCATCGAAAGCATGGGTTCAACCAACGCCAATTAATTAGATGGTTACTGCCGTACTAGCACTACTAAAACTTCCATTGGTCCGCGTGTTTTGATTAATTTTTCTATAACAAATCGTGTCACGATTAACAAAAGCTACTCCTCCGTGGTACAGGCAATTTTATGTACTATAGTACTGGTGAGTGATTCAGTCCATGGCCTAATCTTATTGATTTGTTCTGTTATTGATTAGAGGGACTGACATGCTTGCCCCCATCCTTTTCTACGAGATTGCACGGAAGCGACAGCAAAATCTGCAAATGGGGTTAACATTCAGGAATTGCATGCACACTAGAGTCCCACAAACCACACTACTCATGAATGCAAAGCGAGACCGGCCCTGAGATCAGATCAAAAGCAAATCTTTGAACGGGCAGTGTTGTTGGTTGCAAAGTTGTGATCGCTAACCTCATCATGGCCTACTTATTAGTGCCAGTAAGTAGGGCATATGCTACAATGCAATTTTGCAATGCACAACGGAGAGTACTAAAGGGGAAACCAGTATGCAATTAACAAATATATGTACCCTGAGCCAAAGCAAATACACTGATACAAGTTGATCATAACAACAACATGATGATGGAAGCATATCACATAGTACTGGCTAGCTAGTGTGTAGCTTGCTTGATAGCTGTGACTATAATTGAGATGTTTGTTACTAATTTAGTAGTCACCTAGCTAGACATAAAACTGTAGCTAGCTTGACCAAATGCCATCAATGCAAGGTGGTTTAGAAACGTACGAATCTCACTCTAATGATGCCCAAATGTTCCTACATATGCATATATACATGTCAATTGGCCCCCGAGATGTAAACCTTTGAGGGGAAAGAAGAAACAGTGCCAAACTCAAAGTTGTTAACAATGACTAGGCAACAACAAAAGGGTGCATTTTTCTTTCTTTTTTTCCTTTTGGTAATTTGACTCTAGCTTAGTTGCTTTCACGGCAAAAGGGGAAAGTCTGTAGAGCAAGGAGCTGGGAGCACAGTGCTACGTGTACAAGCAAGGAATAAAGCTGCAGCAAGGCCCCAACTAGTGCACCTACTTTTGTCTTGCTTGACCATTGCATCTGCATGCTCCTCTCTGATGCAAGGTAGAGAAGGAGATCGTGTCTCTGATGCAGCCTTAACAGTTGTTTACTGTTGGAAAGGAAGTTCATCATATGGGTGCAGCAGATGCTGATGGCTTAGCTTTCACTTGCCATCATTAGATGCTTCACAAGACTAGACATGCATCCATGTGATACCTTTGAAAAAACAGGTCTTGTGTTCCTGTTTTACGATTGTTTGGACCTAAAATATTACATGATATTCGCATTCTTGGAGTGAAAAGGCATATCATATACTAGTATTTTATAACTTACAGATGTTTGCGTTGTAGCGGCCCAGCTAGTTTTCCCTTGCAATTATCCTTGTGAGAGAAAATTCCCTACAAGAAGAGGTATCAAGTGGTCTATGGAAAAGTCAAAGTAAAATCTGGTAATTCTGAGTTAAATAGGGTCATTTGGCATGTTAGCCTGACACTTTAGTCTTCTTATGCGCATTGGTCGATCAAAGAGTACTAGACTACAAACTCATGTCTCCCTATATATTATATGTCCGCAAGAATATTCCTAACTTGCATAGAGATTTTCACTTTTGACTTGATGATCAGAGATAAGATGACCTTGTCCCTGCATACAAAGAATGCATACCACCTGTGCCAGATCTAAAAATCATTGGAAGCAGAGAGCCGTTGATCCATATCGCTCAATGACAGTATACAGTAGTTAGAGAGATAATAACGCAGAGTCCTGATGCGTCACTCGCAACTAATTGAGTATCGAACCCAACGTGCAAGGTCGGTTGATAAATCATATCCGATGAGTTGGTCTATGCCCAGTCTAGCTAGGACCGGATCGATCGATTAACATAGACAATGAGGTGAGCACTAGCTAGTAATGTACTACTCCCTCTGGTCCGATAAAATTGTCGCAAGCTATCGTACCAAATTGTACTGCCATAGTTATTTTCCAGCGACAGTTTAACCGGATCAGAGGGAGTATTGTTTGTAGACTTCGAGCGGTCAAGCGTTCTATGGCATCTATTTCTCCTATCACCAAGATTTATCATGCAACAATATTTTACGTTAGCATTGGTTATTGGCCAGCATCGAAGACCATAAAAAGTCAATGACCAAGTACTATCATTTAAGAAGAAAATACTGAATAGTCATCTGCTCGTTCAATGGTGGTTTAAACTAATCCTTCAGCAAATTTAGAAGGAAGGGAATTAACAAATAGGGAATGCCTAAGGTCATCCGTCAAGGATTTAGGCACAGTGGGAGCTAAGAGTTAGCATATCTTTCTTAATAACAGAGCCTAACATAGAAGTCTTTGTAGCCAGTCTCTAGATTGTTTTCGATTAATATAATCAAGCAGTCATTTTGCCGTTTAAAAAAATTAATAGCTCTGTTGTTACCTATTTTACGTGTAAACTACATTTGAAAGACTGGCTATAGGCTAGATTATTGACGGATGTAGAACCAAGCACCTGGCAGCTATGTACGTCTATTTCACTTGTTTTCCTTTTTCTAGACAGAAAAAGGAAGCACTCGGCTAAACAGGGTGCTATCCGCGATAAAAAATCGCCTGGAGTGGTCTCATCTATCTAATGTATAGCCAAGAGATGGATCTTTTCCCGTTGGTCAACGTTTTTTTGATTATTGACAAATGCATTTTATGTACTTAATTATTCGTACAGTTGCAACAGCTGGGTGTAGAAAAGAACATCACACCCAACTGGTGAACGCTAAGTTGTTGTTGCTAGCCCATGACATGTCCCGAGTTTAATTTCCCTCTAGATTGCAGAATTTGCAGCTATGTATGTCTATTTCACTTGTTTTCCCTATTTCATTCTAGAGAGCGATCACACAAGCAAACCCAAAATATTACGCTGGATGTCCTAATCGTTTCCTATTAAGGATGATAATGAGATGTGTACGTCGTTGATGTGTCACAATGCGAGAAGACTTGTAAAGCAGAGTTAATAATGTTTGCACCACTTAACCCTTGGGAAGATCTTGTCAATTATCGTGACAGTTCATGTTACTGACAATCAGAAAATATGAGAAATACTTCATACTTCTCAAAATCAACAAAGATGCACGATTAATAGTACTTCGTAATACTGAAAAGAACAACTCCTACTCCAGAGATGTGTTAATTTTGTCAGTCCGTTTCTACAAAATCGTTTCCCCTTAGGTCTATGTTACAATGTGTGCTAGACATGTGTACTGTGAATCCACAGTACATGGATGACATGGTACATACCTGAACTGTGCCCCGTACCTGCCTACCGAAAAAATCGCTATTAAAAAGAGGCAACATACGTACACAGAGACAGACCACACAAGTTCACATGCATCATACATACCCTACCTTGTATAGTTAGTTTCCCTTGGCAAGCGGGCACCCAAGCCAAGCAACCTACCAGCCGTATGATGCGTATAGTGATGTAGATGCATGCAGTACACGACGGCCACGCGATTGCAACTGTGAATAACACATCATGGGAGAACAGCTGCTTTTGCTGGTCCAGCAAAGGATTGATGTGCAAGAGAACAAGGGTGGCTAGCTACCATGCAACAGAACCAACAAACGGGAATTATGAATGAAGCCAAAGTACTGTGCAAAAAGAAACACATTCATGATAGTCATAAGTAGACATCCATGTACGTATGAATGATGCATCTCCTCTCTCTCTCTAGCTAAATCGCATCCGTCCAATAGGCATACCAAACAAGCAAAAAAAAATGTGTGGCCTGTGTTTAATTTCTGCTTTTGTGTTATCTACCCGGCTCAGCATGTGTATGTGTAGGTGTGTGTGCTCTTATACATTCACAAGCCATAAAGTAGACAACTCAGCTAAAAAAGAAGAGCTTAGCTGGATGGTAGATTGTGTTGGTAGGCCATTGCTCTCTGATTAACGACCACCAAGTCACAGTATTCAGTTTGCCAAAAAAAAAAGGTCACATTATTCATGGGATGCAATGCATTATATCAATACATCTATATGTGTATTAGTGAGCGGAAACTGAAAAGAGAGATTGTGTTGGTTGATTGGTACTGCTCATTTTATGTAGATAGGTGGTTAGTTGATAAACTGCTGGTACACTGGACCATCCTACGTAGTATCAATTAAGCTGACACCTCGTCACAATCTGTTATTGAAATGGAGTTTTGAGAATTGAAAAGAGTGCAACTGCCAGCAACTAATGCAGACTCACTTAAGTCGTATTATACCACAGGGCTAGAAAGCTGTCAATAAATGTATCAATTGCTTCTAAGATTTTTCACAAGCTTCGAGCACATTGAAAGATTAGAAACACCGACTAGAATCCCCCAAGAAAATTGATCGAAAGATGCATAAATCAGACTGAATTCCCCCAATAAAAATGAGCAGCAGCTAAATTAACTATTTACTCTATGTGTGAGCCTAATAAATTCATCCTGGCAACGTAGGTTTGAGGAATAAAATAATCTTCCAAGATTATGATGGTGGGCACATTGCAGATATTTTGTTTCTTTGATGCTGACATTTTTCGTTGGGAATTGGCCATGCATCGGTGAGCAACACCAAGCCGTTCTTCCAGTAACGACGGTATCAATGTGTTTTGTCATTGCCCTGTGTGGAAGTGGAGGACAAATAGTGACCTACCAAGTCACTGGCACCCAGAGCTTAATTGTTCATCTTAGCACACCATCGTGTTGCATGCATGCAAGTGCTTTCTATCCTAAGAAAAGATACATCTCTTCAATCTAAGCTTTAACTCGTTCGCCCCACCTTAATCCTACTTTTCTCCTTTTATAAAGGGAGAAAGCAGTTAATCGTAAGCATCTAATACTTTCCCTTTATTGTAACAAACCTAGTCATCTAATCATGCATGGATATAAGCAACGTTAATGTGTAGCATGCATCACGCTAGTGCTTAATTTCTAGGCCAGATTGAAAAGTGGAGAAGTGGTGAAAATAATAGACCAGACATTGTTTCGCATTCCATTATTAAATTTCATTTTGAGGAGGCAAAGGAAGCCTATCCTTGTGAAAAAGCAATCAATCATACAACTATATATGTACAATAATAACGGAATTATAAAGGGAAAAATAGCAGATCATTCAGGCTGAGATCTTATATTATAGAATGAGATATAGCAGATCATGCAGGCCATAGATATTTTTAAATGTGTACAGAATTGGTTCTGGACAAAGTGACATGGGAACTAACAACTGGAGGTGGGAATGCAAATATTTGTTCTATTAAGCCAGTACAGTAACTTTCGATTGCAGAACAGTAAGGTACAGTGGAGCAGTAGGGTCCAGGTATTTGGTAGGTTACGTTACATATGTTCATGGACAGATATGAACAAAATATAGGGTCCAATGATGCAGGAGACACGAGGTCTGTATGGTACGATTCCTCCTTCAATTCTTGCCTCTAATTAAATTCCTTGGAATTCAGAATGTGGAGAGTTGAATCCATCTAAAACATTATGAAGTGTTAAAGCAGTAGAGGCGTGGATTATTTGCCTAATGGGCAATTAGGCACAGGTCTGCCGCCCCGACTGTCGTCTAGCACCTTACTGAGGACTGATTATCATGACTTTTAGGGTACAGAGTACTGTCCTTTGCTTCCTACATACTGATTGAGCCTCTCCACCTCTTCGTGTTCCTTGGTCCTTGCTAAGCAGCGCAGGCAAATCATTGATTAGCCTCTGATAAGAAACCTCCAGGGTACAAACAATTGCTGAAGATGAGCTTATTTGTGGACAGAAATTATCTGATGGGTGTGTTTCCGTCCTGGAAATTGCATATGTGGCTTACCAGTGAAACGATTCACAACGGTCCATTTGGTTCTTTCGTTCTTTTATATGTGGCTTTGAGGGAGTAATCATCTGTGGTTTGAGCTCAAGATGTGTTCGAGGAAAGGAATGCAGCACCTAACCTAAGGAATTGTTAACTGAATGATGAAGATATCAACATCTTAGCACAGTTAGAGAAGAGGTTTGTGCGCCTTCTCCATGTCATTTTTGTTTTGGGCCAGCATTTGTTTAAGCCATTCAACTCTATCATTATAACCTTGGAAGGCAATCGCCGCCCACGGAAACAAAATGGATATTCTGTTCAATTGAAAAACATTCTTCACCAAACACCTCAACCAAAAACTATTTAATATACCATCAGAATGAGTTGCACATTTTAGATGCAGACTCAGATGGAACAAAAAGTTTATGCACATACGGTTGTTGTTGGTGGGTGGAATATACATGTTGATTGTTCTCCTTTTACGTTCGGTGTATCCAGGGCTACAGGTGTTAGTAACTAGCAGTAGGTTCGAACCATTCCTCTGTGTAAATCTAAAAGGCTGCAAGTTCAATCAGTTTAGCCACTCAAATCATTCATCGTGGTAACATCCATGGAAAAATCGAAGTACTTTCAAGCTGGCATTTTATATAATAAAAAAAGAAGAGTGGCATGGCATATACCAAGAGCCGTACCTATATTGATTCAGCTTGAAATGAGGACGGAAGCTGGATCCAGCCATGCGTAATATGAAAATACCACCTAGGTTTAGTCAATCGTTCACCAGCAACCATGAAACATTCTTCAGACTGCAACAGCACAGAGCACCCTCATCGGGGAAAAACAGCATGGAGCACTGACAATGAAAAAAGGAACCCGACGGTGTACATCAACTTCTCTGCTAGGACAACAATTGACTGATCATAATTGCTCGTGACAATATCTCTAAGGATACGATATTCTGAATTCCAGCTAAGTTCGGTACAGTTACACTGAAATCCCGAAAGTATTTTCTTACACCAAAGTTATGGCTGACTGAAATTTGTAGTACATGAGCGGACGAAGAATCAGGTACGCACACCTTCCAGTGGGATCTCAGTGATATGCACAAGATTGAAAGACTTGCCAAAGTTTCTTCTAGATAACCAAACAAGATTGGAAGAGTTGCCCAAGTTTCTTCTACATAACCAAACAAAATTGAAAGAGTTGCCGAAGTTTCTTCTGTAAGTTTCTTTCGCCTATGAATTACTGTACAGCATATGTAACACCTCTACTCAAGGCAAAATTTGGAGGTTGAGCAATTACTCGCAAAGCAGCAGCAGCAGGATGAGATGCAGAGCTCAAGACGTCATATTCTTTGCAATAGTGAACACCACGTACAGCATAGCAGCAGCTAGCAGGAACTTTTTGGATGCAAGAATTCTGAGATTGATCCTAATCCTGTGCTTCCTCATGAACTGAAGGATCCATTGTCCCACCACCACGAGCAAGGTAAAGATGCCGTCAAGTGCCATTCTGGCAGCATCCTTTGGGCCTCCAACTCTGCTTGGTTCATTTCGATCAACCTTGATGATGGTTGGGCCTGTTGGGGCAGCATCTGCATGTTTAAGGCGAAGGGTTTCATTCAGCCAAGCTGAAAAACAGATCAGCATCCTTGCAAGCCAAGCCACTTCAGTGTCTGAGATGGGCCTCATCATCCAATCCCCGTTATATTTCATATCAGCCAGTGAGCCTTTCCCTGGACTCGGATGCTTAGGTAGGAATACATCACCACGTCCATGATGCTTGTTGTGTTTTCCCTCTGGAAGATTCTTTGCCTGGGAGCTGTCAACATGCTTGTAGAATACCTTTTTCATACTGGATTTGATTACATCCAGGGTCTGGAGAGTTCGCATAGCATCACCTGGTAAACGTTGAATCTCCGACTCAGCCCTTAGCAACAGCAACTGGGCAAAATGAAAAACAACAATAAGTCGGCATTCAGAGATATGTGTAATAACAGGAGCAGAGTTAATTCAAACATGGAGTAACAGAGCAAGTAATGTTGTTTGCCCAGTAAATAGGTGTTCACAAGCAATCTTTTGTTTAATGCATGGAGAGTTTTCGGCTCCAAAGTCTTAGAAACTGCTTATGGTTATAGTAACAGGGTAATTAAGAATAATTACACAGTGCAATAGTGGCCTGAGACCTAGACTGTTCTACTAATGATAAGTTGCTAACTGTATAGAATATATGCACCTGAAGCAAGTTGTAAGCCCCATTATCATCAAAACTGAAAAGTCTTAGGTTAGAGTTCCTCGCCATATGCAAGAAAGACCCATCAGTGTTATGTTTTGACAACCCGTCCTCCCAGTCCTGAAATCATAAGACACATATCAAAGTTAGGTTAGAAAGACTTCTCTGTATTATTAGCACCATTGCACTTTTGTAGAACTTTTACATGAAAACCAATGCTGCATAGCTCAACAAAATAGGTGCTTGCATTTAAAAGGAAAAAGTCTGTTCCCTTGTATCCAGTTTCCTACCTGTAGCTGCTCACGGATAATTGGTACATACTTGAGCACATGATCCAGATAACGGGACTGGGAATCAGGAAATCCAGAATGATAAGCAGCATCAACTTTGTAGATAAGCCCCAATAACTCCGAGGAATCCAAAACTTCCAATACCTGAATAATCCAAACAACAGTGAAAGAGCAGACAGCCATTAGTTCAATAATATCAAGTACTGAAAGAGGTCTACTTTGACATTCTTGCTATGATTAGTATAAACACCTGATTGGCACATTTTGCAAAATTCAAAATTTCCAAGGAATAGTATGATGCAATACTAACCTTTGATACCATTTGCAGCACTAAGGCGACATCAGAATGAATCAACTTATGAGCCAACCCCAGGAAATGGACTACCAGTGAACTGTAGAACAAATAGTTGGACAGCACGAAGCCTGCCATGCTGGAGAGTATGCTGCATCACACCTTTGCCTCTTTCCATCGCAATGCACATTTCGCCCACCAGGAGGTGGCAGGTCGTACTCATCCAAATCATCTTGCTGAACCTTCCATGGTTCCATGTAGACCATCCATGCAGAAAAAATCTGAGCAATGTTTTTGATATCTGCACCCGTGGGGCAGAAGAAGAAGGTCCTTAGCACAAACCTATACAATGGTCTCTGCATCAACGGATAGCCAAAAGGGCTGTCACATGGCTCCTTCCTTGAGAGCATTGCATCAAACACATTGCGCGCATCCGTGAGCTTACAAACACTGTTCCAGTTCAAATACATCACCAACAGCTTCACGGCGTCGCCAAGTCCTGGTGCTGGCAGCCTCTCGGACAATGTAGCATTTGCACGAGACAGTAAAGGTAACCCATAGGCACGGCAAGTCTGCACAGGCAGCGGTGAGAAGTCGTTCCCGACAAGCCAAAACTGTACGAGCGTGTGCACGAAGAACTCCGCTCGCCTGAACGATTCAGCAGCGTCCACGCCATCTCTGACACTCCGATGCAGCAACGTACCACAACCGCCGCGGGGCGGGGCGCAGTCGCTGGGCACGAACTCCTTAAGGTAGGCGTACAGAAGCTTCAGGTATAGCGACGTATGGGGCATCCGGTCCGGATCGCGGCCGGCCGTGGAACCGAGGGTGGACACCCAGGTCTGAGGCGAGCGCGTGGCACGAGCGAGGGTTTCGAAGTGGAGGCCGAGGCGGCGGCGGAGATGGGGTGGTATGCGAACCAGAAAAGGTAGTACTCGAAGACCGAGAGATGGAGCTTGGAGCCGACGCGGCCGGCTAGGAGCGGCGAGACGACCTTGTCGGAGGGGGCTGCGGTGGAGGATAGGGCGAAACCGAGCCAGTCGGGGAGGCGCTCGCGTGGGAACGTGAACCGGAGGAGGGAGTGGCGGTCCGCGGCGGAGAGGGCGACGAGGAGCGGCCCCGAGGGCGCGAGGAGCGACTCGAGGAGGTAGGCGAGGGCGGGGTCGGCGGCGGCGAGGTCGAGGAAGCACGGCGAGGCGGGGGAGCGGGAGACGAAGAGGCGGAAGAGGAGCGTCGGGAGCGCGTCGGCGAAGAAGGCGCGCGGCTGGTCCGCGCCGGCGTGGTGGCGGCGGAGGAAGGCCGCGGCCGAGGAGACCGCCTCCCGCGCGGCCCGCGGGTGGACGCGGCGAGGACGGCCGCCGCGAGGCCCGCCGCGGAGTCGGTCTCCGGCGGCATCTCGCCCGGCCGTGCGGGGGCGCGCTAGGGTTTTCGGTTGGGAATTTTGGAGGCGAGGCGCGTTGGGGATCACGAGAGATTTTGAATCGGGGACGGAGCTCTGGAAGATTTGGAAATGGCGCCGTGTAGGAAAGCGTTCCTTTAGGGCTGGACCTGAAGCTCGAGCCTCCCGGACAAGGCTCGAGGCTCGACGAGCCGGCTCGGTGAAACTCGCAAGCCGACTCGAAGGCTCGATGAAATAAAAAAAATTGACATGACCTATGCCAAAAATGTAAACATTTGACAATTATAATCAACAATAGCTTGCGACGAATCCACTGCTCCTGCTTGCGACGATGTCGGTCTAGTCGAAGAGATGCCGAGTAAACCGGCTGTTTTGGAGTTCATCGCGTTGTCGTACGCAACCCTCTTTCTCTGCAATTTTGCTCGTGAAGCAGCACTATGCTCCTTTCCAGGTTGCATCTCGGCCAAGGAGAGAAGCAGGAAAACAGCAGTGGAGTTGCACGTGAGGTCTTTGATCTGTCGATAAAGATACCATACCATATTAATTGCATTCAAACTTTACAAACCAGTACTTTTCATTGAAAGGATTCTATCCTTTTGCTAAAGAAAACACTTCTCTGTAATTTGAAGTGTTCCTTCTGGAAACGTAGCATCATTGCAAATTGTACTTTAAATTCAACTCATATTCTTTCTCATAAAACATCTCAAGATTGCATTCTAACTTTACCCACCTAGCAGTATGCAACTATGCACCTTACGAAAACAATTCAACGAGATATGTAGCATCAATCTGTTCCTGTATCTTTCACCCATCAACCCTAAATAACAGCACTAACGGCACCCAGCAACCGTCGAGAGCAGAGCAGGCAATAGAGTGATTAAAACATCATGAGCCATGTGAGGCGGATGCTTTGCTTACCCAAGTGACCAGCCGTGTGCCGTTCTCAAGGAACAATTCGTCCGTCGGCCTTTTTCCGGTGGGCAGCTCAAGCAAGACGACGCCGTAACTGTAGACGTCGCCCTTGGCGGTCGCCCTCCCGGTCTCAAAGTACTCTGGACAGCATATATACAGCAGATTCAGGGATCCATGATCGATTTCGCAAAGGAGTGCAAGAGCTTGGCGTTGCGGACCTGGCGCGAGGTAGCCGAAGGTGCCGGCGACGACGGTGGCGAGGTAGCCGAAGGACGGTCGACGAAGCCCTGCTACCGGAAGGCCGGCAGGCGGCGGCCCGGCCGCCACTACAAGCACGGCCACGCGGGTCCAGGCGAGCACCGACCAGCTACGGGACGAGCAGTTGGAGGCGGGGAGCCATGAGGGGATCCCGGATGTCGGCGGCGGTGGTGACGGGCTGGCGGCCGGCGGCGGTGGTGACAGGCTGGCGGCCGGCGGCGGGGTAACCGTAGCGAGCGCGATGGGGATTGGGGATGGAGAGAGCACGATGGAGATGGTGCGCTACTGCTCGATGCGGATGGGGTCAACGAGACGAGAGAAGGCAACTTTGATCGATTGATGTAAAAAAAAAATGCTGCAGCAAGTTTTTAGAGCCGAGCCAGGCTCGGCTCGAGTTTTCCCGAGCCTGACTGAGCCGAGCCTCGAGCCGGCTCGGCTCGGCTCGATTCCAGCCCTACCTTTACGCACTCTCCCGTTCGGCAGGCAAGCGTGTTAGCTTGAAAAGGACGCTGTGGGCTGTGGGCTGTGGACATAGATTGGGCTGGGCCACCCTTCCCGTGCGTGAGCCGATGACATTAGTGGGCTGGGCCCAGCCGTTCCGAGGAGGCCCATTCCACCTCCACCTCCACCTCCACCTCCAACGCCGTGCGTGTTCCAACTCAGGTAGCGTACTACTAGAGGACAGCAGGCTGCTCTTCTCGCCCGTGCCTTCTGCTCGGGGCAAACTCCTCCTCCTCTTCCTCTTGCCCCACGCGGCCACGCTTTCCTCCTCCTCCTCCGTCTCCGTCGACAGCAAGCAACGAGGAGACCACGATGCAGGTGAAGCAGAAGGTGTACGAGCTCTACAAGGGGACGGTGGAGCGGGTCACGGGGCCCCGCACCGTCTCGGCGTTCCTCGAGAAGGGCGTCCTCTCCGTCCCCGAGTTCATCCTCGCCGGCGACAACCTCGTGTCCAAGTGCCCCACCTGGTCCTGGTGCGTCCCCGTCGCCTCCCTCGTTCACGGATCTTTTTTGGGGATTTCTTGTCTGATTGATCTGATCGTTTGGTGGATGCTTGTGTCGTGTCGTGCAGGGAAGCGGGCGATCCGAGCAAGAGGAAGCCCTATTTCCCCGCCGATAAGCAGTTCCTCGTCACCAGGAACGGTATGCTGCTGCTGAATTGAACTGTGTCGAGATATGGTTTCATGTTTCCCTGTCTAGTTCAGTTTAGTGGACGCTGCGTTGGATGAGAGAATTGGTTGTCATCCCCATGTGTTTACGTTGGTAGTCAGGCTAGGTTTAGACATATTTCTTCACTTATCGAACATAATTGAGTAATTGACTGATGAAAGTGGAGAATTGAGACATTGTTGGCAGAAGCATTGTGGCTTTTCTTTAGAAAAAGCTTTGTCGATTGCACATTATTGTTCTCACAAGTTGGCTGCTGAATTTGGTTTCGCTGCCAGTGCCTTGCCTAAGACGGGTTGTGTCGATCGAGGAAGAGTATGATGCAGCAAGAGCTGAGGTAGTTCTCGATGATGACGAGGGTGGAGAAGGCTGGCTCGCCACACATGGGGTGCAAGGTTGATCTCTCAATGTCAATGCTGCTTTATTTACGCTATGGATTGCATGGGCTAAATCTTTTATTTTCTCTGTCGGTAATGTATAGCATCAAATCCAAAAGAGGAGGAAGACATACCGTCTATGGACTCGTTGGATATAGGGAAAGCTGAAGAGATAAAGTCTATCCCTTCGTACTTTGGTGCTGGTGAGAAGCAGGATGAGGAGGATGATATACCTGACATGGACACCTATGAAGACACAGGAGACCATTCGGTAATGAGACCATGAACCTATCATTCACAGGCTTAAGCTTAACCAAGGCTGGCAAAGTTTGAAATCATGCTGATTCATGTTTTGCATTTCACCACTCATTTCAGGCTACCATTCAGCCATCGTATTTTGTCGCAGAAGAACCTGAAGATGACAACATCCTTCGTACTAGAACATATGATATTAGCATCACGTAAGCTCGTTTATCTCTTATCTGCATGTTTTGAAACTCTTTCGTTCAATAGGTTAGTCAGCAATGGCTATGCATAATTGGTATTTTTGTGTTCGGCTAAGTTCTGCCTGGTGCACAGTGCTTTGTAGTTCACATGATACACATCTGGTTTCCCAAATATTCCAACTTTTTTACGAAGTAACTAAATGTTTTTATGTTGAAGGCTTAACATCGTTCATTGCTTAACAAGATGGACCCCTAATTTTCCTCGCTTTGTCAAAGTATTGGTATGATTCACGCTTTTATTGCAAAGTATATAAGTAGTTCTTTCAATTGCAGATATGACAAGTACTTCCAAACTCCACGTGTCTGGCTTACGGGATATGATGAGGTAACTATTTGTGCACAGAAGTTCTTCTTGCTTGCGTGAAATATAGTGGTCTTGTTGCACCTAATTTTGATATGCATAATTTGTTTGCTATTGTAGTCAGGAATGCCATTGGAGGGTGAACTTATGTTTGAAGATATCAGTCAAGACCATGCATACAAATCGGTACGTTTATAGCTATCTTGTTTTTATACTTGGTTTTCTGACATGCCATGTTTACCTCGGTTTTCCGGTAAGTCAGCACACGTGATTCATTAGTTCTCATGCTTATGGTTTGTACTTAGCCCATATCATTCAAAAAGGAACCATCCAGTGTCATAAATTGTGCATATTAGTCCACAGAAGCAGAAAGTGCGTTGGAAAGTACTACTCGTCAATTATTCATTTTATAATTTTTCCATGGTATATACCTTCCTGAATATTTTGCTATCTTTCGGAATTAGATTTCAGATGTGAGTTTTGGCAGTGCTGGTTCGTTCATTTTTTGCTATCTTCATTCTGCCGTTCATGTTGGGTTTATAAGGTTCAGTAATAGGCCTTTTGTAAATCGTGATAAGCCAGTGAAGGTGTCTTCGGTGTCAGAGCTTCCTTAATACTAGTATGTTTGCGGTTAAATTGTACATCTGAACATCCTTCAAATGGATATCTCTTGCTTCAATAGTTTATCCAGCATTTTCATGCCCCCTCCTTTTCTCTATATTCGCATTGTCAGTGATGCTAAACCATCATTCTTTGGTTGATGCAGGTGACCATTGAAGACCACCCTCACTTGTTAGGAGAAAAGCATGCTACAGTGCATCCATGCAGGCACGCTGCTGTGATGAAAAAGATCATTGATGTTCTAGTGTCTCGAGGAGTTGAACCTGAAGTTGACAAGTAATATTCTGTGTGCAGATACCTTTTGCTGATCACTTCCATGGTAAAAGGCATAGCACCCTTCTTGACCTGTATCTAATCCTTGTCTCCTCTCCTGAATAGGTACCTTTTCATATTTCTAAAATTCATGGCTTCTGTCATACCCACCATCGATTATGATTACACTATGGACTTCAATATGGGCAGTACAAGCAGCTAAGTTGCATATTGAAGGTATGCCAACAGCAAAATCCAAAAATTTCACCGGAGATGAACACTGCTCATACTTGTTCAGACTTGAGACTCACTCTAGTAACCAAGGGTTTTGCTCAAAAGTTATAGAACTTTCTCACCACGTTGTTTTTAAACTGATAGATTGAAGCTGCCTGTTTGTTTGCGTTACAGGAAGGCTGAAATTCACCAGGCTGGCCAAGGATGGTGGTCATGTAATCATGTTGCTGAATAATTGCTGCTCTTCGGGAAGATCTGTACATTGTGTGAATGTGTGTTCGTTTTTCGTTATGGAAATAGACTTTTTAAGTGTAAACTCGGATCTCAGCAGAAAGCTCAGGGACAATCATTCTCGTACGGTGCAGCACCGTACTGACATATAGTATGACATTCAGATTCGTTTGCATTCAGATCCAATCCGTCCGTTTGTTACGTCATGCACTCAGTATTCGGTGTGTTGAAACTTAAATATCCTCTTTGTTAGTTTTTTTATGTGCGAAACAATTAAATCGTGGTGCATACTGTACTGCGTTTGTCCTTGTAGCATCAGTAGTAGTAACGACTAACAGTGATGGCATTTTTTTTTTCGAGAGTATGCCAATGGCATACCTTATCTATCAATATATCATAGCCCACCGTTTCAACCCCCAACAATTCGGCCACGTCAATCTTTTTTTTGGCCGTCCGATCAGCGAAACGGACGGCCCAGATTGATCCACGCCATCAAGCGGGCACTGTTCATGAACAGTATTGCACCTCTGCAGTGCGAGCGGCACTCCGCACCGTCGATCGTCCATCAGACGGCCCCAGCCGTTTCGCGCGACGTTATTTCAAAAAAAAACCTGCGTTTCCGTTAAAACATTCCGCAAACCACAATTTCCTGCAGAGAAGTACCGAAAAGCAATTTACAAAAATTCGAGGACCTTTCTGCAAAAAGGGCAGACAATTTGCCTTCCTTCTCTTCTCCTCTCTCTCAAGCGTGCGGCGGCGACATCGCCGCGGCCACCGACGCGCTCCGCCGCCGCCACGGTCCTCGCCGCACAGATCTATGGCCTCCATACTCTCCGCCGTCGTCGCCTATGCCTCCTGGCCAAGCACCGTTTGCCGGGATGTCGCGGCCGCGCGGAAATCGTCGCCGCCTTGACCGCTACCCTCCGCCGCGTTTCACCATCGCCGGCGACGCCACGGCGACCTAAAGGAGGCGGCGCCACCGCTCGCGAACTCCCCGCATCGAGCCGCGTTGGATGCGCCCAGCTCGCCGTCGCGCGCCTCACTAGATCGGTATTTTGGTTGAACTAGCTAGATCATGTGATTCTGCAATCCGGACATCCTATTTCCCCACATATGGGTTGGGTATGGGTATGAGAGTTATCGAACAGACCGAACATTCTAGTAGTGAATTTGGAGGAATCTGCCCATGATGATGCAGTTGTTCACTTCATATAACCGCTTGACGCTATGCTTCTTACCATATGGACATAAAGGAGAGTGGACATTAAAGCTAATCCTTCTCTAAATCAAAGAACTGGATGTGAGAAATACGGGCCGTTTTACTTTCATACAGAGGGAGCTCCACAATTAGTTCCAATGACTCTAGCAAGTAGTGTGTCCCATACAGCAAGCGTGCAAAAATGCAACACTTTATGAACACTGGAATGCCCAAAAAACTGCATGTCAGTAGCCTGGTCTACTCTGCGTTCTTCTCTGCTATACATCATTTATGCATATGAACTTGTGAAGTAACTGAGTAAAACAAATGACCTATGAAGGTAGAGCTTTTAACTAAGTGACAACACGATCAAACTCATTTTTAGATTTATCACTTCTTAAGGCTAGCTCTTATTAATATTTCTTCCCAAATGTATCCACACCATGCAATTTTGAAGATTTACCAAGATATCTGGCTATCATTCCATTGACAGACACAATTCTCTTCCATCCAAAGCATATATCTGCAGCACAAAAGACACACTTTCAAATTTCAGGAACACCATTGTCCTTGATGAACGGTTTAAAAAAGGTTAGAGCCTCAACAGTGAGTGCATCGAACCCATAAGGAACATCAAACAGATAACTTGTCATGTAAATCTAGACTTGATTCTTCTTGATGTCTTACACACAGAATTCAGTGAGGAAATATAAATGGCATATCTTTTCTATTCAGGTGTTTTAATCTGAATGTTATGCACATATGTACATGTAAATACATAGGCAACAATATGTGTTAGATTTCATACTGGTATTTAGTTGAACCCATGATATTCACAGATTGTAAACTAAAATTGTGAACAGACAAAGATATGTGGTAGTATGTAACAATCATAGAACACCTCTAATCTAGGAACTTCAGAACTGACGCAGTACAGGGACCTATCAGCTTCAGAACTGAGGCAGTGCAGCGTCCCTGCCATGGCATGCGCTGGTGCCGGCGGAAGTCAGGGAATCCGGGGAGGGATGAGGGATCCGGTGGTGTTGGGGGGCGGGGAGGAAGACCAATGGTGCTGGAGGGCGGGGAGGGGCGCCGGTGGTGGAAGGTCGAGATCTGGGCGGCGCGTCTCGGCGGCGGCGGTGTCAATGGAGGAGGATGTGTTTTCGGTCGGTGAAGGAGAAGAAAGAGCTGAACCGGACCTTCCTCTAAAGTACATCAGGCAGTAAATTGCCGGCACAGCAGGTGGGGGATCCCTCCTATGCTGATGAGCCGGCGACGGCCAGCAGCTCGATGTCGCCCCGGCCGAGCGCGGTCCAGACCGTGGCCATTAGGCAGCGGCGGAGACCGTCGTCTTCACCCGATGGTGCGGTCGGCGCGCTAGGGTGGGCTGCCGGGACGGCGGCGCTCTTGGACGAAGAGGAGTGAAAGGGGACGACGGTCCGCGGACTTCTTCCTGGCCTTCGTCGGCACGATGGTCGCGGCATGGTAGTTTGGCGACGGGAGCAGGGTGAGAGGAGAATTGTGGCCTCGTTTCTGCGGCCGTATGCTGGCGGCGGCGGCGACCTTACCCTAGGATGGGTGTGATGGGAGGGAAGGGAAGGCCGCGAGGACCGGCCTGGGATTGTTTGATCGTTGTCGACAGCACGAGCGGGGGAGTGGTTTGACAGACGGGGCGGACGGTCCTCTCTCGGCTTCTGGTCATGCGAAGCACGCCGGTGGCCGGAGATCAACGGGCCCGTACGTGGGTGGCGGAGCTGTGGCAAATCTCGTAATTATCACGAAACGAAATAAAACGAACCGGTACGATGGCATTAGCAGTATTATGTGATTTGGTGGGAGGGTAAAACGGGCAAAAGTGAATTTGTGTTGAGTTGTCAAACATTGGAGCGATCTGGACCGTTGTCCAAATATTGAAGGGCTCAGATTCAATGTATCAACACAAGTTTGCTCTTTTAATAGTAGTATAGAAGTATAGATACATGTCGACGTGTCGACAAAGCCCGACCAACCCCTATATATTGAGTCTTCCCATTATTCCCCTATTTTAATCATTAAATCTATGCAACTGCATGCATGTTGGTTTTATGCATACATCATATCTAACATACAACAAATTTTACCAAGTGCGTCTTGATCATTCATACACGACAAAGATAACTATCACTTCCAATACAAAGTGGAGAACTGGAGACACATCTCTTTCTGGATGACATATCTCTTAATCTTCTTCATCTTTCAACTGAGTTTTATTTATCCTGATCAGGGACCTAGACTTGATCTTGTAATTGGCAAGATGCAGAATTCTGGTCCGGAAAGGTGGGGCAAGAGTGTGGAGTGGCCGGGAGACCGAAAAGGCGGCGGATCTAGGCAACGGGCAACGAATCTAGGCAAGGGAGAGGGAAGAAGTGTGAGAGAGATGCATGTCGGGCGAGGGTTCGGTTCGATTTGGGGATATTTGGGTGGGTTCAGGATGTCAGATTCGACGTGGTGGACGTGTTCGTGTTGAAATACAATTGCCTAGTCTTTTTCACTAGATCGGTATTTTTGGTTGAACTAGCTAGATCATGTGATTCTGCAATCCGGATATCCTATTTCCCCACATATGGGTTGGGTATGGGTATGAGAGTTATCGAACAGACCGAACATTCTAGTACTCCCTCCGATCCATATTAGTGGGCATAGCTTTTTTCTAAATTCATATGTATCTAGTTAAGTATTTAGACTAAATACATGTGTATCTAGACAAAGTTGTGCCCACTAATATGGATCAGAGGTAGTACTGAATTTGGAGGAATTTGTTGGGTGGCCATTTTCCTCTCAGCGTGGCAAGGTCCGCTGTCGCCGGAAAAGGATGCATCATGCTTGCAATTGCCGCGGAAGCTTTTCAAATGTGGAGAGTACGACGTTGTCTGTGTTGTCATGTCATCTCAGTGAATCGAATGGACGAGCGCCAAACAGAACGAGGTATTCGCTGCCACACAACACGGACAGGCGGGGCGGCCCTGGTCGGCGACCGGAGTACAAACCACATGTTTCGGGAGATGGCCGTGTCGGCGCCCGCGCGCGATGTGATCGCTTAACACTTCCGGTGAAGGAAGAGAGGGCCATCGCAGCTTTGGTAGCAGCGGTGCGTGGTGCGGAGGGAGGGAAGCCGTCGCCGTCGCGCCGTACGCGCGCACCATAGCTTCACGTGCCCGGCCGCCGGCCGCCTTGGCCAAAGCCGGCTCCGCCGCGCGCGCGGCAGCATCAATCAGCCGTGCCACGTCAGAAAGCAGCAGCACGACATGGCAGAAAAAACAACAGCATATACGGCGATTGACGACCATGACATATAAGTATCATAGTATCTGGCAATAGGATGTGCATATATACCGCATATACGCTGGCTGCGATGCATGTTGCCGGCGGCGATGCCATAGCCGGCGGACCCATGGAACCAACCGGGTATATGGCGGCGATGCTGATGCTGGTGCCGCGGCACGACCCAATTAACTGAGCTCGACGTCGATCGTCACGCCGGCCCACGCGCCTGCCGGTGCCATCCGGGGAATCGCATCTACGATCACGATGCCTCTCGTCGCTGTCCGCGCCTCCACGACCACACGACGCCCGGCCAGCTGCAGCTTCAGGGGCCTCCCTCTGCTCGTCGCTCTCCGCTGCGCGTACGGCGATCACGGCATCCATCGTCGTCTCGGTGCGTGAACAGAGAGCGTCGGCCGGGCAAGCAAATCGCGCCGTAGCTCTCACGCGCTCCTCGCCACACACACACACGGGATCGCCGCGCTTCCGGGATCAGTAATTAGCTGCTGGCCGTAGAGTCGTTCGCCCGGCCGCGACGTTAGCACGGAGGATCCTCGGCCACTCGCGTCGCAGTTCCTCCTGGATCCGCAGCGATCCTGTAGTGCACTACAGTATGTGTACATGCTTGCACGCATGTCACGACCCGACCTTCGTGTGCCTTTTTTTTCTTGTCTGAAAATTTATGAAATTAATTCTCAGTCGAATGAGAATTAGCATTGCCATTTTGATATATTTTATGAGTATCTTACTACTATAGATTACAAAATAAGCAAAACACCAACCAGTGTACAATTCAGCAACCATCACAAACGAATGCCATGTATTTGTCTGACTCGGATTTTTCCGCTATTATGATTAATTTTCTATATTATATTATAAAATAAAGCGGATTTTTACCCCTAATGGGCTATGCTCCCCTACGATATATGGCAAGGTTGGACTTTGATATATTTTATATCTCCACATTGTGCATCACTCGACTAATCTTGGTGAACCAATTCATATCTCCCTTGGATACATTCATGCATGTTAGATATTGAAATGAGTTGATGGTTAAGTGATACTCAAAACTACACCACATTGATCATGTTTAGACAGGAATGCACTTTAGAATTGACTAGATTAAATTGTAGTCAATATGTGCTAAAATGAAGATGAAAAATACACGAATCACAAAGTACCGGTGGATCTGGGGGTGGTATAGCCCACCGGGTTATCCACATATTTTTCTATTACAAAATAAGCACGACACTATTTCAGTAACTCCAACCGAGCCTTTGACTGCATGGTAAGTATATATTATGATCATGATGTTACCAATTGTAGTTTTTTTTTCCTTATTTTATCATCTTACTTACCGATTATTTGTTATGTATGTTCTAACATTTCATGGCTTGTATTATAATGTAAGTTCAAAACGCCGTGTATAATTTAACAACAGCAACCACGAGAGAAGTGTTAATTTGAAGAAAAAATTTGGTCCATTTATGGTCACTCAACAAAGTTATTTTTTTCCACAAAAAAAATGGTGAGCCTAAAGTTTCTATATAATCATATTTGGGTGTGTCCATAGTCAAAGACATATAATAGATGGCCGGACGGTTGGTATTGCACATGTGCCACCCAATACTAACTAAGGGTATAGTGACCTAAAAATCAACAGGAAAATAAACATTATTTGAGTTTCTTGGAAAATTACGAAGTAAAAGAAATTGTCGAAATCTTTTTGTAAATGGAAAAATAAATACTTAATAACAATAAATAAGATAACAGATGTTCAGTAGAAACTAGAAATTTGAGAATACTCACAAATATTTTGGAACCAAAATAACGAAATATGATGTTTTTCAATGAATCTTCATATTTGTGAGAGTAACAAAACTCCCAAAATTTGTAAGTAATATTTCTGGAATGTTCCTGATGTTCCCATCTAATAGACTAATATTCTTCGTTTTAGCTTCAATCCAAATTCCGTTTTTTCCTTCAACACTTAGTTTTTTTTCCCTTTTCATTGGTTTGTAAGGGTGCAGGTAGATATGAGACTTTGAAGGACCTTGACGTGACCATAATAAATCCGCTCACCAGATTGTCCTTAAATTCAGTTTATTAATGTATTTGTTGACCATATTAAAAAAAAAATCGTCGGATGTACTACTATGTTTAGTTGTTTAAATTTAGTCGGAGATGAAACTATCTTGTATTGGCATCTCCCTCCTTAAGGTTTGTAACCGTAGAACTTTGCTGCTTCCAAGTTCGCTCGAGGACCGCCAACCCAATGATTCTTGTTTTTAGGCGTGTACGGAGGTCCCTCTCATCATTGCTAAGGCCCTAGTTTTTTGCGCAATGTCAAGACGCAGAATAATCTTGAGGGCCATATGAAGCTCCACCTTAGCTTTTAAGAAGAGTGATTTGCTCGATTCATCGCCTCAATCTTTGCCCCGTTCTCTTTGGCTTGTGAAATAGGAGGTGGCAACATTTAGTTTTTTCCCCTTTTCATTGCTTTGTAAGGGTGCAGCTACATATGAGACTTTGAAGGACCTTGCCGTGACCATAATAAATCCGCTTACAAGACTGTCATTAAATTCATTTTATTAAAATGTCCTTGTTGACCATGTTAAAAAACGTAGGATCTACTACTATGTTTAGTTGTTTAAATTTATTAACAAAGTTTATTTTTTTACTAAAAAATGTTTGTGCTTTCCTCAAAACTTTAGTTGTATCATCTGGTGTATCAAGTATACAAACACTACTCTACTGTCACATCATCAGCCATACCGAATGAGGTTATCTAGGGAGCAGCTGGTCTTAAAATAAACACATCCCTATACGAGTGCATGTACTCTATTCACTCTTTTAGCGCAGAAAATCGATGTTTACCCTACGATGTATACACATTGACCTGATTACAGCCACATATGTTCATTCTAGCTAGCCGGTGTGGCTCACGAGCTCTCACGCATCCGTGGGAATGTGCATATAGCCATCAGTCCATGTCCAACTAGTAGCACTCTTCTCAGCCACATATGCAAATTAATCAGTTTCACTAACTAGCTTAGGTGGGTACACTCGTGACAAAACAGTACATATTCTATGTCTAAAAGTGTACAGGTGCGTCGTGAGTAATACTCCTTCCGTTCGATAATAAATGTTTTAGCTATCTCAAAATTTAGATGTATGTACGCACTAAAACATGTCTACATACATCTAAATTTTGACATAACTAAGACATCTATTTCCGAACGGAGTGAGTACGTACATATGCATGGCGGCGTGGGTAGATTGATATTACTGTTTATACATACGAAAATATTACTCACTCCGTCCGAAAAAGGATGTCTTGGATTTGTCTAGATTCAGATGTATGTAGACATGTTTTAGTGTATACATATATCTGAATTTAGATATATGGAAGACATCATTTTCTAAACGGAGAGAGTAGGTTATTCGTATGTCCCTCCTGCTAATTGACGGTAATATATGCCATCTAGATTCATGAGCAGTGTAGCACAGGAATGCAGGTGTAGGTAGGGACTGGATATGCATAGTGCTTCCTGCAGCACAGCAGCAGCCAACAGGGGGGTGTTGGTGTTCGTCCTCGAAGAATGCCGATCACACATCATATACCCCATATCCTCTGCGGTGAAACGTGGATCACCTGTGGCCAAGCCTTTTTGCCATGAGTGGATGACATGGACTCGTGCTTCGGTTTACGCCTTTTGGAAACTTCCGAAGAGAACGACCTCATTTAGAGTTACTCGCACAGTTTCCTTCCGCATCCAAGAATGCACAGCAACAGATGACAGGTAAGACCATTCTTTCACTCTGTCATGTGCTTGCTAGTACAAATAATTGACGGACCAACGACCACCACACATCGTTTGTCGAGGATGTCTTTGGCTTACACACGACATGCTAGTACTAGATAAAGCACACACTTGCTACTTTCATGCATTGGTATTGGGTACTCCGAATTCCATATTTTTGGATTAGCTAGGAATTTCTCAAACTTAATATTTCCAACTCGTTGTTTCTATGACATGTTGGTCCATTATACATGTGTCATAGAGACATGTTGGGATTACAAAAATTACTAGTAGCTATCAAACATAAGAATTTATGTACCTAAGATATGTGGCTTATATAAGAAATTTTTAGTTGCAGGTTTCCTAGAATATAGTCACTTGGGGATCTTTTCAAATTCTAGTCGATTTCTCGATTGTTCGATCTTGCTATTTAGTCTCCTGCCTAACCTTCAGGTCCTCACCTCACTTGTATAGCAAAGCATTAGCAACCATAATATGTTGTCCCATCGTCCACTCAGGGAAAAGAGTTACATGAACAAACCCTACTTTTCACCTCGAATTAGTTACCTTATCATCATTGTGGGCTCTGAAGAACAACATCATATAATCATTGATTGACCAATGGCAGAGTAACAATGGCAACTTGGTGGGCCCTATGACCCCTCAAGTCGGGGTCAATTTGTTTCAAATGAATTCATTTTTTTGGAGGATTCTTGATTGGTTTGTACAATTGGAAACTATGGAAAGTTCTCCTATGATATATTTTGTATACAATTCAATGGGAAAATTTCTCTTACTTTTAACTTCATGGAAATTTTATTTTGTTATAATGACACCTATGGCACACACTTATTTCTTAAGACAAATTGTGTTGTGTTCTTCGAGTGTTGCAACCAAACAACATCCATCATGCATTTATGTGTTTTCAATGAGCTCATATAGGATCAAACATGTTGTGACCTTTAATTCCTATTCCTACATTTTTAGACCCTTTAGTGTCTTGATATTGTGTACTAATCTTTTTTATTTAAGTACTTAATCAAGTCATTATTTAGCTATCTGACACACATTGTATTATTTGGTCACTCCTTAACATCTGATAAAGCTCCACCGTTGTACATGTTGATGTCAAAACCCTCCTTGCTAGACGTTGTAAGAGCCCTCGCTTCTCTCATGGTGGGTCTTGACCCCCTGACTATCACCTAAAGATCGAGGGAGTACTCCCTCTATCCACAATAACCCAGCGTACTAATTTTACGTGATCTAAATTTGATCATCAATTTGACCGGTAATACATGAGAAAACCATAAAATTATATCATTGGAAACATTATTCAAAGTTGGATTCAAAGGTACAAATTTCACGTCACATGAACCCACGCTTTCTAAAGAAAAAAAATTGGTCGAAATTGAATCTCGAAAGCGTGAGCACCGTATAATTGTGGCTAGAGGGAGTAACTGACTCCATTAAAAACTATCAAGAATACGAATAGAGCTAGAGCTAGATGCTCACAGAAAATCCTGCAAGATCTGCAGCTTGGGAGCGGAGCCAATTCGGAGGCGCCAAGTGATCTCATGAGAAAGGTGGCTGCGGATCCTCCACGTAAGGAACCCTCCCATCGCTCATATCTCTTCCTCCCTTCCCATTCGCCACCCACTCATACTTATTCCCTCCCTCCCTGCCCTAGCTGGTCGATTCCTCTCCTCCACACACGAACACAAACACAAACACTTTTTTTTAGCTCCAAGATTCAACACGAGCTCATCATTCGCAGTGGAGTAAGCTGACGGAAGCGGACGGGTGGAGTGGAGCACCGAGAGCTCCAGCGCCACACGTACCGGAGGGGGTAGAGAGTGTGTGGAGGCCTACAGCGCCAGCGTACGATGTCGGCGGCGTCGGGCGCCGCGTGCCGCGTGTGTGGCGGCGGCGTTGAGGACTGCGCTTGCTTGTTGCAGCGCGGGAGAGGGGCTGCAGCAGGGGTGCGGTGCGGGGTGGCGGACCTGAACCGGGGCTTCCCGTCCGGGATGTTCGTCCAGGCGGCGGAGGATCCGGCCGTGGTCGACGTCGCCGCCGGCGGTGGCGCGGCGGCGGTGGGGTTGCAGGAGTTCCAGTTCTTCGGCCAGGAGGACCACGAGAGCGTGGCGTGGCTGTTCAACGACCATGCGCCCGTCGGCGGGGAGGACCGCCTTCAGCACCGGCTTGGGGGCACCGACCAGCAGCAGCGCCGTCAGGCGTTCGACGCGTACGCCGACTACCAGCCCGGCCACGGTCTAACATTCGACGTGCCGGTGACGCTGCCGCTGAGTCGAGGTGTCGACGTCGCGGCTGGGCTGGGGCTCGGCGGCAACCCGGCGACTTCCGGCGCCACAATCGTGAGTGGTTCGGTTCTCTAGCTTAACCCTGAAAAAAATCTCTTTTTGTATGCATGTGGATGTTAGTTAGTGTCTTAGGGATTTGTTTTGGTATGGTGCAGATTATTAATTAGTAATTGATTAAAGAGTGAAAGGCACCAGAGGTCACGAAGTTGCGCGAAAAGTAAGGATTGGTCACTAAGTTGAAAAACCTCAAAACGAGGTCACGAAGTTGTGGAGTAGTCAATTTTTGGTCATTCCGTCACGGTGGGCGTCAAGTTGCTGACGTGGCAGTGTTTATTTTTACAAAAAACACCTTGAACTTTTATATTGTAATTGTTAGGTCCTTCTCCGGGCATGAAAGGCACCAGAGGTCACGAAGTTGCACGAAAAGTAAGGATTGGTCACCAAGTTGAAAAACCTCAAAACGAGGTCACGAAGTTGTGGAGTAGTCAATTTTTGGTCATTCCGTCACGGTGGGCGTCAAGTTGCTGACGTGGCAGTGTGTTTTTTTACAAAAAACACCTTGAACTTTTATATATTCTAATTGTTAGGTCCTTCTCCTTTTTTCAAGTTGCTGACGTTGCTGCCTGGTCCTTCCCCGCCGTCTTTCCGAGCTGCTCCGACGTGCGCGTCACGTCCAGCACGTCGTCCACCACCTGGAAGAGCAAGCCGATGGAGCGCGCGTACCGCGCGTACCGCCGGACTCTCTCTATCCCGTCGTCCACCACCTGGAAGAGCAAGCTGATGGAGGGCGTCACCGGAGAGCAGCGCGGTGTTGGATTTGAAACGCTAGATCAGCCGGCCACACGCACGTACGGGATAGCCAGTAATCGATCAACAGTTGCTGCTTCCAAAGTTGTACGTGTGTGTGGCCGGCTGATCTAGCGTTTCAAATCCAACACCGCGCTGCTCTCCGGTGACGCCCTCCATCGGCTTGCTCTTCCAGGTGGTGGACGACGGGATAGAGAGAGTCCGACGGTACGCGCGCTCCATCGGCTTGCTCTTCCAGGTGGTGGACGACGTGCTGGACGTGACGCGCATGTCGGAGCAGCTCGGAAAGACGGCGGGGAAGGACCAGGCAGCAACGTCAGCAACTTGAAAAAGGAGAAGGACCTAACAATTAGAATATATAAAAGTTCAAGGTGTTTAAAAAAAAACACTGCCACGTCAGCAACTTGACGCCCACCGTGACGGAATGACCAAAAATTGACTACTCCACAACTTCGTGACCTCGTTTTGAGGTTTTTCAATTTGGTGACCAATCCTTACTTTTCGCGCAACTTCGTGACCTCTGGTGCCTTTCATGCCCGGAGAAGGACCTAACAATTAGAATATATAAAAGTTCAAGGTGTTTTTTGTAAAAAAAAAACACTGCCACGTCAGCAACTTGACGCCCACCGTGACGGAATGACCAAAAATTGACTACTCCACAACTTCGTGACCTCGTTTTGAGGTTTTTCAACTTGGTGACCAATCTTTACTTTTCGCGCAACTTCGTGACCTCTGGTGCCTTTCACTCTTGATTAAACTTCAAATTTACTTCTTGTAAGAAATAGCTATCCATGGATGAACAGCTAATCACAAGTCTTGAGCCAGAGTTTTGTCTTGTCTTTCTTTCCCTTCCCCAATTGAGAGATGCATGCTAATGAGCCGTATATATACATAGTGGCAAGTGGCAACTGAACATAATTTCTTTGGAAAAGTTACCACTTGGACTGATTCGAAAAATATAAATAAGCTTCAAGTATCTCAATCTTCGAACAGTTGGAGATTACACCGGGTGATATAATGTAGGAGAAAATAGGCACAAATAAGCTCCAATTATGCATATATCATTGACTTTTCCGTGTTCAGCTAGTATTTCCTTTCAAACTAACAAGTGTACTAACGTTTACAAGGAAGATGTATAGCGATATAAAGTTCTCTTATAATGTGGTCCAATTATGATATTGTTGTTCTCCATCGACCAAGAAATAACTACATTGAGTGGATTTAACTTTTAGGAACCATTTGATCTCAACATTGAGATTCATGCAAGTACAAAGTGACCATAAGATCAAATTCTAGCGGGTATGAAGGTTGATAACTATTATTTAAGTCAACTGAGAAATGGTTACTCCCTTCTAATTATCTATCTCAGTGTTCACACTGGATGGAACGATCCCAGTTAACCTAGTGCAACAAACAGATGCATGCTACTTTGTTTTCTCATTCCATGGTAATTATGCACTGCTGGACTGCTTTAGCTTATTAACATACGTATATAGTCATGCACTTTGACGTGTTATTATACAGTTATTTACACATCATGCATGTATCGATACTGTGAAAGTCAAATATCCAATGATGCGTCAAACAAAATTGACCTGTTATTCCCGGCACCTGTAATTTTCAGATGCCCTTCTGCGGGAGAGAAACGCTGACGTTTACGGACGTCGCGGCGAGCTCCGTGGACCCAATCGATGATGCCGCGGCGACTCTGTCCAACGGCGGCGCGTACCCGGCCGGCCTGAGCGGTGTCATCGGGGCCGACGTCCTGGCGCCGACGGAGCACCGGGAGGCGAAGCTGATGCGGTACAAGGAGAAGCGAAAGAAGCGGAGGTACGAGAAACAGATCCGGTACGCGTCTCGCAAGGCCTACGCCGAGATGCGGCCGCGCGTCAAGGGACGGTTCGCCAAGGTGCCCGACGTCGGGGACGGTGCAACGACGCCGCCGCAGCAGCAGCCGCCGGCGGCTGGCTACGAACCCGTCCGGCTCGACCTCGGGTGGTTCCGCTCGTAGCTAGCAAGCTGAGGCGTACACCTGCACTTAGTAATGTACATGAGTAGAACTGTAGAACGGTGACTCCTCATGTGCGGTGCCGGTACACGACGCATGACGAGAACGCGGTAGGACGCTCCATGCCATGCATGCTTGCATGGGTTGTTGCTAGTTCATCTCATAGGTTGTCATATATAGATCAACGGATTAATTATCGGATTAATTATTACTCCTATAAAGAGCTCGTTATTAACATCTGGAACGGAGGATTGAGGTCCTTAATTAGCGTGACCTCTATACCAATTTGTTTCCCTTATCCAATTAGCCTTCTCTTGTCAAATTCTATTAAAAAAACGCTTTAGTTTGGGGAAACCTGTTTGGGTGTGTACAGTGGCGGAGCCAGGAATTGAACTGGGCCGGGTCAAGGTCTAAAAAAATTTAGGCAGAAAACCAAGTGTATTCAAACGAATTTCATAATCAATATGCAATTGTTCTTCATGACAAACAATAGCATATGCCACACTTTGTTTTTTAAATCTGAAATCTTCACAACTATTTCTTGCATTGTTGTGAATGCTATTTGGTCCACCTACATTATGACCAATTAAACGATTACGACCTCTAGACAAATATTCCCATCTCATTTTATCTCTGATTTCAGCGGTACCAAATTCATCAACTTGTCTCCGAACGCCGAGATCGGCAACAACATTTGCTAGATCAAAGATTCAGCAACATTTGTCGGTTGCGTGTCCTATAACATTGAAATTGAAATTAGTATTTGAGCAATCTACCTGCAAATGGCGTGCGTCGCGTGCCCTCTTCAGATTTCTGGAGGTTTCGGCCTCTTCTTCTTGCCGAGCTCGAGCCACTGTTGTGGCTTCGTCCTCCTTGGCCTGGATCCACTCAGCTTCTTCATCGGAGTCCATCGGAGGGCTGGCTGGGCGGGGCGGCCGTGCGGTGCAGGAGACAAAGGGCCGGGGCGGGGCGGACCGGCCTGGCAGAGATAGAGGGTCGGGGGCTCGGGGCGGCCGTGCGGGCGGCCGGTCGGGGCAGGGCGGTGGCCGGCGCCGGCGCAGACAGGCCGGGGCGGGGCGGAGAGCTGAAGACAGAGGGCGGGGGCGGGGCAGGAGACAGAGCTCGGCGGCCGGGCGGGAGACGAGCTTCAGAGGGCGGCCGGGCGGGGCAAGGTGGTGGCCAACGCCGGCGCGATGCGGGCTGGCCGGGCGGAGCGTGGCGGCGCGGGGATGAGGCAGGGCGGAGCAGGACTGGGGCGGGGTGTGCTGGGCGGAGCGTGGCGGCGCGGGGAGTTAGGTTGGGCGGGTCGGGTGAGAGTCGGGACTCGGGAGAGGACGATCAGGTGAGTTTTTTCTTTTCCCTAGTATTTAATTTTTTTTCTTGCCCAAACTGAGCCGGGTCGACCGCCCACCCTCGACCCCCTACTAGCTACGCCTGTGGGTGTGTAGATGTACCCACTACTCAAAGACAACATTTTAAAATGTGAAAAATTTCAAATAAAAAATTGGGTGTACATTTGGGCATTATATATTTGACACAAAGTTTTGTGGAAAAAATGATATTTTTGGGTGGTATGTGTAAAAAGACAAATTCCGATGCTTCAAAATGACTTTTAATGAGACATTTTTTTTGTCTTTTTACACGGGCCACAAAAAAATTCATTTTCCATAACGGATGTGTCTAGTTTTATGAGTCAAAACATCGACTCCCTTAGTTTTATATAAAACAAAATAAAGCACTATGTTGTTTGGTTAGGCTTATATATGGCCTTTGGCTTTTTACTTATAAGTCACAAAAGCACCTAAATAGGTGTTTTGATTTTTGGCTTTTGGCTAATACCATTAGGTGCTTTTGTGGCTCATAAGCCAAAATCCAAAAGCCAAATATAAGCCCAACCAAACAGGCCTTCCACTACTTACTACTCCCTTTGTTTCCAAATATAAGATGTTTTAGCATTTGTCCACATTCACATGTATACAAATGTATGTAGACATGTTTTAGTGTGTATGTTCACTCATGTTAGTATGTATCTAGACAACATGTGAAACACCTAAAACATCTTACATTTAAAAACGGAGAAAGTACAACGCCAAACGAAATGAAGAAAGTTTCCAACACAACACTAGATTTAAAAAACTGCGAAAGCTCTAATCATCACAACTAGTTGTGAATACCTCCTAATCAACATGTTAACCTTGTCACAAACAAGGCCTTTTTGAATACGCTTCACTGGTCACCATCTTGATCTTCTCCACACCATTTTCAAGATTTTTTGTGTCTTAGCTTTTTTGCAATA
Organism: Poa pratensis; assembly: GCA_947311845.1. Lineage (NCBI taxonomy): Eukaryota > Viridiplantae > Streptophyta > Magnoliopsida > Poales > Poaceae > Poa > Poa pratensis. The sequence continues at coordinate 17,129,535 of CAMZMU010000059.1, read as the reverse complement.
TTGACCGCGAGTTAAGCATGTCACGAAGTCTGTAAACAGAGGAAACCGATGTTTGAAATAGGTGTAATTTTCAGTCTTATAAAATATTCAACACACCGCAACTCCCCCATAAAGCACCAGTTTTTATTGGGACATATGAAAAGAGCTAACCCAATTTCCTGCAATATCAACTGCTCCTTCAAGAGGTCTAGCCAAATCAAAAGCGCACAAAATCACTTGTCATGCCAGCTTAACCAGAGCACATATGAACAAAAGATGATAAACATGTTTTTTTCTAGCCAGATAAGTGGCGCTTGTCTTTTCTTGTCCAACCTCTTTTCATCAGATTATATTTCGTTAAGATGCTATTTGTTCAGATTGACCAAATAAATATCATCACTTTCAAAGGGATCTTAGTTTCCACAAAAATTGTGTGAAAAACACCTTTTGATACAGTTGAAGGCAAATAAACACCTTTCACTTTGAACTGTCATGTGCTCCCAAGTCCCCAAATAACTTTGTCAAACTCTCGTCAATTAGTTTTATAGCATCAAAACTTCACTTCAAACAATTCCACTGGGATCCAGTATCTCCCCCCCACCCCACATAGTTTTACTGACGTAGACCCATTCTTCATGTGTTACCTTAGTTACTATATTAATTAAGTTTATAGAAAGTAATGTTGTATAATCCTCGGAATTGATTTTCCGAGGGTGAAAGTGCATGTGCCCTCATGTGTGGTTTGATAATTAATGACAATCTCTATGGACTAATGTTTGCATTGAGATATCTTTATAGATCTTGTCCATGGGAAAAGATTGGAGTTCATGTGTTGGACTCTAGAAGATTATATGATGACCAAGGTTCTATCTAAGGGTTTATATGAAGAATGGTCATATAGAGTTGAGCTTATTGCAAGCATGAATTGGAAAAGAAGATTGAGTGAACATTCATGTTTATCTCCAAGTCACCATATATATTAAGAGAAGAAGATGAAGTGCAAGTTCAAGAGAAGCATCTCAAAGAAATCCTATGCTTGAAGCTTGTCACCCATTTGGAGATAGTGGCCAAGTGAAGATGTGTCTAAGAGAGGCTCTCCCATAGTGGTGTATGGGGGAGCGATATGTGAGTCTTCACCAAGCAAAGCGCAATCAAGAAAGGTGGTCCACTTGAAGAGATCAAGATCATCATCATCTAGCTCAAGTGGAATGGGCAAGGCAAAGGTATGATCTTGATAGGGTTTCTTTTTTACCGGTCTCATGTTGTTAGTGGGAGACCGGGTTATAGGATAGACGGCGTACTATCAAGAGGGGCTCTCAAGTGAGTAACTTGATCGCATCTTTGTGGAGAGCTCAAACCTTTGCATACTTGGCATCATCATCTTTCTTGGTTCTTATTTGGTTTTTCTCCTAGTTGGGTTTTGGTGCTTGTCGTGTTCTTCATGACAAGCCCAAGTCCTTCGAAAACAGATTTTGTTTTGAAAACTTGTTGCGTTTTCGTGTTGGAAATATTATCGGTTTATCCGTGAGAAAAGTTCCACACCTTCCCATGTGTGTCAACTTAACTCTATTTATGGTTCTTAATATTTCCATCAAAATTGGTTTCACCTGATTTGGAGTTCAAACGAGAAAGTTATTGCATTTCAGGTTTTCCGAGTGGCTGCAGGAAATCCAGAACGGAGTGTCCGGTGCCCCTAGACCGGAGTCTCCGGTGTGCCCACACCGGAGTCTCCGGCCTCAGGGGGACTGGAGTCTCCGGCCTGCCGGTTTTGGCACTTGCGCCCCCAACGACGGTGCTCTCTGTTGAGAGGCCGGAAGTGGGCCGGAAGTTCCCCGGAGACTTTGCTGTCTCTGTTCTGGCCGGAGTCTCCGGCCTCCGGAGACTCTGCTCAGACCGGAGACTCTGGCCTCCCCAGACCGGAGTCTCCGGGGTTATTTTTCCTGCAACGGCTCTTTTTTTGTGGGACCTATAAAAGGTCCCCCCTTCTTCCCCAAGGCTACCAACTCTTCCAAGCACGATTTTCCCCCTCTCTCACCTCCATTGTTGACCTTGGAAAGCTTGCCCCTCTCCCAATTCCTCCCATGATTCTTGCATATCTTTGAGGGATTTGAGAGAGGAGATCTAGATCTACAATTCTACCAATCCATTCCTCCTCTAAGTGAGGGGAACCTAGTAGATCTTGATCTTGGAGTTCCATTTGTTGAGTTCTTCTTTGTTCTTCCTCTCTTCTCCCCCCATAAGTATTAGTTGCTTTTGGTGGGATTTGAGAGTGACGGATTTGAGCACTTGTGCTCATGCCATTGCTTTTGTGCATCGGTTTGTGCTCTCCACGAGGATTCGTGGAAGTGAAAGTTCGTGAGTTTGTTACTCTTGGGTCTTTGGACCCTAGACGCCTTTTGTGGCGGTTGAGGACTTTTGTGGCCACTTGGGAGCTGCCAATCCTTTTGTGGGTTGTGCCTCAAGATTGTTGTAAGGGACTCGATTTCCGCCCAAAAGGAAATCAATAGTGGAAGGTGAACCGAGCTTTTGTGCAAGGTTCATCGGAGAATAGGGTGAGGCCATTTGTGGCGTCTTGAGTTTGAAACTCACACCCCTCCAACGAGACGTACTCCCCTAAAAAGGAGGAACTCGGGAATACATCGTCGTCTCCGCGTGCCTCGGTTATTTCTATACCCGAGCTCTTTACTTATGCACTTTACATTGTGATAGCCTTCGTGCTTGAAGTATCCTTTATTGCTATCACCTTATTGCTTGTCTTGCTTAGCATAAGTTGTTGGTGCACATAGGTGACCTAGTTTATTTATGTTGTTGGCTTGTTAATTTAAACATCTAGTTTTATTCCGCAATTATCAAGCCTAAACCGGAAAAGTTTTAAATCGCCTATTCACCCCCCCCCCCCTCTAGGCGACATTCTTGTCCTTTCAAAGGGTGATCCATTCACCCAAGCATCCGCTCAAAACAAAGTTTTGTCACCATTTATTGTAACCATTTTGGCAAATTGTTGGAAGATATGATTAATCCCCATCAATATTTGCCAAAAGTAAGAGCAAACAAGGCCAACAGTAGCCTAACCTGATTACCAAAGTATTTCTTGGAAAAAACTTATGGCATGTCACCTCAGTATTTTCCAACTTCTAGAGCCATTTGCAAAGCAAAAAAAAGGTTGGTTGACAGGTCCAAAACACCCACAATCCTTGGGCACACAAATTGTGTGCCAATTGACCAGATGATACCTTTTTCCTGATATCTACCTCATGCCAAACCATTCTTTTCTTATGTGCGTCGAAACTTTTTGATTGCCCCTTTAGGAGCCTCCAGGAAAGATAGCACGTATAGATGAACCATACCCAAACAAGCATTGACTAAAGTTACTCTATCACCAAAAGATAATATGCTCCCCTTTCAGTCTGATAATTTTTTTGCAAGACTTTTCTCATCAAGGAGCATCCTCAAATACTAAGGGCAATTAGACTTTATTGTTGCTCCATATTTATAGCATCTCCGTCCTAGACAGTAAATTTCACTCTTGTGAAAAAAAATTAATCTAGAGATTTTTTAAAATGCACAAAATGAATTTGAATTTTCTAGCATTCATGATATCATCGTTTAGATGCAGAATGGTAGCATCTGCATAATGCAGAATGACCAAACAACCTTCAACTAGATGGGGATAAAACCAATAATAATTCTCTGGTCTTTAGCTTTCCCAACCACCTTATTTGCCAATCCATCTGCAGCTTTATCGAATAGTAAATGAGATAGAGGATCTGTTTGTCACTCCCGTTGTAGGTGGGAAAATAGGGTCCAATATAGTCATTAACTTTTCCTATAACTCCCCTCTCACTGGTTTCATAATCCAATCACATAATTTATCTTTGAGCCCTCTAGCTTGCATTATTTGATACATAAAAGCCCCGTTCTCCTTGTCATAGTCTCCTTCAAAGTCAATCTTTAAAAGCACTTCTGACATCTTCTTATGGTGAATCGCATTAATGGTTTCATGTAAATGTGAGCAATCCCTTCCCTCATGTATGTTTTCATCCGATTCCTTATGATTCTTTTATTTTTGGCTCTCATCCTCCACTTCAACTCATCATCTCTTAACAATTTTCTTAGACTAGCCCTTAGAGCCATCTACAATTCTTTTCAGCAGGAGATAATGTGGTAGCTTCCATTTGTCTTGAATTTGTTTTCTCCTTCCTTTATACACCTCTAGTACTAGGCCAATCTTTCGAAGCTCTCCATGATATTCTAGTTTCTCCTGCCATTTATCTATGTCATGAACAAAAAATGTGTGTAAATTCCTATTTCCATTAAGCACCTCATGAAAACATTCCGTCGAAAATAGTTTTTGAGGTCCTCGGTAGCCGCATTTCCAAAGAATTGGAAGCACATATATTTGTTCGATAGTGGTTCGGACCATCAGGTAGAGGATCAACACGTATTTACCTTCAGACTTGATTGACAAGAAGATCACAAGTACAAGATTACACAGACGGATCTCATCGAGTTGTATACAAGGAACTCGACGAGATGGGACAAATCTAGTGTTTTATTTATCTAGATGTTTGTCTTGGTTGTGGAGCCTCTCGTGTGTCTGCTTCTGTCATGTCTTTCTTATGTTGGCATAGGTTTTGAGAGTCCTCCTGGTGTGCGTAAGAAGCTCCGTGTATCGTACGACAAGTCTAGTCATGGTTGTATGCTAGATGGCATCTTCATGATTGTTTAGGTGTAGCACGACAAATTAGATCGATGGAACCCAGATGTAGGTCCCAGTTAATTCTTACTTAGTGGGTTAGATGGGATATAGGTCCATGTACCGTAGAGGTATGGACCGACCACAGAGTCGATAAGTCGTCCCGAATCAACATACATAATGCAAATTGGCCACACTCGTTTATTTCTGGAACCCCTCTCCCCTCTACAGTGCACAAGAGCGACGCGGAGGCGACTCGGCGTCAACAGGCGGCCGCCGGCGTATCTGGGGATCTCCCGTCCTCCGCCGGCCACCCCGGCGGGGGAGGGTGGGGGATCCCTAGATCTGCGCTCCGGCGTGTAGCGGCGGGGCTTTTGGGCGGCGCGGCTGAGGTGGGGAAGCCGGCGCCGTCGTTTTGGAGATCTGCGGCTCCCCCTCCTCGGCGTCGTCGACGACGGCGCCCTCGAGCTGCAGATTCGTTTCCGGACTGCTGCTTTCTTCTCCGGCCATGGCGGCAGCCCGGCGTCGAGTGTGTACGAGGCCGGTGGTGGAGGAGGTGCGAGGCGGTTGCGGCGGTGGTGTGTGGCGTGCGGGTGGAAGATCTGTGGCGCAGGCCACGGATCTGGGGCGGGAGGTGCTCGGGGTGCGGCCCCGACCTCTGCTCGTTCATCGATCCAGATCCAGCCCGTCGGGGCTGGTGGCTCTTGTGGTTCGTCAACGCCACTGAGGTGGCTAGAAGCTCTTCCGTTCCGTGGAGAGGGCTCTGGGCGTCTGCTTCCTTCTTCGTCTCCGGCGGTGGAGGCGGCGCGTGCTGGAGCTGCTCGTGGTTGAAGACGGCGTGGCGCTGCGGTGCCGTTTCTTCGTATCCTTCTTTTTTCCTTGCTTGTTTCCGACCTTGTACTGTTCCTCTAGTATGAATACAAGTATGGAAAATTCAAAAAAAAAAACATACATAATGCAACGTCTAGCTTTGCACAATCAAGCCGGAGATCTGAGTTGATATTCTTAAAGTCCCGAGGCAATCTAGAAATAAATGAGAATTGATGATAGTCTTGACCAAAAGAGGTTGCACAGCGGGTGTGATTTATAGGGTAAGTCCTTCAACTTCGACCTAATTCCCAACCTCCCGATTGTGTCGTCCGTAATGTGCGTGAGAATGCTAGGCCGATCGGAGATGTGATGGAGGTCAGATGTAAGTCATGTTTGGATATGAGGGCTATGACTGCCCGGACGGCTATATAGGGGGTGGCCGACTCCTGTCCACTAAATGGCTAAGTAAGACCGTACGAGTAATGTTTTTCTTCTCAGATCTCCATCCGCGGCAAACTTGTTATTCGAAAGGAAACCTGGTGACTGAAATTTACTGACTTTTCTCAGTTCAACTTCTGCTTGGCTCGATGTCATGCTTTTTTGAAGTTTGGCACCAATTTATGCGACAAACTGTGTGCAAGTCGAGAAAAATGGATCGAGAAAAAACGAGCAAACGTGACTGGAATCACACGTTTCGCATTTGATGCCCGGCTGAACCGTCATTGACCGTTTGGTCGAATCCAACCGAAACCGATGACGCCAACCCAACTCAAGCCGACCGTGGTCCGGGGGGAGTACGGCGTGGGCATTCGCGTCCGGACCCAGATCTCCACCACTTTCTCAGCCCTCGCCTCCGTCGGCAGCCCAAAACCCTCGGGGCCGAAGCTCGGCGAGGCGAGGCGAGGAGGAGAGCGATGGCGGAGGCGGGCCACGGCCACCCGTCGCGGTACGTGAGGCTGACGAAGGACCAGGACGCTTCACACTCCGGCCCCGGCGCCGAGGACATCCGCCCCGGCGAGCTCAATCAGCCCGTCGCCGTCCCGCAGGTCGGTCCCGCCATTTCTCGTGTTTTCTGCCGTCGCCTGTTGCCGCAGTTGCTTGATCGGGAACTCGGGATGGTCCGATCTGATTTCCGGGTGCCGTGCCGTGTGATTGTTTGTGTAGCTCGCGGTCAGGAAGTGCGGCGAGTGCGGGCAGGCGCTGCCGGAGAGCCACCGGGCGCCGGCCGACGAGCCGTGGACCACCGGCGTCTTCGGGTGCGCTGAAGACCCCGAGAGCTGTAAGTGATGTGGCATTTCCCTCTAGCCTTGGCTCCGCCTTCAACTGCCTAGTCGATTTAGTTCTGTTAGTTCCGCCCCCACTCTAGATAGGTCACAAATTGAAATTCGTGCTAGTTTTGATGTGTTGATGTCTGGAGATGCCGGAGTTGGCAGGAATTTGTATGTGGATCTGTACAGGGATGGAACTGTACTGATGCCGTGATGCGGATGAGGTCATGGATTGTTGGCTATTATACACACTTTACTGCACAAATCAGTAACTACTACCTCCGTTCCTAAATATAAGCCTTTTTAGACTTTCCTTGATTTGTACACATCTAGACGTATTTAGAATTTTAGACACATTTAAGTGTGTAGGTTCATCCATTACCCTCCGTATGTAGTCCACATTTAGATATATCATATATCTAAAAGGTCTTATATTATGGAACGGAGGAAGTAGTTGTTTGTTTGTGGCACTGAAGTGTTATGAGACAGACGTTAGGTATTTCAGTTTTAAATCCTGTAACGGCCCTGTGAATGCAGCACATGCAGTTTTTTTTTCATTACTGTGTTCATGAAGTTGCTGTGGACTGTCATGAACTCTTTTAGGTATGCGAAGTTTGTTAAGCTGGACTGGATTATCGTGTGGTTTTTAGGATTAAGGTCATCTTAAGCCATTCTCAATTTGGTTCCAGAATGAATTTTCATGTCTCTCTGGCAACATTCATTTCAGTCTTCAAAATGTCTTTTGTATTGGCCAGTATGTCAGGAATGATTGCTAATGCTAGCCACCTGATACCAATCTTCCGGAAAAAATGTCTGGAACCAATTGGCCAATTTATCATATATGATTATATGGCATATCAGAACCACATATTAGGCTAATAAAAGACTCCATACCGGGCTCAATTGTGTGCCTCCTGTTTATGACGAGCAGTAGGATATGTGCACGAGCTTGCTGCAAGCCTGCAAGGAGATGAAGAAGGGACGGTGAATTGTCCAAAAACTACTATGCTTATTTGAACACAGGAATTTTAGACAGTAGCGGTGCTGTGGCATGCAGATGGAAGAAGAGTGAATGGGTGGTGCTTGTGGATGGAATCATAAGAATGGTGAAGATGTAAGCAAAAAAAGGAGCAGCAGATGGACTCTCAGAGTGGTGGTGTGGTGGCGCTCCTCTAGTGAAGAAAAGAGGAGCAGGCGCGTTTTTTGATTTAGGCTTTTGATTGTTTTTTTTTTTGCAAAATGTGTTTGTTACAGACTATTTTCAACAGGAAAGATGAAATTCTTTCAAAATTTGATAACTCAAAATATTGAACTGGAGCCAATCTGATGTGCATTTGACCTCCCTTTGGAAACTATTTTTTCACCTAGAGGTTCATGACAGGACAGTCCAAATTGAATACTTAATTTGTTTTATAGCTTGCCCGGGTTGCCTTTTCCCCACATTTTTAACAGATGTATATGAAAAAACATATGATTGTACATCTTATTTATAAATATTAATTGTTCAGGTACACTCTTATCATATTGCGATGCTTTATCGTTGGCAAATTTGAATTGCTGTCATGTTTCAGTTTTCTATGATCTTTTGCAAAATCATCCGTGTGATGATGTGCTCATTTGGGAAGGGATTAGGCACTGGTCATTGTTTGAAAGAAACAAAGAGTACCAGTTATAACATTTGGTTTCGGTTACCATGTCCTGAATGTAACATACGACCTTTTTTTTCCTGTATTTGAAAAGTTCTTAAGATGTATACACTTTTACGGCTAACTGTTAGTTGTGGTTTTTCACTATTTTATGCTCTTTGCAAAATCAATGTGTTGTGATGATGTGCTCATATTGAAAAGAATTAGCAACTTCGGTTGTTTCAAAGAAGCAAAACTAGCAAATGTTAAGTTTACTGTTACTAAAATGCTTTCGATGTAAAAGTTGTTTTTTCTATCTTGGATTTCTTGATTCTTATAGTGAAATATCTTGTGACATTTTCCGTTGTTGATTATCCTGTCATGCTCAACTTGAATGATATTTAGCTAAATCTAATCACAAGAGAGGCCATCTCCGTGTTTACTGAAGTTGCCGATTTGAATCTAGACGCAGGAGGGACCACCATCAAGTTTGTGGAAGTGTCTACTAGTCATAACCACACTTAGGCTATTATAACTCTCATGGAGCCTACATTTCTGCTTATTTCATATTGTGTCATCGCAGATATTGTGATTTTTATAGCTTATGCTTCAGTCTACTCATTTTTCATATGCACTACTGCTATATTCTGAGGTACTTCTGAACCTCTGATGTATCTGATCTTCTTGTTTTGTTAGGCTGGACTGGACTATTCTGCCCCTGTGTGTTGTTTGGACGAAATGTTCAGGCCATTAGAGAAGATATCCCATGGACAACACCTTGCACTTGCCATGCTGTCTGCGTTGAAGGTGGCATTGCACTGGCAATCCTTACGGCTATATTCCATGGTGTTGACCCAGGAGCGTCGGTCTTGATTGGTGAAGGCCTGGTGTTCAGTTGGTGGTTATGTTCTACATATACTGGTAGTTTTCGTCAACAGCTTCAGAAGAAGTATCATCTTGAGGTATTTCTTTCTGTCTTCCACTGTTTCTTTGTTTATGTTGTGATTAGTCACGTTCAGGAGAACTTTATTTCTACTAAGAACTATGCACAATTGTATTCATCATCTGAGATAGCTGTATAAGGTATTCCTGTGTCCAGAAGCGAACACTTAGCTTTGCGTGGTTCAAGTTTTATAGGTTGGATCAGAGAGCTCTGTCGTTCAGCAAACATCTGTAACTGTCATGATTTTTTTTGCTTGGCACTGGCCACTGGTAGCAGCTAGTTATATCATTTAATTGTCAGACCATTTTATCAATTTCGTATTGCTCATCATTGTGAACACAGAGTTCCTTGCCTATTTCCTTATCCTGACCACTTTAATAGTTTTTGTGTCATCTTTTCGTGGTAACTAATTCTGGCCTTTGATAGGCTGGCTGGGCTTACAGCATTCATGGAACTTTTCTAACCATCGCTTCTTGTTCTGCTTCCACCAGGACTCTCCATGCAATCCTTGCATGGTCCACTGCTGTTTTCACTGGTGCGCAAACTGCCAGGAGCATCGTGAAAGGAAAGGTCGCCTTGCAGACAGTAATGTCATTCCAATGACCATTGTCAACCCACCGCCTGTGCAAGAGATGAGCACGACCGAGAACCATGCGTCCACATCCGAGAATGAAGTGCCAAAGGCTGAGCATGATGATGTGGAGGTTATACCTCTCTAGGAGAGATAGCATGAGAACTGAAACTGACCCGTATGGATCGGCTGATCCCGATTTATAGTTTATATGAACACTACTACCTGTGATACAATGTTGCCTTGGGCGTGTAGTTAACGAAATATATGTGTGGACTTAATTAGTGGCTTGTCTCGGAAAGTGTCTTTGGCTCCCTTCGCTCTGTCTATCCAGCGTTTTGCACTAAGTCATGTCTTGAAATTTAACAGTATGATACGGTTATATGAAGAGGTTTAGCTTGGAACGTATCTATCTTGTTTGAGCTTGTTATAGATGAACTGATAATTTACGTGAAATTCATGCAGAGCTTAAATGAAATTCTTGCGATCTAAACAAACCAAGTCCTTTCATGAAAGTCTGATGCACACATGATTTGGTCATCTGATGTACAGCTCAGGTAAATATATTACGACATCGTTGTCAAAAGACCAGCATTGTACAAAGTAAGTATCCATCAACACTTCAAGTATCCATCAACACTTCTAGGTGCATTTGCTTGTCTTGGTCTTCACGACCCCTTCGTTGCCAGCGAGCAGCAAGTACTTGTCCTTTCTCGTCAGCGCCGTCGGCGTGAACCCAAGCGCGGCGGCGAGCAAGCCCTGCACTTGGTTTGCGACCTCGATGCTGCCGCGTGGGTTGTTTGTGGGCACCGGCTCCAGGAAGTGGACGGAGTACTCCGGCCGCGGGTTCATCAGGAAAAAGACAGAGTCGAAGCACTTGGCTGCCGGCGACGTCGACGTGCCGTAGAACATGGTCGAGCGCTCGTCCACCGCCACGGGGCTCACCTCGTCGGCCAGCTCGGCGAACAGCGGGCTGAACCGTAGCAGGTACGGCTCGCGGCAGGTGGTCCCTTCGGGGCACACCACGACGTCGCCCCGCGTCAGCAGCGACGACATGCGGCGCCGGTCCTCGTCGCGGCCGCGTGTGAGCCGGAGCAGCGGGATCGGCGAGAGCAGCTCCGACAAGGGACTCAGGCTGTAGGTCACGGCGAAGACGGGCTTCCCGAGCGCGCTGGAGATGGCGATCGGGTCGAGTAGCGTGCGGTGGTTGCAGGCGTAGAGCCTGCCGGAGCCACCGCCATCCACGGCAGCGGGAGGGGCACCGGTGACGCGTACCCGCACGCCGGCGAGAGCTGCTGCGGGGCCGATCATGCGCCGGGGAAGGAGAGTGTAGATGGCGATGCGGACCACGGCGAGGACGACGGCGAAGGGAAAGTAGACGTACATGGCGAGAGCAGCCGTCGGCGTGGGCGTGAACGCCAGGCGGCCGTCGTGGAAGATCATGGGCTTCGGGTAATGGCACGTGGTATTGTTGTCGGCTATCTCCAGCGCGGCCGTAATCCTCTCCTTGTACGTCTTCCCGTTGTCATCAGCCGGAGAAGTATCCGTAGCCCGCCTTCAGCTCCCTTCCGACCACCGCGTCGAACCCCATGTACTCCTTCAAGAATGCCTCCACCATCACCGTCGGGAAGGACCTGCTCTCCGCCGCAACCTTCACCTCACTTGCCGTCGTGTCTCCCTCACATACTCTAGCGCCTGTATCCGCATCGGTTCTTTGAAGAAGTACTTGGGCAGCACGGCCCGGCCGATCCTCGCTGCCTCGTCGCTCGAAGCCCGCAGAAGCAGACCATGACCATGGCCTCTACACACATTGTGTGCGTCATGAGACGCAGGAACGGGTAGAGCGCGAGCAGGAGCAGGCCCCGGGCGAAGCTGCCGGCCTCGACAGCGACGAGGAAGAAAGGCGGGAATAGAGCCGCGGCCGACGACTGTGATGACTTGAGGAGTAGCGCGTCGACTTCGAGCACCACGGCCCTGCTGCTGCAACCGAGCTGGCACGCGGGCGGCGCGGACGGTGCTGCTACCTTGGTCGTCGGCACGGTACTCTGGCGAAACCGTAGCAGACCGGCGACGAGATTTCTCTTGACGACGTTGTGGAGGTTAAGCATGCGGTGGACGAGAGGATTGCCGGTTGACATCGCCATGGCCATGTTCGAGCAGGTACCTTGATTTTGCTTCCGGATCTCTCGACCTGCGGTGTCTTGGAAACTCGTGATCCTTCTACTCGGTGCAGCTGCGTTTATATGGCAGGAGGAGGTAGGGAGAGCCGGAGAGGGAGAACGAAATTCCTATTCGAGTACGAGCTTGATTACACTCCCGTATCGGAGAAGAACCAAGAACCAGAGTAGGACCCGACTTGGTCGCTTGCTCGCCCGTGCGGCCGTGCGGCTATTGTGTATTTGTATGGGTCGGCCCAAGTGTTGGCCTACCAAGGGCTTCCTTGGCCCGCTTACTTTTCCTCCATCTCCGGCCTCCGGCGTCCGCCATGTAGCCGACGCCTAGGTGCTCTTTCCAAAGGCCCAGTAGGTGCAGCTGGGACGCTTCTCTGCAGACATGTGTTAAAAGAAGAGTGTACCAGTGAGGGAGCTTATTTTCTTACTTCCAAACAGCGTGTTACTATTTCCAAGTACCGCGCAAGCAAGTACTTTTAAGTGCACTGCTTAAAACGCGATTTCTGTTGTGTTCCCCCTGCCTCTCGGGTCGCTCTCCTGTGCGACTCTGGAGGCGAAACAAACCATAACCCAACAACCTCCGTTTCCCCTCCTTCCCCTCGCTCACCGCTGTCGGGCCTCGCCCAAGCGGTTGACGGTGGCGGCGAGGCCCCCTCCTCGCGCGTTGCTGGCTAGTGGAGTGCGGGAACCCCTCGGGGGGATCTGGCCGGCGGCGGCGGCGCTCCAGGATCCTGTCTGCTACTTCCGTGGGAAGTATCGAAGGGGGTGCAGGGCAACGCGGTCACGGGCGAGTGCTTTGGCCGCCTCGCAGTCACGGGCCGGGGCAGGGGCCCCGGGCCTTGCCAAGCCCATCTACGTCCTCTCAAAATTGGTGGTTGCTGGCAGCCGTGGTGGATGAAGTTCGCCGTTCTTGTAAGGATTCCTCTGATTCTTGGCCGACCACCTCACACCCTCCGGAGTTGGCGCCGACAGCAGTCATAGGGCTGCTATTTGCCACTCTTTTAGGACAGGCCCGTGGGTCTTGCTTGGTGGTCCGGATGCGGAAGCCGACGCCGTTGTGACTCTCTCGGTCCTCCTACGTGCTCAGGGTGAAAATTTTATATCCTCGGATGGGCGTTGCGGCGCTTTGGCGTCGTGTTCTTCTTGATGACGCCGCCTTGAAGTACACAGAATGTTGCTTGCCGACGTCGAACACATGTTCGTTGGGAGACTCCAAGAGAAAGGTATGAATTAGTGCAACAACAAATTTCCCTTGCTAACAATACCAAGATTTAATCGACCAGTAGGAATTGGAAGAGTTTCAACATGGTGCCCAAGCTAATCTGGCGCTTGTAACTTCGGCGTGGACCTGCGCACACACAATCAAACTATTTTGCCCCAACCAAACAGGAAGGTTGTCAATCTCCCTGTCTTGCCGAATATAAAGAATTAAACGTATGTGCGTAAAAATAAATATAAATACAAAAATGAACAGCGAGCAAATAAGTGTAGAACGTGGTGGAAACGGTGTTTTTATCAGTGTAAAATAAAGAACCGGGATCCACAGTTCACTAGAGGTATCTCTCCATAAAACAGATAAACACATGCTGGGTAAACAAATTACAGCTGGGCAATTGACAAATAGCAAAATCATGACAATGCATATTATGACAAGAACAAGTTCATTGTAGTATTTATTGGGCATTACAACAAAATACATAGACAGTTTGCTAGCTGCATCTATGACTAATAATCCACCACCAGAATAACATCTGTGTCTCCCACAAGTATTAAGTTGCAAGCAATAGATAATTGCAATAAGCAAAATGTGTAATGTAAACAATGCAAATGACACATAGACATAGCATCGTTGTTTTCTCCTAGTGGCAACAACAAATCCAGAGCCTCAATCGTTTCTGCCATCTCGAGTCTAGGCAACTGGAGACATGAACCCACTACCAAGCATAAATACCCACTCTTGGAGACACTAGCAACTACTTGGGCAAAGCAACCACTAGCATCGGAGAGCATGCAAGAACATAAATAAAACATATAGATAGATGAACAATCTTGATCATAACTTCACAATTCATCGGATCCCAGCAAACACAACATGTAGCATTACATAAAAATAATCTTGATCATGTTAAGCAACTCACAAGATCTAAACATGATAGCACAAAGTGGAGAGACTACCATCTAGCTACCGCTATGGACCTGTAGTCATGTGAAGAACTACTCACACATCAGTCTGAAGGAAGGCATGGCAGTGTAGAGCCCTCCGGTGATGATCTCCCCCTCCGGCAGGGTGCCGGAAGAGCTTCAGAACCCTCCCAAACTAGGGTTGACGACGACGGCGGCGACGAAACTTTTCGTGGACTTTTGATCGGGTGCCTAGGGTTTTCGGGACAAGGGGAATATATAGGCGAAAGGGCGGCGCTGGGGGTTACCCGAGGGCGCCAGACGACCCCCCGGCACGGCCCCACCTTCTGCCGCGCCGGGTGGTGTCTGGGCCCCCTGGTGCGCCACCTCGGCTGCCCTTCAGACTTCATCTTCGTGTCGGTGAAAAACTTCTCCCCGTAAATTTTCTTCCAATTCCACGCCGGAATGGCCCTATGACATCTTGTTAATAGGTTAGTTCCAGAAAATGCATCAAAATGATATATAATGTAAATAAAACGTGTAGCATTTGTTATAAAACAAGCATGGAACATCAAAAATTATAGATACGTTTGAGACGTATCAGCATGCCCAAGCTTAGTTCCTACTCGTCCTCGAGTAGGTAAACGGTAACAAAGATAATTTTTGAAGTAACATGCTACCAACATAATCTTGATCAAATAGTAATGTACAACATGTGAACTGAGATCAAATCATTCAAAGTAAATGTCTATAATTGATATTAAGCAAACAATGATAAAGCAAGATAATTAAATAAGCTAAAACCTTTCATGGATGATGCTTTGGAGACATGAAACCGTACAAGGTTTATTAAAGATGATTTGACTATTTAGTGTAGAAGTTCTATCCTTCTATTCAAGCATCAAGTAATTTTTCACAACACAAAAGGGATCCAGTCAAGTAAAAATAAACATGAACATCATGAATAAACTATTTCGAAGTTTACTCAACCGGTGAGCGTAAGCATTAGGTATTGGCACCATGATGTTATGGCAAAATGAACGTTAATGGAGGTTTGGAAGGTAAATGGAAGAAAGTCTTACACAGCTAAAAATAATCATTAGACAAGAGGAAGTCTTATAATCGAAGCTATGCAAGGAGTAGTGATTGCCATCAACGGATGCACATAGAGGTGTATGAAAGCTCTCCAATGTAACTAGTGGGGGTGCATCCAACTCGGTTGCTCACGAAGACCTAGAACACTTTTGAGGAGTCTCATCATTGGAATATACAACCCAAGTTGTATAATGTAAGGTTCCCCACATAGTTATACTAGCAAAACATGAAAACGCTCACCAATGATGCATAGGTGCTACTAGCACAGGTATGAAAACTCTAAAGCACGGGTGCTACTAGCACAAGTGTAATAACTCTGAAAACTAGGTGCTATAACAGGAGCACAAATATGATGACTCTGAAGCATGAGTGCTAAACATGAGCACAAGTATGATAACTCTGAAATGTACGTGCCAAACATGAGCACAAGTGTGCAATATAGGATAGTAATGTTGCCCCCTCTCTCTTTATTTCTTTCGTTTTTCTTTTTCTTTTTTCGTTTTTTATTTTTCTGTTTTTAAATGGCCTCCATGGATCTTTCACTTTCTCTCGCTCACAGGTAGGGGCAACATCCTAAAATGACAACACACTTCTGTAAAATAACTCATAAAGAACACAACATGATGTATGAAACTAACAGCCTCTACCAGTGTAGCAGGAGGTGCAATGATCTAGCGTAACATGGGTAAAACCACACATCGGCTGTATAAGATCATGCAAAGCTCTAAATGAAATAATGTAAATGACAACAAGTCATGTAATGTATGATGAAAGATGCACACATGGCAATATATCTTGGAACAGCTATGGAAATGTTGTGGTAGGTAGGTATGGTGGCTGTTTTGAGTAAGATGTATAGCCTTATGTGTAGGAGAACAAGAGGAAGTTCTCCCACGGGGTTTGGATGTACTGGCGAAGTATGCACAACTCTCGATGTGAGAAGAAGGCAATGCACAACACCGGAGAGGCTAGCAAAATTTGGATGGTGGAAGTGCCAAAAACCATAGCTCAACATTAGTCAAAAAGAACTCACAAGCTTATTGCAAACAACTAACATGTTCAACATTAAGAGCATGATTAAAGTTTACTCCAAGGAGGGCCGTTCACGGCGGCACAAGTACCCCGTTAGATCCCTCGACCTTAGCACACAACTATGTTATTATGAATTATTTTCAGATAAGAACAGATATCAAGACCAACTACACCTTCAACAATTAGTAGAGTTTGTAGTACGGAACAAGCTTTAACGGCAACAACCACTAATAAATTTTAACTTAAATAACCAGCAAGCTATAACATCTATTTATTTAATATCTCAAAACATTTGCAAGGAATCAAGTTATCACAGTTCAACGATCTACAAGACTATGCAAGTTTTTCATTATACCACTACCACATGCATACCATTTTCTATTCCAACCAAACACCAATAAACTTATTTGAACAACTCTCCAAAAAAAGTGAAGCAAAAGAGTACTTTCTACAAAAGAACTAATAGCTCTGAACAAGAGATACATGAAAAACAAGAGTTAGAAGCTAAGTAGAGAAAAACAGAATACTCGATAAGTATAAGTGTAGAACAGGAGTATTATAAGAAAAAACGGAGCGTGTCTCTCTCTCCCACACAAGAATGTTAGGATCCAACTTAGTTATGATCAGAGAACAAAACATAAACAAACTGAAAATAAAAAACACACAGACGCTCCAAGAAAAACACTTAAAATGTGAAGCAATAAAAATATAGTCTTACTAGAGATGACCTGATAATTTGTTGATGAAGAAGGGGATGCCCAAGGCATCCCCAAGCTTAGATGCTTGAGTCTTCTAGGAATATTAATAGGAGGTCCATGGGAGCCGCCCTAAGCTTGAGCTTTTCTCTCTACTGGATCTTTTCTATCATCCTTCTCTCTTAATACTTGAAAACTTCATTCACACAAAACTTATCGTAAATTTCATTAGAGGGTTAGTGCATCAAAATATTAATCCACTTGGTTCTGTAAATACACATTGCAAGAACTCATTTTAAACATAAGCTACTGTTTACTAGCCTTATGTGATGCTCTCCACCTTAGAGAACCTCACTTAACACTCGTAAAAGAGAGAATGCAAAATAAAGACAGAATCTGTCAAAACCAGAATAGTCCGTAAAGACGAATTTTTGAGGTCCTTACGTTGCTCAAATCAGAAAATGATAAACTAACGAAATATAGGTATAAAGCTGAGGCTTCTGCACAAACAATTTCAGATCAAGATCACGTTCTGTGATTTTTTGGATTCTTGTAAAGTAAAGGGTAGAAATCTGTTTCTGGACAGCAAACTCAATTTTAACACTTTCTTGCTATTAGAGCCTTTTCTTGGCACAACAACAAAAGCAAAAAAAGATACAAAGGTGTTGTTACAGTAGAAACAAGCACCTTGACTCTAGAAAAAGCAAAAACAAACAGACAATAAAAATGGGTTGCCTCCCATAAGCGCTTCTCTTTAAAACCTTTTAGTTAGGCATAAAGCAAGAATCAAATATTGTCAATAGTAGAAGCATAAAAAGCATAGATTGTTCTAACAATAGAATCAAAAGGTTGTTTCATCCTCTTACTAGGAAAGTGTTCCATCCTCTTTTTGAGTGGAAACTGAAATTTAATATTACCTTCTTTCATGTCAATAATAGCACCAACAGTTTTAAGAAAATGTCTCCCCAAAACAATAGGACAAGAAGCTTTGCATTCAATATCCAAAACAATAAATCAATAGGGACATAATTATTGTTATCAATAATAAGAACATCATTTATCCTACCCACGGGTTTCTTCATAGTAGAATCGGCAAAATGAACACTCAATTGGCAATCTTCTAGTGGTGCTAAGTCAAGAATATCATATATTTTTTTAGGCATAACCGACACACTAGTACCAAGATCACACAAGGCATTGCAATCAAAATCATTCACTTTCATTTTAATAGTGGGTTCCCAACCATCTTCAAGTTTTCTAGGAATAGAGGCTTCACGTTTAAGCTTTTCTTCCCTAGCCTTAATAAGAGCAGTAGTAATATGCTTAGTAAAGGCCATGTTTATTTTACTAGCACTAGGAGTTTCAGAAAGCTTTTGCAAGAACTTTATAACTTCAGTAAGGTTGCAACTATAAAATCAAAATCATTATCATCAAAAATAATTGGAGCATTATCTCTAACAGCTTAAAAAATTCAGCACTTTTATCAGGAACAGTTTTAGTGCTATCAGAAAATTTTGGGCCCTCTTTTACCAAAGGAGAGACTTCTCCCACATCAATTATTTTACCATTAACATGTTTAGGACCTGTAGGTGACTCACTAGTGCTCAAAGTTTTAACTTCTTCATTAGTAAAAATAGTGCAAATACTAGCAATCCTACTCTTTTTAGCAATTTTAGCTTCTTTTTTCTCTCTTTCCCATCTAGCATGCAATTCGGTTAGCATCCTAATATTGTTGTAAATTTTAATTTGTATAGCATTTAGAGATTTGTTTTCCTTAAAGTCAAGAGGTATAGTTTTTATTTTCAAAATTTCAACATCATGAGCAAGACTATCAACCTTAGAGACAAGACTATCAAGTTTCTCCAGCTTTTCCTCAACAGTTTTATTGAAAGCTTTTTGTGCACTAATAAAATCCTTAAGAACACTTTCAAGATTAGAGGGCACACTTCTATTATTGTTGTAGGAATTACCATAAGCATTGCCACTATTGGGAGGATAGTGCTTATAATTATTATTACCATAGTTATTCCTATAAGCATTGTTGTTGAAATTATTTTTAATAAAATTGACATCAACTTGCTCCTCTTGAGCAACCAAAGAAGCAAAGGGAACATTATTTGGATCAATAGGAACTTTATTACCAGCAAGCATAGACATAATCATATCCACCTTATCACTTAAAGAAGAAATCCCCTCAACATAATTTACCTTCTTACCAGTTGGAGTCCTTTCAGTGTGCCTTTGGGAATAGTGGACATGAAGGTCCCTCCTGCAGCCGAATCCAGAAAGTTTCTGGAGGAAAAATTTAAACCTGCATAAAAAGTTTGGATAACCATCCAAGTAGTCAGTCCATGAGTGGGACAATTTTTAACTAAAGATTTCATTCTTTCCCAAGCTTGAGCAACATGTTCATTATCAAATTGTTTAAAGTTAATGATGTTGCTCCTTAGTTGTATAATTTTTGTAGGTGGATAATATTTCCCAATAAAAAAATCTTTGCATTTAGTCCAAGAATCAATACTATTTCTAGGCAAAGACAATAACCATTCTTTAGCACGTCCTCTCAAAGAGAAAAGAAAACGTTTCAGTTTTATGATGTCTCCCTCTACTTGTTTATATTTTTGCATATCACATAATTCAATAAAGTTATTTAAATGAGAGGCAGCATCATCAGTACCAGCACCAAAAATTGCTCTTTCATAACAAGATTTAATAAAGTAGGTTTTATTTCATAGAACTCTGCTTTGGAAGCAGGATGAGCAATATGTGTGCATATAAAATCATTATTATTGGTACTAGTAAAATCACACAACTTAGTATTCTCAGCAGAACCCATCTTAGCAAAATAAAAACAAGATAAACTAGCAAACCAAAATAAAACTAGGTGCTGATTTTTTTTTGTAGTTTTTAATTTTTAACGCAAACAAGATAAAATAAAAATAAACTAAGCAAGACAAAAACTAAGTAATAAAAGAGGTGATGCGAAACTCCCCTTGCTGTAGCTTCCAATTCCCCGGCAACGGCACCAGAAAAAGTCTTGCTGACGTGGAACACACGTTCGTTGGGAGACCCCAAGAGAAAGGTATGAGTGCAGCAGCAAATTTCCCTTGCAAACAATACCAAGGTTTAATCGACCAGTAGGAATTGGAAGAGCTTCAACACGGTGCTCAAGCTACTCTAACGCTTGTAACATCGGTGTGGACCTGCGCACACACAATCAAACTACTTTGTCCCAATGAAACAGGAAGGTTGTCAATCTCCCTGGCTTGCCGAATACAAAGAATTAAATTTATGTGTGTAAAAATAAATATAAATTCAAAAATGAACAGCGAGCAAATAAGTGTAGAACATGGTGGAAACGATGTTTTTATCAGTGTAAAATAAAGGACCGGGGTCCACAGTTCACTAGAGGTATCTCCCATAAAACAGATAAACACATGCTGGGTAAACAAATTACAGCTGGGCAATTGATAAATATCACAAGCATGACAATGCATATTATGAAAAGAACAAGTTCATTGTAGAATTTATTGGGAATTACAAAAAAATACATAGACCGCTTGCTGGCTGCATCTATGACTAATAATCCACCCGCAGGTTACCATTCGTGTCTCCCACAAGTATTAAGTTGCAAGTAACAGATAATTGCAATAAGCAAAGTGTGTAATGTAAACAATGCAAGTGACACGTAAACATAGCACCGTTGTTTTATCCCTAGTGGTAATAGCACAACCAGATGCTCAGTCGTTTCTGTCATCTCGAGCCCAGGCAACCGGAGACATGAACCCACTATCAAGCATAAATACCCGCTCTTGGAGACACTAGCAACTACTTGGCCAAAGCAACCACTAGCATCAGAGAGCATGCAAGAACATAAATAAAACATATAGATAGATAAATGAACAATTTTGATCATAACTTCACATTCATCGGATCCCAGCAAACACAATATGTAGCATTACATAAATATGATCTTGATCATGTTAGGCAGTGATACGTCTAAAACATATCTATAATTTTTGATGTTTCATGCTTGTTTTATCTCAAATGCCTCATGTTTATTCTAAAGTTTATATCATTTTATGAAATTTATTGGACTAACCTATTAACCTAGTGCCCAGTGCCAGTTTCTGTCTGTTTTGTCTGTTTATTGCAGAAAAGGCCCAAAAATGAAAGTGCTCGGAATTGGACGAAAATTTCTGTGATTTATTTCCAGCACAAATAAGCCACGGAGCCCGAAGATGAGCTGCAGGTGGGGCCCACAGCCACCACGTGACCTCACGGCGTGGCCTACCCCCAGCCCGCACCGTGGTCCCGCCTGGCCCACCTGATCACCGCCTTGCATCGCCTCTTCGCCTATAAATTGAGTCCTGACCTAAAAACGACGGACCCCAGAAGACTTTTTCCAGATTCGACTCCGAGCTCCGCCGCCACCAAAAACCCTAATTCGGGGGACAGAAGTCTCTCTTCCGGGACCCTGCCGGGACGGGAAGTGCCCCCGGAGCCATCTTCATCGCCGTTGTTGCTTCCCATGATGAGGAGGGAGTAGTTCTTCATCGAGGCTGAGGGCTCTACCGGTAGCTATGTGGTTTATCTCTCTCTCCCATGGTGTGATCTTTATGTGATCATGAGCATTGTAATCTAGTTGAATTCATAGATGTTTCCCCTTCATTATGTTATGGATATGCTACTCAATTGGTTTTATCATTATAATTTTTGGAGTCATTGTTGAGAACACAAACCTTGGTGACAGTGCGGGTGGCATGTGTGACTCTACCAGGATAATAGATTAGAGGGATATTTACCATGAGTTGTTCTTTGTGTTGGATGTCATTGTGAAATCATGGTGTTTGTTTACTCAGACTTTAAGGTGTGCTTTTGTAGCCCTACGTAGTAGTAATGATGTTCGTTATCCAGCAGAAGAATAGCACCTAAGTTGCATATTGAAGAGGAAGTATTTATATGTGTTCAGTTATATTATTATTGTTGAGAGTGACCACTAGTGAAAGTATGATCCCTAGGCCTTGTTTCCAAGCATCGAAACACCATTTATTTCCAGTTCTGCTGCATGTTCGCTCGCTGCCATTTTTATCACAGACTACATATACCACTTGTTAATATCCATATCACCTGCATTTTACTATCTCTTCGCCGAACTAGTGCACCTATACATCTGACAAGTGTATTAGGTGTGTTGGGGACACAAGAGACTTCTTGTATCTTAATTGCAGGGTTACTTGAGAGGGATATCTTTGACCTCTACCTCCCTGAGTTCGATAAACCTTGGGTTACTCACTTAAGGGAAATTTGCTGCTGTTCTACAAACCTCTGCACTTGGAGGCCCAACACTGTCTACAAGAATAGAAGTTATAGTAGACATCAAGCTCTTTTCTGGCGCCGTTGTCGGGGAGGTAAGATAAACGGTACTCATATCTTCTGGCTACTAAGCTATTTTCTAGCATGTTGCCGGCGTGTGAGTGCTTGAAGGTATTTCCTTTAGATCCTGCAGTTATATCTTTTTGTTTCTTGTTTTTATTTCACTAGTTAGGCTTAATGGAAAATAACAAAAAAAATAGAGATCTCTATGAAATTTATCTTGAGTTAGGACATGAAGTGTTTGAAGAGAAAATTAAAAAACCTATGGAACTTTGTTTGCATAATAGTGGTAGCAATGTTATTAGCATGAATTCTTTGAACACCATTATTGCTAATGCTTTGGAAAAGTCTAAGCTTGGGGAAGCTGGTTTTGATAAAAATGATCTTGTTAGCTCCCCGGTTTTGGAGGAAGAAATTTGCCTTGATGATACTACATCTCCCATATGTGATAATTGTAATGATGCTTGTGATATTTTCGGTGCACCTACTGAAAGTATTCCTTTTGAAATACCTATGGAAATTGTTGAAAAAGTTATGGATGAATGTTATGCAGGGATGGAACAGTCCATCCAAGTGATCACTTGCTGAAACTTACAGAACTTTGTGAGTTGTTTAAGGTTGCAGGTTTATCAAGAGAAAAAGTCATGAAGAAATTATTTCCATTGTCACTTAAAGACCAAGCAAAGGAGTGGTATGAGCTACTGGATGATCCTCATCATTCGGAGTGGAAGGATCTTGAATCTCTTTTTACTCTAAATTTTATCCTCTTTATAAAATGCATGTAGATAGGAATTACATTTATAATTTTTGGCCTCATGACAGAGAAAGCATTGCTCAAGCTTGGGAAAGACTGAAAACTTTAATGCTCAAATGCCCCAACCATGAGATTCCCAAGGAGATGATTGTTACTAATTTTTATGCAAGGCTTTCAGGTCGATACAGGGATTTTCTAGATGCTTCTTCTGAGGGATCTTTCACAAGTAAGAAGGCTGAAGCTAGATGGGATCTTCTTGAAAGAATTCAATGCAATGCTGAAAATTGGGATCTTGACAAAGGTAAAGAATCAGGTATAAATTATGATTATGATTGCATTAAGTCTTTTGTTGAAACTGCTAGTTTTCATGAGCTTAGTGCTAAATATGGTCTTGATTCTGAAATTGTTGTCAATTGTTGTAGAACCTTTGCTTCTCATATTAATATTCCTAAAGAAAAGTGGGACAAGTACCATGAACCTTTCAAGGACGTTTGCATAGAAAATGAAATTGTTACTAATGATTGCAATAAACATGCTCAAATTTCTGAAAATAATATTTCTTATAAGCATGTTAATTTTTGTGGAGCACTTAGACCTTGTGAAAAGATCATATCGAAGAAATATTGTAAGCATCATAGGAATAAAAAACTAGGATGTGGAATAGGAATCTAAATGATCTTGCTGAAAAAGTTTGTGCCCGCTATCCTTTTATTTGTGAACTTTGTTATGATGAGGGTCATTTCAATTTCCAATGCTCAAATTCTAATGATAGTATTGCAAGTTTCTTTTGTGATAACATGATCACTCCTAATCTTCATGATGAACTTATATTATTTTTGGGGTGTGAAGAGTTATCAAGAAAAACTTCTTTGTTAGATATGAGTGCTTTTGATATGAATAGCATTCTGCATGGATGTCATCTCTATTGTGTGGAGAAGAGCCACGAAAATGCTTACATAGAAAAAATTATAAGAGATGGAACTTTACCAAAATATGAAAGGACTAATGTTTGTTTTACTCTCATTAATAAAAGAGAGGAATCCTCCCAAGTTTCTTCTATTGTCTCTAACAATGAACCAGGGTATGTGGAGAAGCCTCCTTTCAAACCTCTCCCTCCTAAAGAGGGAAAGAAGAAGAAGAAGGAGAAGAGGAGTAAAAAGAGAGAGGAAAGGTATCCTCCCCTAAGCATGTTGCTCCTTTCATGGTTGTTTCTAATGAGTCTAAATTTATTGAAAATGATTCACGTAGATGGGGTCATTATTATTTTGACACTAAATCTATAGGCACTATTGAAGATGATTATATGTCTGTTACTCATTGTAGTGATCATGATTGGGAAAATAACACTACTTTTGATATGGAAAATCTTTTTGGCACCAATTTTGAAAATGATGATATTAATAATTGCTACACTATTAGCACTATCCATGTTCCTTCTAATGATGATATGGAAAGCTCTAAGCTAGGGGATGAGGAGTTTGAAAATCCTTTTGCTATTAATGATTATATGTTTGAAACCCCTCTTGCTAGTAAAAATGATGATGCTATGTTTACAGATATATATGCTTGCAAAGATAACTATCCCCTTGTTTATGATGATACTATGCCTCCAGCCTTTGATACTTATTGTGATGATAACTATGCCATAGATTATAATTACAACCATCTCTCTAACATACAACTTGTCTATCATGTTCAAGTTCTTTATGATGATCCTACTCCCATTGTTATTAATAAGAAGGACGTTGCTTATATGAAAAATATTAATACTTTTATGCAAGTGGATCATGATAAGAATGCTTTATGTGATAGATATATTGTTGAGTTTGTTCATGATGCTACTGGAAGTTATTATGAGAGAGAAAAACATAGTTCTAGATATCTCAATAATATCAAGTTTCTCTCTTTTTGTTGAAAGTTTTGAAGTTGTACTTGTTTTCTCTTTCTATGCTAGCAGCTTCATACTTCAATAATTTGTTTTCTTACAAGATTCCTTTTCATAGGAAGTGGGTTAGACTTAAATGTGCTTTATATTTGCTTCTTGATGCACTCTTATATGTTCAACTCTTATTCTTATGAGAGCATCATTAAAATTGGCATGCCTAGCTAAAAGGCTTTAAAGAAAAGCGCTTGTGGGAGACAACCCATGTTATTTTTGCTTTTTGTTTTCTTTTCCTTTTTGTTGACACAAGGATGTTGTTACCTCTGTAACACCTCCTTTGTATCTTTTTGTTTTGGTTTTTGTGCCAAGAATAGCCTCTAATGAGAGGAGAGTAAATAATTTTGAGTTGCTGTCCAGAAATAGATTTATGTCCGTCACCGTACAAAATTCTAAAAAAATCACAGAACGTGATATGTAGCTGAAATTTTTTGACAGTAGGCATCTGGGTTTTTCTAACTTTCATTAGTTTAAGTTTTTTGATTCGAGGTGTCCTAGTAGCCCGAAAAAAATCATCTTTACATTCTGTTCTATTTTTGACAGATTTTGTCTTCGTTTTTTGCATTGCTTCTTTTACGAGCAAAGTGGGGTTCTTTTATCCACGGAACATAACTTAAATCTTTGTGGCAGTAGCCAATGTTTAGGAACAAGTTTATGCAATTTGTTAAATGAGAACTGAAGGTGGATTATTTTGTTTGAGAACTAACCCTCTAATGAAGTTTATGAGAAGTTTTGTGTGAAGGAAGTTTTCAAATATTAGGAGAGAAGAATGATAAAAGAAGATGAAGAAGAGAGAAGAGCTTAAGCTTGGGGAGGCTCCCCTGGACCTCCCCAACATATTTCAAGAAGAATCAAGCGTCTAAGCTTGGGGATGCCCAAGGCATCCCCTTCTTCATCGACAAATTATCAGGTCATCTCTAGTGAGACTATATTTTTATTTCTTCACATATTATGCGCTATTCTTGGAGCGTCTTGTGTGTTTTATTTTCAGTTTTGTTTTTATTTTGTTCTCTAGTCATTACAATGCTTGATCACAACATTCTTTTTTGGGAGAGAGACACGCTTCGCTTTTTCATAGAATACTCATGTTCTTCACTTATACTTGTTGATTATTCTGTTTTTACTCTGTTTAGCTTCTAGCTTTTGGCTTTTATGTATCTCTTGTTCAGAGCTATTAGTTCTTTTATAGAAAGTACTCCCTTGCTTCACTTATATTTGTTTGGAGAGTTGCTTGGTTAATGTGTTGGTTCAGAAAATGCTATGCATGTGGTAATGGTATAAAGAAAAATGCTTACATAGTCTTATAGATCATTTATCTTGAGTAACTTGATACTTGTCAATTGTTTTGAGTTATCAAGTAATGTTTAAACTTGTGTATCATGTAAGTAAGGCTCATTAGTGAAGAACTATCGTAAAGCTTGTAGTTATTCGATTTGTCATATTTGCTAGTTTCAAAGTCTAGATATTTTCTGGTTAAAAGGATGTTTTGGTTAACAAGGAAGACAGTGTGGAGTCTTATAATTCTTCTTATAAGTTCATCATATGGTTCTTTTTGTACCGGTTGGCGTTATGTGTTTGCTTAAATAACCTTGCTAGCCCAAACTATGTACTAAGCGGGAATGCTGCTTGTGCATCCAAAACCTTGATCCAAAATCCATGTCATCTGTGTCCACCATACCTACCTATATGTGTATTTTCCTGCCACTCCAAGTAAATTTGTCATGTGCTACCTTTAAATTGTTCAAAATTATTACTACTCCTTTTTGTGTCCCTGTTTACCAGCTCATGAGGAAGTGGTAGATGGTCTTTATTACACTTGTCAAACAGACTTTACGCCATACTAGCAGATTACATCTGCTTATCTATAATTTTGCAAAAAGAGCTGGCAAATGGGTGCCCAGTCCCATAAAAGATAACTTACAACTTTAACTGCTAATTCTCTTCACACTTTGTTCCTGAGCAATCAGTTAAACATCTGTATGTGTAAACCAAAGAGAAAGAGGGATGATCTGCTTGCTGCAAAAATAACGTTCCTCATGGGAGCCGCTATTGTAAAGTCTAGTTGGCATGGGTAATACTGTATTGTGACCATTAGCATACACCTCTCAAAAAAAATGTACTCTCTATATGATTTCAAAAACTAAAAAGCTCTAGCACATGATATAATCCCTGCTTCCTTCTGCGAAGGGACTTTCTTTTACTTTTATATTGAGTCAGTTTTCCTACTCCTTTCTATCCTCCACAGGAAAACACTAGTGTCAACTTTGGTACAAGAATTGTTATATGTTGGCATATTAGACTTATTATACTAATTTGTGTTGACAATATCCATGAGATAAATATGTTGAAAGTCGAAGCAAATGCTGAAACTTAAATCTTCCCTTTGTGTTGGTCAAACACTTTTGATTGAAAAACATTGCTTGGTGAGCTAACTTTTATGTCAAATTCTTAAATCTCCTTGTCTCCGAAGTACTATTCATAAAAAGTTTTTATTTGTATGATGCATCTTGATTGCTCATTGATTACTTTATAGCAACTATAGATAATTGATTTGGATCACTTCATTCAGTTCATGTGCTTTACATTACTATTTGATCAAGATTGTGTTGGTAGCATGTCACTACAAAAATTATATTGTTATTATCGTTTACCTACTCGAGGACAAGTAGGAACTAAGCTTGGGGATGCTTGATACGTCTAAAACGTATCTATAATTTTTGATGTTTCATGCTTGTTTTATATCAAATGCCACATGTTTCTTCTAAAGTTTATATCATTTTATGACATTTATTGGACTAACCTATTAACCTAGTGCCCAGTGCCAGTTTCTGTCTGTTTATTGCAGAAAAGGCCCAAAAATGAAAGTGCTCGGAATTGGACAAAAATTTACGTGATTTATTTCCAGCACAAATAAGCCACAGGGCCCGAAGATGAGCTGCAGGTGGGGCCCACAGCCACCACGTGACCACATGGCGCGGCCTACCAGTTGGTTTTATCATTCGACTCCGAGCTCCGCCGCCACCAAAAACTCCAGAAGTGCCCCCAGAGTCACCACAACGACGGACCCCAGAAGACTTTTCCCAGATTCGACTCCGAGCTCCGCCGCCACCAAAAAATCTAATTCAGGGGACAGAAGTCTCTGTTCCGGGACGGGTAAGTGCCCCCAGTGTCATCTTCATCGCCGTTGCTGCTTCCCATGATGAGGAGGGAGTAGTTCTTCATCGAGGCTGAGGGCTCTACCGGTAGCTATGTGGTTTATCTCTCTCTCCCATGATGTGATCTTTATGTGATCATGAGCATTGTAATCTAGTTGAATTCATAGATGTTTCCCCTTCGTTATGTTATGGATATGCTACTCAATTGGTTTTATCATTATAATTTCCGGAGTCATTGTTGAGAACACAAAGCCTTGGTGACAGTGCGGGTGGCGTGTGTGACTCTACCAGGATAATAGATTAGAAGGATATTTACCATGAGTTGTTCTTTATGTTGGATGTCATTGTGAAATCAAGATGTTTGTTTACCCAGACTTTAAGGTGTGCTTTTGTAGCCCTACGTAGTAGTAATGATGTTCGTTATCCAGCAGAAGAATAGTTTCGAGTAGCACGTAAGTTGCATATTGAAGAGGAAGTATTTATATGTGTTCAGTTATATTATTATTATAGGTGTCTGTTCGCTCGCTGCCATTTTTATCACAGACTACATATACCACTTGTTAATATCCATATCACCTGCATTTTACTATCACTTCGCCGAACTAGTGCACCTATGCATCTGACAAGTGTATTAGGTGTGTTGGGGACACAAGAGACTTCTTGTATCTTAATTGCAGGGTTGCTTGAGAGGGATATCTTTGACCTCTACCTCCCTGAGTTTGATAAACCTTGGGTTATTCACTTAAGGAAAATTTGCTGCTGTTCTACAAACCTCTGCACTTGGAGGCCCAACACTGTCTACAAGAATAGAAGTGTTAGTAGACATCAGGCATCTCACAAGATCTAAACATGATATAGCACAAAGTGGAGAGACTACCATCTATCTACTGCTGTGGACCCGTAGTCCCGTGAAGAACTACTCATGCATCAGTCTGGAGGAAGGCATGGCGGTGTAGAGCCCTCCGGTGATGATCTCCCCCTCCGGCAGGGTGCCGGGAAGAGCTTCAGAACCCTCCTGAACTAGGGTTGACGACGACGGCGGCGATGAAACTTTTCATAGAATTTTGATCGGGTGCCTAGCGTTTTCGGGACGAGGGGAATATATAGGCGAAAGGGCGGCGCTGGGGGCCACCCAAGGGCGCCAGACGACCCCCGTCGGGGTGGCGTCTGGCCCCCTGGTGCGCCACCTCGGCTGCCCTTCGGACTTCATCTTCGTGTCGGTGAAAAACTTCTCCCCATAAATTTTCGTCCAATTCCGAAAATTCTTACTAGCTTTTCTGAAACAAAACGACATCAGAAAACAGGAACTGACACTATGGCATCTTGTTAATAGGTTAGTTCGAGAAAATGCATAAAAATGATATACAATGTAAATAAAACATGTAGCATTTGTTATAAAACAAGAATGGAACATCAAAAATTATAGATACATTTGAGACGTATCATTGCTTCCCGGAGGTTTGTAGGCATTGGTGGCGGCTTTGGTGGCAGCCTCTCACTGAGCTCTCTCTGGCAAGGTCTACAGCTTCTTCTGCACATCGGCGTTTCTTGCTTGGGGCTACCTGGTGCCTGTCTGCAGCTCTCTGGTCAGTGGCGATGATCGTCGGTGTTCGCCTGTTATCTCCTCGGTGTCCCTCTTGAGGCTTCCCTGTTGAACATGTCTACCTGTGCGGACAATGGTGGTGTTCTTCGGTGTTTACCTGTAATCGCCTAGTAGCTTTGTTTCCTTTTATCTACAAAAAGTACTTCATGTTGCATCACATGTACTTTCAAGATCTTGCAAGAGGACCAAATAATGGAGACACACCAAAGCACTAGCATTTAAGCCGACGATCTAGAGTGCTCCGTGTGTTTTTGTCCTCATAGGTTTGTTAGAGTTGTCCATTTAACTCGTGAGTTCATCTTTGTAACCAACAATATTGTACTATGTTCTCGCTAAAAATCCAAAGAACACATGAGTAAGGCTATTATCTCGCGCAACATGGCATGACCATGGATAAAAGTAGTGTCCCATAGCCAACAGGGACTCGACGTATCTTCACATTGATAGCTACAATTACAACTTTGGTTAAGAGCATATTGTTAGGATCTCAATCGCAGTGACGTAGCAGCGCAAGCATCCGCCCCCTCCCGATATCTCAGGGTTTAATATCGAACACAACAAAGGTATTTAAGCTTCTAGTCCCTAGCAACGTATGAACGAATCAAAAGCTAGCTTGATATCCCCCAACAATACCAAAATACTACCTCCGTTTCACAATATATGACGTTTTGGCAAGCTAAATGTAGTACTCCATCCGTTCCAATATATAAGACGTTTTAGCTATACAACATGTTGTTTAAATACATACTTAAATGAGTATACATACACACTAAAATATGTCTACATACATCTACATATATGTGAATGTGGACAGATGATAAAACATCTTATATTTAGCAACGGAGGGAGTAGTTGTTAGTTAGTGTACAACCATACCATACTCAAAATATAATCTACTACAACTCTTTATCTCATCGTTTTGTATCCATTACAATATAGAGCTAAACTACCCCCACACGAGTATCATCTATATGTACCGCCCTTAAATATCACAACACACCACCTTTCACTGATAAAAACGGTACACGCATGTCATCTGCATCAAGCACTCCTACTGATTATTCCACTTTGTCTCCTACGTGATCATCTGCAGCAACTTGTCGAAGCAGGTTCTGCACATCGTCAACCCAGTTCTGTTTACTCGCGCTATCCTGACACTCAAATTCCACGAGACCTTGTGCCGTGCTCAGGCCGAAGCAGCATTTCTCGTCCATGAAAGCCTTTCCTGGCTCGATCACCCACGTCGGGAGCTCGCTGTATACGCCGTAAACCACACCTGCAGCCGATAATTACAGGTGAAAAGGCTTAGCATTGAAATCTTATAGTAGATTAATAACTACTCTGTCAGACATAGAAATATGTATGTTTGTGTAGTTGCTGGAACTTACTCTTGTTGTTCTTTGACAGTGCACCTCCAATGTGCTTGCTTTTCAGCTTCAACATGACCTGTTATTATTTGGCAATTGTTATCAGTAATTGCACATCTATCTTTCTAGTTTTAGTAGGACAGTCGATATTGTGCAGTGAAAATTTTCCTACCTGCGACCTCTTGCTGATGTAGATAGATACTTTTGTCCTGTGTAAATCCCCTGTATCATGACAAAAAAAGGAGTTTCTCCACCTTAATTACCCTGATCATGCTTAATTTTGCATACTGGTGGATTAAGAGTTTGATTCACCCTCTTCCAAATTAAAGGAAAGAAAAAAATACTGAATGTTCTGAATATTGCACAGCTCTGCAGTCTGTACCTTTCCTGGTGCGTTTTAGCAGCTCCCCCTCCTTGCACCAGACATCAGGGCTCCACGAATGGCCCTTCTCGTAAGGAAGAACGCTCGCGTTGCTTCTCGCCGCCTCCCGCTGCACCCTCTGCTTCATCGTCGCCGCTCCTCGCAGCGCTGAACAGACACACACGACGATCTCAGCTTATAAATTCGATGATGAAACATCATACGGGACTGCACAATGTGATGGCAACAGTGGGCGCCGCCGCCGTTCACCGCATTGATCCCTTACCGGTTGCAGCTGCCGCTGTAAGCGTCGTCAGATCGCCGGCGCTCCTGACGCCAACCGCGGACTGGACGGCGGAGGCCACCTGCTCGTGGCTCGCGCCGGCGAGCCGAGCCGCCTCGACGCAGTGCGAAGCCAGCAGCTCCGTGGCCGGCGCCATGGCCGCCGCCATCTTGGAGGTCTGGGCATCGGAGCTCGTGGATGCTGCTGCGACGGCGGCCACCGCGGCCGCGACCCTGACCACCGACACCATGGCGTGCACGTGGGCCCTCTCGGCGCGCAGCTTCTCCTTGCTGCTCTGCTTCGATCGGCTCGCGTCCCTGTGCTGGAACCATTTGCCGATGGATTGGTGGTGACTGGTGCTGCTTATGGAACTGCGCCTTGCATCTGTCTGCAGAAAGATTCAGAAGTATGATAAGACTCGGAATGAAAAGATTCAGAAGAAAAATAAGACGGGGTAAGTGGTGGATTGCTTGCTTACATGGTGTAGATGGCTCGGAACAATGGCCGTCGTCGCGAGCACGGTGGCGGACTCCGGTATGGCCATCTCCTGCAGCGGCATCCGGTTGAAGCTCTTCTTGGCTCCGCCGCCACCGACGAGGATCTTGGATATCTCGGACGCTGACACGCTCCACGACCTCGACAGGTACTCCATGGGCTCCAGCGGCGTCTGCGGCGGCGGTATCGCCGACTCCTCCTCCTCCTCCTCTTGGACCATCTTAATGCGAAAGACATCGCCAGCCTTCCAGCCTCTCTCCATGGCCATCCTGCACTCGCACTCTGCACTTGGCACTATCAATTGTACTCGGCTCGTTGCTCTCACAGGTCGCAGGCAGCAGGAAGCGACGGTCGCTTACTTATAGCGAAGGCGGCACGCACGGAGCACGAGAACAGGGGTTTGGAGTCGCCATGGCTGCGGCAGGAAGAACAAAGGGGACACGAGGATGACAGGTCCCTGGCTTTCTCTGCTACTCTTGTCTCTAACAAGTCTCACTCTTCCATCCACTACCTGGGACTGACTGACGGAGTATTTCTATACTACTACTGCTAGTGTAATATACTAGTGTTCCCGTTGCTGTTCTCTAGCCATCTGTTCCCGGCAGTTGAGCTATCTCGGACCTTGGATGGTCCATGACATGGCTTCGAAGAAAGCAGCCATGGATGGCAACGGCAATGGTTTATTGACACGCGTGCGGTTGTTGGGGAGAGGTACGGGTCCCTCCCAGTCTCACGGGAGGTACTCAGGTACGGGATCAGAGAGGGAGCTGTAGTATTCTATAGCAACGTTTACTTGTTTGTTTGCGCCTTGCAGCAACGTATTGCGATGCTTCCAAGAGAAAATTCCTGTTTCTCCGCCGTATTTTAGCACGATCAGCTAACTTCTGTCGACGATAAAATAAATACAGGGGCCATACACTCGAAGAGATAGACAATTCAGGACATGTATACCATCAAGAGAGCGGTCAAGGTAGCAGAGCATGAAGAGAGCTTTAGACGACAGGAGACCCGTCACCCCTGTAAGCTGGACTACGGTCTGCTTGGTCTTTGGCCGCTCATTTGTATCCATCCGTTTTTGTTTGAATTCTACTCATCCTCAAACTCTGTTTCTTTGACCCCGACCTTCCTTGCGTCTCGTCTCGCGACCGCGTCGCCCCCCGCGCGGGCGACCGGTCGCCGCCGCCGCCCTCCAGCGAGCTCTCCCTTCTCCTCTTCTCTGCGGCCGTCGTCGACGTGCGCCCTGGGCTTGTCCCGGGCGGCGCCGGCGGCGGCGGCCCACGGTCTTTCTCCCTCTCGGTGGCGTGCTAGCGCGGGCAGGCGCGGCGTCGGGCGGCGCATCCAGGCGGCGGCGGTCCGGGGCGGAGGTCCTCCTCTACTTCGGGTGGTGTGAGCGGTGGTGGAGCCGCCGTTGGTGGCGGTGGCAGGGACGATCCGACCAGGCCCTCCAAGCCCAGATCTGGGCCCTTTGGGCCCGATCTGGGTCAAGGCGGTTTGGTTTCGACCCTGCTACACCGGGTGGACTAGCAAACCTTGCTTGTGACGGGAGTGACGGCGACGACGCCGCGCCTGCTGCAGCGGGGTGGGAGGGAGCTTCACGAACTCGCCTGAGTTCGGCCGGGCCTTTGGAGCCACTTCAGGGTAGCGGCGGCGGTGACCTACGTGTTGCAGCGTGGCGGTGGAGACTTCACGGACCTGCAAGGGTCCGGCCGGGCCCACCTGGCCTGGTGTGTCTCTGCTGCCGCGTCCGGTCGGCACCCGCCGCTGGCGATGGAGGATGCCATCCAGGTGGTTCTGCTGCTGCTGCTGCCCTCTGGCTCCATGTGGCCTAGTGTGCTCTTTCCTACCTTGTCCGGTCGGCTACCGTCTATGACGGTGGAGGCTGATCCCTCCCGCGAGGATGTGGTCCTGAAGCTCCTTGTCTACGGTGGGTTCTTCTCAGTTCGGTCGGCCTCACAGCGAGCTCCATGGTGATACGGCGATGGTGACTTCAATTCCGTGGTGGCATATGTTGGTGGGTGGCAAGACGGCGGGAGCACTTCGGTTTGTCCAGCATGGTGGTTTTTTGGGGGTCGGGAGAAATCCCTGTCATCTTAGATGACACCGACGCGGTGACGCTTGCGAGTGTCGCTATTCCTTTCCGAAGGGCGTCGGGTGTACCTCTTCCCCACCGTCTGTTGCGTACCGGGGGAAACCCTAGGACTAGTCCGGACAACAGCAGCGTCATCGGTGTTCCCTTCTTGGAGGTGTTGTTTGGTTCGCGACGATTCCGAGTGCTAGGATTGTGGTGGGAATTTGCCGGAGAGGACGCAGCGGTTGCGAGTCACTTTCGTTTTCGTTGATCCACCAATGTTGGCATTGTTTTCTCTTCTTTTTTCTTTTCTTTTGGTCTTGCTTGTGCTGTTTGCCCCAGCAGTGGTCTCATTGTTGTATCGGTGGTTGCTATTAATATAGCGGGGCGAAAGGCTATTTCTTCAAACTCTGTTTCTTTTCCCAGGTGTGGGGTTTGATTGCTTCCTGTTTTCATGTGGGGAGTGTAGGGCATGTGAGGGCGAAGCGAGCCGTCACTTTTGTTCGGATCACGACTTCACGAGCGGCCAGTGCCGGCGTCCAACTCAAACTCGGTGGATCAGTCAAGCACTCGAACAGGAAGGCGGGAAAAAATGTTTTGTTTTCTTAGCTCGGGCCAGGTGTTGGTGGGATCGATTGCGCGGTACAGGAGTACTCTTCTGTTCGTACAAAAAGAAAGAAAAGGCAGGCTATTTTTCTTTTTGAGAATAGGCAGCTCTTTATATTTATATATATCAAGGAGGATTCAGTTGAAACAATATCCTGAATACAGCCAGGAACACAACGGCGACAGACCAAACGAACAGAACGCTCGCTTGATCTAGCCAACATATGATCTACTCCCTCCGTTCCAAATTAATTAACTTGGTTTTGTGTAAATATAGATGTATCTATACTTGTATGGTGTCTAGATACATCCATGTGTAACCAAATGTGTGTCAATTAAATCCGAACGGAGAGAGTAGCAAGCTGTCAGACACCGTCTCATATGGTCCCGCTGCATGCCGAGCATCGACATTGATACAAACCAGGCCGACAGACTGTGGAAACCATCTCTGAAGTTGCTTGAGGGCTTCACACCTAGTACTGTACAAATCTGTCCCGGTTTTAGTAAGTGCGACAGGTGTCGTGTTGTCAGGAAGCCGTCGTCCCTGCTGCAAGATGCGGAATGTTTGTCCCGTGCTCAGGCGCGGCCGACTCTGGCGCATGTCGGCCAAGCGCGCGCGTGCAATGATCCGGGCCACTCCACTGGCTACTCACGCCTGCGTTCTTCGACCAATCCATCGATCGCCGGCGTGCCCGAATGATGCCGCGCCGGGCGGGTAGTGCGGCAGCACTTGCCTTCACTGCATGCTGGTCACCGGAATCATCGTGTCACCTTAATTAACAACAGTCTGGGCTGACAAATGGTCGGTAAAAAATATGCTTGCAGGGGCATCAACGTCAAATATAGTTTAATCACCGATCCTTGCTCATTCCCCTCTGTTTTTTTTTTGCGTTAATTTACAGTGTTCGTGTTGTTCGGGGCGTTGTAGGGTGAAAGCAGTTTAGCACCCCGTTTCATAGGCTGCTGATTGCTGCTCGTAGTCATAGGCTTCTTACCGCATAATACAATGTCCGCGTCCGCGGGAACTTTCATCATGCGAACTTTTCTTTCTCAGCGGCGCAAGTGTGATGCGTTCGCGTAGAGGTGATAGGCATCGCGTCTCTTTCGGCTTGCGTCCGGAGGAAGCGACGGATCGATCATGTCGCAGCAATTCCGGCGTGCTTTTTGTAGACGGTTGATTTTACGGTGTTGGTCTATTTGATGAGCGAGGCACGAAGGTGTCGACTAGAGATATGGGTGGCTAGAGCTGGGATGGGTGAGAAATGGAAAGGTGCCGTGCCCGTTCATGATGGATCGAGGAAGCATGGCCGGAATTGCACCGCTCGATGACTTTGCTACTGAATAAAGAGCACGGCGTCTCCTGCCGATGGGGTGGAGGGTGTTGAAAAGTGGGCAGGCGTGACCAGCGCCGATGCTCTCGCTAGTCATTGCGCACGCTGGGAATCCGTCGCAGGCGCTGCACCAACCAAAACCAAACCACAGCCCTATGTAGGACTTGGCCACAAGCACCAACTTTGCAGAGAAAATAAAGAGAGTATTGCAAAGCAGACAACAACTTTGCGAGCGGAAATATCAAGTGCGGTTGACATTTTCACACGGACCGCCCTCATCCCTTGAAAAGTCATCAAAAGTCGCAAGAAATCCTTGCAACAGACTTGGGACATCAGAAAAAGTCACAGGACTGATGGCTGCACTCAACAAGGCCAAACACTCTTCCGTAGCAGGTGCAAACCAAACACCACAGGGTAACAGACACACACTCCGTAGCAAGCATCAGTCAAGGTAGAGCTTGACGTGGATGCCGTTATCGATAAGCGACTGCACGACGGCCCTGATCTTGCCCTCGAACCGGTCCCGCTCCCTGGGCGTGTAGGTGCACGCGTACACGTCCGCCTCCCTCGCCCGCTCCGCCAGGAACCGCCCCACCGACAGGCACGCCGGCACGTCCGACCGCGATGTCAACGCCGCCTTCACGTCCTTGGAGTTGGTGCCCGCCACCGCCACCTGCCGGCACGTCGACCGGTGGGTCAGCGACGCCGAAACGAACCGCTTCGAGATGAACACGTCCAGGGTGAAGGGCTCCATGTGCGCGATCGTACGCTGCTTGAACGAGATGTGCTTGTGGGGGTTCTTGGAACGCTTCTCCTTCTTGTACGTGTAGGGCCTGCTGTTGTCCTCGTCCATGAAGTCCTCCACCCCGAAGAAGCTCCGAGAGGAGCTTAACACCTGGATGGATGAAGAGCCGCAATTCAGCTACTTTTATTTCGGCGAGTGCAACTGAAACTGAAATGTAGATCAAACCGACTGAATTGGCTGCTGCATTTATTCAGTGTAACTAATTGCTCAAACAGAATGTGGATGCCATTGTAATGTGAGAACTAAATTGGGTGCCACTAGACGAATCGTTTATGTGTATAAGTGTATTCAATGAAATACATATGACTGCACAATAACTTGAAAAGTTTAACTAGAGCAGCCAGAGATGCAGGATCAGAATATTAATGGATAGGAATTGTGCATGTGAATCCAATCTCTTACAATATGACTATAAAATGACTGATTTTTTTTTTACCAGAGTAGTCAGAGATGTAGGGTCAGAATTAGAATGGATTGTGGATGAGGCTGCATCCCAGCTGAATGAATTGTTAAAGAGCTAGATGCTTGGTCTAGAAAAAGAAAGGTATCAATTGGTCAACTGATTGCACGGCTGTAAATGTGGGAGACCTATACATGTTTGTACATTGACAGTAAGGTTTAGCTAAATAAGCCGAGGTAAGCCTTGAGACCTTGAGATAGCATCAAACTCTATAAATTGTATGGAATTCAGTATTGCGTGACCACATGATTGCAACTAGTTATACGACCAGGTGACTCTGGAAACGAAATGTTCAAAAACCTACTGAATAATCCATTGCATTCAGTGTAACTAATTGCTGAAATGGATTGTGTATGCCATAGCAATCTGAGAAATGAGAACAGTCCCAACAAAAGGTAATCCGGGATCTGAATCAGGTGCAGTTGCAATGGATCATCAAAGAAGTAACAACCCCTGATTCAGCCTGTGTGTGTGTCTATATATATTCATGCTACTCCCGTTAGGGCGTGGGGTATGCTAATTGCTGAAATGGGATTTAGTTGCTAAACCCGTTAGGGCGTGGGGTATGCTGGATGCTGATTTGGGAAAGGAGTGCATACACCTAACCCGTTAGGGCGTGGGGTATGCTGGATGCTCATTTGGGAAAGGAGTACATACACCTATAGGCCAGCATCCAGCATACCCCACGCCCTAACGGGTTTAGCAACTAAATCCGATTACACGTTCGATTTGAAATCTTGTTAACTAGATCCTATTTTTTAGCACGCAGCCGTGACTCCTCTATATAGAAACACGCGGAAAGCAAATAATACGTTCCTGTAGCATGTCTCGATCCCATCTAACCAACTAGGCCGCCGCCCTTTCGATCTCATCGAGCGCTACTGCCGCCGGCGACTAGGACGACTACGGCGACTCGTATCTACTGCGATACAGCTCTCTCCATCCATCGATCGGCATGAGTGACCAGGTCATCCACGTTCCTTTCCAGCAGGCCGCCGGCAACCATCCATCAACTCCCGTCGGCGAGTTTGACATGGGCCATCGATGATCACCTCCGGCTACTCCCGTTACCCAGGTACGTTCCACTCCCGTTGTATGTATGAAGCGCTTTTTTTCAAGTATGGGTATGAAGCTCTGCTCAACTCGTCCACGTTCATGTCAAGCAGGCCGGCAACCATCAGGCCACTCCCGTCGGCGAGAACGAGATGGTCCGAGCTCGGCCGGGCCTACTGCCCTACTCCCGTTACCCAGGTATATGCTGCACTCACGTGGTATGAAGCTAGTTTTTAATTTCTGCCGATGATGAATACCAAGGTCATTTGGTATAAATCTGTCGGGGTATGAAGCCTGCTTTTTTTGTTTGTTGACTTCTGGTACGAATCTCACGCTGTTTCTCTGCCTGCAAGGCACCGCTAGCTCGTCGAACTCGACGACGGCCGGGGATGAGATGCGACGTGGCCTCCGGCGGCTACACGGAAAAAAGTATATACCACATTACAAAAGCAGTATATACTAGAAGGCGGAGAGAACATGCGGCCAGCGACAGCTCGACGACCACGGTAACGGTGACGGCATGCGGATAGTAGCAGGTCGAAGACAGAGACGACGTACGGCCAGCGGCAGCTCGACGACGGAGACGACATGCCGCGTCGATGCAGTGTGCAGAGACCGTGTACTTCTTGTTTTTGGGCAGCATATACCTCCCTGATCTGCAATATACTTCCTACATCGTTTTGCTAGTGATAAAAGACGCATGTGTGGATGTATGTAAGCTAGCTTCGACCTTGCATGGACATATTCCATTTTATTGGTAGGTACATACTTCATTGCCAAAAATGTGGTATATACCTCGTTGTGCAAAATATGGTGCATACTCAAGTTGTATATACTCCATGGCAAAAGAATGCAGTATATTCTATATTTGAAAATATTAGGTATATACTCCATGGCAAATGTGGTATATACCTTTTAAAAAGCAGTATGTACCTCTCAGTAAATTATTGTAGTATATGCTCACTTGAAAAAGTAGTACATAATGTGGTATACGCGCCCTTTTTTAACAAAAATACAAAATTGCAAGTACGAATGGGGTATATAATTCTTGGCAAAAATGTAGTATTGACAAAAAAAGTATATACTACATTACAAAAGAAGTATATTTGTATACAAACCACATGCATAGAACAACTCATATACGGTCTAAACAACATCATTCCCAAACCACGTACAAAAAATAAATTTCCTTAATTCTAGGATCGGCCGCATGCATGCACACGCCACACGCCACGGTAAAGTAGTTGCATGTGTGGTTTAGTTTTTTTCTCCTTTTTATCGGTTAGTTTGCTAGCTGTTGGATATATCCAATCCATAGGACCCAATCACCCAATAAGGTATGGGAGTACGTACGCCTGAGAGTATATTATAGGAGTCCTATATATATATATATTGGGAGACTTGTATATGGTGGTATTTTAGTAGACTAGCTAGATATAGCTTTAAGCCCTGGGAAATTCAGGATCTGAATTCAGAATGGATTTTGGATGGGACGCGCCTCAAGTAAATGAATTGTTCAATTCATTACTTAAGTTCGAAATGTCCTGGAGATCTACACGAGATTGCATAAATACAGCAAAAGTTTGGCTGGTATACCACAGGCAACTTGTAGCCTTCAGAGTTCAGATAGTATCATATATGTAGACATGTAAACATTGCAGTGTAGATTTCAGCACTTCATGCCCACAGGATTGCATTAGATTAAGTTTATACGTAAGCATGAATTCCTTCTATGCATTTCCAATGGGAAAGGATTATTTTGGTATCACAAGCATATCTGAGTTTTCAGAACCCAAATTAGAGCTACTTTCAACTAATTCTTATCGTTGGCATATCCAAGTTGCTATAATTAAAGCACTGTAACAACAATATAGATGTTTGAAGGGTTAAACTTGATTATCAGCAGATAACAGATGTAGAATCAACATTTGCTTTATTACCTGCCCGCTGTGAAATCGACTTGAACAAGCATACAGTGCTTCAGCTGGCTGCCCTTCCTGTAGCACATATGCCCCCCTCCTCCATGACTGACTCAAGACGTTCTTCAGCATATTTATCTCAAGCACCCTCAATTCTCAACAAATACTAAGCACGGATTACTGCAGCCAATCCAGTAGGTCACTGTGCAAGAAAGGACGTTATTCAGAGCTCAAAATTCTTCAGCTAAGTTCTTTTAGAAATTAGATAGCCAAGGTTTCCTTCACTGTGGCAGTAACACGCAACAAAGCCACGCATTTATAGTTCCAAAGAGGCAAAGAGCCGACGACTCATCAGAAACCAGGGGCAGACCTAAAGTGGGGATACTTGCGCTCGAAATTCCCCCGCCGTAGAAAAAGACAAAGATGAGAAGGGCCGGATAGGAAAATACCTGAAGGGCGCCGTTGATAGCGGCGTGTTCACGTAGCACGGCCCTGCGTGGCGTCGCTCCGGCAGAGGGGTCTCCGGCGACAGCGAAGGGCGGCGGCGGTCAGGGAGGGGAGGGGCTTCTTCTTTCGCTGCGCTAACTGTGCGTGTTCAGCCGCGAGCTGGAGGCCCTAAACCCCCTTGCAAGTTGGGCCCATATGGGCCGGATGGCGCAGCCCATTAAAGCGACTAATGGGAGAGTCAGGCGTGGCCATTTAGCACGCGCTTACCTAGTGTTTTAAAAAAAAACCACTTACCTAGTGGTTGAAACGACAAATTTAACCTTTGGACAAAAAGTTCAGCATAAAATAAACCTTTTTTTAAAAAAATTACCGGATCTAACCACTGAGAGTACCGCCAACACCTCGGCGGTAGGGTTAGAGCATCACTGGTGCTCCCAATAGAATTATTGGACGCGCCGATACGAAAACGAACCCCCAGCGTCGCCAGCGGCGACCTCAATAGCGGCAAAGTTGCCGGACGGGCCCAATACCGCGTACGACAACCCCGCTTCACGCCCGGTTCATAGGGAGGAAGTTGTACTGCTATCACGTTTCCGCAATATGTCTATTTCGGTCTGGTTTCTAGCTCACTGCACTACCAAATATAGTAAAGACAAATAATATCACAAATAACAGTATATATCGAATCTAGTTTTAAACACAATTACCAACGTTATGTTCGAATACTCATAATTCTTGGATATATAGTGTTTATTACTCGTTCTCTTCTCTCACCCACTTGACCTAGCTTCCTCCTACTCCTCTTTCTCCTTGTATAAATTAGTTGGCAAATCACGTCTACATCCATTTGTAGGTAGGCGGGTAGCATCATATCTCGTTCATGGACGACCCACGGGCACGGCCTCACAGGCCGTGCTAATCCGTAACGCCGTCCCACCACTGTTTTGAATCTATAGGCATAGGAGGTATGGGGAATGAATGTGACACGAGTAATACACGGTGTGTAACAGATCTTGCATATTCTACCATGGATGGCACCCCGGAATTCCATGCCGAACAATGTTGTGCAACTCGTCCCAAGTAAAAGCTCGCATTGACATATTTGGAGCATGCACTAGAACCTTCCAAGTCCGCAAACTCCCTAGAGTACAACAGAGAGGAGATGCCAAGGTGAGAAGACATCGTTCTCGGGAGCATCGGACCTTCTCTTTCCGCCACTACTGTTGTCGTTGCCACTAGAGGAGCCATGTCCACAACCGCGTCCATTCAGCATATTTCTCGCATGTTGTTGTAAGTTATATCAAGGCAAGGTGTGGCCAGAGGAATTTGAGCTTCACCACTCGTGGTTCTACTACCTAGCTCGAGATGCACGGATCGCGCTAGAAGATACGGATTTGGCTAGCCTCGAACTTACGCGTACTTCACGTGCTCTTAGGTTGTACCTTCGTGGTCTCCAGCATCACTGCCTCCATAACCGGTGGTAGCATGTGGAGTCTTACCGCCAAGGACTCTGGCGGTAGCCCCCAAAGAGCTAAGTGATCGTAGAGCCGCGGGTGGACCACCATCCGTGCCCCAGCCTCCCATCATTCCTCCTCTCCGACCGACCTGATCTTGCCCTCTCCCCTCTCTCCTCTCACTCAAAACCATCTCAAATTTCTCCAAATCTAAGAGCTTTATTTGTGGCATCGTACCATTTGCATCCTTTTTGTTAATCTCTCCTTGATCTGATGATTTAGTTGGTTGAAATTGTGTTATTTTGTGGCATTGGTTACTTTTACCCAAACTCTAGGTTTGTGAATTTCTCCCAAATCCATCGTTTTAATTGTGTATTGTGTGTGATACGCTGTTTGTGATATGCAGGAAGCATTTGGATTAGTCTCATACATGTGATTTGTACCTATAATTAGGGTTGGGTCTAGAGTTTGTGGTAGTGGTTAAAAAACATGTTTATTTAAAATACTTGTTGCGTGTTTGATATAACACGACCACGTTAGTTTGTTTGTTGTCATCTATTC
This sequence comes from Poa pratensis, assembly GCA_947311845.1. Taxonomy (NCBI): domain Eukaryota; kingdom Viridiplantae; phylum Streptophyta; class Magnoliopsida; order Poales; family Poaceae; genus Poa; species Poa pratensis. The sequence goes on along the minus strand of CAMZMU010000059.1, from coordinate 17,086,492 downwards.
TTATATGGCAAGAATCGTCAATGTCCATTATGTTAAAATACATTTTTATTACCCATGTCGAGTATGTTCACAATGAGTAGAGACAATGGTTTGCTTCCTTACTTAGCAAGCGCCGTGATTGATGAGTTGATGATGGTGTTGCCTCTGATGTGTTTTGTGTAATGCCCTGACCTATATCTTCTCAATTAGCTAGAAAACTGATTCTAGGTCTATATATTTTGCAAGGTGGTATAATAAACCTCTCAGATGATTAACTTGTTGTGCATCACCAGCAGTTGATCTGTTGAATTCTTGGTGCATCACTAAGTATTTTGTGTTCACGTTCTTGGTGCAAAAATGGGTATGTTCACCACTCAGTCGAGAAGATTAGCATATCATGGGCTTTGCGCACAACCAAACGCCATGCAATTGCACCAAATTAATCTGAAACGACCATCATCAGGCTACCAAGCGCTGGATTTTGTGCTTATATGTAGGTTAGAAAATTGTTGGCAAGCAAACGTAGTGCAGAATATGACTTAGGCACCTTTTGACTCAGCCAAATCCTAAGATCCCATGGATGTAAAATGATAAAAATGCATGTGACCAACCAAACACGCCCTTTATATCTATGCTGGTATCGGCGGCACCAGGGCCGGCTTAGGCCTAGTGCGAGAGGTGCGACGACCCAGGGCCCAGCTAAAATAGGCGCCCATATTAAATATACATACACAGAGTAGAGAAAAAATAAAAAGGCCTAGGCATGACTCAATTCCCGCCTAACCAGCCCTGAGCCCAGCAAGCAGCGTAGCACTCAGCCACCAGGTCTGTTAGCCACGCGCCCACGCACGGACGGGGCTGCCCTTTCGTTTCCTCCTCTCATTGAATCGGAGACGTTTTCCTCAAAAAGAAAAACACTTAATCGGAGACGGAAAGCGTCAGGCGAGCACAGAGACACGCTGCACGGAAAAATATTTGCCTCGCCCGACGGCAGATCGAATCAAGATCATCAATCCATCATTCGAGTCATCGTACGGAATCAAGATCATCACTCGGAAGGTAAATTCTCATATCAATCTATCCTGATTTCTAGGCCAATATTTTTTCCATGGTCTCAAACTCATAAACTCTCAATCTAAAAACATCAAATTCTCAATCTCTAATCCGTTATTGATGTTTCTCACTTGCAGCTAAATCATGGTACCTATCAGCCACGCACGGACGCACCGCACTGCTGCCCTTTCGTTTCTCAGGATTACTGAAAGTTAGCATGTTTTTTTTTTTGAAACTACATGACTTTATTGATAATCATTAAGCACATTTTACAAGCATCAGTCTAAGTGGTAAAACACTTGAGACTGTGATGACAGTACACACAGGGCAGTGCCCAGAACCTGTTGTCAAACACTTGACACTAGAAGAAGAGATTCGAAGGGCAAGTTTAGAATAATGATGAGCCTTTGTGTTGTGTGCCCTGGACACAAAAGATAACCTGGTAGGATGAAAAATGGAAGAGGATCGAACTTGGGAAACCGTGGCCCTAATCCGCCAAGATCCTTCATAAGCATATCTATCAGAAGTAGCAGTGGAAGCAAGGACCTGAGAATCTGTGAGGAAGTAAGCATCATGGAGTTGAAGGGCTTCAGCCACCTTCACCGCCAATAGCAGGGCATGAGCTTCAGCATGAAGAGCAGAGCCTACCGGAGGCGACAAAGCTGCAACATAGATGCTAGATGCATGGTGTTGACGAAGGTGAATGTGTACTCCCAACCCTGCTTGCTGTAGTTGACCATCAGGCGGTGCAGTCCAGGCTGCATCAGAATATATTTGCACATTTGTACCTGCAAAAGGAATAGGGTGTTGTAGCATATGAAGCTTGTTGTCGGCACACCATCTGATCGTCAGTTGGTTGCTGATCCTGCAGCCGTGTGTCCAAAATCTGAAAATCCTGCATTAAAGATGAGAAGACAGCAAACACTTTTTTTGGATGAGTTTTAGCACGGTTAAAAAGATTATCATTTCTTGCTTTCCAGATGCACCAAAGCATAGTGTAGAGATTTTTAACTGACATGGAGGGATGATTGGAGTTTAGGAGGAAATGAAGGATGTCAGGAATAGAGTGGTGCTGTTGTTGCAAATAATCAGTATTGATAAACCAAGGCTGTAAGAACCAAACAGCTTTTGCAAAATGACATCCAAAAAACAAATGCATCTCATCTTCTTCCACATTACACCTTGAACAAATAGCTGAAATATGTTTGGAAAAACGACCCGCTCTTTTACCTGTGGGTAGGGCTCTTCGCAGAAGTCTCCAAACAAAGGTTTGGACCCTTGGGATCATGTGCTTTTCAGCCCAAACCTGATTCAGCAAGTTACAAACCTGCTGAGGCACTTGCTTAGGCATCTGGCTCCGAGGCAGCTGCAAATTATTGAAACAATGCCTATATGCACTTTTTGTAGAAAACTTCCCAGCAGGCGTCAATTTCCAAACCAGTATGTCTTGACCCACATCTTGAATGATAGGAGTGTTTAAAATAGTTGTGGCAGTATGCGGATCAAAAAGAGAGTTAACAAGATCATGGTTCCAAGCTTTAAGATTTGGCAGCCACAAGTTTTTAATTGTTGCAGGATAATTAAAAGGTGGCTGGTGAATTAAAAGATTATCATAAATGTTTTGCCAATTATTAAACCAGGGTGTTGTCCAAACAGAAGAGGAGCCATCAACAATTTGAGTAAAACAAGCAGATTCTAAAAGAGGTTTTATCTTCAAAATGGCAGCCCAAAAAGCAGATTTAGGACAACTAGATTTAGCTCTCCATAAAGATGTATCAGCATGGTATTTTGACTTCAGAATAAGAGCCAGATTACTAATCGGGTTCTGAACAATTCTCCAGGCTGCGGAGAGAATCAAGCTCTGGTTCAAGGCCTGCAAATTCCTAATACCCAGACCACCACTTTTCTTGTCAGTGCAAATATCTGCCCATGCCCTTAAGCAAAGATACCTTGAAGCATCATCATCTTTTACCCCTGTCCACCAAAATCTCCTAATGATAGCAGTGATACTAGCAAGAAATTTTTTGGAGAACAAAATGTTTGACATGTAATAAACAGGGATAGAAGAGAAAACAGATTTAATAAGAGTGAGCCTAGCAGAGTGTGACATTTTGTTTGCCTTATACGTTGTAAGCTTTGATTTAAATTTGTCATAAACAAAGGAGTAGGCAACAGATCTATTTTTAGCAGGCAAAATCAGAGGATGTCCTAGATGTACGAAGGAGGCGTCAATATCAGGGACAGGAAACAAACCTTTAATTTCTTGCCTGACCTGCAAATCCACATTAGCACTAAACATAATTCCTGACTTTGCCCAATTTGGGACTTGGCCTGAAAAGGAGCAGAAATGATTCAAGATTCGTAGGATGGCTTCAGCTTCATGCTTTGTTGCTGCACCACACACCAATAAGTCATCTGCAAACATCAAGGAGTGTATTGGTGGGCATTGGGGACCCAGAGTAATACCTGAAAGCCTGCTATTATTTAGAGCATCTTGTAGACCAAATGATAGTTCATTTACAGCTAAGATAAAAAGAGAGGGGGAAAGAGGACACCCTTGCCTTATACCTCTGGCACTCTTGAAGTTACCAAAAGGCTGCCCATTGATAATAACTGAAAAAGTAGGAGTAGCTATGCAAGCATGGATCAGCTTAATGAAATGGGCATTCAAACCTTTTCGAGCTAAAGCAGTAGCAATGAAATGCCATTCAAGTCTATCAAACGCTTTAGCAAGATCAATTTTTAGCATGAAGCAATTTTCCTTGAAGGATTTCAAACTAAAAGAGTGTGCAATCTCCTGGGCAGCAATGATATTATCACTAATCCTCCTACCCGCTATAAAAGCCTGCTGAGAAGGATGAATGTAATCAGCAAGAAGAGGCTTCAATCTGTTGGCCAAAGACTTAGAGATTATTTTGTAGACCACATTACAAAGACTAATAGGTCTGAAGTCAGAGGGCAGGTGGCAAATAAGCTTTTTAGGAATAAGTGCTATATGAGTTTCATTAAGCTTTGGTGGCATATTACCTGTTTCATAGAAGGTCCTCACCAATTGTGTTATATCTTCAGCTATCCAACTCCACGCATTCCTATAGAAACCAACATTAAACCCATCTGGACCTGGAGAAGCATCCTTCTTCATGTCTTTTATGATACTCCAAATCTCGTCTTTGTCTGGTATAGAATATGTAAATTCCTGTTCATCATGGTTAATAACAGAAAAAATCGCAGGTCTACCATGAGAAGGGCAGCTAGATTGAAAGATATTACGAAAGTAAGTGACAAATTCGTTGGCTATGTCCTGTGGGTCAAATTTATCTTGCCCTTGACTATCCATAATGGAAACAATCCTATTTCTTCTCCTCCTCTTGGTGACCGCATGATGGAAAAAGGCTGTGTTCCTGTCACCTTGAGTAACCCAATGCTTTTTAGCTCTTTGCTTGTAGAACTCATTTAACTTTGTCATGCTCCCTTCATATTGGGCTACCAGATTCGCTTCTAGCGCATGATCCTGTTGGTTAAGAGGCTGCATCTGAATATCATTGATTTGATTCTGCAGTTGATCAAGTTGCTGCTGAAGTGGCCTTTTCTTTTTGCACCAAACTTTAAGAGTACCTGCAAGCTGATTAGTACGCACATGGAACGGTTTTGTAGCTGTAGAGACCCAATTATTTTTGCTACAGATTGATAATCTTCTTCTAAAGGCCACCAATTTTCAAATTTGAACGTGAGTCTAGGCCTTTTAAATTTAGACTCAGTTGAGAGTAAGATAGGAGCATGATCACTAAAACTATGAATAATGGGCATGTTAAACACAGTTGTCCTAGGGAACAAGGCACACCAATCAGCATTTGCAAGACAGCGATCGAGACGTTCAAAAATAGGACTTGAAGAAAACCTCATGTTAGTCCAAGTGTAAAAAAAGTTAGCATGTTATTTCTATATTTTTTTGTGTGTTCTAGCTTCTATAATACCTTGTTTGGAACAAAGACAAGAAAAAATAACAAATGTTTGATTCTAGTAAAAAATTGATCATTTTATGATTTTATAGCAATTGTATTTGTTCACGTATCGAATCGATTTTTTTCTCTGTTGGGCCCATTGGTGGAATTCGCTCCGGGGCCTGTGAAATTTTCGAGCCGGCCCTGGGCGGCACCATCACGGAGATGTTGTTTTCGGCCGGCCGGATGTTCCTCAGTTTCTTTTAGGCTGCGTTTGGATGTTGGAATTGGGCCTCGGAAACGTCCATCTGGAATTGGCTAACCTGATTCGGCTGTTTGGGGTGGCCTAGGTATTGGTCGCTGGAAACGGAGTCCAATTCCGAACGAGGCCCGCGCGCGTGTCCGCCCCGCGAGGAAACTTTCCGATCCCGCGAGCTCGGAAACGCTCGGAAAACGTAGCTCCGCCCTGCCCAGCGTACCTCTTCGCGCATCGCTCGCTCCCAGCCTCGCTCGCTCGCGGCCTTGCTCTGGAGCTGGAGAAGAACCGGCGGCGGCGACTGGCGGTACATCCCCTCTCCCTCTCGCAGCTCTCCGGCGACCTCTCCCCTCCTTCCTGTCCCTCTCTCGGTCCTCTTCCTCCGTTCGTCCGTCCTCGGCGCGGGACTGCGTCCCCATCTGCAGAAACCCTAGATCGGCCGGCGATGGGCATGGCCAGGGGTGAACGGCGGCGCGAATGGGGAGAGGTGAAGGGCGGCGGCGGGCATGGCGAGGGGTGAACTGCGTCCCCATCCTCTCCCTGCTCCTCCATGGATTCATTTTCTTCCATGCTCCCACCGATCCCCTGTTCTTCCCTGTTGTGTTATATTGACCTCGAGTGTGGTGAACAATTGGGACGCCATCGAAACCATATATTCAAGAGATCATGTGACTGGTACAGGTGCTAGGACAGCTGCTGAGTGTGTTGAACAAACACAAAACACACCAACTCTTGAAGAAACTCCGAAAGTACCTCCGAAGAGACAACGTATTGGGGATGCTATCTTGTGCATGATGGGACAAATGAAGATGCCGTTTGATGATGCTCTCAAGATAACCGAGCCACTTCCTATGCCAAAGGTGACTCCTCCAACTGAAATCCTTGATGCACTAAAGAAGATACCAGATTTGGAGGCTACTGTTATGGCAAGTTGATCGTCAATGAGCGCTTGTTTGAAGCACTCATGGCGCTCCCGGAGGACATCAGGAAGCCATGGCTATTGACCTTGTTGTGATGTACCGGCCTACTGTTTGATTGATGTCGTACTTTGTTGTTTGCATATATATTTGTGCTATGTGTAAGAGACATAACAACTCACTTGTTATGTTTTTAGAGACAAATTTATGTATTGTTGGTACTTCAAAACTATTTATTTCTCCTTGTGCTATTGTCGTGACTTAGTTTGGAATTTTTAAATTTCCCCCCTCACTGACGTATCATCGTAAGTATCCGCCGTTGATAGCGTAACTATTATTAGTAGTGCTAATCCGCCCCGCAGTAAAGATTTTGGTTCCTCTTCGGATTGTTTCCCCATTTCTCTCATACTAGTAAGTTTGCACGTGCACGCACGTATGAACTAATAATATTAATCCAAACATATTACAAACACTAAAATCCTTGGTCGTGATATATTCTTCAGCGAGTTTTTCAGACCATGACTTGGTCAGCGAGACCACCATGTAACTGGGAGCCCTAGAGTTGTACCTGAATGCATCTGACGGGTCTCAGCAAACCTGAATTGTGTATGAATGAACCATGTAGACATATGTTTTGATTTTTTTCTCTAATATGACTGATGCTAAAATTTCTCATAAAACAATTTTTGAAGAGGACCAATATTAACACATGACACATTTTTACTTTTGATGAACAAAGTCGCCAGACGCACAAGTTGTATGGACAACATCGAGAAATGAGCGGGCAAATATATTGCCAAAATAAAGTTAAACCCCCTCAAGAATGTCACATATATCAGCTGTATGTACACTGTAACCGTAGCCCCAAAATAAGAAGAAACGGAAGATTATATGCAGGCAACAACATAGGGCCTTCTTCGCCTTGTTGATGAGGTGAACCGCGGTGGCGGGGTCGCGGGTTTGCCACCCCGACCATGGACGCTGGAAGACTATCGACGAACTGACCTGGCTGCTCATGCACGTGATCCCGGCGTCTCACCTGCCACTCCAGGATGTAGCTGGGCTTGATGACCTCCTTCGCTGACCATGAGCACTGAGACCACCCTCCGACATGGACGTTCGTCTGTGAGGCGATCACTGGGTGCAGATGAGGGCTGACAGGGATACAAGAGACATCAAATGAAGAAATATTTTCTGTGATGCAAGTGACCATGAAAAATAGTATCGCAATTTGCTCATGTTTCTTATTACAGCGAGTTAAAAATAAGTACAACAACTTGTAATAATATCTGAGATAGAGACAACAAATTCATCTAAAAAGCCTACAAACTCCCAATTGCACACACTATAATTAGTTCCATCAACCACATTTGGATTTGGAAGAATTGCTGCCAGTCAAGGCATACATATTTATATTGGTCGTAACTTATTTCTTATCTAGAAATGCTACAACAATCAACTGTTTTGGATCTGGCCCAGTACTGAAGTGGTAACGATTGTATGCGTAAAAGATCCTGACTATAAGAAAATTGTTTTCATGAACAAAACAATGCAACAAGGGAAAATTAAACACGGTCATGAAATTATAATATTTAGGGAGCCAAAGATGGACTACCTTCTGCCACCAACACCACTCCCCTTTTGACAGTTGAAGAATAATGCACAACTGGTGGTCAAGTCTCGGATGTTAAAGTTTTTTCACCTTCCTGGTGCATAAACTGTCTGACGTGCTTCCTCGTTAAATAGCATGAAAACAAGCCGATGAATTCTAGATGGTGGCCATGGAGCTTCGTAGCGCATTATTTCATCGCCTGAAACATTGTGTGTTCTGTATTAGACTTGCTTTGCAATGACTTGATTTTGGTAAGGCAGAGGGTAGATTAGAACATTTGACATTAGACTGCCACTATTCTAGCTAATTTGTACTATATATTCCTTGTCATAGATATTTCCCATAGTTCAGTGACATCAGGGGCGGATCCAGGGGGTGCTAGCAGGGGTCTGACCCCCCCCCCCAACCGATCGCCCCCCTCAAGAATTTACACTTGTGTCTGATAGTATTAGGAGGTACATGTACGCACGTATTGGTCATAGCTAATCACATACACAGTGGGACTTCAGCCCAAATTCAAGTACCATTCACGACTGAAGCCCAACAAGTAAATAAAGCCCATTTATTAAGTGTGCACGTACAACCATCTGAACTGACCGGTCGTGCAAGCCTGGTCCCTTTCCACTTCCGCTCTTCCCTAATCAGATCGATCTCGAATTCTCGATTGGCAGGGTGCCGCTCGCTGCCGCCGCCGACCTTGGACTTTGACCGCCGGCGTGTTCAGGCGACAACTGATATTGTGCCCGCTTAATTATTGTAAGCTCACTGCTGCTCACACCACCATCCGGCCAATTTACCGCTGGATTAATCAAGGTACACTGTGCTAATCTGATCTAACTCTTCTAATTTGCTCTACTAGTTTTGGTTTACTTCGTTAGTTGAAAACGATGCCAAACAATATGGTAGATTGATTTTTTTCCTCCATATGATTTGATCTCGAATAGTGCTCAAAATATAGGATTCAGTAACATTGTAAGTATATTTAAACTAGTGAAAAATTAGCTAATGTCTTGCAAAACATCTGAGAATTTGCAACAATTTTTTTGTTTGTGTTATTATATATATATACATGTTAGCTTGCTCCTAAACATATGCCAATACTGATTTTGTTTTAGAATCGATACCTACCTTATACTTGACCTAGGAGAACAGGGTAGAGCCACAGTAGTTTTTGTCTCGTTTCTATACTTGACCTAACGGTGCCACAGTTATCGGCTGTCGTACATCATTTCTGGAAAGAAAGGAATATGTGTATCTTAAGTGAAACGCTTCTCCCTTATCTTAAGGACGACATCAAGTACCGCGCTCTTGTTTTTGGGCCACCCTTTCAGTCTGAGGCATTGCTAGGTTTTCGTCGCTCGCCCCCCCCTAAGTTCAAATCCTGGCTCCGCCCCTGAGTGACATCCATCATACATACATAAGAAATTCCTGATTATTTTGAAGGAAGAATCGCCGTTTTATGAGAGCATGGGAGGACGGCGACCTAGCTGCGGCCTCCCAGATCTCAACGTGGCAAATTTCTGCAAGCGGTTGTCAGAGCTAAGGGCGGTGACCTTGGGGCAGCAGCCGTCGGAAACTCTGGCTAGCGGCGCTGAAATACGGGCGTGCCCGGGCCGTAGTGGGGGTCCTCGTTGGCGCCGGATCAGAGGAAGAGCAGAGACACCGGCAGCAGCAGCAGCAGGCAAGCAGAGCAAGAAGAAGTGCAGAGGATTGACACACAGAAGGCCATCGATACTCTAGTAGCCCTCACAATAGCAACACCGCCATTGGATCCATTGTCGAACATGCAGTTGAATTGCATAGGGCGAGAGGACCAGCCAAAGAGACCAGGACTACATAATCTAAACTTACTTATACTGATCATTGGGATAAAATTAAACCATGCCTCCTAGCACGAGGGAGGGACATGATCAACAATTGCCTTATTCAAACAAAAGACAATCACCAATTGTGCCTAGAAATACATACACAACTTTGCCGATGGCAAACATTTTTCACAGTAATGCATGCACAACATTACCAATCGCAAACACTTGGAACTGTAAAATGGCAGGATGCAGTTTCCGATTCAAATCTAATTAGAAATTGTCCATAATCATACTACTCCTTAAGTCACATGGATGATTCCATAATTATGTGCTGGCTCCGTCAAAAAATAAGTAGGCGCGACCATCCTTCCACAGCTAGAAACGAACAACAAATACATACAGTAGAAAAAAGAGAGGCGGGTAAACCTTGCTGTTGCAGCCTGGCGTAGATTCGACAGGCAACAGTTCGGGGGCTCAGGGAGTGGGACAAGGGCGGCGTCTAGACCAAGGAGGCGGGGGTGGCCATGCTGCCGTAATCCCTGTCGTGCGGTCCGGGGACGCCGCCGCGCTTCTCCTCCTCCCTCTTCCGCTCGTCTCTCGCCGCTCCGCCCCTCCAAGCACCGCCGCCATCTGCAACGCCAGCCCGTACACGCTCGTGTGGATGCTGTCCAGGGCGTCACGGAGCATGTAGACAACCGCGCCGTACACCTACAGGCAACCTGACCCATGCTGGCAGGAGACTTGGCCTCCGTGTCCGAGACAATGATGAGGAAGGCGAGCGCGAGGACTGAAGAGGCTGGGAATGCGGGTGGGTGGTAGGCGTGGCGCCGCCATGAGAGGGAGGGGAGGAAGATTGTGATGGCGAGGAGGACCTGAAGGATCGTGAGCAGCCTGTATCAGATCAAAGCAAATCGAGGAAAGGGGAGATATCCTGCCCGAGGGGATCGGATGAGGCGTTGATGACGCTGGGTGCGGAATTTTCCTCTGCCGGCAGAGTTTTCGTCCGCTCAGGGATATTGCTAAACGCACGCAAGACAAAGTAATTAGATTAATTTTGACGGTTAGATTTAGTTAAGTGGGCTGATCTGGTGGTGTTATCCCCGCTGTGTACGTTTTGTGGGGTGTCCATAAGAAAGAAAATGTTTGCTTGTTTAATAGTACTCCCTCCGTCCCAAAATAAGTGTCTCAAGTTTACTCAAAACTGGATGTATCTAGACATGTTTTATGTATAGATACATTCACTTTTGGATAAACTTGAGACACTTATTTTTAGACGAAGTAAGTAGTAGAGAAGTACGTGCGTGCATTCTCGAGCTCGCCCACTCGCGCGGTGCTGCAGTTCCTTCCATTAGCCCAAGATTCCAAGATACAGACACCAGGGCACCAGGCTCTACCAGACTACCACCGTGAACCCCGTCAGTACTGCACTATCATCGGCCACCAGCTGAGCTGACCCCAAATGAATGACCGAGACAACCCAAGCCCTGCTCGCCATGTAATCCAACCCCAATTAGTACTAGATTCAATGCAATGTAATGCGTCGCCCACTTCACTGTGCCACTCGCACGGACGTGCCCTCTGAAGCCCCGACCCTGACGCCGCCGCCAGGGATCGACCATTACTCCTTCCCCTTCGCCGCCCACATGGCCCGGCCGCCGGCCCTCGTTGCCCTAGCCAGCTAGCTTTCCCCTGCTCTACCATCCTGACGAGGAGGGGGAGAGCATAGACACTAGACAGTCGCGCAATCTTTACCACTGCGCTGCTGCTAGTACAGGGGCATTGACGCCGGCATTCATGGCGTCGCCAGCCTACCTCGTGATCGACATGCTGCGTGCGCCGGCCGGTAGGTAGCTCAGGTCAATGCCGTGTGTGTGGAAGAGAGAACATATCGCTACCGTACTAGTAGGATGGAATCACATACGGAGTATCTCGTAGCGTAGCCTAATTGAAGATCACCCATCTCGCAATTTCTGTTGGCTTGGTAGTTGCAGTAGCGCTGTAGCGGTGTTGATCTTTCAGGGTTATGACCGATGGTGCTCTGTCAGAAACGTAGTACTCCCTCCATTTTAAATTAATTGATTTTCATTTGTCCAAATGTGGATGTATCTATACTTATAATATGTCTAGATACATCCACATGTAGATAAAAGGAAGTCAATTAATTTGAAACGGGGAGTACTATTTTCTTTTCGAGCAAGTGATGACTATTGCAACTCTGTCAGAAACGTAGGAAATGTCGTATGCAGAGAGAGAGTTCTTATTATTGCTTCAAAAAAAAGAAGGAAAAACTGATAGTAGAAAGAAACGATGGCGTCATTGGTCAATTGGCGTGGCATGGCGAGTTCCTACAAGAACCATTTACTCTTGCTGCTGCTCTAGTGCGTCAGTGCATTAACGTGGCTCACCATCTCATTCGCTTCCGCGCAATAACTGCCCCTCTTCTCTTCCCTTGCCTTCCCCTCGCCGTCCGTCTCTCTCCCTGTCGCTCTCCCACTCCTCTTCCTCTTCCTCTTCCTCTGCAACTGTGCAGTGCGCCAACGTAGCTCGCTGCCGCGGCAGCAGCGTTTTACTACCACTACGTCGTATTAAACCGTCGGCATCGCAGGGAGTGGGCGCGCGCACGCGGCTTTAGCTCTGTGCGCGACTGCGCGGGATGCTCTTTGCCCCCCGCGCAAGGAAAATCAATCCGGACCCTGCTCTCTGCTCATATAACGCTCATGCGGCCGCCTTCTGGACTGTTGCACCTAGCTAGGCATGACAGCAGTTCAAGGGAAGATGGAGCAGGCTGCGGAGATGGTGACCAGAGGGCAAGAACCGTGCAAGGCCGACGGCGCCAAGAAGGTTCCTGAGGCGGCGCCAGCGACCAAGAACCCCGCCGCCGCCGCTAACCTGCCGCATCACCGGCGATCCAAGAGGTCTCTACCGCGTGTCGATCGCCTCTTTTCCCTCCGTCTTTGATCTTGCTCACATTGACTCTGGTTCTTATTTCCTGTTTGTTGCAGCGCTTCTTCTGGTAGGAACTTGGAGTCGGCCAACCATGGGGGCGCCTCGTCGCGTGGCATCGTGGAGCAGCGCTTCCATCAACCAGCACAGGTTCTGCCTTCATGTCTGGAGTGGAGATCGCTGAAAAAATCCTCGCGATTTGCTGATCGGATTTTGTGAAAACATTTCCATGGCAGAACCCGCCGGACCCGCGGAAATCATCTTGCGCGACGGAAGGTTCTCCTGTTCACCGGGGGATGCCGAGGGATCACCGGGCAAGCACGGCGTCGGCGTCGCCGAATCACCGTGTGTCGCTCGAGAAAGACGTGAGGAGAAAGAAAACAACATTTTGCCCAGTGCTGTTTCCTTTTTGTCTCCGTCTGAGTAATTGGTGCTGAAAATTGCTGGATCGTGGCAGGTTTCTCAGCTGCAGCTGCATCTGCATCAGGAGAAGTCCATCCGGATCATGCTCGACGGGGCGATCGGCCGGGCGTCCAGCACTCTGTCTCCTGGCCATAGGCACTTCCCAGCTCAGGTATTATTGATCTCCCATTGCACAACAACAACATAACCTTCAAATCTCCATTTAAACCCCCTTTCATGAAAAACAAAATCCACATGCTGTTTCGTCACCGAAGGCTAGTATTTTATTAGTAGTACAATTACCATGTCAAGATATCAGTATAGCACTATAGCACACTAGGGAAAGGGTTGATATCAGTAAGTGTCACTCGGGCAATTGATATCAGTAAGTGGTCACTTCGTACAATTTTACTATTTTGGTGAAACAATAGTGCAATTGTCAAATCAAGATAACACACAAGGGCAAGCACTTTACTGTTCCAACTTCCAAGTACAATTTCAGTTGCATGCTAAAGAGTGCGATTCTTGCTGTTATTCGTGCAGACAAAGGAACTGATAGCAGAGATCGAATTGCTCGAAGAGGAAATAGCGAACCGCGAACAGCACGTTCTCTCCCTCTACAGAAGTATATTCGATCAGTGCGCGTCTGTACCATCGTCGGGGCAAAGTTCTGGTATTTCTTCCCCGGCTCACGCCAAGAGCGTAAGTTCGAGGGCGAGACGGCGGCAGTCAAGCAGCATAATATCAAGTGCATTTTGCTCATCTAAGAAGCTCCCCCTCCAACCTTTTCATATCATGACAACGGTATCAGAATCTGGGAGAACGAAGAACATGCTCAAGACCAAGATCAAGCATGAATCATTCTCGAGCGAGACTTTGGACATTCGTCCTGCCTCCCTTGCATCAGATCCAAGGAAGGTAAAGCATACAAGGCACACACACAATTTCGTTAAATCCTTAGAATCATTTAATTTTATTTACGTTAATCATTATACGCGTATGTCATTTGTATCATCATAGGAGTACATTCTACTTGCAGAGTTTTTTCTAAACAGTCATTTGTATGTCCCCTTTTATGTTAGGAATAGAATGCACATTTTCTGCATTGTGTTACTTTCAGGAGCATACATTTTTTGTCCCAATTATGTACTTCTGAACATACTGATATTTTAAATCACGACAAGCAGTGTTGAACTTTAAAGCAGAAACTGCATATGTTGGACATATTTTAACTGTTGCTTCTCCCTTTGTTTTGCCTTTTCTTCTTTACAAATAGCTACCTTATTCAGGAAGTAGTTCTCTGGCGCGTACTCTGAAAGATCATCTCTACCAATGTCCAAGCAAGATATCTGAAGAAATGGTTAGATGCATGGCCTCCATTTACTGTCTTCTGCGCACCGAGTCACCAGAAAAGGATGAAAGGGCCCGCTCCCCCTTCTTGTCAAGATCATCAACAAGTGTCATTCTTCCCCGGAGGGGTAACGGAGAGGAAAATAGTGCATCAAATAACAAAACCACTGTCGAAGTATGTTCAATATCGGTCGAAAAGAATCAGATGCCCGATGTCTCCTGTGCAATTACCCACTACAGGTTTGTCGGCAAAAATGATGATTATTGCACGTTAAATTTATAGTGTAGTAATTCCGCAAAAAAAAAATTATAGTGTAGTGCATGCTTCTGAACAACTGCATAACAAATTTTATGATGATGTTCGTGCTTAGGTTGCTTGTGGAACAGCTTGAAAGGGTCGATCTGAGTATGTCAGGAACAAGTATCAAACTGGCCTTTTGGATCAATGTGTACAATTCGCTTGTCATGCATGTAAGTACACTGGTTACTATTTTCCTTAATTTTTCCATCTTAATTATTTTTCTGTTGTCTGTCTGAACCCAAATGTAATTCATTTGCAGGCATATCTAGCATACGGAATTCCAAACAGTTCTCTGAAACGAATGGCTGTATTTCACAAGGTGAAGAGGATGTTCTAGTTACAGTTGTCCCTGGATCTCGTAATGTTGCGACTAACAAATAATTCACCATGTTGCAGGCTGCCTACAATGTTGGCGGACATGCTGTGACAGCCAATTCCATCGAACACTCCTTGCTGTGCTGTAGATCCCCACGAATCGGTCGTGTACGTATGAGCTCCGATCTCATGCCGATGTCTGAATTTAAATTCAGACAATTCATGTGAAATTGATGGCTTCAGATAAAAAACATGTTTTAAATTCTGCACTTAGAAATCCTGTTTAGGAAATAAATTGTTTATGCCTGAAGAACACTGTACTTCTGAATCAAGGCACTAAATTCAGTTTGGTCAACTGTTCATCAATTCACTGAAACAAATCGAAGAGCATTGAATACATCCATGTAATCAAAGTAGCACACTGAATTCTGAAGAAGTGAGGTTTGAACCTGTCCTGTTTTACCTGCAGTGGTTTGAGTCCATCCTGTCGACGGCGATGCGGAAGAGATGCGCCGACGAGAAGCAGCTGGTCCAGCTCAAATTCGGCTTGCCCGACTGCCAGCCTCTGGCCCTCTTCGCGCTGTGCACCGGCGCCTCCTCTGACCCCATGGTACGCCATTGCTAACCTCCACTCGTCGCCTTACGCAGTTGAGCTAAACTCTACCGTTGCGTTGCTATGCAGCTGAAGGTGTACACGGCGAAGAACGTGGCGGATGAGCTGGAGCGGGCGAAGCGGGAGTTCCTGCAGGCCGGCGTGGTGGTGCGCAAGTCCAGGAAGGTGTTCCTGCCGCGCCTCGTGGAGCGATACGCCAAGGAGGCCGGCCTACCCGTCGGCGACGGCATCCTCGCGTGGGCGCGCGACAACGTCGACGGCCGGGCCGCGCAGGACGCCATCCAGCGGTGCGCTGCCGCCGCCACCGGAGGGCGGCGCAGGGCGTCTCAGGCCTTCGAGTGGCTCCCGTACAACGCCAGGTTCCGCTACGCCTTCGCCAGGAGCATGGTCGACAAGCAAGCCGCCGCCGCCGTGCTAGCGTAGATTGTTGTTCTCGCCAACGTAGCTTCAGTCAGCGACCTGGTATATATGGTTTTGTGATCGAGACGATGACTGAAACTAGCAATCGAGCATGGGTTTCGAATTGCAGATTTATCTAAGTCGTTCTCGTTCCAAACTCATTGTTCAATGAGAAAGTACTAGTGGTTTTTATGCGCGTCGTCACGCCGCGCTTGCGTGAATTTTTTTATATTAAATTTGAGTTGTATAAATAAGTTTGTATTTTGGTATTAGTAAGTGTTATTTATTTTAGTGAGCATGTAGATATATTCTTTTGTACCTTTAATATTGTAGGATAAAAGAATATCCAAATATACTTTTATCTTCCAAATAATATTTAATGTAAGCACATTGGCACATTTAATTAAATGAAGAAAATATTTTTTTTTGTAAGTTTTTCAGGATTTTGGAGATTTAGAGTATACGTAAATGTATGAAATATTCAAACTTGGAATTTGTTGGCATGGCATAAATGCTTACGGTTTTTTTTTTGTTTATGTTGCTATGTCCAACGGTTTTAACGTTAATAAAATGATATGATTTGAAGGAGATTTAAATATTTAAAAGTTGCATGTTTGAATTTCATCTATATGGCATAAAAATCAAGCATTCATTTATGTGATTGTTTTGTTAGTTTGTTTTTTTTTTGTTCCATAGTTTAGAAGTTGTTGGTTTTTGAGGAATTCATATGGCATTAACAGGTGCTGTGTTTTCGTGGAGTTTCTGTTCCGTGTCTTTGTAAGTAACGCGGTATGAAGAAATTTATTTTTGAAATGGTTACATCGGATTTTTTTTCCGGGTTTGAATCTCTTGGAGTGTTAAAATATTGTGGTTTGGCAAGCTTGTGAGAAATATGGAAATTTGAATTTTCAATCGTGGTCTTATGTCATAAGTAGGCTTTGTGTGTGTGTGTGTTTTTTTTAGGTAGCTTGGTATATTTTCCATGGCATTACCGGTATTATTTACTGTGTTTTTTATTTGAGTTAGAAAGAAAGATGTGAATTTCAAATGTTGCCTAAAATTTGAGAGTTTGAATAAATTTGGAAATAGCACAATGTATTTTAAATGGCTATTTTGTATTCCTTTCAAATAATGTCTAAGTATTTGAAGTGGATGTTTTGATGTCTACACCTTTTTTTTTGAGTTTGCTTTGAATTGATTTGGATGTCTATTTGAAAAGTTAGAGAATTATTGGAAAATAGAAAGTCAAAATAGCACAATGTATTTTAAATGGCTATTTTGTATTCCTTTCAAATAATGTGTAAGTATTTGAAGTGGTGTGTTTTTTATTTGAGTTAGAAAGAAAGATGTGAATTTCAAATGTTGCCTAAAATTTGAGAGTTGGAATAAATTTGGAAATAGCACAATGTATTTTAAATGGCTATTTTGTAGTCCTTTCAAATAATGTGTAAGTATTTGAAGTGGATGTTTTGATGTGTACACCTTTTTTTTTTGAGTTTGGTTTGAATTGATTTGGACGTCTATTTGAAAAGTTAGGGAATTGTTGGAAAAAATAGAAGTGGAAACAGTATGAGAGAAAACAGGGGGAAAATAGGAAGGCCGAAACTCCAGCGCGCGAACTGGGCCGGCCCAGTAGCGGGCCCGTCTGGGGAGGCCCAACCCACTGTGACGTCAGGCTGACGTCACAGGGGCCGGAGCAGCAGCGGCGGAGGCGACGTCGCCGGCGGCGTGACACGGCGACCTGGGACGCGCGAGGGAGCGCACCAGACGCGCGGCGACGCGGGCAGCACGTACGTGGCGGCGCCGCCGCCTGTAGACCACCGGAGCGTCGCCGGCGACCCGGGAACGCCGCGACGGCCACCGGTCGCGCCAACGGCTATTCCGGCGCGGATCCGGCCTCCCGGCAGGCGGCGCGTGGGCAAGAGGTGGAGGCGAGGACGGCGGCGGCCTTCGTTTTCGCCGATCTGGACTCGGAGGCGCGTAGCGCTGGCGGGACGCGTCGCGGGAGAGGAGGGGGGAGGGGGCATCTGCGTCGTTTTGCAAAACAGTCCTGTTGGTTTCCGTAATTTACGAACATGTCCTTCCAAACGCAAAGCTGAGGGCCGCGACGCGATTTCTCAGCCGCGAGGGGCCTATTCGTAAAGTTGGCACGCGCGTCTTCTGTCGGTCGGCCGATCGCGTGTTGGCGGCCGAGATCGATGCACTGTAGATTACTGTTCATTTGCAACAGTAATCTACAGTGCCGAGCGCTGAGAGGCCGAGATTTTGTGCTCCCTTAATATAGTTAGTAATATCCGGTGGAACCAATTTTCACTGAAATCGGTGAAAACCACAAAAAACATGTTTAAAATTTATAAAAAAATCTCAACAAAAATGAATTAGGTTGGGAAGGTAGAGTTCTATAGACATGTAAATGTGTAAGTTGAAACTCGAATTTTTTTAGAAGCTATGAAATGACAAATTCAGCAAAGAATGAATAGTAACTTTTACAGCCACTATTCATTTTGCTATTATTTATTACGGAAATTGTCATTTTCATAGCTTCTAAAAAACTTTGAGTTTCAACTTAAAAATCTACATGTACGCTACGTTCTCAACATAATGCATTTTTGTTAATTTTTAAATATGATTTTTTTGATGGTTTTCACCGGTTTTCACCGAAAGTTGGTTTCCATCGGATATTTTCTCTTGTCCAATCGAGCATGGGTTGATATTTCGAAAGATCTTTTGAACGAGCACCCTAATTTAGCTAAGTCGTTCTCGTTCCAACTCCAAGACGTGGAACGTTGCACATCTCCACGACTCCACCGGCACCCCCAAATAAGGTGTCGGGCAAAAAACCCTCACAACAACGCTACCAAGTGTCAATTCTGAACGGGTCTCCAAACTTAGGGTGGCCTCAAGGCTGCCGGATAACGTTTGGACATATCTGTATGCAGCCACGAACATGCGTCACCGCTTGTCATCCACACACCGGTCACGTCGCGACTGTTTACGGCGGAGCAGCCTTCCCAAACGGCGCTGCCAGGCCAGCGTGGCGGAGACGTGTCGCCGGCATTAAACTGGCACATCGCCTCAACACCCACCCGTGGGTTCCCACGCGCGCCATTTCCCGCCGCTTCCGACCTCGCTTTTTCGCCCAATCGTCTAGCTATAAAAGCCCCACCGTGCTCTCACATCTCGTTGTCGTAGACAACACAACCAACGACGCGTCGTCGACAACATGCCACGTGGCATGGGCCACCATCACCCATGCCGTGCACCGTCGTTTCCCGACGAAGGAGCAGATCCTCCGTCGTCTAACGACGAGCACAACAAGGAGGGCGAGCAGAGTGACGTGGAGTGGCCGGAGGAGGGTGAGGAGGAAGCGGCCGAGCCGGAGCGGGAAGCGCCGTTGTGGCCGGGTAGGTCACCGCGATGAACTCCATCCTCACCGCACGACGCGGAGGCGATGGATAAGCATGCCTCTCCTTCATGGCTGCCGGTGCACGCGAGGCTTGCCGCTTCGACGTGGCGGATGCTCACCGTCGCCGGGTGGAAGAAATTTCCCTTGGACCGACGAAGCACAAGCGCTCGACAGGAGGCGTTGGAAGGTCGAGGCGCTGAAGATGGGGGAGTTCGGGCCAGCTGCCCACGAGAGGAGACGGCTGATGGACGAGGCGGCAGCGAGGGAGGTGTTCGCGATGGGGGTGGTGAGGGAGAGGAGGCAGGCGTACGAAGCGGCGGAGCAGAGGCAGCTCTGCGCTGCGGCGAGCGCGGGCCGCCAGCAGAGCCATCTGCGTGCGCACACATCAGTGGAAGAGGCACACCGGATGATGGTACAAGGCAGGACAGAGAGGTGCTGGCTCGCGCATGTGGCCGGCCAGAATGAGTTTGACTCCCCTCTTTCGCCGAGCTAGGGGGAACGACAACGAGGAAGCTGACCCTAGCGAGCACCCAGTCCCGACGTTTAGATTAGTTTAGTTATAGTTTAACGGCTTTGCTAATTCTCAGTCGATGAGAATTAGCTTAGCGCTCAGTCGACTGATCCACCGTTAAAATCGCGCATCACGATTCGTGCAAACCTAGATCGTCTTCTTCCTCGCGGCAACGACGGCATGGAGCCTGAGCCGGAGCCGTGGCTGGCCGCGGCAGAGGCGACGAGCAAACTTAACTTGGGAGGTGCGGGTTCACCGACGCTGAAGAAGAAGGGACGGGGATTGGAGGGATGGCGGGGCGGCGGTGGCGAACCGGCGGAGGAGGAGCACGGGGCAGGGCGGGGCGGCAAGGCGTCGCGGCAGCGCGCCAGCGACGGGCGGGGAGGTCGGCGGTTCGGCCAACGGTGGCTACGGGGGAGGCGAATTTGCCGGAGTTGAGGGAGAAGATGATGACGTGATTCGACTGAGAATTAGCTTAAATCTGAGTCGAATGAGCGCTAGAGAGACCCATAGTTTAATATTAAATTAGCTGTAGTTTAAATTTTAGTTTAAATTTTGTTGTAATGTAATCATGTCTTTTGTTCACAATTGCAAATGTCTGCCAAATTTGAATTTTTGATTTGGGGTGTCGCTGTGGGGCAGCACCCAGTGGTGAGATGCTCTTAGGAGCTATCAAAATTCTAGCCCATGTTGGAACGCGATAAATTCCTCGTAGTTCTTGCAGGATTTGAGCTGTTTGCGTGCGAACCATGTGTTCCAAACGTCCAATCCGTGGATTTTTTTTAGAGACCCAGTCGATCAATTATTTGAACGAGATGGTAGCGAGACAAGTAGAAGAGTGAAAAGCAGATGCGTTCGTCTCCACTCCTCCCGTGGCCCGTGCCATGCCACGTGGCACGCGCGTGTGGGTCGTGACAGAGACCGAGACGATCGTAAACGGAGTCGTCACTCGCAAAATGTCAGGCACGCTAACTGACGAGGGGTTAACTCATCAAATTCCAAGGTTAGTACCTAGGGTTGAGATTATGGGGAGAGCACGTAGTAGTGCTGGTAGTTTCGCCGGCTGACAAGCAGAGGCAAAGATTTACCCAGGTTCAGGGCCCTCGGGTGGAGGTAAAGACCCTTCTTCTTGCTTGTCTGGTATTGATCGTGTGGGATTATGCGGTTACAAGGAGGCTCCGGCGAGATGTCGATCTCGCTAGAGATTTGGTGGTTTGAGTATGGCCTTGTCAGGATCGACGCCCTCCCAGCTTTTATAAGAGGCTGGGTCTCGAGAGTCCGTAACCGACCCTTTTTACATGTAAGGAAAGTATAAACCGACTATGCCTATGTCTAATCTTGGAGGGTACTCCATCTTGCTGGGATTTTCGTCATGGTCTTCATGTAGGCTCTTGATAACTGGGACTTAGTCGACACGTGCACCAGGTACCCTTACGGTAGGGTACCCGAAATGTATATCCTTGTCAGTAGCACCCGAGTACTTGTCTGACTCGAAGAATCGGGCATGAACTCATTCGTAAGTGCACGTCATATGCTATGTATTATAATTGGAATTCATGTATGAATAGCACATGTTGGCTATGTCGAGTATCTCATCGACTGTGGTTTTTGCTTATGATGATCAAGAGATAATAGCTTAGCAGGCCCAGTACACTCGACGGATCGGGACTGGTTAATTACACATTCGGGTAAAACCTTACTAGCTTTCAATCAAACTCGAGTCCCCGGACTCAAATTTGAAACAAACTGGTCAGATTCGACTAGGCCGCGGAGGTCTTACTGAGTCGATCTGCAGTATAGATTTGAATTTTACCCAACGCGTCCGTCAGGATTTTTCATCATGTCTGCTGACACGGAAAGTGTAAGGATTGACGTTGCTGGAACGGTCCTTAGCCCAGCTCGAAAGTTCGGCGGGTCTTACCTTTGCACTATGCGTGCAGCATCCGAGGTATCTGCGGCGGACGCAACTCGGGAATGTTTCGAGTATGATTTTGTATATGAACTGAGTCGATCCTTTTGTCGACTGACACTTTGTCGTTATTCTATCGGGTGCGCGACAGCGCTCCCGATGGGAGTAGCCCCCGAGATTGTGCTTTATTGCTTGCAATGGAGGATAATCTCAAATCTTCTTACCTTGCATATGTTAATCATCGAAATTTTTGCCATAATTCTATCGGGTGCACGACAGTGCTCCCGATGGGAGTAGCTCCCGAGATTATGTTGTATTGCTTGTAATGGAGGATAATCTCAAAATCATTTTATCTTGAGCATCCCCAGTCGAAGAATTTTTGATATGCTCCCGATGGGAGTAATATGCCTCAGCCGAAGGAACGGTCGAGTGACCAATTTTGCCTTAACGTTGCTCTTCCACACCCGAACCAAACAAAGCAGTCGAGTGACCGATATGTGTTGGGCGGACTCGAATGTATTTCTGATCAAAGCGCTTGAGATGACGTCAGTGATGACGTTTTTGGCGACTTCGCTGCCTGACACGCGGTGGCGTGCGTTATGCTGTGATGGATGGGACTTGTACGCGGTGGGCCCATTGTGCAGCGCTGACCGAACGACGGTACCATTTGGACTTGATTTGACCACTCTGGCCCACTTTTTACGGAGGCGTGATGAAGGCTCCTCTTTTTGCGTGCGTAGTGGGCGGAATGGCCGGCGACGGTTGCCCTCCGCGTTTGCCACGTGTACGGTGAGATTGCGTGCGTAACGCCCGATTAGGATATGAATGGTTGTGATTGCTTTTGATTTGTGGTAAATAGGGGAACGGCGCTGGCATTACTTTTTACTTGCCATTTGCTCTGCGCACCGCCCCTCCTTCATCGTCTTCCTCTCGCCTCCATTGTTCTTGCGCCCGAGCTCCCGCTGTTCCCCTTAGCCACCACTGCCATGGCGCCAAAGAGAAAAGCTGCTGCCGCCGACGCGCCCGCGACCGACGCGACCGCTCTGAAAGGGAAGAAGACTGCGGCTGGCGCATCTGCGCCCGCCGTCGACCTCAAGAAGAGCGACAGCGATTGGATGAAATCCCCCATTAAGGAGGCGCATCTGGACAAGCTTCGCGAGGAGGGAATGCTGCCGCCCACGGACTAGCTGTTCGTCCGCACGCCGTCGCCCAAGGTGGTACTCCCCGAGCCTCGCGCTAACGAGCGCGTATGTTTTGTGGAGTTTCTGCCTAGGGGTTTTTCACTTCCCTTCTACTTTTGTTCGTGGATTGATGTATGCATACGGGGTGCAAATCCATGATTTCACCCCGAATGGCATTATGCACATTGCCTGTTTTATGGTTTTGTGCGAGTGCTTCTTGGGAGTTTCTCCCAGTTGGGCCCTCTGGAAGTCGATCTTCATGGTCCGGCCCAACAACCAAGGCGGCCACACCTATCCTGTTGGCGGCTTCGGGATCCAGGTGCGCAACGACACCCGCTACTTCGCCCTGAAGCCAGTCGACTCGGCGCAAGGGTGGAGGAAGAGGTGGTTCTATGTGCGCGTCGACCAGGAAGGAGTCCCGCCATTTTCGACTGCTGGCATACTCGCGAGGACGAATGTCTGGGACCACCCGCTGTCGGCTGAAGAAAAGGCAGAAGCGGCGCCTCTGCTGTCGAAGATTGGAGAGCTACTGAGCAGCGTAACTGGTGTGCATTTGATTGCCACCTTTGTGAATATGCGGGTATGGCCGCTCCGCATTCGCGCCCACCCCATGTGGGAGTACGAGGGTGCACTCGACGCCACCCGAATGAGCAAGGAGGAGCTGTCGAAGAGCGAGCTGGTGTCACATGTGCGGTCCATCACCAGCACAAAGTCCAGCGAGCCCTGCAACGTCGACTGCCCTGTCACTCCTTGTGGTCCTGATAGGCCTTTGGAGGAGGTTAGTGAACTATCAAGTTTATGATCTCCTGCTTTTGTTATTTTGTTGTGCATCTTTATGACTTTTGACTGCTGTATTTTGTATGCAGGGCCACTCGACCGCCTCAACCCTTCCTCCTCTTCCCGAAGATGGCCCAACTCATGAGACGGAGGTGCAAACGGTAGAAACGAAGGGAGGAGATGAATCGCCTCTTCCTTCGGCTACCACATCTCCCATGGAAGAGGTCGAAGAGGAAGGGGCAGAGGAAATACAGGCCAAGGAGCTCACCCCGACTGATAATGTGAGCGAGGTTCCCACTCGCAAGCATCATCGGACGGCCAGGGTTGTGTCTTCCTCCACGAGTTCACCCGCGAAGGAATCATATGTGAGAGATGATGGAAACTCGGGCTCGTCTCAAACTGCCACAGCTGCTCCTTTGAATGTGAGCCCGTTGAGCTCAGCTCCTCCGCCCCAGTTGGGTGAGGAGCTGCTTTTTGGTGGCCCAAACTTTGACAACCTGGATACTGATGAGGAAGAAGAGCACAGGTATGCGTCTGAGTTTTTGCACTAAAGTTTTTGCTTGTTGATATTCTTGCTTATGTTGTAGTTCATCTGTCACTCGCAGTGCTGAGATTGTGCGCCCTCTGACTCCCCCATCCGAGAAGATGACGACCCCTGAGCACCCGGAAGTTTCTCACGTGGCTCCAGAAGTCGTCCAATCAGTAGCCACAACTACTGCTATTGAAACAGCCAAGGCTATGAGTGTCGCAGCTCCGGAGGTGTCTTTTTGTCGAGTCCGCATACGGGACTGGTTATGTATAACTTATGCTGATTTCGTGTGCTCGCAGCCTTACTACCGCAACTTGGTAGAATCGGGCAAGGCTTTTGTCCAACTGGAGCAAGAGGGGGACAGCCTGCGCACCAGTTTGGAGCAACTCACTCGTAAGTGTATTTTGATTCTTAACCCGAAGTCCCTTTTGCACTGTCTTTGCTTAGTTGAGTGTTTGAATTACTTCTTGCCATCAAATTTAGATGACAAGGCGTCGGCTGAGTCCCGGGTGAAGGAGCTAGAAGATGCACTCGCCAAGCAGCGTGCGAGTCGAAGAAGGCTTTGGATGATGCCAAAACTCCGCTGCCTTGCGCGAGAAAGAGTATGCTGAACGCTGGCTAGCCTCACCCGAGACGTGGGCGGTGAGTAAAATTTGCCACTTTTTGTTTACTTCTGTTGCCGCTGAATGTCGTGTAAGAGTTTCTGTTCTCTCTGATTTTTGAAGGAGCTGTTGGCGCACCGGCACCTGTAGACCAGGCGAGTGGCGATTTATCCCTCGACCGCGCTATTGGCGACCTGGACGTCGTCTCCGCCAAGCCAAGGATGCACTCGCCAAGTCTACGAGCACACTCGGCGCCGTATACAAGGGCGTGTTCCCGTCTGGCCAACCTCCGTCGACTGTGGATGGCTTCGCCGACGTCCTGGCCCGGGAACCTCGACTATGGCGAATTTTGCTCGCACTGACGGTACGCGGCTCAGAGACCACCCTCAACTCCTTTTAGGTCATGGGATAGAGGGTGACTTCGAGGCCGCTCTGTCTGATTTCCCTCGAAGCCGGCGGGAAGCTGGTGTCTCTGAAGCATGTGAACGAGCCAGCCGCGACTGGCTGAAATTTTTATGACTACCATGGAGCGCCGGTCAGCGGAGGTCGCCAATCGCGCGCGTAGGGCTAGGTCGGAGTCTGCATCATAGACTTTAGGGCCATCTTCCCTTTTGTTGGACTGTAATTATACTTTTATGATATCGCGAGTATGCGTATGCTTTTGCCACACTTGTATGGATTTGGTTCCTTGTTGTGTTCCGCCTGTAAGGCTATGTGCTGTTACTCGCCTAACTTTGTGATGAGTCTCTCATATCTGACATGAGATTTTTATGATGTTTGGAACAGAAACGGGCAGCCGCTACTTCATCTGGCTCGTCGCGGCATCGTGCTCCCACTCGATCTCGAGCTCAGGCGGCAAATGATGCCGCAGTAATGCGTTATATGAAGGCTCGAGTCGCAAAACTGGAGCAAGAGTTGAAGAGTGCCCAGAGCGAGCTGGATAGGATGAGGGCGAGGCCTGCTTTACCCACTCAGCGAGAGGACTATGTGCTTGGCGAGATGGAGATCGTGAACAGACAACTCGAGTGTAAGCATGACTGCCTTGATCTCAAGAGTTCATAGTCTGTCCTTTTTGTTGACCCAACGTGCGTTGTTGCAGGTTTTGTTCCAGATTTCCAGGCGGAGCAGGCTCGTGTTGATGAGCAGTTGAATAATGCGACTGACGAACCAACGACGGGCCGTCAGCACTTTCGCTTGGATAAACCGAGCACGCATACTCGCAACTCTAAGGATCGAGTGTGGCGGAGCACTCTGCTGCTTGAGTTATGCAGGTCGGCCTTCAGTCGAATCAACCAGACTCTTTTCCCGACGGGCCGCAACCTCAAGGAATCCATGCGCTGCTCGGGCTTTTCCGGAGTGCAGGTCCATTCGAGATTTTATCACCCAGAAGCTTGTGGATGGAGCCAACGCAACGATGGCGTATATCCGGAGTAAGCGTCCACATATGCAGCTACGTCCACCCGTGCCTGGATCGACTTTGTCACAGTCGCAACTTGACGATACAGTCGAATATGCGAGGGTGTGGTTGAGTGTTATCACGCTCAACTTATGGGCCCTGTTCTTCCAGTCAAGGACGAACCGGAAGATTAGGGTTTCTGTATATAGGGCAGCCCCCGAGTGTAAATTTGCCACTTATACGTAGTGTATATTTATTTATATGTATGTGCGCAGCCCCCGTGTGTATCGAGTGGGGTTTATGAAAAACACTTAGTATGGAACATGAATTGCACAGCCCCCGAGTGTTCGAGTGAGGCTGTGAATTTTTGCGATGTTTGAAGCTTCAACTCATGATTTTGAGCAACTTTTTTGTTTATGTATGATTTTTATGACCCAGCCCCCGAGTATTCGAGTGCGGTGGGGTATTATGTTTGAAGAAGGAGCGAAAGCTCATGCTTTGAGATAGCGCAGCCCCCGAGTATTCGGGTGAGGCTAAGTTTGCGAATAAGTTATGCGAGTAGTAAGCAGGGAGAAATATGAGGAATCATTGACTATATTCCATTTTTGAATGTTAAGCTGCAGGCCGCCTCATTAAAAACCTTCCAGTCCCCGTAGGTACCCTGGTAAGGAAAAGAGCGCGTCTGAAACCTGCAGCCATCCGACATATGTGCCTATTACATTGTGCGACTGAGCAATCTAAGCATAGAAACGGCGCAGCTGCGCAACGTTCCAAGGATTGTGCGAGAGTTCCTGTCTTCGCGTGCTTCAGTCTGTATGCTCCACCACCAATGACCTCGGTGATGATGAAGGGTCCTTCCCATGGAGAAGCGAGTTTGTGCACCTTCTTTTGCTTCAGTCGAAGTACCAGGTCGCCAACCTCAAAGGACCTGGTACGCAGTCGACGGCTGTGATAGTTGCGGAGGTCTTGCTGATAGACAGCTGTGCGTGCTAGCGCCGTGTTGCGTGCTTCTTCGAGCAAGTCGACTGCATCTTCGAGTGCTTCATCTGCATCTTCTTCGTTGTATGCCTCGACTCTTGGTGCATTGAATCTTACATCTGATGGCAGGATTGCCTCTGCGCCGTAGACCATAAAAATGGGGTGAATTGTGTTGAAGCGTTGGAGTTGTGCGTAGGCTCCATAGCACAGACGGGAGTTCTTCGACCCAAGCACCCGCGGCCCTTTTGAGTGGCACCAGGAGGCGTTTCTTGATTCCGCTCGTCACGAGTCCATTGGCTTTTTCGACTTGGCCATTGGACTGCGGGTGTGCCACGGATGCATAGTTGAGCGTGATATCTTGCTCTTTGCAGAAATCGGAACTCTTCAGCCGTGAAGTTTGTACCGTTATCAGTGATGATGCTGCTTGGCACACCAAAGCGGTATATGATGGATTTTATGAAATTGACTGCTGTAGTGGCAGTCGAACTTGTGATAGGGACTGCTTCAATCCACTTGGTGAACTTGTCGACCGCCACCAGAAGGTGAGTATGCCCTCCATGGGAGGATTTTTTGAGTGGCCCGACCATATCGAGCCCCCATGGGCGAAGGGCCAGGCCAATGGTATTGTCTTCAACGCCGATGCGGGTGCGTGCGGCTTTGTGGCGAATTTTTGACAGCCGATGCACCTTTTGACTATGTCCTCCGCGTCTTTGAGTGCTGTGGGCCAGTAGAAGCCTGCGCGAAAGGCTTTGGCTACGAGTGATCGACTGCTGGCGTGATGCCCGCAGGTACCTGCATGAATATCACGAAGGATGGCCTGGCCATCTTCAAATGCTATGCAACGTTGGAACATACCTGATACGCTGCGCTTGTATAGTTCGCCGTTGATGACGGTGTATGCTTTAGATCGTCGAGTGACGCGTCTTGACTCTGTTATGTCTTCAGGTACCTCGCCGCGGAGTATGTATGCGAGGAAAGGTTGAGTCCAAGTTGGCTCGATGAGGAGTACCTCGACTGGCGGGTCCTCTGTGCTAGGTGCTTTGCTCTTGGCTGGTGCGGCTGATGTAGGAGATGTTCTTTTTCTTGATGGACCTGTGCTCGATGCGCTCGAGGAAGACACCAGGTGGAACTGGTGCTTTGGTCGCGCCAATGTTGGCTAGCTTATCTGCTTCTTCATTGCTCTCACGCCCTATGTGCCGCAACTCGCAGCCTTCGAAGCTGCCCTCCATTAGTTGTACAGGTCACGGTAGGCGATCATGTTATCTGCGATTGCATCGCAGGCCTTCATTGTTTGCTGCACCACAAGATTCGAGTCACCATAGATCATCAGTCGAGTGCACCCGAGGGCTTTGGCCATCCGCATGCCATGGATCAGGGCCTCGTACTCAGCTTCGTTATTGGATGGTAACTCGAATTCCATCTGCAGGATATAGCGAAGCTTGTCGCCTTTTGGTGATATGAGGATGACACCTGCGCCTGCGCCTTCGTTCTTCTTTGAGCCGTCGAAGTACATAGTCCATGAGTTGGACACATCTGGTGCTCCTGGCAACTGAGCTTCGATCCACTCGGTATGGAAGTCAGGTAAGACTTGTGCTTTGATGGCCTTCGGGTAATCATACTTGATATCTCGTGGTGCTAGCTCGATGAGCCATTTTGCGACTCGCCCAGTTGCGTTGGGGTTTGTGAGGATGTCCCCGATCCCTGAGGTGCTGATTACAGTGATCGGGTGCTCTGCGAAGTAGTGCGTCAGCTTCCTTGAGGACATGAACACGGCGTAGGCCAGCTTTTGATAGTGCGGGTACCGCTGCTTTGATATGGAGAGCACTTCACTCAAGTAATAGACTGGACGTTGTATGCTTTGGGCGTGTCCCTCCTCCC
The DNA here is from genome assembly GCA_947311845.1 of Poa pratensis. NCBI lineage: Eukaryota > Viridiplantae > Streptophyta > Magnoliopsida > Poales > Poaceae > Poa > Poa pratensis. Next base: position 17,057,436 of record CAMZMU010000059.1, on the reverse strand, counting down.
TGCGTTCGACTACCAGTACGGTGCTTACCACCCTGTTAGTTGCGGAGACATATAGGTATAGTGGCTCGTGTTCCCTTGGTGCGACGAGGATTGGAGGGCTTGTGAGGACTCGCTTGAGGTCCGTGAAGGCTGCTTCGGCTTCTGGCGTCCACTCGAATTTATCTGCTTTCTTCATCAGCCGATAGAACGGGAGTGCTTTTTCGCCCAGTTTGCTGATGAATCGACTGAGCGCTGCCACTCGACCCGCTAATTTTTGCACGTCATGGAGCTTTGAAGGCCTTTCCATGAGCCAAGACTAGGTACCCAAGGAGCTATCCGGCTGGCACGCCGAACGTGCACTTCTTCAGGTTGAGCTTGATGTGAAAGCGTTTGAGATTTGCGAACGTCTCTCGCAAGTCATCGAGTAGTGTGTTTTCCTCCCTTATTGTGATGACAATGTCGTCTATGTAGATCTGGACGTTTCGCCCAATTTGCTTCTTGAGACAGTCTTGCATCATGCGTTGGTAGGTTGCGCCCGCGTTTTGAGCCCGAAAGGCATTGTTGTGTAGCAGTAGACCCCGAGTGGGGTTATGAACGCCGTTTTCTCTTCATCCTCTTCCTTCATCCTTATCTGGTGGTAACCCGAGTAAGCATCCAGGAAGGACAAGCGAGCACACCCGGCGGTGGAGTCGACGATCTGGTCGATTCGAGGTAGTGGAAAGTGATCCTTTGGACATCATTTATTTAGTGCTGTGAAATCAACGCACATCCGAAGGATATCTGTGTGCTTCTTCTCTACGAGTACGGGGTTGGCCACCCATTGTGATTTCTTGATTTCTCTGATAAAACCTGCTGCGAGTAGTCTGTCGACTTCGGCTTTGACTACGGTTCTTTTCGGCCAGATATGCGGCGCATTGTTTGCTTGACTGGTTTAGCATCTGGAAATAATTGGAGAGAGTGCTCGGCGAATTCCCTGGGAATACCTGGCATGTCGGCTGGACACCACGCAAATATATCCCAGTTCTCACGGAGGAATCCGACGAGCGTGCTTTCCTATGCGATAGGCAGACTCGACGAGACATTGACTGTCTTGGTCGGGTCAGTCGGGTGCACCTGATGCGATCTTGTGTCATTGGTGGCATTGAATGCTCTGTCGACTGCCACCTTTTTGTGCTCCGGCATAAGTGTTCGATCGTTGGAGACCGCTAGATCGGCAAGTGTTGCTTCCATGCCGAACATCTCAGAGATTTTGCTAAACTCTCAGTCGCAAGAGTCAGACTTTTGGAAGTTTCCCTTGACTGTGATTACTCCTTTTGGTCCAGGCATCTTTAACTGGAGGTATGCGTAGTGTGGCACCGCCATGAATCGAGCAAACGTCGGGCGTCCAAGTATGGCGTGGTATTTTGATTTCCAGTCGACAACTTCGAACTCAATTGACTCTGTCCTAAAGTGGTTCTTGTCCCCGAACGTGACGTCGAGTTGTATGGTGCCTTCTGGGCTTATTGCTTTGCCTGGGACGATACCGTGAAAGGTATTTGAAGATCTTGACAGGTTTTCGACCGACCTGTTCATTTTATGGAGCATATCTGCGAAGATGATGTTTATGCTGCTGCCACCATCCATGAAGACCTTGGACATGGGGTAGCCCCCGATTTGTGCGTCGAGTACCAGAGCAGAGTGCCCTGGACGAACGACCGATGACGGGTGGTCCTCTCTGCTGAATCTTATTGCAGTTTCGGATCCTTTCAAGAATTCCGTTACGGTAGGAGGTGACATGACCGCCATGTTTACTTGTCGAGTGCGAAGTTTTTGCTCCCTATTGGAAGGGCGACATTTCTGTATCATGTACATCTGCCCTTGGGGCGGAGGGTACTGAGGTTCGTCCACCCGAGGCACGGGTTGTATGGCACCCGCGATATTTCCGCCTGCGGCGGGCTGTGGTGGTGGAGGTGGTGCCATCAGAACAGGCACATTGTTTGGCTGAGTCACAGGTGCAGGTGCAGGTGCGGGTGCATGTGCGGCTGTTGCCTTTCTGAGTTGGACGTATTCAGACGCCATTTGATCGAATTCTCTGCAGTGTCTCATGGAGTGATTGGAGCGTAATTTTCTGTCTTCCCCCTTGTACAGGTGGAGTCTGCAATCAGCATCCATCTTTTCTTCGAATGATCGCTCGGATTGTGCGCCGGATCGTGACTTGCACCAGTCTTTCCTCTTGTAGCTATCACTGCGTTGGCCGCGGTCTCGACTATCCCGGCAATCATCTCGACTGTCCCGTCGATCATCTCGACTGTCTCGTCGATCTTCTGACCGCCGGTCGCTTCTGTCTTGGTCGTTGCGGGGTGTGGAGAACCCGGCCGACATGAATTCGGGTCTATCATCGTCGTAGTGACGTTTTGAACGCTTGCGCCTTCGGTCGTCTCTGTATGAGTCTCTGCGGCTTCGACTGCCACTTTCATGATTGTCACGGGGTGAGGACCCGCGTGTGGTGCGCGCCATGTCTTCTCCGTCTGCCCACTCAGTCGCGATCTTCAAGAGGTTAGCCACATAGGTTGGCTTTTGGCGACCAAGTGCTTCTTTGAAGTCCCGCCTGGCGAGGCCCATGATGAAAGCAGCCACGGCCATATTTTCCGAAATTACTCCAACTGAGTTGCGTATCTCAGTCCATCATCTGATGTATGACCTCAACGTTTCGTCTGACCGTTGAACGCAAGCTCGCAGCTCCTCGAACGTTTTTTGGCGCTCACATAGAGGGTCGAAGTTTTTGATGAAGTCAGTGCGGAAGTGATCCCACGAGTCGTATGTTGATGGAGGTAAAGCGTTGAGCCAGTCGCGGGCTGTGCCTTCGAGCATGAGTCGTATGTATTGCATGGCTGTGATGTTTGTGCCTCGCTGGCACGCGACAGCCAGCCTGTAGTCTTCCAGCCACTCTGAAGGTTCCTGTCGACCCGTGTACTTGGGCTGTTCAGATGTGAGTTTGAACCCTTTGGGCATCCGTGTCTCGCGGACGCGTCGAGTGAAGCACATAGCTCCGTGTGGCTCAGGCTCTTGGTCAGAGTATGAGTCGCTACTGTAAGATCTGCGTGATCTGCTCCTGAACCTGCGCCGACGTGAGCCGCTTCTTTCCTTCGAGTGGTGGCGACGACCACTGTGATTATGCTCTTCACGACGCATGTCAACTAGGGCACGATCTCGACTTCCTCCTGTAGTTTTTGGGATTTGGCGTATGGCCTTTGTGGCGCCCCGACCTGACTGTTATACAGTGATGCTGTGTGTCACCGGTTAAGCGATACAATCAGAGGTTATGGGTTTACCAATCCCCGGCCAAAACCTTTGGCAGGCGTTGCTCGGAATGGATCATCGGCAACGCAACACCCCGATTGATGCCTTAACACAGGCACAACCCTCAATGCATAATAGAGAGACCAAGACCTGTGGAACAACTGGCACATCACAGACTCTACGACACAAATCATTATAGTTCAACTCTTATAATAGAGAAAGATAGCAAATGACAACCAGAGGTCACTGACCCAACATTACAACAAGCGGAAGTGAAATAGGTTGTTCTAAACAACAAGAACCAACATATGTGGCCTAAGAGGCCTATAGATAAACATCACAGCGCCAGCTGTTCCGGGATGTCCCAAGCTGCCACCTGGGAACCCCAGACTACTCGTCGACGCCCACAAAGAACCCACCTTCGAGGTCGGTGAAGTCCTCCTCTGAAACAAAACAAACGACGTTGAGTTCAACGAACTCACAAGATTAAGAGCTAATATATGCTCGATGAGGCTTTCAAAGTCATATGGCTGTTTTGCATAAAGCTGATTTTATTTATGAAAACATAACTCAAAGGCATCGACTATTCCGATTATTTTAAAAAGAGGTAAGAAGTGACTCTTTTCTCTTGAATCACATTTCTCACCATTCGTCACCATCATCAACATTGTACCTGTTCATCAAAGGCACCTCCCCGAATCACCCTCGAGGAAGCTCACCTTGCACTCGTGAGTGGTACCTCTAGTACCCAGTTTTTAATCATTCCGTTAAAGTTATTCTATGGTCTTATCGTCCTTTCCCAAGTTGTCCGTAACCGTGGGCACGGCTTTTCGAAAAGATTTAACCCTGCAGGGGTGCACTGTGTTTACCTCCGGTACCGCCCGGCTCATTGCCTACACGTAGCTCTCTTCTGGGGAAAGCCGGCTGAGTGGGAACGGTTACAACCTTTACCTTGTTAAATACTAACCCAGGATCATCAGTGAGGACGGAGCAGCGATCGTCAACACCCTGCCCCGTGGCCACTCATTTTCCTAGACACCACATCCTCGTCCCAGTTCATACCACCATCCTCACGCACGCGCAAATGGAAGCTCAAACTAGAGGACCCTGGCTAGTCCCGCTCAAGTTAGTCGGTCGATGAGGGCTCCATATACCCCACTGAAAGGAAGCGCTCTCATTCTTGGTTCAAGAGGTAAAGAACTCGCACCTAGGCGGTGAGAGTGAGACAAAACACCACAATACCGAAGTGGCCTCTCATCCCCACCTTTAAGCATCTTATTACCTGTCACCACAAATTCTCCACCATCATCTGTACATCTCATCACCAGTTTCCAACCATGAAACATCCACCGGACTGCTAGCATTTTAACTAAGCATGGCTAAGCATCAATACTGCATAGCTAATTATTTCAGGCCAACAGTACAATCCTATGGATAATAGGAGGGGAAACAGGTAATTGGCATCGAAATCTTAATGCAACTATAGGATACTCTAATCCAAGCAAATTGACATTTGGAACCGCATGCAATATTATAGTGGAGAAAATATTTCCGGAAAATAGGATAAGATATGCTCAGAGGGGGGATTACGCTTGCCTTGATCAAGGTGCTGGTAGTACGGCTCTTCGGGGTATTGTGGAGTAACCCGGCTGCTTGATCTATCGAAGCATAGCACGAAAGAGCAATCAATCACCACACAAGCTTTAACAGATACAATGCGCAAACACATGATGACATGACATTTTAAACGCACCCTAATAGCTTTGAACAAAACCAACAAGTTGAATAGGGTCCCCGTTATATTTATTGCATCATTTGGAATAAACCCCATATTTAAACTTAGTGATTATAATTACTACTAGAGCACCTTATTGTGGTTGTGATCAATGATGCATGATGATAAAGATTTTGGATCACTCATGTTTTTCTGAGCATTTTGATATAAGGAACACATTTTTCGGAGGTCCCGGTAAAAAGTTATTAATTTTATAAGTTCCTCCTTTTTAAGCGTATGATTTTAATATCACTAGAAGCACCATAATTCAATTGTGATCAAATATGCATAACATTTATTTTAAAGGTTTAATCACAATTTTCTGGGCATTTTAGTACATTACACGCATTTTTCGGATACACCGATAAAAGTTATTTGCTTTTATAACTTTCCTTTTTGGAGTGACCATTTGATGATTTATTTAACAACAATACAATATTTATACATCTAGGGATACAAGGGTGAGAAGAAATTAGAAGTTTCAAAATCAGTATTGAAATCTGGAATTTATTCCGGAATTTTCCGGATTTTTCACCGGGAGAAATATTTCCGGAAACATTTCCGGGTATGGACCGGATAAAAATCACCGGTTCCAGTACCGTTTTTGCTAAACCGGAACAGAGTCCGGAATATTCCGGGTTTCTCACCGGACGCGTCAACGCGTCGGAGAGGAACTACGACGACGGCACCATTTGCGACGGCGCGGCGACCACGGCGAGGGAGGTGCGAGGGGAAAGGCACGGGGTGGTGCAGGAGCTCACCAGGAGCGCGTACGGAGGCTCGGCGGTGGCAGAGGTGGACGACGGCAGCGTGAATCGGACGGTGAAGCCGCGGAGTAGCTCCCGACGGCAGCGGCGAAGACCTCAATGGCGCGGCAAAACGAGGGCGTCTCCGGTCGATTCCGGCGGCGAGGAAGGATCAAGGGACACGGCAGAGCCGCTGGGGGGCTTGGATTCGTCCGGGAGGCACTCAGGCGACGGCGGCGACGGGCACGGCGCGCTCGCGCTTGACGGCCATGGCGGGCACGGGAAAGGGCAGCGAGGAGGGGAACGGGGAGGGAAACAAGTGGGGCTCGGTGGTGCGCGCTCTGCTTCTGCAGGGGCAAGGCAGAGGGGGCTCGGTCGGCATGGGGAGAGGAGCGGGGCGGCGAGTGGGTGCGGCTCGGCCACGGAGACCTGGTCGCTACAGAGAGGAAGGAGAGAGACGACCAAAATTACAAAGTGGTCCCTGGAACATTGATTTCCATCACGGACAGGTCCTCCATTATTTACGAACAGGTCCTTTTCTGTTCTAAATTTAAAACCAGCACAGTATTTGAATTATTTGAGGCATTTAAACTTATACAAAACTTATGAAATAATTTGGGTAGCCTCCCCTTGTCACTTAGTTGCTCCCCAAACATTGGGGTTTAAAGATAAATTGTTTTGTACCACTTTTGTTCATAGTGTCTCGTTGTGGCAATTTTGCTAATTTCCAAAATGTTGCTCCTCTAACATTTTGGAGCAAGTGCAACAACATTATTTGAACCCTTGGAACTTCCTTGACAAATATGAGATGTCGAAGTATTTTTGTTGTGCAACCTGGAGTGTCTCATTTTGTTGTGGAATTTTGGTTGAAGCAAGTTGGCCATTTTGTTTTCCAATGTTGCCCAACCAAGTTAGTGTGTTGTTTAGCAATTTCAACAAGGATGCTATGATGCAATGATGCATGTATGAAGCAAAAAGTGAAAATTTTATACAGGATTTTAGGTTTTCAACTCTGGGCTGTTACAGCCTTCGTCGCTAAGGCGAGTGATTTGATCTGTTGGCGATGTAGTTTTGCATTAGGGTCATCAGCTGGAGCCTTGATTGCCTCTAGGTATGCTGCAGCGGTAAAGAGGGCACCCGCGGCTGTTTTGGGTACTGTACTCCCTCCTCATCGTATGTCATAAAAGAGTTGCCTAGGTTACGGGTGAGTGCTGCCCTCTCATCTGGCGCGAGGTGTGACAGCCTTGATCTGGGTCTTGTGTCTGCTCACCCGGTGGAGCTCAGGGAGAGCTGTCTTCTTCGCGCACTTGACAAGCTAGCTTGCTTTTTACGTTCTTCGAGTGTTGCTCTGATCTGCTGCAGTCGAAGTGATTCCTGCCAGTTGAAGTACTGGAAGGTCAGCATCTCCTCCTGTGTTGCGTCTGCTGGCATCATTGTGCACTCCTTGATAACTTAATCTGCTTTTGCTGCCATCTCAGCAGTAATTGTGAGATTTGTGACTCCGTCCGGCATAGTAACCGTGCATGGGAACTCTGTAGGCCTGCGACTGGCCGCAACATCAGATGATTCTGCGGCGAAGGCAACGCAGACTTGCTGGGGTATCACCCGAGGGTATGTGTATGTGTTTTCGAGTCCTGTCATGGACTCGACGTCGTCATCAAGGCTCATGTCGGAGTCGATATGCCCATCGAGTGGTCCGTCTGGACGGATCTCGCTGTTGATGCCTTCATCGCCTATGCTCATCTCGGCGTCGGCGAAGTTGTTATGAATCTCGAAGTCGAGGTTGTTGTTGGTGCAGATATCGGAGTCGACGTTGTTGTCAATATGAGTTTCGGGCTCGTCGAAGTTGCTGAGGGAGATCCCGCAATCGAAACTATCCTCGAGTGGGAGATCAAGCTCGGGATCGTTTGTGCGGTATGCTGATTCGGCCTCCTCACCTTGGAGTTCTTCAATGAGCTCGTTGATCTCTCGAGTCGACATGGTTGTTGCAGACGAGCAAGCTTGGAGGATCGACGATGGTATGGACGCAGTTGATGGATCCGCAGTCGAAGGAGCCGCAACCAATGGAACTTCGAGTGCGGAAGTCGCGAGTTGGCGTGGATCTGTCAAGTCCTGCACACCAAGCTTGTTGATGAAAAAATTGAATGAACCAATAGTTAAACCCAAACCCGACTCGAGATCGGAGAAGGTCTCCTGGAATTCTGGCGAGTGTGGCTCGAAATCCATCAGAGGATCTGATATGCTTTTTGCAGGTGAAGCTGGCGTGCTGCCGTTTGTCGAGTGATTCGGCGAGTTGCCGTGTGCCGCCCGAGTCGACGAGTTCTGGTTTATTGATGCAGCCGTCGAGTTGCCGTTTGTAGATCCAATCGGCGAATCACCGTTTTTCGATGGAACCGAAGAAACCGTGAGTCCAGCACTATTCTTTCCCACAGACGACGCCAATTGACGAGGGGTTAACTCATCAAATCCCATGGTTAGTACCTATGGTTGAGATTATGGGGAGAGAACATGGTAGTACTGGTAGTTTCGTCGGCTGACAAGCAGAGGCAAAGATTTACCCAGGTTCAGGCCCCTCGGTGAAGGTAAAGACCCTACTTCCTGCTTGTCTGTTATTGATCGTGTGGGATTATACCTGAGCATTTTTCGGGCCGGGCCGGGCTCGGGCCGGGCCTAAAAAAGCCCGATGCAGAAAAGTCCAGGCCCGAGCCCGGCTCGGCCCGACAATCGGGCTACAGAAATCGGGCCCGAGCCCGGCCCGAGCCTGATAAAGCCCGACAGGCCCGACCCGATCCTTCCTGATTTGCTGTTTTTGCTAGGCCTGAGTCCGGCCCGACCTATGTATCGGGCCCGATTTCCAGGCCCGTGCCCGGCCCGATGTGCAAGCCCGGCCCGGCCCGACATTTTCGGGCCGGGTCCCATCGGGCCATCCGGGCCGGGCTGCCCATGCCCAGGTATATGTGGGATTATGCGGTTACAAGGAGGCTCCGGCGAGATGTCGATCTCGCTAGAGCTTTGGGGTTTGAGTATGGCCTTGTCAGGATCGACGGCCCTCCCAACTTTTATAAGAGGCTGGATCTCGGGAGTCCGTAACCGACCCTTTTTACATGTAAGGAAAGTATAAACCGACTATGCCTATGTCTAATCTTGGAGGGTACTCCATCTTGCTGGGCCTTTCGTAATGGGTTTCATGTAGGCTCTTGATAACTGGGGCTTAGTCGACACGTGCACCAGGTACCCTTACGGTAGGGTACCCGAGATGTATATCCTTGTCACTAACCCCGCGCCTTCGCCCTTTCTTTCTGTGCGTGGCATCTTCGGCGCTTTCTTGTAATTGGGTCGATGAACCCCGAACTTTTTCTAGGCGATCTCCTGTACGATGTAACGATGGTTGATGGTTAAGGAAGCAAGTTTGAGACGAACTCTTTTTCCTAACAGGGTACCTACGTGGACTGGAAGGTTTTAAATGATGCGACTTGCTGATCTAATATAGTGGTTGGAAATTTCAAAAAGAAAGTTCACTCCCGCGGATGGAGGAAAACCTAACCGCTGCCGCCGCTTAGAAGCCTAGCCGCCGCCACTTCTCCTCCTCCACCGTAGATCGGTTCCCCCTCCTCCGACCGGCCTTATTGGCGTCGGGAGGGGTGGGGAATCTGATCTATGAGTGGAGTTTTTAATAAAATTAGTGTTTGAATCTAGGGTTTTGGTTGTCGTCGTCTTCATCAATGGAGATGACATCTTCTACAATAAGCAATTTTCCGGCCTTCGTTTGACGGCGAGATCTCCTTCCCGACGTCAATGGTGGTTTTGGAAGATTAAGTTTGTCTAGGTATGGTTCTTCAGATCTTGCTTCGCCAGATCAATCTTGGATTGTTTTTCATGGTTGCCGCGAGGAGGATTGTCCTCGCAATATCTGTCCCGGCTACTACGTCCTCGGCAATGGTGATTCGTTCTCTCGGCTCCCAATGACGTCAACAAAGTTGTTCGGTTGTTTGTCCCTAGAATATCAATGTTGGTGCTCTTGCCGATATTGATTGATTAATTTAATGGCTGTGTGCGTGCACAAATCTTTGGCATTGCGGCTCAAAATTAAAAGTATGGGAGATCCTTCGTTGGTATTCACAGGTCTGTGGTTTGGTGTATTTTTCGTTGTTCTACGGCTGCCTTTAGAAAAGTACAAGATTGTGTCACGAAAGAAGAAATGGATTGAAGATCTCAAAGATTTGCTTATCTCTTTTAATATTGTTTTTGTAATCGATGTAATCATGTACTATTTGCTGGTTTAATATATATGGTATTTGATAAAAAAGAAAGTTCACTCCCGCTAAACAAGCACTTTGTTTCGAGGACACGGTCCATGCACCGGACAGCCCGCTCAAGGCCCATTATTTTCACTTTTCATGATATGAATAAAAGATAATAAATATTTTTAGATGGAGTACTAAGTAATGTAACGGGTGTACAACCTAAGAAAAGGGAAGCATCCCGTGTTTTTTTAGACATAAAACATTTTTGTCATGTGTTTCCTTCCTAACAAAACATTTTAGTCTTGGATCATGTGGCATACATGATTAGCAAATAAAACCTGATAAACATTTTAGTCTTGTGACATTTAAGTGCCAAAATCCACTCCCCGACTTCACGCTTGATGCCAAATGTGACAGCCCCATCGTGACGATGTAATTTGAGTCATAAACAATCTATTAGGGATCTTAGCGCGGCAATGCCACGCGTGTTTGGTTAAATTTAAATTTGAAAACGGTGATATTTAGTAGGTGTGAAGATTTGGAATTGTTTGAAATGGAAAGAAATTTTGATGGTTAAAAATTGTTTGTACTTTGAAATGTTGTAGTTGATGTGAATATCATGTTTAAATCAGAAGAGTTTTGTATAAAATTAATAAACTTTCCTTAATTGTTGTTGTGGTAAAAAAATTATGAAATTAAAACTAAAAAAGTGAGGAGCTCTATATTTTTATGTTATTGTAAGATTGTAACAATTTTTTTAAAAGTTGAGAAATATAATTTTGGAAATACGTACGTAAAAAATAGTGGTGTTCTAAATTTGTGTAAGTTTGGACCACTTCTTACGGTCATTTCGATGTATTTAGGTATCTTTTAAAATATTTAGTAATTTAAATTATTTATGTGTGCTTGTATTTATTTATTTTTGATTTTGAGGGATCTATTATTTATGTGAGATAATATGTGAGGTATTTATATTTTAGACTATCTTTTTTGTTGTTGTTTTTTTGTAACAAATTAAAGTTGAATTATTTATATGTGCTTATATTTATTTGTTTTCGGTTCTGAGGCATCCATTATTTATGTGAGATAATATGTGAGGTATTTATATTTTAGAGCATTTCTTTTTTGTTGTTGTTTTTTTGTAGCAAGTTAAATTTTAGAATGTTTTTTTGTGTGGTAAGCTTGATAGTTTGCAAATTTTTAAATTTAGAATTTTTTATATACTGTTTATATTATTTTGCATTGGAGTTTTGAATATATGATTTTTTTTGAATTTTAGTACTTTTATAATTATTATTTTGAATTATAGATTGAAATTTATAAGGTTTGCTATTTTCCTATAATTGTTGATATATTGTTTCTATTATATTTTTGATTCTGAGGCATCTATTATTTATGTGAGATAATATGTGAGGTATTTATATTTTAGAGCATCTCCTTTTTTTGTTGTTTTTTTGTAGCAAATTAAATTTTAGAATGGGTTTTTGTGTCGTAAGCTTGATAATTTGCAAATTTTTAAAATTAGAATTTTTTATATGCTGTTTATATTATTTTGCATTGGAGTTTTGAATATATTTTTTTTTGAATTTTAGTACTTTTATAATTATTATTTTGAATTATGGATTGAAATTTATAAGTTTTGCTATTTTTCCTATAATTGTTGATATATTGAAGTGTAGTTTGAAAGGTGAGCATTTTTTTTTGAATTTTAATATTTTTTGTAATTGTTGTTTTAAAGATATGCATTCTTTGAATTTTAGTATTTTTTTGTAATTGTTATTTGAATTGTGGACTGAAATGTATAAATTAAATTTAAAATTTTGAGCCTGTGAAAATTTTGTAGTAAGTGGGGCCCACTTGATAGGATTTTAACATTTTTTGGATTTTTTTCCTTCAAAAAAAATTCCAGCCTGGGCCCACGCTGATGTCGTAATGATGTCAGCAGTGCCCTGGGCTACGCGGCCACTGCCACGGCGGCGTCGGCGCTGCCGTCGAACTACGGCGAGCCAGCACGCGTGCGGGGTTGCGCCCGACGCGCCTCGACGCGGCGAGCCCGTAGGTGGCGGCGCCGCCCCCTTTGGGTCGCCGTAGCGCCGCCGGCGGGCCGCGGACGCGGCGGAGATGGCTGAGCGCGGCGGCGTCGATTCCGACGCCTCCGCGGTGTCCCGGCAAGCGGCGCTCGAGGAGGAGAGAGAGGCGGCGACGGCGCATCTCGTGGTGGGCCTCGATTTGGACGGGGAGGGGTGTAGCGGCGGCGGCGATTTCCGCGTCGCGGGAGAAGAAGAAGGGTGGGTGGAGCTGCGATGATGTTTTTGCACGGAGGCCCTCAAAGTTTTTCGAATTTGCGGGCGGTTTTTTGCAAAAGGGGCGCTGCAGCGTGAGTGTCGTCGTCCCATTGGTAGAAATTGCCTAGTTACAGTGTTACTGTAGTTGCGCGAATTTTGACGTGATCTCGGCCGCTGGACGCGTCGATCGGACGGCTGTCGTCATTCGGCGACGTGGACACTCGATTTGAAGGTGAATCGCACGTACTTTTATATATTAAGGCATTGTATTCTAGAAAAACAATGTAAACTCACACGCTTTCGTCAAAACATAGTTTATCAACCGTTGATTAGTCTTTGTTTAATTGATCCTAGACATGGAAAGTTGACACGTGTTCAAGATCAATTGCTCATTTTATAGAAGGGAACGCGACAAAAAAAAATACTCATGCACATTTGGAGAGGGCATTTATAAGTTTTCGAACGTTGGAGAACAACGACAAACAAAAACGCGTAGGTTAGCTGTCACAGTGAATAATATGTGGGCATATTTGTAAAACACCCTCCCCAAAACTCAAATCACGTTCCTGTTTCAAGGTCAAATTGTACTCTCTCATTGGTCAAATAAGAAATCTACATGATCTTAACTATATTGATGGCACAGCGCACACCGTTAGACTCGCCTATGCATCACTCTTGGTGTAATCCGGAATAAGATAGCCGTGAACAAAGATAATCTATTTTATTTCAACATTTTAAAACACGCTCGGATTTTCAATGTAAAAATCGGAGTTCTCCAATGTGAAATTTAAACAGCACAAAACAGTAAAAGAGACAAAAGAGAACGCTTTCACACATGACCCACACATTTGACACCTCCGAGTCTACCACCAACAGTCACAGGTGGTCCACGCGCCCCAATCACGCTCACACTAGCCGCACTCCAACCCGAACCGAACCAGACGTCGCCGACCGGCGAAAGTCTCGTCACCAAACGCCACAACAAGAACCCGACCCAGCCCCAAACCCAAACCCGCATCCACCTCGCTCCTCTCCTCCCCAGTGTGCGGTGGTCTATCGACTGACTGCTGCCTGGTTCGCTCTATCGCGACTGGCGACGCGCAGCCAAACCACAAAGCTACAAAACCTCCCTCCATCCCTCCCACCACCGCCTCCTCCGCCGTCCGCCCTCGCCGCCGCCCGCCGTCCCCCTCCAGGTGCCGCGCCGCCGCCGAAGCAGGAAAGGCAGGGTTGGTTCCGGCGCCGGGCGCCGGGGTATGAGCAGCAGCCGCCCTCCTGCAGGATCTAGGGTTCCGACAGATGGCGGGCGCTAGAAGCTCCAGCGACCTCCTCTCGGTACCTCCCCCTTCCATCTACCGCGCGCTGCGTGTCTCGCGTCGTGAATTTCTGCAGTAGCGCGTGTCCTGGGCGAGCTAGGGTTTTGGGTGGGTGCCGCTTGAAATGGCCTCGCGTTTGGTTGGTTGCTTTTTGACGGCCTGGTTTCGAGTTTGCGGACAACGTTCGGAGATTATTAGGGTTTGGGTTTAGCATCTGGTGGTAGTCCGTGGGTGTCGGGTTGCTATGTCAGGAATTCAGGTGATACGGTTTTAGGCTAGCTGATAGAGGGCGCTTTGGTGCCGCGACATATGTCATGTAGGATTTCTGTCTAAAACATTCCATTCCATGTGGTTTTTGTTTCGGAGCTTAAGTGGCTGATGCCCACGAGGTTATCATGGTTAACTATAGTAAACTGCAATTTTCCGGGAATTGTATGTTATCATGCCAGCCTCATAGGCATCCAAGCTGCTGTCGTCTCCTATAATTCCTATTAAGAAAATTATTTATCCCTGTAAATTTTGGTAAACCAATCGAACAAACGACGATTTGTGTGGTTATGCTTATGTATGAACTACGGCATGTGTAAACTGTAAAACGGGATACTCCACCAAATGCTTAGCTTGCTCCGAAGTTTCCTTCTCAGATTTTGCTTATCCACGTTGACATCCCGTTGAAACTTCCATGTCCTATATTTTAACTTTGTCCATGTTGCAGGCAAACACCCATGGATTATGATGATACTGATTTCCAGAACCAAAATTTTCGACTAGCTGGTGAAGACAACAGTAAATCCCCATCAGGTTTGCGGCCATTTGCACTGCCCAAACTTGATATCGACGACCAACTACAGGGCCATCTCAGGTTTGATAATCTGACGGATTCCGAGGGGTTTTTCAGTGTGGGAGGGCACGATAATAGTTGGATTGACGTGCTTTCCACTGGAAGTAGTGCTGTTGATTTTAGTTCTAGCGCGGCTGAATCGTGCTCCATATCTAGGACTAATTATGTCTGGTCAGAGGCAACATCCACTGAGTGTGTGGAAATGTTACTAAAGTCAGTCGGAGAAAACGAGATGACGGGTAACATGGATGGTAAAGCACATCTGCAGCTAAGTGGTATGGATAGTCAAATTGATCCATCCAAGATGCAACCTAAATCTAGTAGCTCTCCATCAGATAGCATTGCAGTGCCAACTGTAAATGACCAGTCTCAGGGTGCTTGTTCAGAAGATCCTTTGAAATATCAACCTCAGTTTGAAGATATTGCACCTGCCTCAATGGATGAGAAAGCTGAACATGCTACAGGTTCAACTTTATCAGGTAGGACGTCAAACTATATGTTGGAGTCTATTCCTGAGAAGCACATTGTGAGTGAGAACTTGTCTTCTGCTTCCAAAAGCGTACAAAAAAGCTGTCCAGCTGTTGGCAATTATTTTGAGATGGTTCATGATGGTGGTTCTTTGGACAATCTCAATGTACACTCAGCTGAAGTAGAGTCCAGGACGTTGAACAGCGAACCCTTTTCCGAGTTAGCTCCAATTCAGAACATATACTCTACTGGTTCATATCGCTTTCAGCAAGACAATCATATGCATGCGAATAAACTTGATGGAGGAGTGCATGAATTGCAAAAATTGACAGAAAGTTCCGATGGATTATTGGAGACCATCACAAAGCCAGTTAAGATGCTGCAAAGGAGTAATGACGCTGGCAAGAGTGTTAGTACCTCGCTTCAACCATCTTTTTCACAAGTGGAGCATGCAGCAGAAGGCCTTAAAAGTTCAGTTGACACGAGCAGCAAGCTTGCCATTGAAAAGTTTGGTATTGGCGAAGAACTGAGTTCTGCTAAATCTACTCAGTACCATCCAGATTTGAAAAATTCTAATCCTTATCCGGTTACTCCCATGTCAACCAAAAGTAGTGAGTTAATCCAGTCTCCTAAAGGAGAACAGCTTGCTCATGTTACTGGAGTTCCGAAGTAACAAAAAGTGATGGGGTGGATGATACAGATATTGATGTCTCGAAGCATGGAGTGCTGGAGCAGCATCAAGAACCTGCCAATCTAGAAAATGCTGTTACAGATGATAAAAATATCAACACTGGTGACAACTCAAAATTTGGAGTGCTGGAGCAGCTTCAAGATTCTACTGATAACATAAAAAGTGTTGTTACGGAAGAGAATACAATTACGGAGGAAATCTCAGCTATTTCAGGCAAGTCTGAATGCTCGGTAGAAGCTAGCGATGATGAAAATTATAGAGGTCTTACTGGAACATCAAAAGATGAGTTTGACTCATCGGGCAACGCTGTACCTGACAATTCTTCAGCTCGTTTACTTCATAAAAAGGATCCGGACATATCATCGGTAAATTACAAGGGGCCAGTGAAGGAAGATGATATGCCCGCTTTAAAAGATGAGTCTGGAAACCAGCATTTGGTATCACCTAATTCTGGGTCTCAAGAGAAAAAGATAGCACCATTGAACATTTTAAGCAGCAATATCGTTTCCACCACTGTTTCTGATGCATCCAATGCAACAATAGATAAACCTGACTGTTCAGGAGGTGTTCCATCCGATGGTTCTCCTGCTGGTATACTTGATGGAAATGATTTGACGGTCTCCTCAATAAATCCCGCGGAGTCATTTAAGGAAGGTGCTAATTCTTCAGAAGTTGGAGGCCATGATGTAACATCTGTTCCTGCGTCATGGGGGAAGAAGCCAGCAATGTCAGGGAACTCAAACATCAATGCTGTTCGGAGCAGTCACACTGACCCTGTTGCAAAAAAGATGCAACACAAAGAGCAGGCTTCTTTGGGTAGTTTGACCATGAGTCATGCTCCTGATAAATCAGGTGACTAAGTTTTGTTTCCTCCCATAATTTCATCCTAGTTGAGTGTCTATTAGCAATGTGTGTTACAGGTTTTCTCTTAAAACTGACAATGTTGGTATTCGTTCAGGTGATCATCCAGATGCTCTTAATCAGATATGTCAGACTGACAAACCTTCAGTACACTCGGAACACCAAGAAATTTCTCATCCACAAAATTGCCAAATTGGTGGACCTTCCGTACAATCTGAACATCTCGGAAATTTGGCCACACCACCCTCCTCGAGTGTCTCATCTGACAGGGCTGCACAAACAATCATAGAAACTCCTTTAAATGAGAAGGATGATCTGAATGTGCATATAAAAGGTTAGTTTGTGCTACCCGAATACTGCAATAGCGATGCAGTTTTCCTCCATGAGGAATGCGTGACTGCATCTTTTAGAAGAAACAATCTTTCTACAAAGCAAATATTTCTGGCAGCTTTTACACTTAGCTCTTCAGTTGATTAGTAAACCCTTTTTTTCCCTTACATACATTTGACATGCTAACGCAGACAGCCAAACTCTGCAAATTCAGCTTCTTGCTCCAAACAAGTTCCAGATCTATAATATATTTCTAGAAGATATAGAACTTTGAAGTGTTCTTTAAATTCAAGCCTTGCACTCAGTTTTGGCGCTTTACAAATTTAAGCCTCACTATAGGTGATTCTGTCCACTCAATTGTTTTCATCCTGTTACGAGAAGTATGCATGTTAAGTTGTTAACCGTGCTAGCACATGTAGCCCAAGCAGACCTGAAGTGACATATTCTTTTGGCTACAGATATCGATGGAGCTGTAATGATGCTACATGTGGTTCCCCTACAGTGATTAGTTGCACTGAACCCTGTCTCCAGGAAGGTGGACAGGAGGGTAGTGCTGTGCTTTGTCACACCCGAATTGAACAATCCAATGATAAAAAAGACCCTGCAGCCTCAGCTGATGCCTCCCAGAGCTCAAAAGAATATTCTGCCAAAAATATAGAGCCTACTCTTAGTTCTGAGGAGGCAAATACAGCAGGAGATGATAGAAGTTTCTCGTTTGAGGTTGGAGATCCACCAAAAGTATCCGAGAAAGCTCATTGTCCTGCTTGGAGCCCTTTTCCCAGATCTAAAGCTGCTCAAAGTACCAAGGTCTCTCTCTCTCTCTCTGAACGAGTTTGAAGCTTAAATACCACATATTAGACTTACACGTGAGCTAACTGAGATGTTGGCATGGTTTATTATATCGTAATTTGTTTGCTATGTCCTAATTTTAGGCCACCACAGAAAACTCTAAATCTGGAGGTCCTGGAAATGCACCAAGGCACAAAAGTGAAGAGAGTAAGAAAACTTCTGTGCTGGAGAGTGGCAAAGAACAACAATCGGGGACCAAAGTGGTTCAAAGTGTTGGGGTGCTCTCTGTTAGCTCACATACCGGTGATAGTACTAAAACTACAAGTGCAATACTAGAGCAGCCACAACAGCATTCAACGCCTGCGAGCAGTGGTAGGCAAACCTTCTATATTTCAAACAGTCCAGATATCTATATTACCTGTCTTGAATACATCAGCTTCTTGCAGCTGTAGCGCGTCAACCTTTCACAGATTTACAACATGTGCAGCTACGTGCTCAGATATTTGTTTATGGAGCTCTTATGTGAGTTCAAACTCTCTTACACTTACATTGTTTACTTATTTAGCTATAAATGTACCAATTATGGAACTTAATTTCTTTTACCAGTCAAGGAATACCACCAGCAGAGGCCTATATGGTGTCAGCTTTTGGAGAATCTGGTGTGTGTTGTTTCATTGTTGAAAGTGTTCTATTTTTCCTTTTTTGCGAGATTTTCCCCTTGTTTGCCTTATTTTCTATTTTTTGGCGTTAACAAACAGTAGGTGGTGGAAAGTGTGCATGGGAGGCAGTTTGGCGAGTTGCTGTTGAGAGATTTCAGAGTCAGAAATCACCTTTAGCTGGCCTGGAAACTCCTACAAGCTCACATATAGGTAAATATGCGATATGATGATTGCGCTATGATATAAGTACACACTTCTTAATTCCTGAGTAAATGAATTTGCAGGCAGTCGCGTGGCTGAAAAAGCCATTAAGGGCACAGCGGGCAAAACTGCACCAGATACCAGAAAAGTTGGCAAAGCTGTATTGCCGGCATTTACTGCTGTACCGCTGCACTCACCAACCTTCAGTATGTCACCTCTTGGTAGTTCTACACTGAACCTGCAACGAAGTTCCCATCTGGATTTTAGCCAGGCTGTATCACCAGTATTCACATATAACTCACAGACGAGGCAGCCTACTTCTGCTGTTGCATCCTGGTTTCCTCAGAGTTCTGGTCCACGTGCTGCACCTTGGCTGGCTCCACCACAAAACTTAATATTTGATTCATCGATGCAACCGACTGTGCCTTCAGGTGAATCTACAAAGGGATCTTGTAAAAATATATCCATTTCACAAGCTACGCCTGGTCTATTTCTTTCGAGTCCAGCATCTTCTGCTGTTGCTTCTCCATTAGCAGTTGTACATGAGGAGAAACAGAAGACAACGGCTTCTACTTCTAAGCGTAATAGAGTTGGGGCTGCATCACAAAAGCCAAGAAAAAGAAAGAAAGCTTCAGCAAGTCCAGAACAGCAAGTTGACATTGCTTCCTCTCAATTTAAAACAGACCTTGCATCTGTTACTGCTGCCACTAAGCACGTACCAGGCTTCACCTTATCTTCTCCTTCTCCAAGTAATGTTCTGGGCAGCGGGCTTGTTCCTAACACAAGTTTGATCACCTCTGTGCCTAACTACCTGGGTGGTAAGAGTGGTGACCATAGAATAACCTTATCAGAACAGATCAGTGGTGCAGTAGAGCAATCTATGGGCCAAGACAAATGTGCAAGTATGTACTCGATGGAGGCACTGAAGCTCAGTCAAGGTGTATGGAGCCACTTATCCACAATCTCAAAGGGAAAATTACGTGCAGATGTAGAACAAAAGCTTACTTCAGCTGCTGCTGCTGCTTCTGCGGCAGTTTCTGTTGCGAAGGTTGCTGCAGAAGCTGCTAAGATGGCGACGACAGCTGCATTGCAGGCAAAAATGATGGCAGAAGAAGCCCTTGGCTCTTCAATACCTGCTAATCCCTTGCAGAAGCGGGACACTGCTGAAGTTGATGTCAATAATAACCCAGCCAGTGTGTCAAGTTTAACACCCAAATCATATTGGAAAACAAAAGACAGCACTCATGCCCCAGGCTCCACCATGTCAGTGGCACGAGAGGTTGCTAGAAAGAGGGTTGAAGAGGCATCTGCGGCTGCAAAACGTGCAGAAAACTTAGATACCATACTTAAAACTGCGGAGCTTGCAGCAGAGGCTGTGTTCAAAGCAGGAAGCATCATTGGAATGGGTGAGCCTCTGCCTTTTACTCTGAGCGAACTGTTGGAAGCTGGTCCTGATGGCTACTGGAAATCTGATAGAGTGAATAATAAAAAGGCTGAAAACACCGTTCACAATGTGGTAATAGAAGAATTGGAGGTACCTGTTGATATTAATAAATCTGGCAGAAAGCGTGGTAGCAAATCTAAATATGACCAAGCAATACAGAGATTGGAGCCATCTTCCAGTGTCAAAGAATTGCAGTCAGATGGGATGCACTCAGGTAAAGCTACAAGTACCTTTTGTGATGATGTGATCGATGTTCACTCCCAGCTGATTTTGTTTTTTTGTTTGGCTTGTGTAGGAAATCGGGTTGAAGATAATCCCTCTGCTGCTCCATTCAATGGCATCACAACTGATACAGCACCAAGCATAATCTGGAATGGTATTGGAAAAGGATCACTTGTCGAGGTTAGTTGATTCTTTTTGCCTGGATTTGCTTCCCCCTTTCTACATGAATTTCAATACACAACTTCAACTGTTTACTTTTAGTGACATATGGGTAGATAACCATAATAAGGTATTATGAATTACTCGTTTATGGCACGTTTATTGGTATTTTTCATGAGACCAATCTCTACAATATTGTGTATATATCAGCAGCTAAAGTTTAAGTTTGGCAAGTTTAATTACACACATCAAAATGGCTGTAATGGGACATTAGTATGTTTTTTTGTCTATCTGCCACAAGATGACAACCTGATCTGCCCCAAGATGAGAACCCTGTGTAATATTACTACATATT
Source organism: Poa pratensis (assembly GCA_947311845.1). Classification (NCBI taxonomy): domain Eukaryota; kingdom Viridiplantae; phylum Streptophyta; class Magnoliopsida; order Poales; family Poaceae; genus Poa; species Poa pratensis. Next base: position 17,036,793 of record CAMZMU010000059.1, on the reverse strand, counting down.
TTTCAGGTTTTAGCTGATAAGGGCGGGTCTGGAGCGGCTTGGTTTTCTGCCAAGGTCCTTGATATAAACGAAGATAGTGCATTCATCAGCTATGAGACCCTCGGTGAAGGTTAGTACATATTTCTTTACTTCATATGATGCATTCCTTCCACTCTTTTGTGGCTACACTGACGTAAGTGTTGGGATTTATGCTAATCAGGCTCTGTGATTAACTTATCTTTTTTAGGAACTGGTCTTTGCAAAGAATGGGTGTCGCTTAAGCAGGAGGGGGAGAAGGCACCCCAAATACGTCTTGCCCATCCTGCTACTATATCTAAATTGAAAGGTACTAGAAAGCGCCGTAGGGACACAGCAGGAAATTATTCTTGGGCTATTGGTGATCACGTGGATGCATGGATCACAAATAGGTATGCCATTCACTGTTCTTAACTTTGCTGTTTCCATGGGAAATGACAGAAAGATAGCTGCGGATAGGGCAATATGTTGTAGATTTACATATCCACTTGTGGTCTTTATGCTCAATGTTGTGGTGGGTATGCGTCTTTCAGTATTTTTGTTTGGAAGACTATGTGCTGAATCAGTATGTCATAAATACAAGTAAAACTGAGCATTAGAGCAATTCTACAACTGTCTTATTTCCTGTTACAGTATCATTCACATGGTTTCTTGACTTCTGGTAGTAGGTTGAGTGTGGTAGTAGTGTTCTTTTTTGGTTGATCTGAAGCTTGTTTTCTCTCCACAGTTGGCGAGAGGGTATTATTTCTCAGAACTGTGAATCTGGTGAAACAAAGTTTGTTGTGCAGTTTCCAGGTAACATTAGCAGCTATATCTATCTCTATGCTCCTTTTATGGTATTCTTATTTTAACCTGTTTATATAGAAATGTTACAGGTGAATTTTGTTGTTGAGTATATGTTTCAAGTTAGTAATTCAATCTGAAAGTTTATATATGATACTGAATGCTTCCTGTTAACCAAGTGACACTGACAAAGTATTGAGCATACTGCCACACATTTCAACTGAAATCAACATCGTTAAAGTTTGATGGACATAATTTGGTTCCTGCTCTTGATTTTTTGCTTAGGTTTCCAGTTTGACCTGTGAAATTTCATTTGTGTAATGACAAACGTTCTTCAATAGGTGATTCTTTAACCCTGTCTTGTCTTTTGCACTAGGTGGTTCTGTAATCGTTGATGCTTGGACTCTTCGTCCATCACTTGTTTGGAAGGATGGTGAATGGACAGAGTGGTCCCGTGCACGAGAGAAGAACGACAAATCTAATAAGGTCCCTTCTATCTATATCTCTTATAAAGTAAAACTCCACTAACATGTATTACTGATTGTCTATCTCTACATGCAAGCTATCCGCATCAACCATTCTTTTAGCCAATCAATTGTCCATGTCATCTCCACTAATATTTATTAATCTCTACATGCAAACTACGCACCATCCATTCTTCAACCATCTAATTGTTCACATTAATGATTTATAATACACACTCATTTCATGTCTATTAAATTTAGCATCTTACTATGACCAATTGAATTTTGCATATTCCTTTAGAACATAATGTATCATACCTCTTATGCCCTTCCTAAAGAGACCCCCCATGCAACACGCGGGGTATCCTTCTAGTCTTCTAGATTTGTTACTCCCTCCGTTGCAAATCTAAGGTGTATTTTAAACTACCCAAATTAGAGTTGACGAAGAATTAATCCACTAATACTTATGTTGATTTGCACAAAATTATACTATTGGAATCGTCTTCAAAAGCACTTATGATTATGATCTTGTAAGACTAACAAAATGTTGTAAAAAAAATGTACAGTCAAAGCTCATATTTGTACAGTTCAAATGCACTGTACAGTTTCTATCGAATGTGCTAGATATTACTTTTGCAGTCGCGTTGAATAACAATAATTTTGTCGACAGGGTGATTCTCCTTATGAGAAACGCCAACGGATAGCAGTGAGTGATCCTGTGCCTATTGTTGGAGAAGCACATGCCCCTTCTAAAGACAAGATGCCTATCGTTGGAGAAGCACATGGCCCTTCTAAAGACAAGATCACTAACACTGTAACAAAACTAAGGGAGCCGAAGCCACTGGCTTTATCTGATAGGGACATGATTTTCAACTTTGGAAAAACTGCAGTTGAGAATAAAACTACCAGACGGCCTGGATTACAAAAAGAAGGATCAAAGGTCTTCGGTGTCCCAAAACCTGGAAAGATGAAGAAGTTTATGGATGTAAGCAAACATTATGTTGCAGATCAAGCTGATCAGATTTCTGAGGGTGGCGCATCGACAAGATATGCAAAACAATTGGTGCCACAGGTGCGAAGACCACGGGAAAGTACTCCAAAACTCGAGCAGAGGGCAAAGAGGGTAGGTGACATGCGATCCAGAGGGCTTAAATCTGTGAAGTCGCAGAATGTTTCAACTAACAATCTTCCTGGCAAGGATCCTTTATCCATTCCTGTCCCAGGCTCTAGTGCTCTTGAAAGCAGTTTTGGTTTTGCGGGTAATGCGACAAGCTCTTCCAACCCCGTGAAACCTGCTGTAGAAAAGAATAATTCTGCTCATAGCACTGACCTTATAACTGAAGATGCTTCTGTTGCGGAATCACGTGTACATGCTACACCAAGTGTTCCTACTACCAAGAAGAAGCCAATCACTACGGATCGAGCTAAAAGGAAGTATGTTCCTTCAATGGATAATAACTTGAACAGGAGGGTGCTGAAAACGTCTGAAATATCAGGCCCGACTATCTCCGACTCTGCTGAACCCCGACGGTCGAACCGCCGAATTCAACCAACCTCACGGGTAACTACAAGAACTATACATTCTGCTACTGAATATTGACACTACTTTATTGCGGTGACTGTATGGACCGTTGGGCATAATTTGACAACTTTCAGTTTCATTGTTTTGGTTTCAATATTGGTGTGCTACAACTTATTTTATGAAGCTTGATGTATATGTGCTAACTTGGTTTCGCTGTTTACTGTAACGCAGTTGCTGGAGGGCATGCAGAGTTCTCTTATTCTCTCCAAAGTTGCTGGCGAAAAAGTCCCTAGGACAAATTTCAGGAGTGCTACTTCTAGCTCAAGAGGTAACTCTTCTATTCTTGATGTTTTGGGAATTAAATTTATTGATCTCTGATTCCATGATGGTCAATCTGTTTTGAAAACTGTGGAAACAGGGAGAACTCATGGCTAATTAAAGGCGTCAAGGCACTGTTTTGGTGAGACAACTCCGGTGTCTTTGTACATAATCGGTGGCTTGCCGAGTATGGAAGCAAAATGATAGGATTGGAATGGATGCTTTTGGAGTGCTGGTGTGTTCTGATGTACTATAAGCTAGCTTAAATTAGTGGATTTTTCTCTATTTATTGTACTTGACAGTATCATTGTGTTATAGGATTAGCCATTAATCGCCTCAAGCTCCTATCACTGTATTGATACAGTGCGAAGGAGAACTGGTCTGGTTTAAACTCATCAACAGTCGTGCGCCATGTATGCATGCGAGGGTGGTATTTTACCTTCTCTTTAGTGCCAGCCCCATGTTAGAATGATCGACTGGTTTACTTCTAATGTACAAGTGTTTGCTTTGACCTTGATGTGTGATTGGCGACTATGCTCGTTCTGTGCATGTGCCTGCATTATGTGTGTACTGGCGCATTGTCGCGGCTGTTACATCATCATTGACTCATCGTATACAGATGTGTTTGCATGATTACCATCTCTCTTGGCGCATTGTCGCGGCTCAGGTATGTCCAGAAGATTTCACTTTGCTTGGTTTGAGCTGATGCAGCCACAGGCAACTCAACGAGAGTGATATCTAAAGCAATGCAGCGTGAATGGACAAAATGTCTGCGATCCTTACCAAGTGCCATTCGTTGGCAAGCAATGAACCGTGAAGCAACAAAAACAAAGTTTTTTTTCATGGTAATACATGTGTCATTTGTAGATAAGGATCAAGTTACAAGGTACATGCACACCGGTCATAGACATAAACCTATGAAAAAGCCAGTGCCTATCCCTCTCATTCGACACCACCGAAGTGACCATTAAAAGGACGGAAGGAAGATCACCTATTCACCCGAGCTCGACATGCCTCCATCACTGATATGTAGCTTTATAGATCAACTTGTCTGCCTAGAAGCAAAACCATTATCGTTGAAAGAATCAGACCGGGTCAATTTGTCCCTGGACACGTCATCGAACTTCAGAACTGACACCCCACACGACTACAAAGTCGAAGAAAGAAAACAGACTGTCAGCCTCCAACCACAAACCCACCACATGATACACCATCTTCTAGCTATTATATGCGCAAACAACCGTCTACACGTACTACTGGACGACATATCTCCCTGCTCCGCCATGACGTGGGATGGTTGACAGTCATATAGTAGTATCAACTGCTCGATGGTGCTAGTGCTAGCCTAAAGTAGATTATATCAAGTTGCTCTCTACTACCAGCTGTCAAACACAATTTCCTCAGTACTCCTATATAGATGCGGCGTTGACTTTCTAAATGTGTCGCTTGTCTGAATTGTCTGCCTAGATACATCTCAGCTAGCATTACACATATCTTAACCATTGATCATCAGCGAGCTAGTTCGAAAGATGACTGAGGCGTTTGATGAAACCAAGGTGGAGTTCGTCGGCCTTGAAGAGAGCGTGCAGGCCATGGCCGCGACCATCCATGACTCATGCGAGGTGCCCGAAAGGTACATCAGGCCGGAGATCGAGGCCGACCCCCTCACCGCAGACGCTGAGGGCTATACTCTGCCGACGATCGACATGTCGAGGTTGCTCAACCCCGAGTTCTCCGAGGAGGAGTCGGCCAAGCTCGGATCCGCCTGTGAGCAATGGGGATTCTTCCAGGTCTGTGTTTATATCATGCCACAATCCAAATCATCAGGCAGCAGAAAACTCGTAAGAATCAGGCAAGTTTTTTACCTGCAGCTTGTGAACCATGGAGTGGACGGAGAGCTGTCGCGGCGGATCAAGGCTGACGTCGCGGAGTTCTTCGGCCTTCCTCTGGAGGAGAAGTCCGCCGTGGCGATACCGCCCAACGGCATGCAAGGCTTCGGCCACCACTTCGTCTTCTCCAAGGAGCAGAAGCTGGACTGGGTTGACCTGCTGTTCCTCGCCACGAGGCCCGTCGAGGAGCGGAGCCTGGAGTTCTGGCCTACGAAGCCCCCCACCTTCAGGTGGAATGATTTTCTTCATCTAGCTTGATTTGTTTCTATGATTATGATGCAATAGACTCTTTGAAGGAGGTCAAACATTTACTTCATTTTGATCCCTGCTGTTTGCTCATCCTAGGGACACGCTTGACAAGTACACAACGGAGCTAGCAAATGTAGCTGAGCAACTGTTCAGGTTCATGGCAGAGGACCTGGGAGTTGACCATGATGCGCTCCTTGACACATTCGAGGGGCTGCCCCAGTGCGTAAGGATCAACTACTACCCTCCCTGCCGCCAAGCCGACAAGGTGCTAGGCCTCTCGCCGCACACGGACGGTGTCGGCATGACATTGCTTCTCCATGTAAATGATGTGCAAGGACCGCAGATCAGGAAGGACGGGGAATGGTTCTCCGTGCAGGCACTTCCTGGAGCTCTCGTCGTCAACATCGGCGACGTTCTCGAGGTGTGTGCCTAGTTAGTATCTGATCCATTCTCGAGGAATTTGGCTAAGCTGCAAGAAACTGCAAACACTATTTACTGATAAAAAGAGCACCTGGAAGAGTAAACACATAAAAGGAGAAAGGAAAGGAACTAGACTGGGGTAGGACCAGAATTTCTTATAAACAAGATGATGCAATCTAAATGAACCAGTTCACTATTCTAAGTCTGCTTTTTTTTTCGAGCAGTATTCTAAGTCTGTTTGAGTAATTGTTATTGACTTCCAACAGATACTCACCAATGGCAAGTACAAGAGCATCGAGCACCGGGCGGTGATAAACCCTGAAAAGGAAAGGATCACGATTGCGGCATTCCACAGCGTGCACCTTCCATGCACAATTGGCCCGCTCCAGGGGCTAGGCAACGCACGCTACAAGACGATAGATGGTGTTGAGTTCACCAAGGGATACTTCGCTGCAAAGCTGGAAGGCAGGAGGTACCTGGAGAGCTTGAAGCTATGATCCGAATAGTGAGTGTTATGATTATTTCCCTTGAACTTTTCTGTTCGTAGGTTGCTGATAGTGTTGTGCTTTCCTTCGTCTCATATATGTTGCTTTCAGACGAATGTTATGCCTTATGTGCAACCCTCCCATAACATGATTCTTTGAACACGCCCTCGAAACCAAATTATTTTGTGAACATTATGTTCTACAGTACATACTGCCTGTGGATAAGCATCATTTTATGAATACTTTTTTTATTGCCAACCCCCAAAAGTATTTATGTTCCATCGACACGGAGGTGGTATGTAAACCGCCTGTCATTTGAAAAGATGGAAACAGGCGACCGACGACATGATGAAGCACACACAAAATACTCACTCAAAGACATAAACCTCCAGAAAAATTAAGAAAAGGCTCGTGGTTAACTAGTCATGGTGATGGTTACACTCATTTAGAGGTCCCATCCTTTAACTGAAATACCCCAACACCTGAAAAATTATCGTATCTCATCAGAACGAATACACCATTGATCACTGCAAAGAGGTCCACAACCTCCCCTGCCATTTTTTTTGAAACGGATGCCTCATCCATTAATTAAAAAGAGGTTTATAAGTTTTACAAGGGAACCACAAGCCGTCTCCAAAGCCACAAAAGGGATTACACTCGCAATACTACATTACTCTCAAAGGTTTTTCCCCGCGGTCGCCCAAAGCTTGGCATCGTTCTTAATTGCCGCGAAGAGAACCGTTGGCGGAGTGGATTTGTTGCGGAGGACCCTCATGGTGCGCTCATTCCAAATGTCCCAACCAACAAGCATAGTAAGTGAGGCCATCGCCTTGTGATTAGGAATGGAGGAGCTCGACATGCTAGACCACCAATCTTTGATAGTGAGTTCGGCCAACCAACCGGAGGGTCCAAGTGATGAAGGTCAAGCCACAATTTGACCGTCATCCAAACTCTTTTGGTGAAACGACAATGACACAAAAGATGAGCCGTCGTCTTCGTGGTTTGCTTACAAAGGGGACAAAGCCCACAATTTGTCCAACCTCTCTTCTCCAACGATCCGCCGTCCAAAGTCTATTTTGAGTAGCAAGCTAGGCGGGGGGGGGGGGGGGGGGAGGATAGGGCGAGGGGGGGGGGCCTTTCCGCACCACCTTGTTCAAGTTGGAGCGCAAGGAACCGAAAAATTGAACTTTGTAGGCCGATGATGAAGAGTAATCTCCACTTCCGGTGAGATTCCAAACAATCTCGTCCTTCACATACTCTAGTAAGTGAACCCTCCGAAGCTCGCTCCAAACGGATATGTACTCGGTAATATAAGCAAGCGACAAGTTGGCATCCATTTTGATCTTTTTGATCCAAGCATCCTTGTGCAAAACTTGTTTGACACTCCATTTTTTTCTAGTGGACACGTCAAAGATGAGAGGTGCTATGTCTTTATGCTTTTTCCCATTGAGCCAAGGAGAGTCCCAAAATGGTGCGATGGCACAATCCCCAATGATGATAGTAGTAGGAGCATAGAAGAGTTAGATGTTCGTCTCATTGCAAGGGTTGCCGGAACCGACCCAAAGCTTGTTGGGGTTTCTCCATTCGAACCAAGGCCTCCTCAAACGCAAGGCGCGAGCTAACTTCCTGAGGTGAAGGATCCCAAGCCCTCCTAGATTTGCTGGCCTACACACCGCCTCCCAATTTATCTTGCATTTGCCACCAGAGACCTTGTTAGTACCGGCCCAAAGAAAAGCGCGCTCAATTTTATTCATGCTGGTGAGGCAACCCAGGGAAATGACGAGCCGTGTTAGGTTGGTGGATGCTTGCGATGTGAGGACCGGATTGACAAGAGTACCACAGCCGGCCACATTCAAATGCTTCCCCTCTCAAGCGACTAGCTTGGCCGCCATCTTGTCCTCAAGCGGTTGAGTGTCGACTCGTTTAAGTTGCCAAACTGAGAGAGGGAGTCCAAGGTATTTCATATGAAAACATGCTCTCCAAGCCGGAAAGTCCGCAAGCACCTCGGATCGGCACCACCGAGCTTTTGTGGAAGTTAGTCTCCAAACCGGTTACTTGGCCAAACGAAGATAGGAGCATGGAGAGATAATATCATCCTTGAGGGGAGCCACAAAAATAGTCGCGTGGGCGGCGTAGAGGGACGTTCAAAGCACGGTTGATAGTCTCAAAAGTATCTATAATTTTTTATTGTTCCATGCTTGTTTTATATTATTGCTACATGTTTATACTATATTTTTATATCATTTTAGGTAATTTATTGGACTAACCTATTAACCCAGTGTCCAGTGCCAGTTTCTGTTTATTTTGTCTGTGCATTGCAGAAAAGGTCCAAAAATGAAAGTGCTCGGAAAATTTTGAAAAAATTACAGAAATTTTAATTCACCAGAAAACTCCGGGAGCCAGAAGGACAAGCCCGGGGAGGCCCACAGCCTCCAGGCGGTACCTAGGCGTGGATTTTTCCAGAAACGCAACCGAGGGCCGCCGCCACAAAAAACCCTAATTTGGGGACCAGAAGTTCCTGTTCCGGCACACTGCGGGATGGGGAATTACCTCCGGAGCCATCTTCATCGACCTTGCTGCCTCCCAAGATGATGTGAGAGTAGTCCTTCATCGGGGCTGAGGGCTAGTACAAGTAGCTATGTGGTTATCTCTCTTTCCCATGGTGTGATCTTTATGTGATCATGAGCATTGTTAATCTAGTTGAATTCATATGATGTTTCCCCTTCATTATGTAATGGATATGTTGTTCAAGTGATTTTATCTAGTATAATTTCAACACGGTGCCATGTGACAGATGACAGTGCGGGTACCGTGTGTGACTCTATGGACTATAGATTAGAGGGATACTTATCATGAGTTATACTTGGTGTTGGATGGCATTATGGAATTGTGGCATTTGTTTATACGAGCTTTAAGGTGTGCTTTTGTATCCCTACGCAGTGTCATCTTGTTTCTTATCCAACAAAAGAATAATCTCCGAGCAACGGTTACATTACATATTGCTAAGTATCTTGTGTTTTAGTTATGTTAACACTGTTGAGAGTTACCACTAGTGAAAGTATTTTCCCTAGACCTTGTTTCCAACCATTGAAACACCGTTTACTTTCAGTTTTGTTACATGTTTGTTTGCTGCCATTTTTATTACGGATTACAAATACCACTTTTACCACCCATATTACTTGCCTTTTACCATCTCTTCACCGAACTAGTGCACCTATACAACTGACAATCGTATTAGGTGTGTTGGGGACACAAGAGACTTCTTGTATCTTAATTGCAGGGTTGCTTGAGAGGGATACATTCAACCTACACCTCCCTGAGTTCGATAAACCTTTGGTCATTCACTTAAGGGAAATTTGATTGTCCTACAAACCTGTGCACTTGGAGGCCAACAAAGTCTACAAGAATAGAAGCGTAGTAGACATCAAGCTCTTTTCTGGCGCCGTTGCCGGGGAGGTGAGTGCTTGAAGGTATATTCATTAGATCTTGCAATTTTATCTTTTTGTTTATTGTTTTTTTTCACTAGTTAGGCTTAATGGAAAAAAAAGCTTTATAAAATTTATCTTGAGTTAGGACATGAAGTGTTTGAAGACAAAATTAAAAAACCTATGGAACTTTACTTGCATAACAATCATGATAGTAGCAATGTTATTAGCATGCATTCTTTGAACACCATTATTGCTAATGCTATAGAAAACTCTAAGCTTGTGGAAGTTGGTTTTGATGAATATGATCTTTTTAGTCCCCTTACCTTGGAGGAGGAAATTTACTATGATGATAATATGCCTCCTACTTATGATGATTATAATGATGAATATGATATTTTCAGACCACCTACTACTGAGAAGAAAATTTATTGCGATTATGATATGCCTCCTATATATGATGATTACAATGATGAATATGATAATTTTAGTCCATCTACTATTAAGGATAAAGTTTATTACGATTATACTATGCCTCCAATTTATGATGATTACAATGATGGATATAATAGCTTTACTCCCTCATTACTAATAAAAATGAATATACTTATGTGGTGAGTAATAATACTTTTATGCTTGTAGATCATGATAAGAATGATTTATGTGATGGTTATATTGTGGATTTTATTCATGATGCTACTCAGAGTTATTATGAGAGAGGAAAACATGGTTCTAAATATCTCATAATATTTAGTTTCCTCTCTTTATGTTGAAAGTTTTTAAGTTGCACTTGTTTTGCCTTCCTATGCTAGTAGCGTTATGCTTCAATGATTTGTTTTCTTACAAGATTCCTATACATAGGAAGTTGGTTAGACTTAAATGTGTTTTATATATGCTTCTTGATGCTCTCTTATATGTTTCAATTATTATCCTTACGTGAGCATCATTAAAATCTTCAGACCTAGCTAAAAGGCATTAAAGAAAAGGCTTATGGGAGGCAACCCATGTTCTTTTTGCTTTCAGTTTCTTTTACTTTTTGCCGAGTCTTGGCTGTTGTTAATTCTATAACAACTCCTTTGTATCCTTTAATTTTTTTTGTGCCAAGAGTAGCCTCTAATGGTAAGAGAGTTCAAAGTTTTGGTTTGCTGTCCAGAAACAGATTTATGTGCTTCACTGTCAAAAATCTTAAAAATCACTAGCACGTGATTTTGATCTGAAAGTTTTGTGCGTAAGCCTCATCTTTTTATCTATCTTTTATTAGTTTTGAGTTTTCCGATTTGAGTTATGGAATTGCCTCAAAAAATTCAATCTTTAGGGTGTTCTGTTTTTGACAGATTCTGTCTTTATTTGCATTGTCTCTTATACAAGCTTTCTTTGTGGTTTCTTTTTGTGAAAGGTGCTACAAAGCGTTGGTATACAGTAGATAATGTTAAATTGAGTTCTTGAAATGTGTACTTAGAGAACCAAAGTGGATTAAAAAATTTGAGTACTAACCCCTCTAATAAAGTTTATGAGAAGTTTTGTGTGAAGGAAGTTTTCAAGTGTCAAGAGAGAGGATGATGAAAGAAGATCGAGAAGGGAAAAAAGCTCAAGCTTGGGGATGCCCATTTCACTCCTCTGAAATATTCAAGATGTCACAAGCGTCTAAGCTTGGGGATGCCTTTAAAGGCATCCCCTTCATCAACAATCATCAGGTTTTCTCCCATGAAATTATTTTTATTGCTTCACATATTATGTGCTATTTTTGGAGCGTCATTTTTGTTTTGCTTTCAGTTTTTTTATTTTTTTTGCTGGTTATTACAATGTTGGATCATAGCATTCTTGTTTGGGAGAGAGACACGCTCCGCTTTTTCGTAGAATAGTCTTGTGCTTCACTTATACTTGTTGAGTATTCAGTTTTGTTTTGTTTGTTTTTAGCTCTTGTTTTTTATGGTATCTCTTTTTCAGAGCTATTAGTTTCTTTTATAGAAAGTACTCTCTTGCTTCACTCATATTTGTTTGGAGAGTTGTTTAAATAATTTGATCGGTGTTTGGTTGGAACAGAAAATGTCATGCATGTGGTTTGGTATAAAGAAAAAGCTTACATAGTCTTGTAGATCATTTGTCTTGAATAAGTTGATATTTTTCAATTGTTTTGAGATATCAAGTAAGTAATGTTTAAACTTGTGTACCATGTAAGTAAAGGCTCACTAGTGAAAAACTACCGTTAAAGCTTGAAGTTGTTTGGTTTGTCATACCCGATAGTTCCAAAAGTCTAGATATTTTCTCATCAAAAGAATGTTTGGTTGACAAGGAAGACAGTGTGGAGTCTTATGGTTATGCTTAATGTATATCATATAATTATTCTTGTACCGGTTGACATTATGTGTTTTCTAAAATACCTTGCTATCCTAAACTCCGTACTAAGCGGGAATACTGCTTGTGCATCTAAAACATTAATCCAATATCCTTACCATTTGTGTCCACCATACGTACCCATACATGGTATTTTCTTGCCATTCCAAGTAAAATTTTCATGTGTTACCTTTAAAATATTCAAATACTCCTTTTTGTGCCACTGTTTTTAGCTCATGCGGAAGTAGTAGTTGGGTTTATTATCTTCCATGCTAAATAAAGTTTACCCTTGACTTGCATGCTTCATCTGCTTGTCCCTAATTTTGCAAAGAGCGGGTTAGACCATAGTAGTAAAAAAAAAATAGATAGTCCTCCATGGATAAGATGATTGTTGGCAGGCACCCGTGAATTCGTTAGCCATGGTTTGTGAAAGCAAAAGTAGGGAGGAGTGTCAAAGTATATAAAGTATAAATCTCGAAACCGCTCTCAAGCTTGTTTAACGTAGACAACCACTTCTCAAAATAACTTTTGCTTCTATTTATAAAACTTGAAAAGCTCTAGCACATGATTAATCCCTGCTTCCCTCCACGAAGGGCCTTTCTTTTATTTTTATGTTGAGTCAGTTTTTATATTCCAACCTTTTTCTCCACAAGCAAACACCTAGTGTTAACCCTGGGTACAAGTCTGGTTATATTTTATCTTTATGTCTAACTATGATTCTTTGTATTGACCTTATAAATGAGATACATATTTGAAAGTTGAAGCATTGCTGAAACTTGAATCTTCCTTTGTGTTGGTCAAGCACTTTTGATAAGGGAATATTGCTTGGTGAGCTAAAATTTATGTCAAACTTTATGGTTTCATGTCTCCAAAGTATATTCATGAAAAGTTTTTATTTGGATGATGCAACTTGCTTAGTCATTATTTACTTTATATCAACTATAGACTCAGGGGGCGTTCGGGATTTCCCGAATTTTTGGGACGGGAAAATCGGGAAAAATACTTTGGGTTTTAGGAATTGAATCCCGAAAATCCCTCAATTTTTTTGTTTCCAGACATTTCGGGATCGGGATCGGGAATTCCTGAATATCCCAAGATGGAGATGGTCAGATGGAAGAGGATGGAGCGAAGCGAGCCCTGATCTCGCGCTCGTCACCCGCGGCCATGTAGGGAGGCGAGGGAGTGGAGCGCGACCATGTCGGGGGGAAAGGGAGTGGAGCGCGGGACACCGGCGGCTCGAAGACGGATGTGATCACGGCAGCGGCCAGCCAGCCACTCGGCGAGGGAGAGGTGCCACGTGAGCCCTGCTCGCGCTCGTGGCCCGCGGCCATGGCGCCATGGCGGGAGGCGAGGGAGTGGAGCCACGCGACCGGCGACCGGTGAGGGAGAGGAGCCGCGCGACCGGCGAGGGAGGGGAGCACTGGCACAACGCGGAGAGGGCTAGAGGCTTGGAGCACGCCCGCACCGGCGTTGTGGCGGCTGGCCTCGGGGACTGGGGTCGTGGAGAGTGGACACTAGAGTCGTGTTCGTGTGGAGTGGGGAAGTGGGGATTGGGGAATACGAGCTAGGTCTGGCCGAAATTGGGCTGAATAGGATTGCGCTCCGACCTGGGCCTGTGGGCTTTCTATTTTGTCGGGATATTCGGGACGTTCGGGATCCAGCACAGCAATCCCGAATTTCCCTAAATAATTTCAGGATTTCAGAATTGCTACCCGAGGAAGCAATAGGGATTTTTGGATTCGGGATCGCGATCGTGATATTCGATTTCGGGTTCGGGAATCGAGAAATATGCCCACCCTGACTATAGAAAATTGTTTTGGATCACTTTATTTTAGTTCATGTGCTTTACATTATTACTTGATCAAGATTGTGTTGGTTGTATGTGACTTCAAAAATTATTTTGGTTATCATTCACCTACTCGAGGACAAGCCGGAATTAAGCTTGGGGATGCTGATACGTCTCAAACGTATCTCTAATTTTTGATTGTTTCATGCTTATTTTATATCATTGCTACATGTTTCTAATATATTTTTATATCATTTTACGGTATTTATTGGACTATCCTATTAACCTAGCACCCAGTGTGAGTTTCTATTTATTTTGTGTGTGCATTGGAGAAAAGGTCTAAAAATGAAAGTGCTCGAAAAAATCTGTAAAAATTATAGAAATTCTAATTCACCAGAAAACTCCGGGAGCCAAAAGGATAAGCCTGGGGAGGCCCACAGCCTCCAGCGGTACCTGAGCACGACCCCATCTTAGGCCGCGCCCGTGGGTCGCCTCATTGACTCGGGAACTGCCTCCCGACGCCCTTCAGACTACATATTCGTCACAACGAGAAAACCCTAACCCCGAAGGATTTTTTCAGAAACACAACCGAGTTCTGCCGCCACCAAAAACCCTAATTCGAGGACCAGAAGTTCCTGTTCCGACACCCTGCTGCGACGGGGAATCACCTCTGGAGCCATCTTCATCGACCTTGCTGCCTCACAGGATGATGCGGGAGTAGTCCTTCATCGGGGCTAGCTATGTGGTTATCTCTCTTTCCCATGGTGTGATCTTTATGTGATCATGAGCATTGTTAATCTAGTTGAATTCATATGATGTTTCGCCTTCATTATGTAATGGATATGTTGTTCAAGTGATTTTATCTAGTATAATTTCCGGAGTGACCTATGACAACACGGAGCCATGGTGACAGTACGGGTACCGTGTGTGACTCTATGGACTATAGATTAGAGGGATACTTATCATGAGTTGTTCTTGGTGTTGGATGGCATTATGGAATTGTGGCGCTTGTTTATACGGGCTTTAAGGTGTGCTTTTGTAGTCCTACGCAGTGGTCATCTTGTTTCTTATCCAGCAAAAGAATAATCTCCGAGCTACGGTTACATTACATATTGAAAGAGGAAGTATCTTGTGTTTTAATTATGTTAACACTGTTGATAGTTACCACTAGTGAATGTATGATCCCTAGGCCTTGTTTCCAACCATTGAAACACCATTTACTTTCAGTTTTGTTACATGTTTGTTTGCTACCATTTTTATTACAGATTACAAATACCATCTTTTACCGCCCATATTACTTGCCTTTTACCATCTCTTCGCTGAACTAGTGAACCTATACAACTGACAATCATATTAGGTGTGTTGGGGACACAAGAGACTTCATGTATCTTAATTGCAGGGTTGCTTGAGAGAGATACATTCAACCTACACCTCCCTGAGTTCGATAAACCTTTGGTCATTCACTTAAGGGAAATTTGTTGTTGTCTTACAAACCTCTGCACTTGGAGGCCCAATAAAGTCTACAAGAATAGAAGCGTGTAGTAGACATCAACGGTTCCTCTCCCTCTAATCTTGTGAAGGAGCTCATGTTGTGTGGAGAGGTCGAGAATTTGTTGAAGCGGGTCGATAGCTAGGAGAAAGAGCAACGGAGAAAAAGGGTCCCCTTGTCGGAGGCCGTGGCTATGCCTAATGGGGTGACCGGCCACGCCATTGAGAAGCACTCTCGAGGAGGCGAAACTAAGCAAAGCGGCAATCCAATCATGGAATTTTGGCGCGAGATTGCAGACATACATGAAATTATCATGAATACTTATTTTCTTGATGAAGGCACTTTGGGCGTTGGAAACAAGGTCGTTCATGAGAGGGCTGAGCCTCAAAGCTAGCATCTTGGTGATTATTTTTGTAACTGCGTGGATGAGGCTTATTGGTCTATACTCGGTTATATCCTCGGCCCCTTCTTTCTTAGGAGAAGCACAATGTTGGCCGAATTTACCCATTGAAGATTTGCCACTTGAAGGGTGTTGAATTGTTGGATGGTTCTCATGACGTCATCTTTGATGATGTTCCAACATCTTTTGAAGAATGTATTGGTGAAACCATCGAGACCGGGAGCTTTGTCACGAGGCATTTGACTGATAGCACTTTTGACCTCTTCCTCCGTGAAAGGAGCTCCGGTACTCTCCCAGTCCATACCAAAGTTTAAGTTATCCCAATTAAAATCAACCTCTCTAGGTAAGCCTCTTCCAAGCGTGTCTTCGAAATGATTGTTAGCTATCTCTGCCTTGAAAGAATGGTCGGTGACCCAACCATTGTTATGCTTAAGCCGGTGTATGTGATTTTTTTCCTACTCAAGTGAAAAAAAATCATAGTTAGCAACCCCCTCCTTGAGGTTGGAGATGCGTGCACATTTTATCTTTCTTGCCCTTTTCACAATAGCCAAACTTATCACTTTCTTTTTTTGGACCCAAACGAAGCTCATGCTCATCCAATGAAAGTTTACAGTTCTCTTGCACAATGTCGAGTTGGAGGGCTCTTTTCGAAGTCCAAAATTCTTTTCCACGCCACCCCCTGAAAATTTATCATCAGCTTAATCTTGGTCCTTTTCTTGGAGCCACCGAAGACTGACAAGTGGATGTTATTTCTCCTAGTTATCAATTCTGCATCTAGAGTTATGATCTTGCTCTCAAGAAACTTATTCTCATCACCTATAAGAAGGTTTCTATTGCCATGACTTTCACCCCGTCACCATTAATCAAAGATTCTTTCTATGATTGGAACACTGTGACATGAACAAAATGACAGATGCAGCTTCATGGGCATGAACGAAGCCTCTGAATTACAACATGGAATTGCGATCAAGATTCAGATTATTTTTCTCTGAGGCTCTTAGAGTCATGTTAAAGTCTTCTATAACGAGCCATCCACATGACATAAGGATATTTTCTCTGTAAGTTTTTTTTAGACCGAACTACCGTAGGGGAAGCCCCTACGGTTATTTTATATTAATAACAAAGAACACAGATGGTTACATTTACATGGATGCGAACACAAGGACTGAGAGAGTCAAGGAGCAATGACTCAATCAGAGAGAAAAAAACTTAACAAAAGGAGAGGTAGTTCGGTCTAAAAAGCGTTCAGCCAGTTGGAGAGAGCCTCTCTATGGGAGGCCTTCACTCTATGAATCACTAAACCCAGGTCCTGCTTGAAGATAGCCTTCCACTTGCGAATTGAGTGGCGTTGTCCCTCAAAAATCTTCTGGTTCCGACATTTCCAAATCCCCCACAAAGCACAACACGCCACCTCAAGAAAATTTGGACCTTGAAAAGTCTGTTTGGCCCTGTCGAACATGCTGTCCATGGACGTTGCAGCAGGCCAAGAAATTTGTAACAGGCGCCAAACTCCCTGTGCAAAAGTACAATTGAAAAATAGATGTTCCCTGGTCTCACGTTCATTTGCAGTGCAACCAGCACAAGTAACTCCTGAATCAAGATGCCAGTGGCGCCTATCCATCATGTCTCTTGTATTAAGCCGATCAACAAGTAATAGCCAGAGGAAAACCTTTTGCTTGTGTAGGATTTTGCTCTTCCAAAGTTTTTTGTAAATCGGAGAGGTCACAAGCCCATCAAACATGAAGTGATAATAGCTTCTCGACGAATAGGCCCCTTGAGAAATGTTACAAGTCCAATTATCCATCATCATACGGCCCTCCCCATCATTTTTCAGGTGCTGTAGAAGTAGTCTGACTTGCACGAGTTCATCCATAGCCTGGGCAGAGATTGGAGTCGCCAAATGCTGATGGAAATCATCTAAATGATCACATGAGAGCATGGTACTCAGAGAAATGTCAGAGTCTATGGCAAACGAAAATAGTCTTGGGAACTGGCCAGCAAGCAGCTCAGATGACCATCTGTCCTTCCAAAATAACAGAGAAGTACCAGAGCCGGGTTGACAGGTTGTAATTCCTCTGAAGTTTGTGAGGAGCTTACAAACATCCCGCCACCAGAAAGAACCAACCGGAGGAGAAGCATGTGGGATAGAATTCTGGTAGTATGATTGCCAAACCATCTGCACCCAGGGAGTGTTATGATGCGAAAAGAACTTGAAAAGATGTTTCATGAGCAGAGCATCATTTTGAATGGTTAGATTTATTATCCCTAATCCACCCTTGTTCTTAGGTCGACACACGAGTTCCCAAGCTTCCAGCGCCGAACCTTTGCCTCTCTCTCTATCTTTCTTGTCCCAAAGACAATGCCGTCTAGCCCGATCCACAACTTTGACCGTTGTTTTGTTCAGTTTGAGCATACACATGTAGAAGGTAGGCAAAGCTGAGAGAACATAATTTATAAAGGTTATCCTTCCACCATAATTGAGGAATCTGGAGCAAGCATTCAGACGCCTCTCAACACTATCAGTCAAAGGAGCTAACTCAAGAACCGTTGGCCTAGTGGTACCGAGAGGAAGACCCAGGTACGTAAATGGCATTTTACCAACTAAACATCCGAAATACTCGGCCAAGCAGGTGGCGTACATGATGTCAATGTTGATAGGAACCAAGCAGGATTTATGAAAATTGAACCTTTCGCACCGCATGCTTTGTGCCCATAGAACACTAAGCCACCACACTAGTACAGAGTTAAGTACTAGTGTTAAGTGACGGAAAATCTTGATTTTACCGTTTCTGACAAGGCTTGACCAAACTGGGCCACGACTGGCGCGTCAACATTGGTTACGGAGAAATTATTAACTCTGCCACCCATGTTGTTGGCAACGGTCATAATTTTGCCTCCATTTCCGATATTAGACTCTATGACAACATAAACTTTTCGGTATCCGTTTGCAATATGGATACGTTCCATCTTCCTGGAATTTGAAGTGAGCCGAATGAATCCTATGGCATAGTGGTACCGCCCACTACTCCTTAAAAACCCCGATCCCTACTATCTCAGTATGTCATAGAATCTGCTCTCTCTCTCTCTCTCTTGTTCCATGCTCTCTCGCTCCCTGCTAGTGATTAGGCAAGATGCCTCGCAGCTTTGACTCACAGGAGCGCACTCAGTCATCGACCGACAGTCCCGCCATCAGCGGCTGGTCTGTTGAAGGACCAGGGCACCCGTCAGCGATGTCGAGCGATGATGAAGAGCTCGCCAACTTCATGGATCACACCAGGATGCTGAAGGCGACGAAGGTTGATTCCGATGAGGAGTCAACCGAGGAGGAGGAGGAGGACGAGGAGGAGGACGAGGACGAGGCGAAGGCACCGCTCCCAAAGAAGAGAACCCCGACAAAGGAGAAGAAAGACGCCGCACCCAAAGATGATGACATGCTGCCGCCGCCACCACCTCCGATGGCCCCCAACAAGCGACGCCCTGAGAAGGAGGAGGATTGCGCAGAAGCAGACCGCAAGAAAAACAAGAAGTAGCTAGCTTGTAATAGCAATATAAGTACTTCATATGTAATTTACTTTATATTATTAATATGTACTCTTTTATGTAATGTAATATCACTAATATTAATATAAGTATCCTAGTGGTTCATCATTAAGTGTATGAATTCTCCATATAGTAGAGATTAGGAAAAATATTATTCCACGGCGTAAAAGATATTCCAGAGCGTCGGTAAGTAGGTCCCACTCGTCAGTGGAAGAAACGCAAAGGAAGCAGTTTTATTAAATAACCGTTTCCTATGTTGTACCTGCTGCTACATATATATGGGCGTACAGGTCATAACCTAACACTCTCACTTTCTTCCTCACAGTCCCAGTATCTAGATCTGTTCGTGGCGGCGGCTCCTGGCGTTGCGGCTATCGCTAGCGCCGTGACGGCGCGGCTATCGCTGGTGTCGCCGTCTTCCCCAAGTAGACGACTATCACCGGACTCGCCGTCTCCCCCAACACGACGAGGTCTCGCCATCTCCCCCGACACGGCGAGGTCTTCGTTGATCCTGCTTCCTCTGCTTCCACCTCGTCTGGATCTGTTTGCAGGCTAACTGTTCCGCTAGATCGATCCAATGGTGACCTCTCGAAGGTATCAGATCCACTCTTTGATGTAGCTAACTTGCCTAATGTGCACCTGCTAACTTGTTCATGTTTTGATGTAGTTAACTTGCATATTTTGCACTTGCAACCGGTTTTAGTTTAGCTAAATTGTTTATACTAGATCGGTTCACATCCACTAGTTATGTCTAGATTATTTTTTGATGTAGTTAACTTGCCTATTGTGCACTTGCAACCGGTTTTAGTTTAGCTAACTTGTTTATACTTGTTCATTTCACATCCGCTAGTCATGTCTAGATCATGTGACTAATTCCTTACAAATTTGAAAACATGAGTCTATTTCGGTGACACTGCATAAAAAAGTCAGAGCCACAGAAAAAACAACGAACAATACTCAAGACAGTAGTGTTTGTTAATTTTTCTATAATGGCCTCCAAAAATATAAACAGGTCGGTACACTATATACTACTTGTTACTTCATTTAATTGGGTTAAATTGTTCGTTCTAGCTAGTACTATCGGAACTAACATAAATCCTTATGTACATTTAGGGATATAAAACTGTTCCCTTTCAAACCCCACCATACATATCCACCCGTCGCTATTGTGACGTTTTGGTGCACTGCATAAAATACTTTTTTAAGTAAGATATTTTTATGCAGTGTGGCCGAAATGTCACATCGATGATGTATTAGATTAGATTTCAGTGTACCGCATAAAAATCCAGAGCCGGTGGTGGACTCCATGGAAAAGAATGATCGCTGTCAGGCATCCTGTGAAGCTGCCGACATGGAAATATCTTGTTGACAAGCCGTGGGTTGGCTGCTCCGGTTCATCAACAAGAGCCACCTCAAGCCGTAGTTAAGATATCATTTTAGTTTTGCTTAAATTCCTAGTGTTCATGTTTTAGCATATGTATTTAACAATTGTAACTTTTTTTACTAATGTATATATAGGGTCTAGAGCTTCAACTTCCTTCTCTCAGGAAGATGAGATAAGACGAGATTGCTAGAGTGGCACCTGCGAGGATTGGGGAAAGGGATGTAGGGAAGAAACCGTTATTTCTTTCCGTCCTTTTACATGATAGACTTAGTATAGATGAAATCTGTTATCGTTTTACCTCTTATGTTTGTCACATCTTGTGATGGAAATGTAAAGGTGAAATTGTGATGGAAATGTAAAGGTTAAATTGTGATGGAAATGTAAAGGTTAAATTGTGATATGAAGGAAATCTGTTACCGGTTTAGTATTTGTGCAGTGTGAGATCAAATGCGGCGTGAAATATATATTGCAGGCTAAATAAATATACATACATGATTACGAAAAACCTCAATGGAAACAAGTGGACCAAGATGTCTGTAACTAATGATGTCGACACTACGGCAACAGAGATCAATATACAACCGTTGCGAAAAAATTTCCTCATCGGTGAGGGTTTTTGGCCTTTGTTGCCGATAAGGGCCTTCACATCAGCATCGGTGACGGGGACACAAACCGTTTCTCCGTTTCCGATGAGGGTTTTGGCCCATTTCCAATGTGTCGTTCTGTACTAGTGCCAGTTATAACTCTCACGCAGCTCGCATGTGATTGCATAGGAAACTAGGCTAACATTGGTCACACGTATAGAACAGAGGACTTCCAGGTGACCAGCATCCCATCTCTTGTTTCTTCAGCAGGAAGACAAGCATAGCAGTAAAAATGACTGCCCTAAGCATAGCATATGTCATCCTCGCTCTCGGGCCACTGCCATCTACTTCTGTCAAATCAGAGCGGCCCCCAAGCCTCGCACTTTCAAGTTTGAGAACTTTTGGATTGGTATGCCTTGCTTCTCTGATGTTGTATCCTTTGCTTGGGCTGAGCCTACTACACATACGCAACTGGTGCACATCCTCAATCATAAGCTCAGGATCACGAGCAAGCGCCTCAGGACATAGAGCAAGTCGTTGTTCTCCAATGCTAAGATCCAGCTTCTCATGGCTCTTGAGGTTATCGTGAACTTGACATGGCACAGGATATCATGCCACTCTCTCTAGCGGAAAAAGGCATCAGAGCCAAGCTGAAGCGTCGGGGGGTTGCCCTTGCGGTTTTGGAGCGCACTAGGAAGAGGCAAGCCTCCAGGGTCCTCAAACTCCGTGAGGGTGAAGCTTGCACCAAATACATCCACCACAAGGCTAACTACAGGCATCGTCGCAACCACATTGCGCGGATATCAACTGACTCCAGATGCGCCAACTCTCACATTGCCAAAGAGCAAACCATTAACAGGACGTTGGATTTCAACTAGGACGCTTTGAATCTGCCTACTGCTGATCTTAATCATCTTGGGGACCCTTTCCTTGAAGAAGAGATCAAAGCATTTATGCTTCAGATGCCTTCGGACAAAGCCTCTGGACCAGACGGTTTCACTAGCGCCTTCTACTGTCAATGCTGGAGTATCATTGGACCGGACATTATGCAGGTTATCTGGGCTTTCGCTTCTGGGCATGCGCACAACTTTCACATCATGAACACATACCTGGTCACCCTCATCCCGAAGAAAGATGGTGCTGAGAGGATGGGAGACTACCATCCAATTAGTCTTATCCATGACATCGCCAAGATAATATCCAAAGCCATTGCTTCCGCCTTAGTCCTGAAATGAACATCCTCGTCTCTGAATGCGAGAGTGCCTTCATAAAATCAAGAAGCATCCACGACAACTTCATGTATATCCGCGGAATAAGTCATCGCCTTCATGCCAACAAGTCTTCCACGCTTCTAATCAAGCTCGACATCGCCTGAGCCTTTGATGCAGTTCGATGGGACTTCCTCCTGGAGCTGCTACGTCGATTGGGCTTCCCAGATTCTCTGCGTGCATGGATTGCTCGGTTACTAACGTCATCTTCTTCGAAAGTGCTTCTGAATGGCATTCCGGGCCCTCCAATCCTGCTCGGTAGGGGCCTTCGGCAGGGAGATCTGCTTTCTCCCCTGTTGTTCGACCTGGCATTTGATCCTCTACAATGTCTGCTCCCGTTGGCCATAGACGCAAAGCTATTACCCCCCTTGCCGGGTCGCTTTACGAAGATGCGGGTCTCTATGTATGTCGATGACGCGATCATCTTCTTGAGGCCAATCAGAGAGTAGGTGCAAAACCTGGCCCACATTCTTGACAACTTTGGTGAGGTTGCTAGGCTACGCACAAACGTCCAAAAAATCAGCATTGCGACAATCAGATGCAACGAGCTGAACATTGATGAATGATGATATCACTCATGACTTACAAGCTACGAAGGTGGATTTCCCTATCAAATACCTGGGTCTCCCTCTATCTTTGGGACGCCTTAGGGGCATCGACGTCCAGTTCATCCTCGACAATGCTACAAGCAAGGTCGCTTTGTGGCAAAGCCGGTTCACTGCAATGCCAGGACGGGCCACCTGAATCAAATCCACCTTGACATCTCTTCCCATCCACCTCCTCGCGGCTCTTAAGATCAACAAAGGTGTCTTAAAGTCGTTCAACAAAATTTGCCGCAACTTCCTTTGGGCTGACCAGGGTGCGGCCTCCGGTGGACAATGCAAAATCAGCTAGGCTCGCGTGTCCCACCCCAAGGATCTAGGCGGTCTTGGGATTCTTGACTTGGAGAAGTTTGCTCGTGCTTTGCGCCTTCGCTGGTTGTGGCACCAATGGGTCTCCCGGCAGAAGCCTTGGGTCGGGTTGTCGCCGCCCTGCGACGAGATTGATCGAAAGCTCTTTGCTGCTGCCATGCACATTCAACTTCGTGATGGGTGCGCAGTGATACGTCTCAAACGTATCTATAATTTTTGATGTTCCATGCTTGTTTTATACCGAATGCTACATGTTTTATTTACACTTTATATCATTTTTATGCATTTTCTGGGACTAACCTATTAACAAGATGTCACAGTGCCAGTTCCTGTTGTCTTTTTGTTCCAGAAATCCTAGTCGGGAAATATTCTCCAAAAGACCTAAAAATTTATGGGATTTATTTTTACGAAGGAACCAAGCCACTGCCCGAAGGAGAAGTCAAGGGGACCCACTAGGCGAGGAGGCGGCCTCCAGGCACGGCCTGAGGTGGGGCCGAGCCCTCAGCCCGCCTGGACCCCCTGGTGCTACTCCAACGCCGCCTTTTCGCCTATAAATTACTCCTTCCCCGAAAACCCTAAGTACCCGATCAGAATCCACGAAAAGTTCTGTCGCCGCCGTCGTCGTCAACCCTAGTTCGGGAGGGTTCTGAAACTCTTCCCGGCACCCTGCCAGAGGGGAGATCATCACCGGAGGGCTCTACACCACCATACCTGCCTCCGGAGTGATGCGTGAGTAGTTCCCCACGGGACTACGAGTCCATAGTAGTAGCTAGATGGTAGTCTCTCCACTTTGTGCTATCATGTTTAGATCTTGTGAGCTGCCTAACATGATCAAGATCATCTTTATGTAATGCTACATGTTGTGTTTGCTGGGATTTGATGAATTGTGAAGTTATGATCAAGTTTGTTCATCTATTTATCTACATGTGTTATTTACATTCTTGCATGCTCTCCATTGTTAGTAGATGCTTTGGCTAAGTAGATGCTAGTGACTCCAAGATGGGGTATTTATGCTAGATAGCGGGTTCATGTCTCCAGTAGCCTGGGCTCGAGTGACGGAAA
Organism: Poa pratensis; assembly: GCA_947311845.1. Classification (NCBI taxonomy): domain Eukaryota; kingdom Viridiplantae; phylum Streptophyta; class Magnoliopsida; order Poales; family Poaceae; genus Poa; species Poa pratensis. Next base: position 17,012,465 of record CAMZMU010000059.1, on the reverse strand, counting down.
TGAATAAGGCTGTGGATGTGTTGTTGCCACTAGGGAGAAAACAACAATGCTTTGTCTACTTGTCATTTGCATTGTTTACATTACACACTTTGCTCATTGCAATTATCTATTGTTTGCAACTTAATACTTGTGGGAGACACGGATGTTATTCTGCAGGTAGATTATTAGTCATAGATGCAGCTAGCAAGCGTCTATGTATCTTGTTGTAATGCCCAATGAATCTCACAATGAACATGTTCTTGTCATAATATGCATTGTCATGCTCTTGCACTTTGTCAACTGCCCAGCTGTAATTTGTTTATCCAGCATGTTAGTTTATCTGTTTAATGGAGAGACACCTCTAGTGAACTGTGGATCCCAGTCCTTTATTTTACACTGATACAAACACCGTTTCCACCACGTTCTACGCTCATTTCCTCGCTGTCCACTTTTGCATTTACTTTTATTCTCCACACCATACGTTTAACACTTTGTATTCAGCAAGCCAGGGAGATTGACAACCTTCCTGTTATGTTGGACAAAGTATTTTGATTGTGTGTCCGTAGGTCCACGTCAGAGCTACAAGCGCCAGAGTAATTCTGACACCGTGTTGCAGCTCTTCCAACTCCTACTGGTTCGATAACCATGGTTTTGCAATCAAGGTAAATTGCTACTGTGCTGCTTCATACCTTCCTCTTGAGGTTTCCAACGGGCGGTTATAGCCGCATCACGCAGCAAGTTTCTAGCACTCTACTTGTCCTATTGACGACATTGCGCTGAAAGACGCCGCCCCCTTGCTCTATGCAGCCCCCCGCAGGAAAAACCGCATTGTTTCATTGCTCTCGATACGTGGATGCTTGATCTCACCCCGGACCAACTTTCCGCTCACCACTTGGCTGAATTCATCCCGCTTTGGCACAAATTGCAGTTGGTGGTTCTCCAGTCCGGGACGCCGGATGCAATCACCTGGCAACTGACGCCAACGGTCTTTACTCTACTGCCTCGGCCTATCACTCACAATTCCATGCTCGTTGCCGTGGCAGTTCCATCATCTGGCTTGGAAGACCCGAGCTCTACAAAAATTCAAGACCTTGCTTAGCTTGCCACCCAGAACCGGCTTTGGACCGCCGATTGTCTCGCCACCAGGGGTTGGCCTCGAGACCCCCTTTGCCAGTTATGCAAAGCCGCCCCGGAGTCTACTACCCACATATTCTTCCAATGTCGCTACTCTAAGCGTATCTGGCAGCTGCAGCCGCTTGGTTGGGTAATACGGCGTTGTTCAACCCCACTAGTCTTGCTGACTCAGTGGGCCTATTGTGGAACCAGTTCTCCTCATTCCCTGCCTACTCCCCCAAGGGCATGCGTACAACGACAATTCTTTTCTGCTGGGAGGTTTGGAAGGAGCGGAACACAAGAGTTTTTCAACAACAAAGTGGCCATGCCTCTGACACTTATCTCGAAAATCAAAGAGGAAGGACGCGCTTGGATTGCGGCGGGGCTACGCACTTTGCTCGGCTCATCCCTTAGGATAGGGTCCTATTCTCCACCTAGCCTGCGCGCTTTGGCCTGCAATGTCATGTTGATTTCCCTTGTTTTTTTCCTTTTGGCCTAGGCCACCCTCTTTACTCCTTTATGAATGAAATGGAAGAGCTCCTGCCCCGCTTCAACAAAAGAAAAACAGTGAAGATATCAATTACAGTGAGTTTTGTCTCCTGCATGTCGACAAGATTGACATGAATCGACTGTACAAACTCGCGCACCGCAAACTGATTTTTTTGGTCGTTCAGACCGCGCGTGTGCTAGCTCTAGGTTGACGAGTGAATATTTCCCCGGCAACAGTGCCAGAAACAATGCTTGTACGTCACACGTCAGTTGGGAACCCCAAGAGGAAGGTATGATGAGTGCAGCAGCAAGTTTTCCCTCAGTATGAAACCAAGGTTTAATCGAACCAGTAGGAAAACGAGGTTTGCTTCGAAGGTGTTGGTGAAGGAGTGTAGTGCGGCGCAACACCAGGGATTCCGGTGCCAACGTGGAACCTGCACAACACAATCAAATTACTTTGCCCCAACTTAACAGTGAGGTTGTCAATCTCACCGGCTTGCTGAAAACAAAGGGTTAAACGTATCGAATGGAAGATGATGTTTGTTTGCATAAAACAGTAGAGAACAATGATTGCAGTAGATTGTATTTCAGATGTAAAAGAATGGACCGGGGTCCACAGTTCACTAGTGGTGTCTCTCCAATAAGATAACTAACATGCTGGGTAAACAAATTACAGCTGGGCAATTGACAATTGATAAGTGCATATAACATGCATGTGTGAGCTGTGGTGTCTACTATGAGATTCATTTGGGCATTACGACAAAGTACATAGACCGCTATCCAGCATGCATCTATGCCTAAATAGTCCACTTTCCGGTTAACATCCGTACCCCTTCCAGTATTAAGTTGCAAGCAACAGACAATTGCATTAAGTAATGTGCGTAATGTAAACAATACATTCATCCTTGAATAAAGCATTGCTGTTTTACCCCTAGTGGCAACAACACATCTACAACCTTAGAACTTGCTGTCACTATCCCAGGTTAAATAGAGGTTGAACCCAACTATCATGCATAAATACCCCCTCTTGGAGTTACAAGTATTCACTTGGCCAAGGCTTCAACAAGTAACGGAGAGCATGCAAGATCACAAATGACATAGACATGATAATATAATATTCAGCTCCACATAGGTATCAATATAAGTCAGATCCCAGCAAACACAACATGTAGCATTACAATAAGATGATCTTGATCATGATAGGCAGCTCACAAGATCTAAACATGATGGCACAAGTGGAGAAGACAACCATCTAGCTACTGCTATGGACCCATAGTCCAAGGATGAACTACTCACGCATCACTCCGGAGGCGGGCATGGCGATGTAGAGCCCTCCGGTGATGATTCCCCTCTCCGGCAGGGTGCCGGGAAGAGCTTCAGAACCCCCCGAGTTAGGGTTGACGACGGCGGCGGCAGCGAATATGTTCTGGATGAAAGGCTCGGTGTTTTAGGGTTTTCGCGTCTCGGGGAATAAATAGGCGAAGGGGCGATGTCGGCGGACCCCCGAGGGGCCCAAACCACCTGGCGGCGCGGCTGGGCCCACTGCCGCGCCGCCTGGTTTGGCCACCTCGTGGCTCTCTTCGTCTCTCCTTCGGACTCCGTGTACGTGCTGGAAAAATAGGGACTGGCCTTTTGTTTCGTGCAATTCCGAGAATATTTCCAGAAGTAACTTTCTGAAACCAAAAACAGCAGAAAACAGGGAACTGGCACTGTGGCATCTTGTTAATAGGTTAGTCCCAGAAAATGCATAAAAGTGATACGAAGTGTATATAAAACATGTAGCAAATGGTATAATATAAGCATGGAACAGCAGAAATTATGGATACGTTGGAGACGTATCAAGCATCCCCAAGCTTAGTTCTACTCGTCCTCGAGTAGGTAAAACGATAACAACAAATAATTTCTGAGGAGACATGCTTTCACACAATCTTGATCAATATATTGCAAGGCTCATGTCATGAATGAAGTGACTCAAAGCAATGATCTATAGTTTGCTAACAAATAGATAAAGAGTAAACAATGAATCATATAAGCAAAAACTTTTCATGAATAGTACTTTCAAGACAAGCATCAAAAAGTTTTGCATAAGAGGTAACTCATAAAGCAATAGATTCAAAGTAAAAGGCATTGAAGCAACACAAAGGATGATTAAGTTTCAGCATTTGCTTTCAACTTGTAACATGTATATCTCATGGATAGTTGTCAACATAAAGCAATATAACAAGTGCAATAAGTAAATATGTAAGAATCAATGCACACAAAGTTGACACAAGTGTTTGCTTCTAAGATAGAAAGGAGTAGGTAAACTGACTCAACATAAAGTAAAAGATAGGCCCTTCGCAGAGGGAAGCAGGGATTAAATCATGTGCTAGAGCTTTTTAAGTTTTCGAAAGCATATAGAGAGCACAAAATAAGTATTTGAGAGGTGTTTGTTGTTGTCAACGAATGGTAGTGGGCACTCTAACCCCCTTGTCAACCAGACTTTCAAGAGCGGCTCCCATGAAGGACGTTATCTCTACCAGCAAGGTAGATCATCCCTCTTCTCTTTTGTTTACACATGTATTTTAGTTTCTTTATAGATGACACTCCTCCCAACCTTTTGCTTACACAAGCCATGGCTAACCGAATCCTCGGGTGCCTTCCAACATTCACATACCATGGAGGAGTGTCTATTTGCAAAATTAAGTTGCTTACTGATAAATCAGGGCAAAACATGTGAAGAGAATTATTAATGAAAGTTGTAATTAATTGGGGCTGGGCACCCCGTTGCCAGCTCTTTTTGCAAATTATTGGATAAGCGGATGTATATGCCACTAGTCCATTGGTGAAAGTCTGTCAGAAGTAAATGACAAGATTGAAAGATAAAACACCACATACTTCCTCATGAGCTATAAAACATTGACACAAATAAGGAGTAATAAAGTTTTGAATAGTTTAAAGGTAGCACATGAAATATTTACTTGGAATGGCAGGAAATACCACATAGTAGGTAGGTATGGTGGACACAAATGGCATGGGTTTTGGCTCAAGTTTTGGATGCACGAGAAGCATTCCCTCTCAGTACAGAGTTTAGGCTAGCAAGGTTGTTTGAAGCAAACACAAGTATAAACCGGTACAGCAAGAATCACATAAAAACATATTGCAAGTATTATAAGACTCTACACTGTCTTCCTTGTTGCTCAAACATTTTACCAGAAAATATCTAGACCTTAGAGAGAACAAATATGCATCCCAAGTCTCAACAAGCTCTACGGTAGTTCTCCACTACTAGGCTTTAACTACATGATGCAAGAGCTTAAACATGATCTACTTGAGAGCTCAAAACAATTGCAAAGCATCAAATCAAAACAAGACAATGATCTACAAGAATGCATATGTCTTTTCCAATACCAACTACTACATGTAGCATTTTCTTTCTTCCAAACAAACACCAATCAATTTATTTAAACATAAACTCTCCAAATGATAATATAATGCAGCAAGAGAGTATTTATAAACAAGTGCTAACAGCTCGAAGAGATGCATGAAAAACAGGAGCTAAAAGCACTGCAGTAGCTAGTTAAGAATACTCAACAAATATAAGTGAAGAACATGAGTATTCACATGAAAAAGCGGAGCGTGTCTCTCTCCCACACAAGGATTGCTAGGATCCGAATTTATTCAAACAAAAACAAAAATAAAAACACACAGACGCTCCAAGTAAAGCGCATAAGATGTGAAAGAATTAAAATATAGTTTCACTAGAGATGACCTGATAAGTTTGTTGATGAAGAAGGGGATGCCTTGGGCATCCCCAAGCTTAGACGCTTGAGTCTCTCTGAATATGGTTGGGATGAACCACGGGGGCATCCCCAAGCTTAGGCTTTTCACTCTTCTTGATCACATAATATCACCCTTCTCGCTTGATCCTTGAAAACTTCCTTCACACCAAACTCAAGACAGTTCTCATTAGAGGGTTAGTGCATAATCAAAAATTCTCATATTCTGTAATGATACAATCAATCCCAAAGCTTCTGGACATTAGCTACAGCCACCAATGCTTTGTGGAGCAAAGAAATCCACACAAACACAGTAAAAGAGCGAATGCAAAACAAAAGGCAGAATCTGTCAAAAACAGAACAGTCTGGAATGACGAATTTTTTCGAGGCACTTAAGTTGCTCAGATGGATCTGGCCTAAAATAATGAAAGTTGCGTACATATCTCAGGAATATGCGTGATTTTTTCAGAATTTTTTGAATTTTCTACAGGGAGATAAGCTCAAATCCGTGACAGCTAAAAATCTGTCACTGCGCAGAAATCCAAATCTTGCATCAACTTTCAATATAGAACTTTACTTGGCACAACATTGCGATAAAATAAAGATACAAAGGAGTTGCTACAGAAGTAACAAAACTCCTTGACTCAAAGAAAACAAAAATAACAGCAAATAAAAACGATGGGTTGTCTCCCATAAGCGCTTTTCTTTAACGCCTTTCAGCTAGGCGCAGAAAGTGAAAATCAAGTGTTGTCAAGAGAAGAAGCATCAACATCATAACTTGCTCTAACAATAGAGTCAAAAGGTAACTTCATTCTCTTCCTAGGGAAGTGTTCCATACCTTTCTTGAGAGGAAATTGGTACCTTATATTACCTTCTTTCATATCAATGATGGCACCAACAGTTCGAAGAAAAGGTCTTCCCAAAACAATAGGACAAGATGCATTGCATTCAATATCCATAACAATAAAATCAACGGGGACAAGGTTATTGTTTACTGTAATAAAAACATCATTAACTCGCCCCAAAGGTTTCTTCATAGCATTATCAGCGAGAAAAACATCCAAATAACAATGTTCCAAAGGTGGCAAATCAAGAATATCATAAAGCTTCTTGGGCAAAACGAAATACTTGCACCAAGATCACACAAGGCATTGCAATCAAAATCATTCACCTTTACCTTAATGATGGGTTCCCAACCATCTTCTAATTTCCTAGGAATAGAAGCTTTAAGTTTCAACTTCTCCTCCCTAGCTTGCAAAAGAGCATTTGTAATATGCTTTGTAAAAGCCAAATTAATAGTGCTAGCATTGGGACTTCTAGCTAATTTTTGCAAGAACATAATAACTTCAGAGATGTTACAATCATCAAAATCAAAATCATTATTGTCAATGGTGGTGGAACCATTGTCTCCAATAGTTTGAAAAATTTCAGCACTTTTATCAGAAAAAGTTTCAGCAGTTTTAGGCAATTTCAAACGCTTTGCAGAAGTAGTAGAGACATTACCAACACCAATAACATTACCATCAATAGTAGGAGGCTTACTAGCATGTAAAACATTAGCATTACTAGTGGTGGTGATAGTACAAACTCTAACTATACTATTCTCTTTTTCAAGTTCTTCCTCTTTTTCCCACCTAGCATGCAATTCAGCCAACATCCTAATATTATTATCAATTCGAACTTGGATGGCATTTGCTGTAGCAAATGACTTAATATCTTTAACTTCATTAGGCATAACTTTCAGTTTTAGAATTTCAACATCATGAGCAAGACTATCAACTTTAGAGCAAGATCATCAATTTTTTCAAACTTTTCCTCAACAGTTTTATTGAAAGCTTTTTGTGTGCTAATAAATTCTTTAAGCATAGCTTCAAGATCAGAGGACACACTTCTATTGTTGCTGTAGGAATTACCATAAGAATTGCCATAACCATTTGAAGGATAAGGCTTATATTGTTGCTACCAAAATTATTCCTATAAGCATTGTTGTTGAAGTTGTTGTTTTTAATGAAGTTTACATCAACATGCTCTTCTTGAGCAACCAATGAAGCTAAAGGAACATTATTAGGATCAACATGAGATCTACCATTCACAAGCATAGACATAATAGCATCAATCTTATCACTCAAAGAGGAGGTTTCTTCAACAGAATTTACCTTCTTACCTTGAGGAGCTCTTTCGGTGTGCCATTCGGAATAGTTGATCATCATATCATCAAGTAGCTTTGTTGCTGCACCTAAAGTGATGGACATAAAGGTTCCTCCAGAGGCTGAATCCAATAAGTTCCTTGAGGAAAAATTTAATCCTGCATAAAAGGTTTGGATGATCATCCAAGTAGTCAGTCCATGAGTGGGACAATTCTTCACCAAAGATTTCATTCTTTCCCAAGCTTGAGCAACATGTTCATTATCAAGTTGTTTAAAATTCATAATGCTACTTCTCAAGGATATAATCTTAGCAGGAGGATAATATTTCCCTATGAAAGCATCTTTGCATTTTGTCCAAGAATCAATACTATTTCTAGGCAAAGAAAGCAACCATTCTTTAGCTCTTCCTCTCAAGGAGAAAGGAAAAAGTTTCAGTTTTATAATATCCCCATCCATATCCTTATACTTTTGCATTTCACAAAGTTCAACAAAGTTATTAAGATGGGCAGCAGCATCATCAGTACTAACACCAGAAAATTGCTCTTTCATAACAAGATTTAATAGAGCAGGTTTAATTTCATAAAATTCTGCTGTAGAAGCAGGTGGAGCAATAGGAGTGCATATGAAATCATTGTTGTTTGTGCTAGTGAAGTCACACAACTTAGTGTTCTCAGGAGTACTCATTTTGAAAAACAAAATCAAACTGAATTAAACAAGTAACTAATTTTTTTGTGTTTTTGATAAAGAGAGCAAACAAGACTAAATAAAAATAAACTAAGCAAGACAAATAACAAAGTAAAGAGATTGGGTGTGAGAGACTCCCCTTGCAGAAGCAATTCGGTTTTCCCCGGCAACGGCGCCAGAAAACGTGTTGGTGGCTCTAAGTTGACGAGGGAATATCTCCCCGGCAACGGCGCCAGAAAACGTGTTGCTAGCTCTAGTTGACGAGGGAATATTCCCCGGCAACAGTGCCAGAAACAATGCTTGTACGTCACACGTCAGTTGGGAACCCCAAGAGGAAGGTATGATGAGTGCAGCAGCAAGTTTTCCCTCAGTATGAAACCAAGGTTTAATCGAACCAGTAGGAAAACGAGGTTTGCTTCGAAGGTGTTGGTGAAGGAGTGTAGTGCGGCGCAACACCAGGGATTCCGGTGCCAACGTGGAACCTGCACAACACAATCAAATTACTTTGCCCCAACTTAACAGTGAGGTTGTCAATCTCACCGGCTTGCTGAAAACAAAGGGTTAAACGTATCGAATGGAAGATGATGTTTGTTTGCATAAAACAGTAGAGAACAATGATTGCAGTAGATTGTATTTCAGATGTAAAAGAATGGACCGGGGTCCACAGTTCACTAGTGGTGTCTCTCCAATAAGATAACTAACATGCTGGGTAAACAAATTACAGCTGGGCAATTGACAATTGATAAGTGCATATAACATGCATGTGTGAGTTGTGGTGTCTACTATGAGATTCATTTGGGCATTACGACAAAGTACATAGACCGCTATCCAGCATGCATCTATGCCTAAATAGTCCACTTTCCGGTTAACATCCGTACCCCTTCCAGTATTAAGTTGCAAGCAACAGACAATTGCATTAAGTAATGTGCGTAATGTAAACAATACATTCATCCTTGAATAAAGCATTGCTGTTTTACCCCTAGTGGCAACAACACATCTACAACCTTAGAACTTGCTGTCACTATCCCAGGTTAAATAGAGGTTGAACCCAACTATCATGCATAAATACCCCTCTTGGAGTACAAGTATTCACTTGGCCAAGGCTTCAACAAGTAACGGAGAGCATGCAAGATCACAAATGACATAGACATGATAATATAATATTCAGCTCCACATAGGTATCAATATAAGTCAGATCCCAGCAAACACAACATGTAGCATTACAATAAGATGATCTTGATCATGATAGGCAGCTCACAAGATCTAAACATGATGGCACAAGTGGAGAAGACAACCATCTAGCTACTGCTATGGACCCATAGTCCAAGGATGAACTACTCACGCATCACTCCGGAGGCGGGCATGGCGATGTAGAGCCCTCCGGTGATGATTCCCCTCTCCGGCAGGGTGCCGGGAAGAGCTTCAGAAACCCCCGAGTTAGGGTTGACGACGGCGGCGGCAGCGAATATGTTCTGGATGAAAGGCTCGGTGTTTTAGGGTTTTCACGTCTCGGGGAATAAATAGGCGAAGGGGCGATGTCGGCGGACCCCCGAGGGGCCCAAACCACCTGGCGGCGCGGCTGGGCCCACTGCCGCGCCGCCTATGGTTTGGCCACCTCGTGGCTCTCCTTCGTCTCTCCTTCGGACTCCGTGTACGTGCTGGAAAAATAGGGACTTGGCCTTTTGTTTCGTGCAATTCCGAGAATATTTCCAGAAGTAACTTTCTGAAACCAAAAACAGCAAAAAACAGGGAACTGACACTGTGGCATCTTGTTAATAGGTTAGTCCCAGAAAATGCATAAAATGGATATGAAGTGTATATAAAACATGTAGCAAATGGTATAATATAAGCATGGAACATCAGAAATTATGGATACGTTGGAGACGTATCAGCGTGTCCCTGTTCAGAATTTCTGGGTTAATATCCATGGAAACAAGGCAAACACCAACACGTGTAGCCAATCACTGCATGTCCTAAATATGCTGGTGAGTTCACGCCTTGGAAAGAGCTCTATCTCAACGGCAGAAGATACACGTGGTCAAACGAGAGGCAACAACCTACCTTGGAAAGGCTAGACAGGGTCTTTGCCTCGGTGAACTGGGAAGCTTTCTACCCAGATGCGTTCCTCTCCGTGCTATCGTCTGGTCCCTCGGACCACTGCCCGCTGCTCCTCAGCCTAGGCCCTGAGAGGCACCGGGGGCGTCGCTTCCATTTTCAGGCATTTTTGGCCCAAGTGGAGGGTTTCCTAGAGGTGGTCCAGGAAATGTGGGGGACCGTGCCGTGGAGCCCAATCCTTTCAAAAGATTGGAGGCTAAGATTAAGGACACGGCTCACCGTCTTTCTCAGCGGAGCGACCGCTTTGTGGGGCATGTCAAGCGACAGATCCTCATCGCGACTGAGGTTATTCTTAGGCTTGACGTGGCTAGGAGGGGTGCCCGCTCTCGGCCGAAGAGCACGCGCTCCATCGCCTGCTAAAAAAGAAGCTCCTGGGGCTCTCTTCCTTGGAGAGATCTTTGGCCCGCCAAAGGTCCAGGATGCTGTGGTTGAAGGAGGGGAGGCGTCTATCCATTACTTCAACTTGCACTCTAGCCATCAGCAGCGGAAGAACTTCATTGGACATTTGGTGGTAGATGGGGCTCGGGTCTCGAGCCATGAGGAGAAGGTGGAGGCTGTGGACGAGTTCTTTGGTGGACTCCTAGGGTCAGACCCAGACAGGCCTTTGTCCCTAGACCTGGACTTTATTGGCCTACCATCAGTTGATCTCCAACATCTTGAGGTTGACTTCTCGGAGGAATAAGTGTGGAATTTCATTAAGGCCATGCCTTTAGAGAAATGCCCTGGGCCAGATGGGTTCACCACAAGGTTCTATGTGGCTTGCTGGAGCGTCAACAAGGATGATGTGATGGACGCTTTCCGCTCCCTCTCCCGACTGGACTCACATGGATTTGGGGCAGTTAACCAGGCTTACATCGCGCTCCTCCCCAAGGTACCAGGGCCAGAGGAAGCACGGACTTTCGTCCTATTAGCCTGATCCATGGTTTTGCCAAGCTGGTGGCCAAGGTTTTGGCTGTGAGGGTGGCTCCCAGTATTCCGCTGTTAGTGGGCCACACCAGAGCACATTTGTGCGTGGGAGATGCCTCCATGACAACTTTATGTTTGTGCATGGCATGGCGAGGAAGTTGCACAACACTTCCAATTCGGCGGTTTTTCTCAAGATTGACATTAGGAAAGCTTTTGACACGGTGGACTGAGCCTTCCTGCTAGAAGTGCTCAGGAAGATGGGCTTCGGTGAGAGGTGGATTGCGTGGATTTGCATCCTCATGTCCACTGCATCGACCAGGGTGTTGTTGAATGGCTTCCCCTGTGGTAAGATTTCCAATCGGCATGGTCTTAGGCAGGGTGATCCCCTCTCACCCCTGCTTTTCATCCTCGTCATGGAAGTTCTCTGCCACCCGATCGAGAAGGCGACTGAGCGGGTGCTGCTCTCCCGCCTCTCGACGACAGGATTACGGCACCGCACCTCCATCTATGCGGACGATGTGGTCACCTTCCTTCAACCTTCGGCGAGAGACTTGCAGGCGTTCGCTTCCTTGTTGGAGGACTTTGGCGCGGCTTCTGGGCTATGCACTAATCTCAACAAGTCTTCAGCAATCTCATCCGTGGATCGGAGGGGGACTCCCAGAGGGTCACCCAGTTGCTGGGCTGCGACGTCCAAGCGTTCCCTATGCGCTATCTTGGGCTCCCCCTGTCCCTTCGCAAGCTAAAAGAAGGGCAGTTGCGATACATGGTGGATAATGTGGCTAACCACCTCCCAAGCTGGGGGAGGGCTGGTCTGATGGACAGGGGAGGGAGGCTGGCCGTGATACGCAATACTCTCTCCGTTGTCTCGATCGTTGCCATGATGTCACTTGATTTACATCCCAAGACCATCGTGGCATTGGATAGGATCCTGAAGGGATTCCTGTGGAAAGGCCGCAAAGAGGTTCATGGGGGGCACTGCCTTGTGGCGTGGGACCGAGTTTGTATGCCCCGAGAGCTAAGTGGACTGGGCATACTCAGCCTGAAGGTAATGAACATAGCCCTTCGGGCTCGGTGGCTCTGGCTAGAGCGGACGGACTCCACCAAGTCGTGGCGTGAATTTAATCTTCAGGTCCCGAAAGTGGTCAGGCAGATGTTCGAGGCCGCCAGACGCTCAGTGCTTGGCGATGGTGCTTCGACGCTTTTCTAGAATGATAAGTGGCTACCGGATGGGCGCATTTAGGACATTGCACCGAACATTTTTCTGGTCGTCTCGCGGCAAGCTGCCAGGACACGGTGCATCCGGGACGGTTTAGTGGGAAGATGGCTGGAGGACATATCACCGGACCTCTCAGCCCAGGCCATTGCAGAACTCCTGGCGGTGGTGCAACTCGTTCCGGAGCAGGAGGACTCTTTCGAGTGGATTTGGGACGCGAGAAGAGTCTACTCATATCGCTCCAGCTACACGGCGTACTTCCGGGGGTCCTTGGCCATGGCCGGTGCTCCCGCCATATGGCGTTCCAAAGCTCCTTCCAAATGCAAGGTCTTCATGTGGCTTGCTCTGCGGGGGCGTTGTTGGACAGCCGATCGGCTCGCTCGGCGGAATCTCCCTCGGCCCGGCTCCTGTCCCCTCTATGATCAGCATGATGAGACCATTGATCACCTCCCGGTGGGTTGCGTCCTTTCATGGGAGATTTGGACGAGGTGTTGTCTCAGCTGGGGTTTTCCTGGCTGGGACCCAAGGGGCGACGAGGCCTTGGGGGACTGGCTTTGCTCTAGGACTGCGACGAGGAGAGACATTAGGGATCTGCGGACTGCCCTGGCCCTCGTGGCGTGGACTCTGTGGAACCACCGGAATGACATTGTTTTCGACGGCGCCACACCGTCGGTTGGTAGGTTGTTAGAGTCAATTAGGGTAGAGGGAGAGACCTAGTGTATCGCCGGTCTCTTCAGAGGTAGCCTAGGTCAGGCGGAGCGGTGGAGGTTTGGCGAGTAGTCTGCTATGTATCTAGGGTACCGAGCTGCTACGGTAGTGTGGTTGCGCGCTCGGCGTCTGTGCCAGCCCGTGTTGTAACTCGGTCGCTTGGCCTCTCCTTTTTTGAAATTTGATATGCCTTCCAGGGCATATCCTTGAAAAAGTTCGCGCCTTACCGGACGGGGAGGCAAGCCACACAAATCTTGACTTAATCCGACGGTTGCAAATATAGGGCAGTTTTAAATGATCGAAACTGGCTCTTCTCCCTGCGAACCCTGCCACCAAACAATTTCACCGGCTATGGCTCATGCTGACTAGTAATTTCTTGCCCAGCTAAGCAAGCTGGACAAACGAACCAAACAGATAGTGGTCGTGCATGAAAGTTACAACTAACTCGAGGTCCAGACGAAAAATTGGAAAACTCGTGGCAATGTAGTTTAGGGCATGTTTGGTTGCTCGCATGGTTTTTGGGGACTTTGCATCCGTGGCTCCAGTGGGCCTGGCCCTGGAGAAACGCGAGCTGGGCCATGTTGTGCATGTAGTTTGGTTGCCAACAATGTGCTAGCCAGGCCCGTTCGGCTGGATGCAAATTTTCCAAGTGCTCGTGTTTGGATGCCCAGATTGGTGTTTACAGACACAAACCAGTGTGTTTGGTTGCCCAGATTGTTGTTGTTCCACTTACCTTGCATGCCCTACTGATGAGCTTACCAGCCCACTGAGGTTTAGGCGGTTCAGGGTTTATGGATCATACACACTTACGACTGCCACAAATACACAATGATGACGATCGGGACGAGGATGATGAAGTCTTTGATGCCGCCACATGGAATCAGTGCTCCACCTTTGCCCTTAGTACCTTTGCTTCCTCCAGCGTTGCTTACTCCAGCTTTGCTTGATCCAGCTATGCTTGATCCGGCTATGTTTGACTCTGCTATGCTTTGATCTTCGAGAGGGAACTCTTGTCACTGGGACATGTAGAAAGCATCCTGTGCCTCCCTGAGAGTCTCGAACCTTTCGCAACAGTTGTTGGGGTACTTGTAAAGCTAAGTCGAGCAACCATTCCAAGTTGTATAGATTCCTGGAGTGTGGCCTCTGAAAACCACATACCACTGCAACAAAGAACATGAACATTAGTAAAGCATGGTTAGTTAAGCAAGAACTTGCAAAAGTACGAACACATGATCAGTAAAGCAACATAAGCAAAGCATGCATTGATTCATCAAACTACAAGCAGAATTAGTGTTCGCTGCCTAGCTAGTATGGTGTTATCCTATCACCACATCAAAAGAGGGTGTCATACTACCACCACAAGTTCATCGTGTGAGGGGTTAGCTTATGTACCACCTCAAGCACCCAAAATATACAGGCCATAAGTAGTTTTGGTGTCCTAGCTACTCAAAATATACAGGCCATAAGTAGTTTTGTTCTCCTAGCTACCCAAAATATACATCATGTCATCATGATGATCATCATCATCATCATCTAGCATGCTTGCACCACCGCCACCTCCAACTTCCTGAACAAGCACTACTGGTAGTAGTGCTTGTTGAGGAAGTTCTGGAGCCAGAGCAGACGATGGTCCTTGGCCATCAGAACGAAGCCAAAGCCTTGCGCCTTGTTGTCCAGGAGGTGGCCAAGAGAAGCAATCTTGGCGGTGTCACTGAATGTTCCCTTTGCGCTCATCACAGGCTCGTAGAGGCCGGGGTGCACGTCCACAGGCACACTGTCCCTGATGGCGGATGCCACCTCCCTGACGGCCTCCATCATGCTGGTGAAGACGAGCACCTCCTCATCGACCAAGGCACCCCTCTTCCTCTTCTTCTCCCCTCTCTCAGGAACCTTGGGTGCATGATCATCAGCCTTGGCGCCTCAGGGCACATAAGTATCAACGTTGATGGTGTCTGACTCCTGCGTGTTAGGATCATCAGGCGTACCAAGAGGCTCAGATGACCCCATGACATGCCTTCCTGTGGACAGACCGAAGGAGAAGATGGTCCGCATCTGAGTGTAGTTCTGAATAGGCTTGTTAAGGAACTCAGCGTCCTTGGGGTGATCCTACGGACGAAAAACAGTTTCACAGTTAGCAGTGTTTTGACACATGGGAGAGTTAGATAGTTAGGGCAATGTATAACACAAGGCTAACCATGATGTGGCCCTTCAAGTGCTCTGCCTCCAAGATGATGCTGTGAGTGTCCTCATCCCAGAGTGCACCACTCAGGTCCTTCAGCTTTGACACCTTGATCCACCTCACTCTCCACTTCCTCTGGTGGTTGTAGATCTGAGTAGGGGTGACCTCCTGGCCTAAGAACTCAAAAACCAGCTTGGCAACTGCGTTCAGATGCACCTCCTTAAACCCCTTGTCAGTCCTCACCCCATTGGCGATGAGCTCGCACATCTTGTTGAGCACGAATGTGGACAGAAATGGAGGCCACTTCATGGTAGTGCCCATCTTGCTCTTCTTGGTCTTGCCCTCCCGACCAAGAGAAGGCGTGACCAGCTGGGAAGGCATCATGGGCACCTCAAACCTCTCCATTGGTTTGTACTCCGGCAGCTCATCCGGCTGCGAGTCCGGGACAAGAGAAAGAGCGAGCTGGCTCTCCCTTTCGAGCAGGGCCTGGCTAAAATCATCGACGGACAGGTCCTACAACGGTGACAAGCAAGATATGGGTGCATCACTAACCTCAGATCTACCAAATCGACAAACGAACACGAACAACGACATGCTTACATCAAATCTAGACTACAAACATGCTCAGACAATATCATGGCCTAAAAATCTACTCCATAAGCTCAGATCTAAAGTACAAGTCGTAGGGTTCGATTGTGCTTACCGGCATCGTAGCGTGAGCGGTGGCGAGGTGGACGAAGAAGCGCTCCGCCGCCGACGGACCATCGTGGACCAGAGTGGAAGGAGGCGCCGCTTACCTGGTCGTCTTGGATGAATCTGGTCTCGGACAAAGAGCTTGAAATGGGGGGAAATGGTGGCGAGAGCTGGGCGGTGAGAAGAGAGGGGTGAAATAGGGGAAGCAAAACTTGGGCGGTGAGCGAAAATTCTCCCGCGCCATTTTCGCGTGCGCGCGCGTGCGCCTGCGGCCGCGTGCCATCTCTCCCCGCCTGCACGAGCTCGGCTCCACGTTCCCCATTTTGCCTTGCGGGAGGGTGGCTCTGCGGAAACGGTGGAATCGGGCGTTCCTCTCGGGTCTGGCTCAGAGTGCTTTAAGGTTCGTGCTCGTGCAGGCACGCGGAACGGGCCAGGGAACCAACAGGCCGAAACAGAGGTGAAAAGCCACGTTCCTATGGGCCGTGGGCAACCAAACACGTCCTTATTGCTTAAAAAAACTGTGAGATTAATCAACTCTTAATCAAAATCACCAAGTATAAAATAGGTGCTTCGACAGTGCCTTAAGAAACATAAACGCTAAGCCGTTGGTGCGATGAGCCGATGAAGCATCTTCCAACATTTTGTGGAGAAATTGTTGTCCAGGGAGAAAGGATACGGAGACCGTTCGTTGCTCTTGAGGGCCAGGCAGGGCGGCGTTCTCTGGTGCACGCGGGTTACCATCGGATGGGTCGCCGGCGTGAGAAGGATGGTGACTATGGAAGATAGCGTGGTCCTTTTTTTTCCTGCGAATTACTGAAGATATTGTGGTCGAACACCTCGCACTAGACAAGAGATCCCCATTTGATCATGACACGACCGTTGTTTTGGCAAACAAATGTAGGACAATTCTTTTATTGGTTGAAAATCGCTCACGATTAGTATGCTTGAAGTGACTGGCTCTGCTTTCGTTTGCAGGGTTTGAATCCATCGATGTGGAGGTATTCCTGGCTATGATACTACTAGGGGAACGAAGCAAGAAAGTTCTTTGAACCGAAGGTGCAAAAGTACCTTTCTTGCTAGGCTAGAGCAACTTCTCTTGCTAGTACATACGTAGGCCACTTGTTACGACCAAGCAGAGAAACGGCCATGTCGTTTTCCAACTTGGCGTGTGCGCTGAAAGTGCTGAAAACGCCGTTTGACAGGGGCATCCATAATCTCTCATCTTTGCCCTTGCCCACCAGACGATCAAGCCAAATCAGCTAAACCATTAGCTTGTCAACGTAATCATCAGCCTGACTTTGGGTTCATTGACAGGTGGGCTCCGCGTCTGCTGGGTCCCACGCACCAGTGACTCAAGGTCACGAAAAAGTCAGACGGCCAAAGTCAGAGAATCCGTGCCGGTGCTCGAGTTCGGGCCCGCGTGTTCAAAAGGAAACAGTGGCATAACTTCTCGGATTAGATGAATTTTCCATTAATAAGAAGCACGGTGTTATATACTCCTATATGCATTAGGGTTTGATGTCACGGCGGCTCGATCGCAGCAATTAGTCGTCGCAAGTGACGCAGAGCTTGGGTTCTCCATCGGACCCGTCCATTGCGTGATGGCGAAGGCCACCCGGGGAGACGACGACGAGGAAGACGGAGTCAGCCGGTGGCCAACCAAAGCCCCATCAGTCAGGGTCCCCTATCCGCACCGTTTTCTTCTGTCCTGTTTCGTGCACAGGATTCTTTGCCGCGCCAGACCGGTAACGAGAATAACCACCAGCGTACACCTCGGCATAACAGCCGCCTGGCTCTGATGCTTCCATGTCGTCGTGCCCACGCAGCCGCGCGCCTCATCCTGCTCGTCGTGATCCTCTCGTCCGCTCACCCTGCCGCTGCTGCGCGGCCGGACCCGGCGCACGGCTGGCACACGTTCAAGCGGCTGCAGGACGCGCGACGGGGGAGCCGTGTCACCGGGCTCGGCGAGCTCAAGCGCTACCTGGCCACGTTCGGGTATATGCCTGTCCGGGCGGAGCACGGCGGTGAGCCGACCGACGCCTTCGACGAGCACCTCGAGGCCGCCGTGAAGCGGTATCAATCCCGTTTCAGCCTGCCGGTCACCGGCTGGCTCGACGCCGCCACGCTCGACCAGATCATGTCCCCGCGCTGCGGCGTCGAGGACGACCACGGCGTGTCCGTCTCTCCGGAGCATGGCAGCGTGGTCAGCCGGTTCACGTTCTTCAAGGGCAAGCCGAGGTGGAGGCGGCGGTCGGACCCGATCGTGCTCACGTACGCCGTGTCGCCGACGGCCACCGTCAGCTACCTGCTGCCAGACGACGTGCGAGCCGTGTTCCAGCGAGCGTTCGAGCGGTGGGCGCTCGTCATCCCCGTGTCGTTCGAGGAGACGGATGACTACAACGAGGCTGACATCAAGCTGGGGTTCTACATGGGCAGCCACGGCGACGGTGTGCCGTTCGACGGGCCGCTCGGCATACTTGGCCATGCCTTCTCCCCAGGAACGGGCGGCTCCACCTCGACGCTTCGGAGGAGTGGGCTTTGGACTTCGCTGATGGAGAGGAAACATCAGTAGCCATCGACCTGGAGTCCGTTGCGACGCACGAGATCGGTCATGTCCTTGGGCTTGGGCACTCGACGTCCCCAAGGCGGTCATGTACCCGAGCATCAAGCCGCTGCAGAAGAAGGCAGACCTCACCGTCGACGACGTTGAAGGTGTGCAGCTGCTGTACGGATCGAATCCGGATTTCCGACTCAGCTCCCTCTACAACGAGATGGACACCTCCATGTCACCAGAGAGGAGCAGTTGGGCCGCTTCCTCGGCTAGGTTAGTGGTTGGCGCAGTCTTGGTTATACTACTTGTGTTGTGAGTTGTGACGCACTTGTAGATAGATAAGGACATGTTTTTTATAGGCAACAGGATAGATGAAGAACAACATGCGTCAGGTGGCGTGATTCTAAAGAAGAAAGAAGTGTTTATATTCTTGTATAGATTGCTTTGCAAAGTCAAAGACAGGAGAGCATGATGTAACTGTACATAATATATCCATCAAAAAAGTGGAACTATACTGTTTGCTACATTGGGATTATGCTTAGTGACAGTGAAAACCTTTGGCTACAGAGAACTACCATTGCATCACGTTTCTACCGTGACACTTCACTCTGAAGTGGCAAAACGCTTTCAGATCCAGCTTCTTTTGCTTCAGCAGTTCTATCTGCAACGGCCTTTGACATCGCAAACATTTTCTTGACAGTGTTTGTTAGACATGTCCTGTGTTCGTCCATCGAGGCATGAACAAACTTGTGGAAGTGATCTCTCAGCTCGGTGACAAACGAGGTGTTGCCAGAGTTCTTTTTTCTGCATGAAGTCGAGGCAGGCTTTACAGGAGGAGAAGCAGATGGTTGAGAGCCTTCAGATTGTGTACCGCCAGACATCGTGGAAACTGCATATGATGGACAGCTGAGTGAGCGCAAATGCCCAATGGACAAATTCTGGAAGTTCAATCTATCTATAGCAATAGAGATGCAGAAAAATAGCAACCAATACTCGTCATCAAGAAATTCAATATTTTTCAATGTATAAACAGTCAGTGGTCATTACAGTTATTCCAGCTTACGAGAAAAGGCAAAAAACCGATATATCGTCTATTTAATCATCGCCATAATTGCAATTTATGAAGAAACTGTCTCCATATTATTGAGCAACAATCAATTGTCTGAGCTAATTGTGTATACATGTTTAAAAAAAAAGAGCCAACATGAGTTCAAACTAAGGTTGCTTCAGAAAGGGGGCATCATGTGGTCATGCAGCAATGGTGGGCCAATTGTATAAGATAAAACTACACGATCCTAATCTCCTAATAAGCTGACAGTCAATCTATATTGGTCACAATAAAATGGCGATATGAAGCAGACACCAAAGCTGTAGCAAAACATCAGGTAAGGTGGAGCATATCGAGCATTCAAAGAGGATAGACAGCCTGCAATGGAACAGCGCAGTCTGCAGATACAGGCTGGAGGACTAATTTTGCTGATTGCTTAACTAGCATGTTACCCAAGATGTAAACCAACAGGACTCTGTTTAGGTGAACATCTACTGCAAGTTTCAACAAAAATCGAAGAATCAAAGTGCAACTAATACATACAAATTGGTTCCTACAGACCTACAAGACTTTCCAAGAAACTAAAAATTCGCTTGTTCGCAAAATTGTGTGAGTTCATGTATCAAAGAAGGAATCACGTGAAACAGTTATTCCTTCAATAGACACAGCAAAACGAATTAATGTAGGTGAGCTTACTGACCATTCACACAGATATTGCTGCCATGGTGGCTGCAGTGTGTAACTGGCTAATTAGCCACCCAGCCAGAAAGGCTTCAGAAGATCGTGTTAACAAAAAAAGTTTTGCATATGGTTGTTCCACAAAGAAAATTCTTTGTAATGGAGTCTATTTTGACAATTGCAGGGCAAGTCAACGAACTAAAACCTGCACAATATTTACATTCCTAAAAAGCTAAAATTAAATTACAAACTCAAGGTCACATCGAATGGTGGAAATTTTAAGAAAAAAATTGTTAGCGTCAGAAGATATATGATTGGACAACTAATTATGCTGACTGCTTCACTAACCTCTTATACACAGAATGTTAATGTGAAGCATGTCCAATAAACGTCGGTCAAAACTAAGAAAATTGGCTTCTTTTGTAAGCAAACTAAGGGTGTGTTTAGCAGTATAGTTTTTTCAAAGTACTCTTGTTGGCCTGATGTAATCTTGTCATGGTCTAAACTGCACACATATGTTGTGTGCAGGCTGTAGTGGGAACACACATAGGTTGTGTGTTTTCTGTGGTGTGAAAAGGCACATGAAATGTGTCCTGAGTAGGTAGGCATGTTGCAATATGTTTGCAGCATGTCTGTAGGTTGTGTGAGAGCTATCCTTGCTTAGGAGTTAGGTGCTAGTATGTTCTAGACTACTGTAATTCTTAGGCTGTAAGATAGGGTAGCAGTAGAAGGCTCTAGAATGCGGTAGCACCGACCTTGAAACCTCTATATAAGGGAGAGACACCATATATGGAGAGAAGTTGCAAGCCAAGGTCCTAGCATAGGTTGCTAAGGGCAAGCATAGGTTGCTGAGGGCAAGCATAGGTTGCTAAGGTTTGCCAGCATTTGTTGATGCGGTGAAGCTTCAGTAGGCATAGGTTGCCAAGCTTGTAGGCATTCGTTGCCTGTGTAGTGTAGCATTTGCTGCTGCAAAATCTAATAGAAAAGGAAGGCATTTGTTGAAAGTGGTGTGCTCCTCCGTAGTGGTAGTCCCCTGTTTTCTTCCTTTGCTAGAGAGAGAACAGAGAGGGAACACCTAACAACTCTAACAATACTGTGGTTTCTCATAATACCATAGTTTTAAATATTGTGACGTGCTTGGCAAAACTGCAGCATTACAGTATATGGTATCGGCAAAAAACTGAACTATTTTGCACCACACAAAAAAGTGGTCCAGGCCTCTTTTCTCCAATACTGTAGTATTCATTGCCTAGGCATGGAAATACTTTGGTTTTTGAATACTTAGGTTTTGGAAATTCTTCACTACCAAACAGGGCCTAGCATTAACTTTTGTTGCGAGGAAACTATTGCTTTAGCTTGTCGATATCATCGTGTGAGCTGATGTGCCGCCGGTGGAAGCACGTGGAAGAGTCGTTCCTCCTACTGACACAACAAATCGAGTTAATGTAGGTGGACTTACTGACCATTCACACAGAGATCGCAGCCATGTATGGCGGCCGCAGTGTGTGACTGGCTAATTAGCCACCGAGCCTAGGAACGCAGGATTGAGACCGCATAAACACAACAAGGTTAACACGGGAAAAACTAGACAACCCTAGGATCACGCGACGAGTTTTCTGAAGAATAGTAGTTGCTGATCCGACTATCGTGTGGAGTTACAAAATCAGGTTTTACCTTCGCGCGGAGGAGAAGGAGCGGAGAGGGTACCTCCGGTGGCGTGGAAGGAGACCGCGATCAAGAAGGCAACCGGACGGGGAGGTTGAAGGAGTTCTTGCGGCGGCGCTTGGTCTGATTTATGATGGTCGTTCATTGGTTTTAGGGTTCATGATAGATACGGAGTAGATGCTCGGATTTCATTATTGGGCTTCTGTAGATTAAACGACACGTCCTATGGGACGCTCGCGGCGTTTCCTATACAACGCCTGGGTGATTCCTATATATCGCCCATTAGCGTCGCGAACCGCGATCGCCGCCAGAAGGAGCACGCAATGGGATGGCCCATCTGGGCGGATTTTCTTCTTTTTCTAGTATTTTCTTCTTTCGTTTTTCTCTATTTATTACTTTTTCGTTTTCTTTTCTTTTTCGTTTTATATTTCTTTTTTCCTTTCTATTTTTATTTTATTTCTATTCACTTTTTATTATTTTAGAAAATGTTCAAATCTAAAATTTGTTCAGATTTGAAAATTGTTCTGCTCAGATTTGAAAAATGGTCATAATTGACAAAACAGAGTTGAACAGCTTTTCAAACTATGAACAATTTTTAAACTATGAACAATTCTTAAATCTGAACAATTTTTAAATTTAAATAATTTTTAAAATATAAAGATTTTTTTAATCCGAACTGAAAAAATTCAAAAATGAACATTTTCTCTAAAACTCTTTTCAAAATCGAAACAATTTTCCGAGTAGATAAATAAATGAAAATAAACAGAAAAAGGAATACCGAAAAAAACGCAACGCACCTTAACTGGGTCGGCCCAGTGGTCCGACCTTCAGGCGACGCGGGTCACTTCAGCCGCCTAAAGGTGATATATAGGAGCTCCCCAACGTGTAGCTAAGCTGACGACAGCGACGCTCGCGAGGGAAGCCTACTAGATTGGCCCAGCAAAGGCGATATTTTTTTATTTTCTATTTTCGTTTTTTCATTTTAATTTTAAATTTTATTTTCCTTTTCTTATTGTTTCCATCTTATTTTATTTATTCATTTTATTTTATGAATGCTCATGTCATGTTTTTTTTATTTTCCTTTTTATTAAGAAATATTATTTTATTCTGTAATAAGTGAATATTTTCCTAACCCTGTGAACAATTATTTTGTTGTACAAAACATTTTTTGTCTCATGTGAATATTATTTTAACCTCACAATTTTTTTAATATATCAATATTTTCTTAAAAACTCATGAACCTTTCCTAAACCTCCCAAACAATAATTTGAACTTCACAAACATTTTATGATTCTCAGATGAGCATTTTTCAAACCAGCAAACAATTTTTTTTGAACTATTCGAACATTTTTATCCTCTCATATGAATATTTTAAAACTCACGAGCATTTTTTAATTGTACGGATATTTTTCTAGTCTCATACGAACATTTTTTTAACTCACGAAACAATTTCATAAACTACATGAACCTTTTTTTAACCTTGTATATTTTTTAGAACTCTACAAATTAACATTTTAACAAATAATGAAAAAAATAAATAAAAGGAAATTGGAAAGAATAGAATAAAGAGAAAATAAAAAAATTAACACAAAAGACTATAGTTAGTCATATCCATGGGACGCGCAAAAGAAGCACACAAATGGAACACGTTATATGCATCTAATGGGGCAAGTATGTTTCTCATCGTGGTTCACCTTCATATTTTTGCTGTCTATATCATGCGAGTTATAGCAGTCCTGGGGAATTTGTTCGGTGTCTCGGAGTTGTCATATTCCTATTAATGATTGTGACAGCTTTTGTAGGATACGTACTACCTTGGGGTCAGATGAGCTTTTGGGGTGCAACAGTAATTACAAGCTTAGCTAGCGCCATAGTACTAGTAGGAGATACCATAGTGTCATGGCTTTGGGTGGTTTCTCTGTGGACAATGCCATCTTAAATCGTTTTTTTTTTTACTAGAGGCGTTGCCTGGTTTCGTGATGCAAAGAGCGCCATAACTCCTACCGCGCGCTCACTCTGGATCAGTGTGGCATTTTTTGGTAGTTCGCCTTTTAGCTGGTGCCGGTTCAGGAAAAAAGCCTGATTTTTTCTACCAATTTAAGTTTGTGTAAAATTTAATATTTCCATATTTTTAAAATGGTCATAAATTTAGAATAATGTTCATGAATTTAAAATTTATATATATATAAATGTTCATGAATTTTGAAATAATGTTCTCACAAGTTTAAAAAAGTTCATGAATCTGAAGAAATTCAGCAATCTAGAAAAAGATGTTCATGAAATTTTAAAAATAAAACGCGTCGATTTGATAAAATCATTTAGAAATTGCTCACAAAATTTTAGAATTGTTCACATTTTAAAAAAAGATCATGTATTTAAAATAAAAAGATTAGAAAAAAACTAAACAGAAAAACGAACAAGAAAAAGAAACCAAAAAAATGCGAGAAAATAAATCGACGAAAGCTACTAGAATATGTTCCGAAAACCGCTCAAAACAGCTCAGAAATAATATGTACATGGTCTGGCCCAGTTAAAATCCTAGCAGAAGGGGCGTCCTTATTGAACGCAATGGGCGTCATATAGGAATTACCGGATTGAACGGTGTGCGTTATGTCAAAATAAAAAATACATATTGAACGGTATCCAGGTCCATTACCGTCCAAGTATACTTCCTGCAGACTTTGTGAAAGTGCATGAGCCCTCATGTGTGGTTTTGATAATTAATGACAATCTCTATGCACTAATGGTTGCATTGAGTTATCCTTGTAGGTCTTGTCCATTGGCAATGCTTGAACACCATGTGTTGGTATCAAGATTGAAAGAACAAGATAAAGTGATGACCAAAGTAATATCCAAGTCATCATATATATTAAGAGAAGAAGTAGAAGTGCAAGTTCAAGAGAAGCATATCGAAGAAATCCTATGCTTGAAGCTTGTCACCCTTTTGGAGATATTGGTCAAGTGAAGATGTGACTTATAGAGGCTCTCCCATATTGGTGTATGGGGGAGCGATATGTGAGTCTTCACAAAGTAAAGCGCAATCAAAAAAGGTGGTCCACTTGAAGAGATCAATATCGTCATCATCTAGCTCAAGTGGAATGCGCAAGGCAAATGTATGATCTTGATAGGGTTTCTATTTTACCGGTCTCTTGTTGTTGGTGGGAGACCGGGTTATATGATAGATGGCGTACTATCAAGAGGGGCTCTCAAGTGAGTAACTTGATCGTATCTTTGTGGAGAGCTCAAACCTTTGCATACTTGGCATATCATCTTTCTTGATTCTTATTTGGCTTTTCTCCTTGTTGGGTTTTGGTGCTTGTTGTGATCTTCATGACAAGCCAATTTCACCGAAAACGGATTTCGTATGGAAAACTTGTTGCGTTTTTGGTTTTGAGGTTTTGTCGATTCATCATTTTTAGAGAGGTTTTACCTTTATACATTTTGTCTCCTCCTCACGTGATGGACTATGATGTTTCTCTGCATGACCTTGTAAAGCTTTCGTTACGATTCCAACGAGCCCAAGATCATCTAAAAAGGAGTCCGGATGCAAAAGTTATTGAAGTTTTCGTACCACGTGGTGTGCATTCTTTTTCCCGGCGGTAGTACCGCCCCTAGTACCGCCCGAAGTACCGCTCATCGCATCTGAAGGCCGTTTTGGCGGTACTAGGTGCGGTAGACGCTCGGGGCGGTAGTACCGCTGCCCGGGGAGGTAGTACCGCTGTCTGGGGCCTGCTTTCAGCCTGTTTGACTTCCTTGGTTCCACGGGGGGCGGTAGTACCGCCGTTTGCAGCGGTAGTACCGCCCCGGCGCGAATCTGCACCCAACGGTTAGATCTTGGGGTGACCTATTTAAGGGGCTTTTCCCCAATGGTTCCCAACCTTTAGAGCAAGTTTTGACCTTCATTGTTGACCTCCACAAGCTTGCTATCTCTCTATTCCTCCATGATTCTTGCCTCCAATTAGAGGGAAAAGAGAGAGGAGATCTAGATCCACTATTCTATCAATCAATCTCTACTCAAAGTGAGGGGAAGCTTTTGCATCTAGATCTTGGAGGGATTTGGTGTTCTTCCTTGTTATTCCTCTCTTCTCCCCCATAAGCATTAGTTGATTTTGGTGGTGATGAGGACATCCCTACCATTGACACAACCACAACTACTGCACCACCTCAGTTACAAGGACCGTTGACTAGGGCTCGTGCACGTCAACTACAATAGCAGGTACTTTCGTTTCTACAAGCTACTCCTAATGTACATGAGAATATGATGCTGCCTAAACTAGATGTGTTTGTTTCTCTTAGGAGTGATGGACCAAGCATGGACAAGAGGGGCAAGCTATGGAGCATGTACGTGAATGGAGATAGCCGCAGGAGTGGAAACAAGGGAGAGGATGATGCCACCGATGGAGACTGCCGTAACTTGAAGCCACCATGATGACATTTGAAGACTTGGACGAATTTCGCAAGACTACACTTCATAATTTCCTCCATAGTCACGTATGGTGCTGCATCACCTTTTATTTGTGGGCCAGGGCCCATGTAATTTCGGACCAGAAGTTTTAGTGCGTTTTTAGAATCCGTATTAGGGAAGGAAAGTCCAACTAGGGTAGGATTCGGCCAACTCCCAAGGATGCCGAAAACCCCCTCCTTTCCTCCTTATATACCTCGTCTAGGGTTACGTTTAGACTCGGATTTTGTTTAGTTAAAAGAACTCAGGTATTTGCTAGTCTTCGCGATAGGCACGAGTGTCGGCTAGACCTCCTGTACTACGCACTTGCAAGATCCCACCTTCATCAATAAAGTTCATCTTTCATCCGCAATTCGTGATTGCATTATTGGTTCTTACTTGTTTCTCGATCGCAGGTAGAACTAGACCTTTTGGTCAGGCTAATTGTGCTTCCGCATGATCGGTAACCTCGGGAGATTAGTTTAGCGATTGCATTGGCGCTACGTACGTGTGCGTAGTAGTCGGATCGCCAAGGTCAAACTCCACCAGAATCGACGTATCTTCATATCATCGAAAGATCGGACACCTTTGCCCTATCAAGTGGTATCAGTTTTCAGGTTGCTCGGTGAGATTTACTGTTTTACTAGTTTAGATTGCATCTTCATACCTACAGTCCACGAAAAAGGCAAAAATACAGTTAGGGTTAGATTATTCCGTCCTACAAACCGTCCGGGCCTGTCGCATTTTCTTTTCAGTGCATTGCATCGTTGAGTTTTCGTCTGCATCGTCGTGTCGAGTTGCTGGTCTTAGTGTCTAGTCCCGTAGAGTTTCGAGTTCTTTGCATATTCGTCATGCCGCCGCCGCACGACTCGCACCATTCGTTCACCATTGCCTTCCGCCGCCACCATCTATACACCGCAGCCGCCACCATCCATACCGCCGTGGCCACCATACACTGATTCGAGTTAGGGTTTGTGTTTACTTTCCCTTCACGTATTCTGCTCATATCCGCGTCGGCCACATCAAGTCGTGATCAAGTTTGTTTCGTCTCTGTTTCGGTTTAGTTAAAAAAAAAGAGCAAAAAAACAGTCAAATCCGCATTCAAGTCTGGTTGACCCTGATTTCTACTAGTCCAGTCCGATTTTAGTCCGAATTGGGCAGTTTTTCTGCCCCAACTTTGATTGGCCATAACTTTTGCATACGGACTCCGTTTTCGACGTGCGACCTATCAAAATTTTCAGCAGAAAAAGATCTGTCCAACCCAAATGACTAGGTCTTCCGGACCGCTCAGAATTGCCAAAAGAGTCCGGGAAGGTGGAGTTTTTGCCACTTTTGTGAAAAAAGTTCGGAAATTTCTGTGATCTTCACTTATATCTTGCTTTTGAGCTCTCCCTTTGTGCTTGTTGTTGCCGCGCCTTGACTTTGTTGGTGCTATAGGCTCGCATCTCTAGTCCGGTCTAGCCTAGGACCAGCACAGTACCGTCTTTGAGCGTTTATTCAACTTGCATTCTTGATTTGATTATTGCTAATCCTTGCTACCATAAAGCCTCCTACAGCTCCACAGATTTCTACTACGTGCATTGTGCCTTCCTGGTATTCGCTTTGCCAATCTTTGAGGTACTTGTCCTCGCGGCTGCCATGACGCTCTCCTGCGTGGTAAAGAATTTGTAAGGGCTTTGTATATTGCTTCACGGTTTGCGTGATTTTCCACCATATTTGTAATCCTAGGCACATATACTTGTGTTTTGTCTCCTGTCTCTACTAACCATGTCAGGCGACGAGATGAACAAGATGACGAACAAGGAGCTGTACAAGCACTTCGAAAAGATGGTGTCCAACCATTCTCTGGACATCGAGACACGGGTTGGCAGCGCCATGGACCGTCTCGATGGTCTAGAGGGCACTTTCAACACCAAATTTAATGGCGTCAACACCTCCTTGACTGATCTGACTGGCAAGTTTGATCGCTTGCTGGACAAGCTCCAGACGCGCATACCTGAGCTGTTTCACGTGCCCGGCAACACTGTTTCTCGTGCTGGTCGGGTTCGCCTTGAGGAGCCAGGAGGAGCTTCAGCGGCGTCTACTGCCGCCCCTGGCGCCGACGCTAACTTGGACGGCTATGAAACAAAGGTAGACATTCTTCAACAACCACGGGGTCATCCACACCAACACCCTAAGAACAACTTGCAGCAGCAACCTCAGGTGCGTGATGAAGAACATGTCGAACATGTCGCTAAGCTAAAATTGACAATTCCAACTTTTGAGGGTAGATATAATACTGATGCATATCTTACATGGGAATTAGAGGTCGAACAACGCTTTGCATGTTTGAAGATAGACGTGTTTGCGCTGCCACTTGTGAATTTACTGGTTTTGCTTCTGTTTGGTGGTCTGAACATTATCGCTTGTATCATGATAATATTCCTACTACTTGGAATGCTTTGAAACGTGCTATGCGTTCTCGTTTTGTACCTCCTTACTATCAGCGTGATCTGATTCAAAAACTGCAATGCTTGCTACAAGGTAGAAAATCAGTGGAAGAATATTATCAAGAATTGCAAACCGGGTTAATTCGTTGTGGTATTGTTGAGGAAAATGAAGCTATGTTTGCACGATTTGGGGGGGGGGGGGGGGCTGAATAAACCAATTCAAATGATTTTAGAATATAAGGAGTATAATTCTATCACTCGTTTATTTCATCTTGCTTGCAAAGCTGAACGTGAAGTGCAGGATAGGGAGCCGCGTCCACGAACTAATTTTTCTGTAGGTCGTACATCGTCATGGGCGCCGCGCCAACCGGATCCAGCTTCACGCAGTGCTGCACCTTCTTCCGCCAACAAGTCTACCATGCCGCCTTCGCGCACACCAGCACCGCCTCCGCCATCGACATCTACTACTCCTGCCCGGAGTTCGGCGTCTTCCATGGGCTCCACTTGGCAGAACAAGGGACATTCAATGCCGCAAATGCTGGGGCTATGGTCATATTGAGAGAGAGTGCAAAACACAGCAGGTGATGATCGTGCGAGAAGATGGTGAGTATGATTCTGCAAGTGATTATGATGAGGAGACACTTGCCCTTATATCCGCGCAGCAAGGGGACGATGGCCATTCTGATGAAGACATAGAATTCATGGCCGCTGAAGCTGCGGATACCTACAAGAGCTTGGTTGCACAACGTGCTTTGAGTGTGCAACTAAGTCAAGCTGAGCATGATCAACGTCATAATTTGTTCCAGACTCGTTGGGTTGTGAAGGAGCGTGCTATTCGGATCATTATTGATGGTGGGAGTTGTAACAATTTGGTAAGCATGGAGATGGTGGAGAAGCTCTCTATATCAACGCGACAACATCACCATCCATACCATATTCAATGGTTCGACTCCACAGGTAGACTCAAGGTAACACGTATGGCGCGCGTGCACTTTTCCATTGGTACATATTCTGATTTTGTTGATTGTGATGTTGTGCCCATGCAAGCTTGTTCGTTGTTACTTGGTCGACCATGTCAATTTGATAAAGAATCTGTTCATAATGGTAAAACTAATCATTATACTCTTATGCACAATGGAAAGAAAATTGGCCTTAAACCCATGACTCCTGAACAAATTTTGAAGGATGATCTTGATAGAGCTAGTAGAGCAAAAAATGAGAAAAAACAACAAAGTGAGAATCAGATTGTTGCTAATGAAGTAATGCCACCTTCTAAAAATAATAAATCTAGTGCAGAACTTCCAAATGAAATTCGGTTGAAAAAACCATGTTTCTTTGCTAGCAAATCTGACCTTGCTGATTTGGATGTTTCTACTTCTGTTTGTTATGCAATTGTTTGCAAAGAGGTACTGTTTTCATTTGAGGATATGCCTCCCTCTTTGCCCCCTGCCATTGCTAACATTTTGCAGGAATATGTGGACGTTTTTCCACAACAGTTGCCACCGGGGCTGCCACCAATTCGAGGAATAGAACATCAAATTGATTTGATTCCAGGAGCTTCACTTCCTAATCGTGCAGCCTACCGTACCAATCCAGAGGAGACTAAAGAGATTGAACGACAAGTTCAGGAACTACTTGATAAAGGTTATATTCGTGAGTCTCTTAGTCCTTGTGCTATTCCGATTTTATTGGTACCTAAGAAAGATGGTTCATCACACATGTGTACTGATTGTAGGGCTATAAATCACATTACAACTCATTATAGACACCCTATACCACGTTTGAATGATATGCTTGATGAGTTGAGTGGTTCTACCATATTTTCTAAGCTTGATTTGCGTAGTGGTTACCACCAAATTCGTATGAAATTGGGAGATGAACGGAAAACATCATTTAAAACTAAATTTGGCCTCTATGAGTGGTCAGTTATGCCTTTTGGGTTAACCAATGCTCCTAGTACTTTCATGAGATTGAAGCATGAAGTTTTACGTGCTTTCATTGGACGTTTTGTGGTGGTATACTTTGATGATATCTTGATATACATCAAGTCTTTAGAGGATCATCTCACACATTTGTGTGCTGTTTTTTATGCTTTGCGTGCTGCACATTTGTTTGGTAATCTTGAGAAGTGCACCTTTTGCACCGATCGAGTTACGTTTCTTGGCTATGTTGTTACAGCGCAGGGCATTGAAGTGAATCCCGCAAAAATTGAAGCAATTTCGAGTTGGCCTTCACCTTTGACGTTCACCCAATTGAGGAGCTTTCTTGGCCTTGCTGGGTTCTACCGGCGTTTTGTCAAGGATTTTGGGTCTATTGTAGCGCCGCTGAATGAGCTTACCAAGAAGGATGTGCCCTTTGTTTGGGGTGAGGCACAACAGGATGCGGTCATGACATTGAAAGATAAGTTAACACATGGTCCATTACTCAAACTTCCTGATTTTAATATGACTTTTGAGCTTGAATGTGATGCTAGTGGAATTGGGTTGGGAAGTGTGTTATTACAAGAGGGCAAACCTGTTGCATATTTTAGTGAAAAATTGAGTGGGGCTAGTCTGAACTATTCTACTTATGATAAGGAATTATATGCTCTTGTTCGGACTTTAGAAAAATGGCAACATTATTTATGGGCGAAAGAATTTGTTATACATTCTGATCATGAATCTTTGAAGCATATTGATGTCTATGCACGATTCTATTCTTGTAGACAGTGTTGGGCCTCCAAGAGCAGAGGTTTGTAGAACAGCAGCAAGTTTCCCTTAAGTGAATCACCCAAGGTTTATCGAACTCAGGGAGGTAGAGTTCAAAGATATCCCTCTCAATCAACCCTGCAATTAAGATACAAGAAGTCTCTTGTGTCCCCAACACACCCAATACACTTGTCAGATGTATAGGTGCACTAGTTCGGCAAAGAGATAGTGAAATACAAGTAATATGGATGATTATAAGTAGTAATTGCAATCTGGAATAAAAATGGCAGCAAGCAAACATGTAGCAGAACTTGTTGTAAACGGTGTTTCAATGCTTAGAAACAAGGCCTAGGGATCATACTTTCACTAGTGGTATCTCTCAACAATGACAACATAATTGAATAAATGAATGCTACTCTCAAACACTCTCTTGTTGGATAACGAACACCATTCATTGCGTAGGGCTGCAAAAGCACACCTCAAAGTCTGAGTAAACAAACACCGCAATGCCATAAAGGAGTCACACACGATGTGCACACTATCACCTTCACAACGTGGAGAGTGAATTCCGGAGTTCATATTAAAGTAACCTCTAGAGTGGCATAATAGACAAATAGTAACATCTACGTATTCAACTAGATTACAAATCTCATGATCACATAAAGATCACACCATGGGAGAGAGAGATAAACCACATAGCTACCGGTAGAGCCCTCAGCCTCGGGGAGAACTACTCCCTCCTCATCATGGGAGTCAGCAGCGGCGATGAAGATGGCGGTGGTGTCGATGGAGATGACTCCGGGGGCACTTCCCCGTCCCGGCGGCGTGCCGGAACAGAGACTTCTGTCCCCCGAAACTTGTCGTCGATGGCGGCGGCGCTGCGGAACTCTTCATGGAATATGACTATGTGTTTTAGGGTTTTCGCGCCGGGAGGAATAAATAGGCGAAGGGGCGGCGTCGGTGGATGCCCGAGAGGCCCACCTCACCTGGTGGCGCGGTCCCACCCTTGGCCGCGTCACCATGTGGTTTGGCTACCTCGTGGCTCCTCTTCGTCTCTCCTTCGGACTCCGTGACGGTGTTGGAAAAATAGGGACTTGGCCTTTTGTTTCGTGCAATTCCGAGAATATTTGCAGAAGTAATTTTCTGGAACCAAAAACAGCAGAAAACAGGAACTGGCACTTCGGCATCTTGTTAATAGGTTAGTTCTGGAAAATGCATAAAATGATATAAAGTGTATATAAAACATGTAGCAATTGGCATAATATAAGCATGGAACATCAGAAATTATAGATACGTTGGAGACGTATCACATATTCGTAGTCAAGCAAAACTGAATCATAGACACACTAAGTGGGTGGAGTTTATTGAGTCTTTTCCTTATGTTATTAAATACAAAAAGGGTAAAGATAATGTAATTGCTGATGCATTGTCACGTCGTTATTCCATGTTATCTCAACTTGACTTTAATTTTTTTTGGGTTGGAAACCATCAAAGAACAATATGTGCATGATGTTGATTTTAAAGATGTATTGCAGAATTGTAAAGAAGGTAGAACATGGAACAAATTCGTCCTCAATGATGGATTTGTGTTCCGTGCTAACAAGCTATGCATCCCAGATAGTTTTGTTCGTCTTTTGTTGTTGCAGGAGGCTCACGGAGGCAGATTGATGGGACACTTTGGAATCAAGAAGACGGAGGACGTGCTTGCTGCACACTTCTTTTGGCCACGCTTGCGTCGAGGCGTTGAGAGGTTCATTGCTCGCTGCACTACATGTCAAAAAGCTAAGTCTCGCCTTAATCCACATGGTTTATATATGCCTCTGCCCGCTCATAGTGTTCCTTGGGAGGATATTTCTATGGACTTTGTTTTGGGATTTCCTCGCACTCAGAAGGGGAGGGATAACATTTTTGTTGTTGTGGATAGATTTTCTAAGATGGCACACTTTATTCCTTGTCACAAGACTGATGATGCTACACATGTTGTTGATTTGTTCTTTCGCAAAATTGTTCGTTTGCATGGTGTGCCAAATACTATTGTTTCTGATCGTGATACTAAGTTTCTTAGCCATTTTTGGAGATGTTTATGGGCTAAGTTGGGGACGAAATTATTGTTTTGTACTACATGTCACCCCCAAACTGATGGACAAACTGAAGTACTGAATCGAACTTTATCTACTATGCTTAGTGCTGTGTTAAAACCGAATTTAAAAAAGTGGTAAGAATGCTTGCCTCATGTTGAATTTGCTTATAATCGCTCACTGCATTCTACTACTAAATTGTGCCCATTTGAGATTGTGTATGGTTTTGTTCCTCGTGCACCTATTGATTTATTGCCTCTTCCTACTACGGTGCAAAATAATTTTGATGCTACTCAACGCGCTGAAATGATTGTTAAGTTGCATGAATCTACTAAGGAAAACATTGAGTGTATGAATGCTAAGTATAAAATGTATGGGGATAAGGGAAGAAAGCATATTGTGTTTGCACCAGGAGATCTTGTTTGGTTGCATTTGCGCAAGGATCGTTTTCCTGATTTGCGCAAGTCTAAACTAATGCCACGAGCTGATGGTCCATTTAAGTGTTGGAGAAAATAAATGATAATGCATATAAACTTGAGCTGCCTGCAGAGTTTGGGGTTAGTCCCGTATTTAACATTGTAGATTTGAAGCCATACTTGGGAGAAAATGATGAGATGGCGTCGAGGACGACTTCAATTCAAGAAGGGGAGCATGATGAGGACATCCCTACCATTGATGCAACCACAACTACTGCACCACCTCAATTACAAGGACCGATGACTAGGGCTCGTGCACGTCAACTATAACAGCAGGTACTTTCGTTTCTACAAGCTACTCCTAATGTACATGAGAATATGATGCTGCCTAAAGTAGATGTGTTTGTTTCTCTTAGGAATGATGGACCAAGCATGGACGAGAGGGGCAAGCTATGGAGCATGTACGTGGACGGAGATAGCCGCAGGAGTGGAAACAAGGGAGAGGATGATGCCACAGATGGAGACTGCCGCAACTTGAAGCCACCATGATGACATTTGAAGACTTGGACGAATTTCCCAAGACTACACTTCATCATTTCGTCCATAGTCACGTATGGTGCCGCGTCACCTTTTAATTGTGGGCCAGGGACCATGTAATTTCGGACCAGAAATTTTAGTGCGTTTTTAGAGTCCGTATTAGGGAAGGAAAGTCCAACTAGGGTAGGATTCGGCCAACTCCCAAGGCTGGCCGAAAACCCCCTCCTTTCCTACTTATATACCTCGTCTAGGGTTACGTTTAGACTCGGATTTTGTTTAGTTAAAAGAACTCAGCTATTTGCTAGTCTTCGCCATAGGCACGAGTGTCGGCTAGACCTCCTATACTACGCACTTGCAAGATCCCACCTTCATCAATAAAGTTCATCTTTCATCCGCAATTCGTGATTGCATTATTGGTTCTTACTTGTTTCTCGATCGCAGGTAGAACTAGACTTTTTGGTCAGGCTAATTGTGCTTCCGCAGGATCGGTAACCTCGGGAGATTGGTTTAGCGATTGCATTGGCGCTGCGTACGTGTGCGTAGTAGTCGGATCGCCAAGGTCAAACTCCACCAGAATCGACGTATCTTCATCTCATCGAAAGATCGGACACCTTTGCCCTATTAGGTGGGATTTGAGAGTGAAGGATTTGAGCACTTGTGCTCTTGCCATTGCTTTGTGCATCGGTTTGTGCTCTCCACGAGTATTCGTGGAAGTTGAAAGTTTGTGAGCTTGTTACTCTTGGGTCTTTGGACCCTAGACGCCTTTTGTGACGGTTGAGGCCTTTTGTGGCCACTTGGGAGCTCCCAATCCTTTTGTGGGTTGTGCCTCAAGATTGTTGTAAGGGACTCGATTTCCGCCCAAAAGGAAATCAATAGTGGAAGGTGAACCGAGTTTTTGGGCAAGGTTCATCGGAGAATAGGGTGAGGCCATTTGTGGCGTCTTGAGTTTGAAACTCACACCCCTCCAACGAGACGTACTCCTCTAAAAAGGAGGAAGTCGGGAATACATCGTCATCTTCGCGTGCCTTGGTTATTTCTATACCCGAGCTCTTTACTTATGCACTTTACATTGTGATATCCTTCGTGCTTGAAGTCTTATATATTGCTATCACTTTGTTGCTTGTCTTGCTTAGCATAAGTTGTTGGTGCACATAGGTGAGCCTAGTATATTTATGTTGTTGGCTTGTTAATTTAAACACCTAGTTTTATTCCGCAATTATCAAGACTAAACCGGAAAAGTTTTAAATCGCCTATTCACTCCCCCCTCTAGGCGACATCCTTATCCTTTCACTTTGCCCTCCATGTGTTTGGGGCCGTTTTGAGCGCTAGGCGTCAGTCGGCTGTAGGGAGGCCTCCCTACAGCCGCCTTCGAATATGTCAGATTCACTTAAGTGAAACAATCTCGCGCGTCTGATCTATGTAGCAAAAATGTTTCGCGTGTAGCACTTTGTGTTTGTATATGTAACATCACATGTAGCAAAGAAAATCCAGAAAACGCTGCATTCGATAAATGTAGCAAAAAAAGTTACACAACAAAAAAAATTGTCGCATGTAGCACCGTGTGTAGCGAAAATTCTCATATGTGTAAAATTTACGATCATGTAGCAAAAAATATTGTAGCACTTTGAACAATGTCATGTAGCAAAAACCAACAACATATGAAACAAATCCCAATTTATCTGCAGCAAAACGTGAAAGAGCATGTCACCGTTTGCTACATTTTCAACACACTCATGTAGCAAAAAACACTTGTGTTTGTAGGATGTTCAAACATCCTATGCAACATCTGCATGCCTCGATTTTCACTGATATCCAACTTTGACCATGGAGGCACCTCCATGACCAATTCGAGCTCACTGGACATGAATCCGCCACACCGGAGGTCAATCAAAACCAGATCGGGCGAAAATCCCTACCAATCCGCCTGTGGAAGTTGTTTTCTTCGGATCCGGCAATTTGTGACAAGCTCGCCGTCCATGGAGTGCCTCCAAGCTCCTCTGCTGAGTCTCCATCTAGCAGTCCATGGAGATGGTGGCGGCGTCGCCTGGAGGACATGGACGCGAGGGGGAGCTGCTCACGATCGAGAGCGAGGAGGGGCGCTCCTCTCCGGCGGATGGCAACGGTGGCCAGAGAGGTTGGGGCCGGTGGGGCAGCGGCGGGGACGGTGGCTCGCCGCCGGCGACCCGAGGATCAAGCGGAAGGAAGGAGGAGCTGCGGTCTAGCCGGCGCGGCGCGCTCTAAAGATGACGAGGAGAGGCGAGAAAGAGGAAGAAGGCAGGCGAAGGTCAACGCTCGCGACGCGCGTCTCTAACCCGTTGTAGCTACAGCCGGCTGAGAGATAGCTATTTCCTTTGTCAAATTATCAAGGAAAATGTTCAGCGTCAAAAGTCGCGACCATGCGATGCATTGATGCAAAGGAGGCTACGGAAGGTCACCGTTTCTCGTATTTTTTGCCAAATCTGGCCTCTTTCACGAACTAATGACGCATCTGGCCGTTTCCGGAAACTAATTCCAAATTTGGCCCCCTGAGGTCGGCGCCAACGCAAATGGCGCCGACCTTGTGCAGTTCGGCGACGCGCCATTTCGCCGAACTGCACAAGTTCGGCTACATTTGCGTTGGCGCCGACCTCAGGGGTCAGATTTGCAAATTTTGGATGGCGCCGAACTGCACAACGTCGGCTCCATTTGCGTTGGCGCCGAGCTCAGGGGCCAGATTTGGAATTAGTTTCCGGAAACAGCCAGATGCGTCATTAGTTCGCGAAAGAGGTCAGATTTGGCAAAAAATACCCGTTTCTCCAACCCTCATGTCATTTCTGCCTGCTTCAAGGTCGTCTTTAGTTATCACGAATTGTACTTATTTTGTTTATTGTCTCATTGGTCCGAGTTTAAATAACGAGGAAAATAATTTGAGTGTTGTGCCACCGGGCCACTGCCAGACAAATTGATCAATGAAATGTTATCTCTACAGAGCAACCGCCAAGATCGACTTTCATGCTGAAGCTCATGCTGTTCAGCTGTTGGACAGTCACACTTGAACTCATACTAAGTGATGCAAATTGAACGGCCTGAACAAAACAATTAAGGGCAATAAATAGTTGGCTTGCTATCAGATCATGTCCTAACTTCGCTTCCCTGTCATCCAAACAGCTTCTTAATTGGTTTGCAGCCGACGAGCATTGTCGCGTACCAGTGAACCTGTTGTAGCTGTGCGTGTGAACTGTGAAGCAATCAGGCATGCCAACTCGATCGGCGCTGTGCGACTGCTAGTTTCTGTCGAAACTTGTACTTGAGCAATGCGTACCTCTTACAGACATGACAATTCCCTGTTAGAGAGAGAGTGGTGTGCTCCGATTTTTCTGCTGCACTATTAACATTGTTCATATATAACACTATCGCTACCTAAAAAAACATCTATCGACTATATTGGTATGCTTAGAGGCAATTGCAAGAGAAACTGATATCCTTTCCGAAACCCTTCCCCCGTAACCGCCCCACGGTGGCCGACGCGGCCATGCCCTTGGCCCTCTCCTCACCCCTCGCGCCTCTCTCCTCCCCTCCCACCGCCGTCGGCGCGGGCCGCCGAGCTCTGCTCGGGCGGTGCCGCCGGCGGCGGAGCTCTTCTACCCGCGCCTGGATGGGGCCTCGCCGGGCGGTCCTCTCCAGCGGCGGTGCTCACTAGGTGGCGGCGGTCCGACACAGGTCGGGTGGCGGCGTGGCGTGGCGCGCCTGTGGTGCTGCAGATCTGGGCCCTATGGGCCCCATCTGGGTCAGGGCGGGCGGGCCTGCCCTCTGGCAGGTTCTGAAGAGTGAAGACGACGATGGTATAGATCGTGCAGGGTGCAGCGGTGACGGCGGCCGGTTTGTTGCAGCGTAGCTGCGGGCTTTATGGGCCCAATCTGGGCCCAACCGGACCCTATTAGGACAGGTGTGCCTGTACGGGGGCTTTACGGACCCCTGGGTCTGGCCGGACCTAACAGGGACTGGTGTGCTCTGCGACCGCGTCCGGTCGACTACCATTCTCGGCGGTGGAGGCAGTTCCCTCCCGCGTGGCCGCGGTACTGCTAACCCCGGCTCAGTCTACTACTCGTCTCCGTCTTGCAGGCCTTGTGACGGCAGCTTCGGTTAGACGACGCCAGTGACTTCGTGATCGTGGTGGCGCGTGTTGGTGGGCGGCGAGTTTGGTGGTGTCGAGACTTCGTCCTTGCGGGGCTCCTGTGATACGGATCGCTCGGGATGTGGATAGGGTTTTGCAGGAGAAATCCTTGTCGGCTTGCCTGACACCGACGCGGTGCCGCCTTCGGGTGGCATCATAAGGGCGGCGTGGCTAACCTTATTGCACTTCCTTATACGTGTCAAGGGAAACCCTAAGACCAGTGCGCTGATCCGGGCAGCCGCGTTTTGCTTTCCTTCCTGAAGGTGCTGCTTGGTACTCGACGGTTCGGTGTTAGGAGCGTAGTGGTACTTTTTCGGAGAGAGCGCAGCGGTTACGGGTCACTTTCGCTAGTCTATCCGCCTATGTCTCCTTTTTATTTTCTTCTTTTTTTCTTTTGGGTGTTTGTTACTGCCGCCCCAGCGTTGACTGTTGTATCGGTTGGTTGCTATATTTATATAGCGGGGCTACGACCTATTTCGTAAAAAAATACAGCTATCCATGACGGGTCACCCCTTGCGGACCCCTGTCGTGGGGTCACTCTTCGACTACCCCACAGTGGGGATACCTGGGTCACGCCAAGCCCATCAGCCTTATGACGAGGGCACAAGGAAGGCCCAAGGAGGACGACGTGCGGCCCAAGATAGTCGACGCTAGGTCATGCGACCCCGCCATGCTTGTAAGCGCCATCGGCACCGTTCACCTGAGACCTAGCCTACCATATAAAGGCTAGGAGGGTCCTTCGTCTAGGGTACGCTCATAGCCGCCACACAAACCCTAGCGAGATTGCCATCTCGCCATTGTAGCCACAACTCACCATCAATAACCAGACAAGCAGGAAGTAGGGTGTTATCCTCCGGGAGCCTGAACCTGGGTAAACGCCTTGCTTGTCAGCCGTCGTGATCACCAGCGCTCATCTCTCTCCCCCTCAATCAACCCGGGGTACTCAACCCAGGATTTGCCGAGTCCACACCTCGTCAATTGGCGCCGTCTGTGGGAAAGAACGAGCGCTGGAACCATGGTCGCACCGGCTCCATCAACTTTGAAGACCGACGTCTGCATCACCAAGGAGCCAATCTGCTTCGGCTCCTTCGAGTACACCTTCCACCCGCCGGCCCACCGCTCGGTGTACGCCGATCTGCACGTAGGTATGTGCCTCACCTTCGGTACCATGCACTACTTCGTAGACAGCTGTGGAGTACTCAGATCCACGGCGATCGCACCGCCCGCGGCGGTGGCACCCGCATCTGCCGCGACTGCGCCAACCACGCCCCCACCTGCTGCGGAGATCGCATCTGCTGCGACTGCGGCGGCAGCATCTTCGACTGCTGAGAAGATCGCGTCCGCCTCGACTACTCCGACCGCCTCCGCTGCGGCAGAGATCGCGCCCAACGCGGCCGCGCCATCAGCCTCCGGCTACCACGGGATCGCATCTGCTACGACTACGTCGACCACCGCGCGGATCGAGTCTACTTCGACTACCTCGATCGCGTCGCTGGCAAGGCCAAGATCTACGTCAACTTCGACTACGTCGACCACACCCTCGCGCGCAACGGAGGTCGCGTCCTCTATACCGCGCACTCGCGTCTCCATCGACTTACAAGATCGTCAACAAGCCAATCGCGCCCACGTCGACAACAGCGACATCACTCCTCACGACCGCGGCGAAGATCGCGAAACTCCAGGGAAGGAGCCTCGGCGGCGACTGTGGTACCCACCACGTTGCCCATTTTCGACTCCGAGCACGGCTCGGACGAAGGAAGCAGCAGTGGCAGCATCCATCCCGCTGCCCAGATCTACCCCGCGCAAGTCTTCATGATCGGCCAGAGGCCGCAGGGCAACGACGACGAACCCGCATACCCACTGGAGGTGGTCATGCCGGACCAGGTGACGCGACTCACCATCACCCGCGACATGGCAATCAAAGCCCTGAAGCACGTCGAGGAAGGCACGTACCCCCACCGGACGCACCCCGGGAGGACCTTATGGCGGTCCAGTACCTGCTACGGAAGGAAGGCGAACGACTCCGCGCAGAGAAGGCCGAGCTCCTCCGACGCAAGGAGGAGGCCGACGCGTCGAGCGCCAGGAGGGCCGCTTACTCGTTCACTGCCTCAACAGAGGTCTCGCAAGGAGCAAGGCGCCACAGAGCCCGCGTGCCCTGATGACGGAGGCCGACCGCGCTAGAGTCACCCGCAACCTCGAGTCATCATACATAGAAGACGCAGACGGATACCCGTCCCCAAGACACCCGGAGCCGCACTCATGGCAGTCGAAACATACCTGCGGCTGACACAGCCGCCTGAGGGCGACTCGCGCGCTCTCCTCCACAAGCAGCAGATCATGTCTATCAAGGCACTCGAAGACGCACTGGTAAACAAGGCGCCAACGAAAAAGCGCGAGAAGATCGAGATCGCCGCGACCGAGCCCGCAGCACTCGCAGCCCCGGCGACAAGACAACTGCGACAACCGCAGCCAGGTGAAGACCTCCGCAACGTCATCACACAAAGGACGGTAGACCGCAGCCGCATCCAGCGGCCGACCAGCACGTCCAACTCGACTACGACCGCAACGACGGCGACTACGAGCCGTGCGGCGCCGCATGCTTCAGCTTCAACATACGCGACACAAGAATGCCCAAGGGCTTCAAGCTCACGGCAGAAGCAGTCAAGTACGACGGGAAGCAGGACCCGAGACTCTGGCTAGAAGACTACCTCATAGCCTGCAGCTGCCAGGGCGGTACTTCGACTACGGCCATGCAGTACATCCAGCTGATGCTCACGGGCTCTGCACGCGGGTGGCTCAACACTCAACCCAAGAACGCCTTCAGGACGTGGGACGAGTTCGCGGAGGCCTTCGTTAAATCCTTCCTGGGGACGTACTCGAGACCGACGACGTTCGTCGAACTACAAGCATGCAAGCAAGGACGAGACGAGCCGCTCCGGTCATACATCCAGCGTTGGACCTGCTCCGCAACACCATGGAGACCGCCTCGGAGGACCGAGTGATGGATGCCTTCATGCACGGCGTCTCCCGCCGCGACCTCCGCGAGGAGTTTGGTAGGCTCCGGCCGAAAAACATGATCGAGGTCATGAAGATAGCAAACCAGTGGGCAGACGGAGAGGACTCGGTCCGCAATAGTTCACACTACTCCCCGAAGGACGAAGCCGGACCAAGCAACTGGCGAGAAGGACGCCACAAGAAGAAGCCACGTTACAACGGCAACGACTCAATCGAGCTAGTAGCGGCGGGATTCCAAACCCCCCGTGAGGATGAAGCGCGCGACAGCAGTCGCCAATACAGCCATGCACAGTACAGTCGAAGCGGCGGTGACCAGAGTCGCCAATACAGCCAGGGGCAGTACAACCGAAGCGGCGGCAGCAGCTACCGCAGCGACGGAGGCCATAAACGCGAGTGGCAGAAACGCACTCTAAGCCCAGCGAAGAGCTGGAACAACCCTGCAGGCACCACATGTTCAGGAACCCGGAAACGGGCAAGTGGGGATCCAACCACCTGTTGAAGGACTGTCGAAAGGCACGCAAAATATACGAAGCCATGCAGAAGATAGTCACTCCAGCACCCGCAGCGCAGCCAGCCGCGCAGCTAGCCATCCAGGCAGCACCCGCAGTCGCCAATCCAGCACAGGCGGCGGGAGCCTTTCTGCAGCAGCAGCAGCCGCAGCAAGATGCCCCACCGGTGATCCAGGACGCATATCCAGCGGCACGCGGACAACTCAACATGATCAGAAGGGGCCCCTCAAACAGGACTCAGAAGCTCATCACCGCCAAGTCTTCCAAGCCATCACCTGTCCACCCGCGGTACCAGACTACCTGAGAGGATCAGAAACACCAATCACCTTCTCCAGAGCAGATCACCCGCCTGCAGTACCACGACCCGGGCACGCCGCTCTGGTAGTCGAAGCTCTGATCGGAGATTACACCCTGAAAAAGGTGTTCATGGATGGAGGCAGTGGCATTAACATCATCTTTGCCGACACCCTCAGAAGGATAAACAGGCCAACGACGGACTTGGCAGCATCAGAGACTACCTTCCATGGCATAGTACCAGGGCAAGCAGTCACGCCCATGGGAACGATCACACTCGATGTCATCTTCGGCACACCCGAAAACTTCAAGAGGGAGTCGATCGACTTCGAGGTAGTCGACTGGAAGTCGCAGTACCACGCGATACTCGGGCGCCCAACCTTCGCCAGATTCATGGCGATACCTCACTACGCCTACCTCATGCTCAAGATGCCTGGACCCAAGGGCGTCATCACGGTGCACGGCGACTTCGACCGCTCCAACAGCTGCGACCGCGAGTTCAGCAAGATCTCCGAATTCTTCGGAGTCGAAGAGCACTTCGAGGCAATGGCAGTCGACAACGACAAGACCATCTTCCCAGCCCGCAAGAAACCAGCCAAGGACGCCCTTCAACGCGGCTGACGACAGCAAGACGGTCAAAGTATCGTCGAGTCTGACTCCCGCATAGGAAGGCGCGCTCGTCGAGTTTCTACGTGAGAACTGGAGAATCTTCGCATGGCAACCCTCTGACATGCCAGGAATACCCAGGAACCTCGCCGAGCACTCCTTAAAGGTCCACAAGGACGCCAGACCCGTCAAACAGGCCATGCGACGCTTTTCCGGGCCCAAGCGAGACGAAATCAGCAGAGAAATCGATCGACTGCTGAATGCCAAGTTCATCCGAGAGATCAAGGACTCGGACTGGGTCGCCAACCCGTCCTGGTGGAGAAGAAGACGAAGAAACTCCGCATGTGCGTCGACTTCACCGCCCTCAACAAATGCTGCCCCAAGGACCATTTCCCGCTCCCGCGGATAGATCAGATCATCGACTCGACTGCAGGCTGCGAACGCCTGTCCTTCCTGGACGCCTACTCAGGTTACCAGCAGATCAGACTGAACGTCGACGATGAGGAAAACAGCATTCATCACACCCGACGGCGTTTTCTGCTACCAGACGATGCCCTTCGGGTTGAAGAACGCTGGTGCCACGTACCAGCGCACAATGCAAGCATGCCTCAAAGGGCTCATCGGGCAGATCGTCCAAGTCTACGTCGACGACATCGTCGTCACCACCCGCAAGGAGGACACCCTCATCGCCGACCTCCGCAAGGTCTTCGCCGCCCTCGACGAGTATCAGATCAAGCTGAACCCAGACAAGTGTGTCTTCGGCGTGCCAGCCGGAGAACTGCTTGGGTACCTCGTCTCTGCAAGAGGAATCGAAGCCAACCCTGAGAAGGTGCAAAACATACTCGCAATGCCAGCACCGACCAAGCTTCACGAGGTGCAACGCCTAGCCGGCCGAGTCGCAGCTCTCAGCCGGTTCATAAGTAAGTTGGGAGAAAAGGCCCTGCCTTTCTACCAACTGATGAAAAAGACAGACAAGTTCGAGTGGACAGAAGAAGCGCAAGTCGCGTTCGACCAACTCAAGAAAACACTCACGACTTCCCCAGTACTGGTGGCTCCACTGGAGAACGAGCCGCTATACCTCTA
Organism: Poa pratensis; assembly: GCA_947311845.1. Lineage (NCBI taxonomy): Eukaryota > Viridiplantae > Streptophyta > Magnoliopsida > Poales > Poaceae > Poa > Poa pratensis. The sequence goes on along the minus strand of CAMZMU010000059.1, from coordinate 16,968,291 downwards.
CGTGTCAGCCACAAACAGGGTGGTCAGCACGGTACTCGTAGTCGAACGAGAAGAAGAAGGACACAGTTACCCTGTTCAGCGACCCGTCTACTACCTTAGCGAGGTGTTGACCCTGTCCAAGCAGCGCTACCCGCACTACCAGAAGCTGGCCTACGGAGTTTTCATGACTTCAAGGAAAGTAATCCATTACTTCTCCGAGCACCCGATCACGGTGGTAAGCTCCTCCGGGCTCTCCGACATCCTGACCAACCAATGCGCGACAGGACGAGTCGCTAAGTGGGTCGTCGAGCTAGGACCCTGGGGGCTGAAATACGCTCACCCGAAGTCAATCAAGGCCCAAGTGCTCCCAGAATTCACCACCGAGTGGATAGAAGCCCAGCTGCCAGATGTCCCCGACCTGTCCAACGCATGGACAATGTACTTCGACGGCTCCAAAAAGTTCAGATCAGCCGGGGCAGGAGTCATCCTCATCTCCCCCAAAGGCGACAAGCTGAAGTACGTGCTACAGATGGACTTCCCAACACCCTCCAACAACGAGGCTGAGTACGAAGCCCTAATCCATGGCATGCGAATGGCCAAGAACTGCGGCGCCACTCACCTCATGATCTACGGCGACTCCTACCTCGTCGTGCAGCAAACCATGAAAGCCTGTGACGCCATCGCCGACAACATGATCGCCTACAGAGACCTGTACAACCAGCTGGAGGGCACCTTCGACGGCTGCGAGTTGCGGCACATCGGCCGCGAAAGCAACGAGGAAGCCGACGCCCTCGCCAACCTGGGCTCAGACAAGGCGCAGGTGCCACCCGGCGTCTTCCTTGAGCGCATCACGCAGCGGTCTGTCAAACTTCGACCCGCGCCGGATCCTCCACACCATCAACGAGCACCGCCGACCCGCCAGGCAAAGAGAAGGAGCCAATGGAGGTTCTGCTCATCGAGCCCACCTGGACGAGCCCATATCTGGCGTACATGCTGCACCAGAGACTGCCAGTCAACTCAGTCGAAGCCAAGCGCATTATTCGCCGTTCGAAAGGCTTCACCATCATCAAGGGGGAGCTATACAAGCGAAGCATCTCAGGAGTACTCCAAAGGTGCGTCGACCCAGTCGACGGTCAAGCCATCTTACTCGAGATCCACGCTGGCATCTGCGGGCACCACGCCAGCAGTCGAGCCTTAGTGGCCAAAGCTTTACGAGCCGGATTCTACTGGCCCACCGCAATGCAAGACGCAGAAGAACTCGTGAGGAAATGTCTCGGCTGCCAGGAGTTCGCCAACAAGCCGCACGCACCAGCTTCAGCACTAAAGACCATCCCACTTGCCTGGCCCTTCGCTCAATGGGGGCTCGACATGGTGGGTCCACTCAAGAAGTCCTCGCCAGGAGGACACACGCATCTCTGGTGGCAGTCGACAAGTTCACGAAGTGGATCGAAGCCGTGCCTATCACAAGTTCGACTGCCTCCTCGGCAGTTAACTTCATCAGGTCGATCATCTTCAGGTTCGGAGTGCCACACAGCATCATCACCGACAACGGCACGAACTTCACAGCCGAAGAGTTCAAGGACTTCTGCTCCGAGCAAGGCATCAAGCTCAACTACGCATCTGTCTCGCACCCGCAGTCCAACGGGCAAGTCGAAAAGTCCAATGGTTTAGTCTGCAAGGGCATCAAGAAGCGCCTGCGAGTACCATTGAAGCGCGCCGCAGGCGCCTGGGTTGAGGAGCTGCCGTCTGTGCTGTGGAGCCTGCGCACTACGCCAAACAGATCCACTCAGTACACGCCATTCTTCATGGTCTACGGCGCAGAAGCAGTCATGCCATGCGACATCAAGTTCGATGCACCCCGAGTGGTGGCCTACGACGAGTCCGAGGCAGAAGAAGCACTCGAGGATGACATGGATACCCTGGACGAAGCACGCGACATCGCCCTTACCCGCACAGCCGTATCAGCAAGACTTACGCAACTATCACGGACGGCGACTGCGGCCCAGAGCGTTCGTCCCCGGAGACCTTGTCCTCCGCCTCAAACAGAAGAAGGTGCACAAACTAGCCTCCCCGTGGGAAGGTCCATACATCGTGACAGAGGCAATTGGCGGCGGAGCTTACCGCCTGAAGGACTCGAAGACAGGGACAGTCTGCAGCAACCCGTGGAACGTGGCGCAACTGCGCCGCTTCTACGCCTAATCGACTCCCCCTTGTAACAAAGTGTACTATCTCAAGAAGCGGCAGGTTCCAGACGCACTCTTTCCCTTACCAGGGTACCTGAGGGGACTGGAAGGGTTTTAATGAGGCGGCCTGCTCGCAAAAATCAATGAAGTGATTTGTGGAACAAGCTCTCCCCTTTACTTTTTTAGTCAAAAAGCAACATAAACCTAGGCCGTCACCCGACGCACTCGGGGGCTGCGCCATACAGGTTCAACTCAAAAACCTAGGCCGCCACCCGAAGCACTCGGGGGCTGCGCCGCACAGGTCTAAGTCAAGCCTAGGCCGTCACCCGACGCACTCGGGGGCTGCGCCATACAGGTCACTCAAAATCCTTGGCCGCACCCGAAGCACTCGGGGGCTGCGCCACAGGTCTAAGTCAAACCTAGGCCGCACCCGACGCACTCGGGGGCTGCGCCATACAGGTCACTCGCAAAATCCTTGGCCGCACCCGAAGCACTCGGGGGCTGCGCCGCACAGGTCTAAGTCAAGCCTAGGCCGCACCCGACGCACTCGGGGGCTGCGCCATACAGGTCACTCGCAAAATCCTTGGCCGCACCCGAAGCACTCGGGGGCTGCGCCGCACAGGTCTAAGTCAAGCCTAGGCCGCACCCGACGCACTCGGGGGCTGCGCCATACAGGTCACTCGCAAAACCTTGGCCGTCACCCGAAGCACTCGGGGGCTGCGCCGCACAGGTCTAAGTCAACCTAGGCCGCACCCGACGCACTCGGGGGCTGCGCCATACAGGTCACTCGCAAAACCTTGGCCGTCACCCGAAGCACCGGGGGCTGCGCCGCACAGGTCCAAGTCAAAGTACTAGGCCGCACCCGACGCACTCGGGGGCTGCGCCGCACAAGTCTGACTCGATACACCTCGGCCGCACTCGAAGCACTCGGGGGCTGCGCCGCACAGGTTTAATTCAAAATCCTAGGCCGCACTCGATCCGCTCGGGGGCTGCGCCATACAGGTTTACAGACGTCTACAAGATACAATTTACTAACTCGGGGGCTACCCCCACCTCGACATACATACACTCATATTTCCACTTGGAAAAATTTCTTTTACAAGCTAACGCTGTACAACAGCAGTATACTACTCTTATTCTACAGGCTCGCCCTTTGGCGCATCAAGTGGCCCTACAAGGTGCTCGCTAAAGTTCTGGACCTGCCGAATCATCTGGCGCGCAGCCGCAAGAGTATCGGCATATTCACCCTCTCCAGGCAAGCCGTCAAGCACCTTGTGCAATGGAAGATTAGGCCGGTGCAGTCGAACGTATGCCAACGCCACGTTCGCCCCGGCAACAAGTTGAGCGTGCACGACTTCCTTCAACGCACCGCCTTCACGGAACCTCTCCAGAAGAGCAGTCAGTCCATTCGGCTGCTCGTTGTGAGGAAAGTACACCTTGTTGATCTGCCAGAGGGTTTTTCTGCAACCTTCCAAGAGCACAGCAGCCCGCCAGGTACGATCCAGCATTCGTGCCAGTACACTACCTCTGGATTTGTTCGACCAAAACTGGCGCGCTTCGAGTGAGTCACCGGCGGCCTCTTTCTCTACTCGCTCGTCCACTCGAAGCTGCTCAGCCTTCAAGTCAGAGTTCACATCTGCATCAAGGCCAAGCATTAAGCATAGCAGGAAGACACAGAAGCCGAAGCAAAAACGCTAGAAGGCCAACCTTGCAGCTGTCGACTGATCAAGTCCATCTCGCCAAGCAGAAACTCCTCACGCTGGGAGAACGGCGCAACGGGCCGCGACCTCAATCGCTCCAGCTCCAACTCAGCACTCTTCAGCTTCGACTCGAGCTCAACACCTTGTTCCTCATGAAGGTGATCACTCTCTGGTCATTTACGCTTCGCACAGGAGCTGGAGGAGCTTGACGGCGGCGACGAGTAGGCGCAGCCGAAGTGGTGTCCTCCTCATCGTCCGCGCCAGTAGTTCCAGCAACGTCAGGAGCTTCGCCCATATCAGACTGCCAAGAATTGACAGCGTCAAGCCAGGAAAAGAATCAACATAATTCATCCAAACAAGACATCAAAAAAGACTTGGCGACTGCACCCCCGAGGGAGCGAATTCACATTTCATCATCAGCATGTTCACTCGCACGATATAAAGTGCATTACAGACTCAAGCCCAAAAGCAGAAGCATAGTCCTAAAGGAAAAAGTCTACACTACAGACTCCGACTGGGAACGGCTCTTCCTAGCAGCCAACTCTGCAGCTTTGGCAATCCTCTTCTCGAAGGTGTCGACCAACTTCGCAGCTAGCTGGCTCGCCTGCACCTTCACACCGCTAAGGGACGCGGTCCTGCCATCAGGCTTCCGAGGGAAGTCGCTGACAACCTTCTCAAAATCACCACGACTTGGTGACCAAGAAGTAGCTGGAAAGTGAGCTCGGAGCCGCGTACCGTCTGCGTGCGCGTGAAGTTCGCCAGGACATTCGAATTGCCTTCGAATGGAGCTGCGAGTGCGTCAACAGCAGCTGGTGGCGGCTTGCTGGGAAAGATACTCCGGTGCACAGTCGCTAAGGCCTCCGTCGACTTCTGCAGTGCCGCCGTCGACTGCTGCAGCGCTGCCGATGCATACGCGCAGACGCGGTCGACGAAGCCAACAGCCTCCGCCAAGCCGACACTCTCGCTGGAAGTCCCTTCTGGAGGAGCACCTCCGCAAGTCTCTGTTCAAAAGAAATCACACCCGTAAGACGTCAGAAGTCGAAGAAAGGCAAAGTAGGCACTGAGCCGAAAAACTTACTTCCAACAACATCTGCGAGTGCGAGCAAGCGGTCGACCTGGGTCTTCTCCAGAGCATCCCGAGCTTGTTCCCGCTCTTGGGCTTCACCCAGTGACTTCTCCAGCTCCGCGACCCGCGTCTTCATGCTCTCCTTCTCGCCTACGGATCAACGGAGCAAAGTTAGCAATAAAGGCAGTCGAAGCACCCCTCGAACACAAGGGTTCACACTTACTATTCGCTTGCTCCAGAGCAGTGCGAAGCTGATCCCTCTCCTGCTCCATGCGAACGAAGGCTGCGGCTCCCTCCATCTGCTGGCGATAAAATGGCTGCAGGAAACACAAGACATTAATCTACGCCCGACTATTCTAGTCACGCGCATCTTCGGGGGCTACTCCCATCGGGAGCGCTGTACGCGCACCCGATACAGATCTTGCAGAAGGAGTCGAAGAACACTTACATGCTCAAGCAGCCCAGCGTCAACCGGAGTCGCGTCAGCAGACCTCTCTGGCATGGCGGAGGTCGAAGCCTTCAAGGCCAAAACGTCACCCGCCAGAGCCTCCTCTCCGGTCGTCCTCGCAGTCTGCTCGATCATAGGAGCAGAAGTGTGCTCCATCTCACGAGGGGAAGAAACAGCAGCGCCAGTACGGTCGCTGTGACAAGAAAACTCAATTCAAGGACCCGCAAGTGAAACAGCACACTCGACAAAAACAAAGCAATGGTTATGCGACTAACCTGACGACATCGTCTTCACTTCCCAGGGAGACGGAGGCCATCCTCGCGAACTCGGTCGGCGGTGCAGAGCCGAGTGGAGGCACGACCAAAGGTTCAGCCAGGTCGCTCGGGTGCCTAGTGCCCGAAGAGGACTCGCTCGTCTCTTCCTCGTTCACACCCGCCTCCTTCACAGGCGACGAGGCAGAACCAGAGTCGCCAGCCTTTCGCCTCTGCCGCTTCCGCAGCGGCTCCTCGTCTTCATCATCCTCCTCCAACTCTTCACTCGGAGAGGTGGCGGAGGGAACTTCATCGTCATCAACCTCGTCCTCAGGGAACTCTGCCTCTTCATGAGGTCCATTCTCCATCAACGGAGGAAGACTGACGTAGCTCGAACGACCCTGTCAGCAAATGAAGCGTTCGAGTAAGGCAAAAGGATTCGACAGAAGAAGATACAAGACAAAGCAAACGAAGCTCACCTCAGGCACAGGATTATTAGGCCCATATGGCTCGACTGGGCACTTGACATTGCACGGGTCAGCGGCTCGGAGACTAGTGATGCTCCTCACCTTCGACTCGACTGCGTCATCATCAAGCTCATTGCCAGCATCCTCACGCGCCCACATCGGGTGGACGCGACTGCGCAGCGGCTGCACCCGAAGCCTGAAGAAGGTGGCGATGAGGTGAATTCCACCCGTCTCGCGCCCGAGGCTCTTCAGAAGGCCACGAAGTAGCGTCAACAAGGGCTGAGTCGCCTCCCTGTCCTCCTTCGACAGCGGGTGCGCCCACGCGTTCGTCTTCCGCAACTCGCGATCAGCGGCGAATTCGGGAAGCCCTGCTTGGTCGCACCTGATGTAGAACCACTTCTTCCGCCAGCCCTGGACGGAATCGGACTTCTTCATCTGGAAGTAGGAGGTGTCGCCACGCACCTGGATGCCGAAGCCGCCGACTGGGTACACCTGCTTGCTCTTCCCCACGTTCCTCCTCACGAGGAATAGCGACTTCCACAGCAGCCAGTTGGGCGCGATTCCCAGGAAGCACTCGCAGAGCACGAAATAGCTCGCGATGCTCAAGACGCTATTGGGAGTCAGATCGTGGATCTGAATCCCATAAGCATACAAGAGACCACGGACGAAATCGTGGAGGGGGAACCCGAAACCCCGCGGAAGGAAGTCCACGAAGCAAACGCGTTCCCCCTCGCGAGGGGAGGGGAATACCTCTTTCCCGGGAGCGCGCACCGTCGCCTTATCCGCCGGCGGCAGCAGTCCCTGCGCGCGGAGGGCCTCGAGGTCGGCCTTCTTCACCGACGATTTGACCCAGTCGCCGTCGGGCTTCTTCATCACGCTCGCCTCGGCGGCGGCGACGGCGCCAGCAGCAGCCTTCCCCCTCTTCATCGCGGCCTTGCTCATGGAGGGTGGAGAAAAGAAACTGACAGAGCACGCAGCACAACAATGGCGGAACAGAAGCAGTGGAGACGAAGGAATGGGGATGGATGAACTGTTCACCGCCGCGGTGAAAATTATATACCGCGCGGTCAGTCAATCCTGGCCATCCCTGCTGAAACCGCTCTCCGCAACATCATCTGGCCGTCCACGTGTTGCGCGGAGATAGCAACCGTCGACGGCCACGCCGCCCACTACGCGCGGGAATCAAGGCGCCATCATCACACCGCGAAATTTTCGCGCCCAACGGTCAGAAAAAAGCGGCAACCGCTGTCTCCAGTCAATACTGACAGTGGGCCCGCACTGTCACGTCCCGTCGGACACAGAGTGAGCCAGAAAACGTCAGCACTGACGTCAACTGCGCAGGCGTAGCAAGTACGCCAATGGGCTGATCGAGAACTCGAACAGCTCATTCGAGTGCAAAAATGTTCAGTAAGCTCTAAGAGCCGAATAAACTCGAACAGCTCATTCGAGTGCAAGAAGATACAGTAAGCTCCAAGAGCTGAAGAAACTTGTGCAGTAAGCTAAACAGGCCGAATACACAGTAAGTCACGCAAAGCCAGTCGCGACTCCAACATGTCGAGTCCCTTCTTTACTCCCATCGGGAGCGGGCTTTTCGACTGAAGAAAAATTGAGTTTAACCTCAATTGCAAGCAATTCAGCTTAATCTCGGGGGCTACTCCCATCGGGAGCGCTGTTCGCGCTCCCGAGTGACTCAGAACAATAGCAGTCGAAAATCACCGACTAAGGCTGTACTCACGGTATTTTACCCTGGAAGTGACAGTTCGACTAAGGAATCCTCCATAAGCCCTGAACGGCCGGAGTCGACCAATTTTACTCATCTCTTTCAGGAACCCGACGGCGTGCCCAGGAGGAAGGAGTCCTTTACCCGACTCTACGATTCGACTAAGCACTCGGGGGCTCCTGTCGTGGGGTCACTCTTCGACTACCCCACGGTGGGGATACCTGGGTCACGCCAAGCCCATCAGCCTTATGACGAGGGCCCAAGGAAGGCCCAAGGAGGACGACGTGCGGCCCAAGATAGTCGACGCTAGGTCATGCGACCCCGCCATGCTTGTAAGCGCCATCGGCACCGTTCACCTGAGACCTAGCCTACCATATAAAGGCTAGGAGGGTCCTTCGTCTAGGGTACGCTCATAGCCGCCACACAAACCCTAGCGAGATTGCCATCTCGCCATTGTAGCCACAACTCACCATCAATAACCAGACAAGCAGGAAGTAGGGTGTTATCCTCCGGGAGCCTGAACCTGGGTAAACGCCTTGCTTGTCAGCCGTCGTGATCACCAGCGCTCATCTCTCTCCCCCTCAATCAACCCGGGGTACTCAACCCTAGGATTTGCCGAGTCCACACCTCGTCAACCCCAATTCACGCATTAAGTTAAACCGTAACAAATTAATGTTGTATATGCACATAGCTAAAATAAATAACAGAAGTAGATCCAGAAAGGAAAGCTGTGCGGTATCTACAATCGCACTGTTTTGATCCAAGAATGACATAACCACAAAATTAAAGGGCATCCCTAATGTATAAGGTGAGCTTTTGTCATAAGCTAGATCCCACTGTCTTGTGAAATTCTTCACAATGTATAAGGTGTACTTAGCCATAAGCTGAGATCCACATAACTTATCATGTTGCTACATGCATGAGAGAGGAGAGAGATGAAAT